>CM041776.1:155142104-155742104 GCA_023374045.1 Limonium bicolor | reverse complement strand
GTACTGTAGATTGATGTCGGTAATAATAATCCCTGTCTTAATTCTACCCCGCCTACACTCGGTCGGGCAATCTCTTCATTCTTCAAGTACCTGGAATTGTTTAGCCATGAAATGGCTCAGCAAAATAATTTGCCGGTATGAAAAACGTGCAGCCCACAAGCTACTGGGCCACACCAACTATTTTGTCGAATACATGCAAGTCATTTTTTTGTAAAGCTGTAAATAAGCATCATAACATAATCATAACAAGCATCCATACAAGGATAACAATATCACACAGAACAAGACTTCAGAAGGTCAAGTTAGATGATCCGGAGTAGCTTGATAGTAGTCAGATCCTCACAATGGGACTAACATGTATATAAGTGAACCTCACAGCAGTGGAGGTATAGTGACCCCGTTAAACTCCTTCATGGAGTAAGATGCTCGGGTATGATAAACCCTTAGACGAGATGGGACTCTCGTACAAATTAGTGGGTAATTAGTCCCTCAGAAGATAACGTAGTTAACTCCTGTACTTAAAAGAGGTGGGAATCGAACCCTCGAGAGGAATAGAGTCTTCCTCCCAACTTGAACTGTTCCGGTACGCAGCCGGTGAGTGACATAGTGCACCCAAAACTCCCGTCGTGACATAAATTGAATTGGAGACGACCTGTGACAGGTACAGTTCCCGTAGCATGCATGGCCAGATCCAACTGGGCTCCTCGTTCTCGTATCATAGAATCGTTAAATGTCACTCAAGGACGTTAAACAAGAACACAATGTATATTGTCAGTTGTCACGTTTAGGACAACGACGTTTATTATAAAGTGAAGTTAGTGAGAAACTTGAGTACAAGTTCTCGGTATAATAAAGCGCAGGTATTTAATCCACTGGTAATGTAGTGTTGTATGCGTGGAACATACACGTTACAGTTAGCAACATCACGCACATAGAATAACACAACAGTGCACAAGAGTAATGCAACATTTTACATACAATCATCTTGGTCGTTAATTCAAACAACAAATAGCACACAAGCCGGTGTAATCCGGTAGAAAGCAGACTGCAAGAATTCCATATCGTTCACCGTAGACTGTACTTGTTTAGTTCCCAGTCAACGTCTGGTCAAACAATGTCCTAGAATAGGATCAATCTGAGAGTGTTAATTTATGTAACTTTCGTATAATAATTTTATTGATTCATGAAACGATTTCATATTCGTTATTTCATGTGAGGTTTATTTCTTTATACTTAGGTAGTTTCTTTAACCTCTTTTCCTTATTATTATTTAAGGTATTTATATGTTTCCAAATCATGTAGCCTTAATTTATAAAACTTATATTGTGTGGTAATTCCTTTTAATTACCTTATGATTGGACGTATAACTTATTTGTTATTCCTTGTGATTTATTCTTAAATCCTTTAATGTATATAACTATATATTCATGTACCATTTATGTTACATGTTTTACATTTGTCCAAATGACATAATAATTTATAATTTTATCAATGACATTTATTGCTCGTTTGTTAATTAATTCTCCTCTTAACTTTATTTTTAAATATACTATAACTCCAAATATTATTTGGCGTTTCCACATTAAATTCCTTATATTCATTTCCTTCCGATTTACTTTAAAATCTAAAATGTATATATTTTATACACATGTATTATTTATGATACTTATATATAATTGTCTAAATGACATAACCACTTAATAAATTCTCGAATTATATTTACATGTCACACATGGGCTTATTTTTCCTATATCTTTTATTAATTACTAACTAGCCCCAAATAATATTATTTTTTACAAGTAAATTACTTGAACTTGTATATCATATAGTTTTAATTTCATAAATCCTTAAATCGTAATTTTCTTTCTAAATTTCTTAAATATCCATATAGGACCTACAAATATTTTTATTCCCATAAATACAACATACTTTTCGGTGGTTATATTATAACCACACTTATTTCTTAAACTTTACATTATACTCCAAAATACATTATAATACTTAGTTTTATTTCCTTAATTAATTAATTCACTAAATCACCACTATAATTTCGGTAATCATTATTCGAACACAATAATTTTATAAATTACCAATCAACCCTTAATCTTTCGGCTTTGGCAAAAATCTTTCCATCATTACCTTTTAACCCCAAAAACTTTATACAAATTATATTTTCACTTATAAACTATAGTTTTAATATTTAATTTCCTTAATAACCAAGTGGACACTTAAATTTCCACAAATTGTGAATTCGCCCCTATAAAATCTGGTTTTATATTTAAACTCTTAAAAATTACATGTTCACCCCAAAACTTTTATAACTTAATATTTCATGTCATAAATCATTTTAACCCAAAGTTTTCGGTCAACACTTTGACCAAAGTCTAATTTCACACTTAATACATTAATATTCCCATAAACTTATATGATTCTCAGTTTTACACCAATCTTTCCAAAAATTACAAAATAGCCCCAAAACTTTATAAATTATTATTTTAACTTCTAAACACTTATTTAATTCACCCAAAATTCATAATATTAATTCCTACACCATTTTATGTTATAATTATGCCAAGGTCCATATTATTCTTGGCTATAACTAAATATTCCCATAACTTCCTAAAAATTACATTTTTACCACATAACTTATTAAACTAGTCATTTAAACATTAGTAAATATTTTTACTCACCATAACTCTTCATTTAAATTCGTAAGTATTTTACTCCAATATTTTAAGGACTCTAAAATTACCAAATTACCATTTTGACACCAGATTTTAATTCCTAAGCTTTTAATTTCATAACCTTATCTTTTAAAGGTTTTTAACATACCCAAGTACTCATAGAATTATTTAAATCACTTAGACAAATTCTAAAATTATTGATACACTTATAATATACTAAAAATCTTCCAATATCACTTATAATTTTCGGTAATGACTATTATTTACCATATAGTTTTATAAATTATGTTTTTAACCCATATTTAATTTCCTTGACCTTATAGGTCATTAATACACCAAGCTAACCACCCAAAAAAATGTTATTAAATGTTTTAATACATAATTAAATTATATGATGCCCATAAATCCTACGGCTAGCATATAGATGTAATAAAATTTCATAAAAACCATTCTATACTATAAGGTAAGTATTTCTCACCTAGCCTTTGATTTTCCAAGCTATTAAGCATTCCAAACAGCCTTTAAACCTCTCCAAATGCTCACGGTTTGTTAGGTATATCCTTAAGCTTCTTTTCCTTGATGTTATGGTGATGTTTCCTTAGTTGTTCACGCCATAAACATGGTCAGCCAAGATGTTTTGTTTGGCTCTTGTTGTTACACAAAACTGGGCATTACTCCTCTGATTTTTACACGTAAAGAAAACAAGGAAGGAGCTTAGTATGAGCTGGGTATATTACCGGTAGAACAAGAAGGGAATGGCATGTTTTTTTTCCCTTACCGAATGGGTGAAAAGGAGTGTTTGCATGGGCTTTGTTCCTTCACAAGGCTGGTATCCTCCTCTGTTTGTACGTGAAGAAAACAAGAAGGAGAAGCACATGACCAGCTAGTAATATTACCGGCAATTCAATGAGGAAAAGCAGTGGTTATTTTTTTACCGAACTGATCAAGAATGGAGGCTCAAGCTTTGATCTTTTCCCTTCACTAAGTGTTGGGAACTTCCTCTGTTTTTTACGTGAAAGGAGGCAGAGTTTGAGCTGAGAAAAACTGGATCATTTACCAGTAACAAGGAGGAAAGAATAGGCTAGTTAAATGCAGGTTTTTACCTTAACAAAAAAAGTTATGAAGACCACTCTCCTTTCCTCTTCTGTTATCCGCCGAGAACTGCTCAACTTTAGCTCCAAACTCATCCCTAGTTGCTATAGCAGGAGGTAGCAGCCATGGAGGATGGTGAAGCACTCGGTTGAAGTAGCAGCAGCGAAGTTGGTGAAGCTCTCGGTTGAAGTAGCAGCAGCGAAGTTGGGAGCTTACGGTGGGAGGTTGAAGAAGAAGAAAGGTACTGAATGGAGGGAAAGGAAATCGGCTATAATAAGTAGTAGGTATTAGGCTTGAGCAATTAGTCAAGTGGGAAGTTTACTAAAACTTGAAACTTGTAGAGTTGTTGGACAAGTTGGGTAGTGGTAGTACGGTAAGAGTAGGTTGTTTGCTTTAGTTATTGTTTATAATCTGTTTATACATGTCATACTCATATTATAGTGTGTGTTCAGTGGTTTGCAGGTTCTGCAAGTGGGTATGGTGGGCATGCACTCACGTTAATAATGGGTGCTCACTAAAGATTTTTTTGATTGAAAAACTAATGCTTACCGTTGATTGCATAGTGCTATTATAGACTAATATACCACCATTAATTAATGATTCAATAATGCACTATAGATTATCTATTTGATTATGAGTTACTGTATTACCCTATATATATGTGGGTAGTACTTGTTACAGGTTTTTTTTTTTGCCAATTATAATCACATGCCCACTACGTTAATGATAGGGTAAATAGTATAGCTTTCATTTGATTAATAGCTGGGGTGCAGTCCGTCAAATGCTACAGAGGTTTACTCTTTTTTTTAATTATGAGCATATGCCCACATTAGTTTAGGATTAGTGCTACAAATTTATAGCATGCGTGATAGTATAATAGGTATGCTGTACAATTTTTTTTTTTTGTTTGATTAGTACCAACATACTTCCGTGAATGTATAGTGAGTATATCACTTACTCTTTTTTTTTCTAAACATAAGTACTACCGTAATGTATAGAGCATATTAGGTAGAATTAATCTTAGCATAATAATGTATACATATGTATAAAGTGGGTATTTTGGTAGTTAATTGTTTTACTAAGTGAGAGTGTATAAAACAAGTCCCAAAATTGGTATATAAAACGGTTTATATGGTACCGATTTTTAACTTGTATACTTTGTGTTATAATATTTGTTAAGTATTTATGATATATATTAAATATCAAAGTTATGTAACATAAGTTGTTACATCGTTTAAATGGGTATATCAATTTATTTTAGTATTTATAAATGCTTAGGCAATCGTAAAATATTTACGTTGCTCGTTAGTATTTTTTTTTCACGTTTTTACAGTGAACGTTATTGAGTACCGGGTCGTATAAACGCCCGTATAGATTTTTCCTGGATAGCACTCTCTTAATCGAGCTCGTCATGTAAGGAGTTTAATCCTTGTTAATAAATGTACATGAGTGTTTTGTACGAGTATGTTACGACGTTTGTAAAATTACGTCCGTTAGCGTTTATGGTAAAGCGACTATTTTTACGTGACGTTTGCATGTGTGAGTTTGCATGCGTACTCGTAGTAATATTAATTTACGTAACGTTTGCATGCATAAATTAGCATGCATAACTAAAATGATTTATTCCTAGAATAATTCTTCATTATTTAAGAGTTTTAAGGTATTAATTAGATTTGGGGTATTTCAATCTACCCCCCTTAAAAGGACTTTGCCCCGAAGTCTCATTTCTAAACTTAAATGGTTGTGAGGAATCAAGTTCCACTAAGTATTCACAACCCAATTCTATTTTAGGGATCAAGTCCCAAGTTCCACTACTGTTAAGTTCGTAGTATATTTCACATAATATATAGTGTAATGATCATAAAAGGTCATCACCAATAATAGCTTCAATGTAGTGCAACGTAGTGCAAGTAATTCATTCATAGTATGTAGCACAGTACATATTGACAAGTGCATGCATTCACAGAGTCACTTCAATATAGTGTAGCGTAGTACACATAATCCACATAGAAACTTCAGGGTAGTGTAACGTGGTACACATAACCATTCATATCAGTGTAACATAGTACACATCAATAAGTAAAGTTCATAGAATTACAGAGTAATCACAGAGTCACACATGTAAACATACAGATCACAATGTAACAGTACAACAAAAGTGTATGTCTATGCTAAAAATGCTACAACGCAGTAGGCTCTCCCCCCCCCCCCCCTTAAAAGAGGGGTACACCCACGTACCCTAGACTAGTATAACTAGTCGGTAATTAGTGAAGGAGTCTTCACTCTCATTTTTAACTTATGATTAGTTTTAAGGATAGCCTCTCGGCTGTAAGACTTTATGTGGATATGGCACATATTTGGTTGAGATTCGTGAAGTACGTTGTGCATTTCCCTTGAGCTCAGTAGATAATTTTAACTGATGGGACCACCCGCTTCCGTTGCGCGACTCTGATTAAGTATTGTTATCATTTTGGAATAGTTTTAAATGCGCTTCATAGGTGGTATATTTAAGTTCCTTTATGTTCACATGTAGGGTTGGTGAGTTGTGCTCATCATTATTTTTTGTTTGATTGTCATTATTGATCTTGTCTGGACTTCTGTCCGTTTACGGGGTATTTCCCATAAGAATCTGTGCATTCTGTGACATGTTCTATTTTGCATTATTATGCTTTTATATTTGAATCCCGTATATATGGGTGAAGGTGATTTACCAACTTGTTTGTTGCCGATATTATTCCATGTCCTATTTAGACTGTCGGATCGATGTGCCGCGTTATGCCACTGCTCCCGATTATTTTGTCTCTAAGTAACTGTTAGCTGTAGCAGTGCTTGGTATTCTTCATTGTATATCTTATTACTGTACGTCGGGCTTCCAATAATATTGTAAGTTTACCCATCCAGTGATGCTCTTGCACATGTCATGTATCTTCCATTATCCTTTTTGGGCAAATCTACTACGAGGTTCTTCCTCTACGTGGCATATACTATAATACAGTTCACCTTCTATTTGATTTTTCATCGTCGAGTTCTTCATGAGTTTCACTTGATTGTTTGTGCCTGTATGCTTATTTCTGATAGCTGCTTATGACGATGATTCCACTAAGATTCTTCTCGTCAATATTACTGAGGCGTCTTGCTCTTTATTAGAGTTTATTCTTTCCCGTGTTCCTCTCGCTAGTTGTCTTCGCATGTGGGGTATCTTCTTGATATGTTACTACTTACATGTCCAATTTAGGATTATTCCTTGTCAAGTTCATAAGCTCTCGCACGTTTAGTTGAAGCATTCTTCCTTCCATGGGTCCTTACCCGATTGGTTTACTGTATAAATTTTTCATTGATAGTGGTAACGTCCTGATAGTGGGGTCATCATTTGTGTCGGTGTTACTGATGCATTCAGTGGTTCGGTTGTTGTGGCGGTAAGGTTGCAATATTCTTGTTGGTTTTAAATTTGACTTCTATTCATCACCTCCTGTAGTTGTAATCATCGGCGTTCGGGTCTTGTATAATACTGGGGCATATTAAAGTTCGTCTCTTTGATCTTCAGATTATCATCTTGTGTTTATGGTATTTGAGTTTACTGTTATCCTCTTTGGTTTTCATTCTCAATATAGAGTATGAGCTACGGTCGAGCCGTGCATCTTGTTTATAGTATAGAAGATTTTCTGTTATTATTGATTCACCAATTGTCGGTAGTACATACCCGACCTTTATTGTCTGTTTATCAAGTATACCACAATAGGGTTCCCGTTAAGGTTTCTAACAAGGTACAATTTCCTCACTATTCCACATGTTCTTGCGGTTTATGAATCACTCATGTGAGTATTAGTATAATGTTTCTACTCTTTATATTGCACCATACTTATAGGTAGGTTTCCATTTAATACTGGGTTTGCATTCATAAAGGAAGACATGAAAGTCGATCTTTCCCTTCAGATGGCAATATGGCCATAACTTAGAAGGTAGCTTGTAAATACTGTCATTTTAGATATATGTCTCTTGATCTCATACTTAATTTATTATCATGACTCATGGTATAATAACAGTTAGTATTTCCTTCATAGTTGACTATTTTTCCGACATACATGGAGTCGTTTTAGCTATTAAATCTCTTTAGGATAGCTTGGTTAATTTAACTTTTAACTTACATCCCCAACATCTAATATACTTTATTAGACAGATTTTAGATTAGAATTAAGGATAAATATTTATTTATCACAGAGATATTGGTGACCACTTGTGGGGAGTCTCGGGAATCATCCAACCCTGATGGGGTCAGCGTCAGTGTTGAACTATCCCTCCACTCCATTTTGTGTTTGGTTTTCCCTTGATCTGACCAGGATCAAGTTCGACCTCCCACGTCAAATATCAGACAACCACATAATTGCAAGTTTCCAAATTTTATCTTATCAAGACTTTGTGACGTGGTGATTACAACATTCCTCCTTGACTGTTATACAACTAATCTAACTGTTGTAACCTACACTTGAAACTAGTGACTCCTTAATTCCTGGAACTAAGTTCCTTTGATCAAATCATTTAGCGTGGAATCTAGTTTTTTTTCTCTTGGCATAAAATATAAGTTCCTAATAAACACCATAGACACTTACTGTCTAATATTATTTTCATCAGTATTTTACTCTTAAACACATCATACAAGCAATAAATTCAGTTATGGACTTGGATACCTTGAAATATACTCTTCTCTTAAAAAGGCTTTATCTAGTATTTAACTTATCAGGGCTTGATCATTGTCTACACCTTGGTTATCATCACTTGGAACAAAGACAGTCATAGTTATTACTAAATTGGGATAAGACTCCAAGGAAAAGTTTTTGTAAATTTGATCAATTACGGTTTCATAAAGTATTATTTTTGTTCCATAAAGCTTGGCTTTTTCTCTCTCCATTTAAATTCCATGAGTCAGGTGGACTATACGTTCAACCTAGGTTAAGTACCTTTTCACATTAGAATCATTTCTACGAAGGGTTCCCCCTACGGTTTGGTGAGACCAAAGCCTATTGTTTGTTCCTACCATTTAGAAACGTGGTTATTTTACACACTCATTGGCTTCAAAAGCAAATAGACCGTTTAGGTGTATTAATTAGAGGTTTTGAAGTCGTAGTGATTGGTATATAACGTTAGGAAAGTTCACGTGTAAAACATTTGTTACAATTCAAGGGGTATATTTGCCCATTATTATGTTTAACTTCCTATTATCTGTAGTGTATATATTAATCTAAAGCCTTAATATAACTTACACTGTCTCCATTGTTAGTGTCAAGGAGTGTTATTTGTTACCATGTATATGTGAAAATTTATCTTACATTGGTGTTAGCCTTCTTTGATTTTCTGAGCTCTTTACTCGTATCCACAAATTGAGTTGTCATAGGAGACATATGCTCATATAAATCCATAAGGATAATATAGGACATGTGCCTTAAAATAGGGTAGGTATATTTTATGATACTTAACCCTCTGAAATATATCAATACTCCTCAAATGTTTTAGGTTTATAACCTCCCAATTATATGTATTCATATATAGCATTTAATATTGCTATTTTGGTAGTTTTCCTGACTTCAAAATATCTGGATTCAAAGTTTGTTCTCTTCTCACTGTTTATTATGAGTCCAGCATTGTCACTGTAATGATACTAGCCGAGACCCTTGGTATTTGAGCAGGTATTACATCCCGTGTTTATTTATGTTGGATGTTTATATATGGTGAGATTCTGTTATGCTTTTCTTGTCATTGGTTATTTTTGTAGGACTACACTTTATAGTCATATTTCAGGGTTTCGCACGATCTTCTCGTGAGGTTAATAAGGAATTGTAAGATCTCCCAGTCCCGCACTGGGCAGCAAGCTCAGTGCCTGGGTATCCCATAAATTTCAGTGTTTTCTTTCTCCGTGTAGGTCTTCGTTCTCTTTTATTTGGTTTACTGGGGCAGCACTTGTTGTAGCAAGTGCGCCATGCAGGTTGGATCATCATGCAGTGTACGTTCATTGAGATATATTTTTACTCCTTCATCACTGTATATTTGGCGGTATTGTCAGCCGTTCTGGTTATCATCGGTATAGTGTCACTGTTATTCGTCGTCAGCCCGTGTAAATGACAGTTGGCGTCGTACGGTCTTCAACAAACCCTTTCGCCAGTTCAGGTAGTCTTAGGTATTTGTTTTAATTAATGTATCCCGTTTCATGACATCTACTTGTTATTTAGGCAGGTCATAGTTTGTAGTTACTGTAAGTTTGAACAGTTATTAACGCCCTTCGGCGGACCAAGTAAAACTAACTTCCTACTCCTCACTGTTCTATCACACACCCTGTATCCCAAGGTTAATTTCGGTTGTATTTAGATCTCAAAGCGCAACTACGCTCTGATACCACTTTTTTGTAACACCCCAACCCGAAATCCAATAACCAGAACGATGATAGCTCCCAAAAATAACTAGAAATGCAGCGGAAAATATATACATAACAACGGGTGGTGCTACAACGCCGCTAGTCACCCATGTGACTAACAAGGCTAACTCCAACATAAATTACAAATGATGCGGTCTGAGCGCTGAATACAAACCTCTTAAAATAACAAAAGTCAATAGTAAAAATACAGTACTGTAGATTGATGTCGGTAATAATAATCCCTGTCTTAATTCTACCCCGCCTACACTCGGTCGGGCAATCTCTTCATTCTTCAAGTACCTGGAATTGTTTAGCCATGAAATGGCTCAGCAAAATAATTTGCCGGTATGAAAAACGTGCAGCCCACAAGCTACTGGGCCACACCAACTATTTTGTCGAATACATGCAAGTCATTTTTTTTTGTAAAGCTGTAAATAAGCATCATAACATAATCATAACAAGCATCCATACAAGGATAACAATATCACACAGAACAAGACTTCAGAAGGTCAAGTTAGATGATCCGGAGTAGCTTGATAGTAGTCAGATCCTCACAATGGGACTAACATGTATATAAGTGAACCTCACAGCAGTGGAGGTATAGTGACCTCGTTAAACTCCTTCATGGAGTAAGATGCTCGGGTATGATAAACCCTTAGACGAGATGGGACTCTCGTACAAATTAGTGGGTAATTAGTCCCTCAGAAGATAACGTAGTTAACTCCTGTACTTAAAAGAGGTGGGAATCGAACCCTCGAGAGGAATAGAGTCTTCCTCCCAACTTGAACTGTTCCGGTACGCAGCCGGTGAGTGACATAGTGCACCCAAAACTCCCGTCGCGACGTAAATTGAATTGGAGACGACCTGTGACAGGTACAGTTCCCGTAGCATGCATGGCCAGATCCAACTGGGCTCCTCGTTCTCGTATCATAGAATCGTTAAATGTCACTCAATGACGTTAAACAAGAACACAATGTATATTGTCAGTTGTCACGTTTAGGACAACGACGTTTATTATAAAGTAAAGTTAGTGAGAAACTTGAGTACAAGTTCTCGGTATAATAAAGCGCAGGTATTTAATCCACTAGTAATGTAGTGTTGTATGCGTGGAACATACACGTTACAGTTAGCAACATCACGCACATAGAATAACACAACAGTGCACACGAGTAATGCAACATTTTACATACAATCATCTTGGTCGTTAATTCAAACAACAAATAGCACACAAGCCGGTGTAATCCGGTAGAAAGCAGACTGCAAGAATTCCATACCGTTCACCGTAGACTGTACTTGTTTAGTTCCCGGTCAACGTCTGGTCAAACAATGTCCTAGAATAGGATCAATCTGAGAGTGTTAATTTATGTAACTCTCGTATAATAATTTTATTGATTCATGAAACGATTTCATATTCGTTATTTCATGTGAGGTTTATTTCTTTATACTTAGGTAGTTTCTTTAACCTCTTTTTCTTATTATTATTTAAGGTATTTATATGTTTCCAAATCATGTAGCCTTAATTTATAAAACTTATATTGTGTGGTAATTCCTTTTAATTACCTTATGATTGGACGTATAACTTATTTGTTATTCCTTGTGATTTATTCTTAAATCCTTTAATGTATATAACTATATATTCATGTACCATTTATGTTACATGTTTTACATTTGTCCAAATGACATAATAATTTATAATTTTATCAATGACATTTATTGCTCGTTTGTTAATTAATTCTCCTCTTAACTTTATTTTTAAATATACTATAACTCCAAATATTATTTGGCGTTTCCACATTAAATTCCTTATATTCATTTCCTTCCGATTTACTTTAAAATCTAAAATGTATATATTTTATACACATGTATTATTTATGATATATATAATTGTCTAAATGACATAACCACTTAATAAATTCTCGAATTATATTTACATGTCACACATGGGCTTATTTTTCCTATATTTATTAATTACTAACTAGCCCCAAATAATATTATTTCTTTTACAAGTAAATTACTTGAACTTGTATATCATATAGTTTTAATTTCATAAATCCTTAAATCGTAATTTTCTTTCTAAATTTCTTAAATATCCATATAGGACCTACAAATATTTTTATTCCCATAAATACAACATACTTTTCGGTGGTTATATTATAACCACACTTATTTCTTAAACTTTACATTATACTCCAAAATACATTATAATACTTAGTTTTATTTCCTTAATTAATTAATTCACTAAATCACCACTATAATTTCGGTAATCATTATTCGAACACAATAATTTTTATAAATTACCAAATCAACCCTTAATCTTTCGGCTTTGGCAAATATCTTTCCATCATTACCTTTTAACCCCAAAAACTTTATACAAATTATATTTTCACTTATAAACTATAATTTTAATATTTAATTTCCTTAATAACCAAGTGGACACTTAAATTTCCACAAATTGTGAATTCGCCCCCTATAAAATCTGGTTTTATATTGAAACTCTTAAAAATTACATGTTCACCCCAAAACTTTTATAACTTAATATTTCATGTCATAAATCATTTTAACCCAAAGTTTCCGGTCAACACTTTGACCAAAGTCTAATTTCACACTTAATACATTAATATTCCCATAAACTTATATGATTCTCAGTTTTACACCAATCTTTCCAAAAATTACAAAATAGCCCCAAAACTTTATAAATTATTATTTTAACTTCTAAACACTTATTTAATTCACCCAAAATTCATAATATTAATTCCTGCACCATTTTATATAATAATTATGCCAAGGTCCATATTATTCTTGGCTATAACTAAATATTCCCATAACTTCCTAAAAATTACATTTTTACCACATAACTTATTAAACTAGTCATTTAAACATTAGTAAATATTTTTACTCACCATAACTCTTCATTTAAATTCGTAAGTATTTTTACTCCAATATTTTAAGGACTCTAAAATTACCAAATTACCCTTTTGACACCAGATTTTAATTCCTAAGCTTTTAATTTCATAACCTTATCTTTTAAAGGTTTTTAACATACCCAAGTACTCATAGAATTATCTAAATCACTTAGACAAATTCTAAAATTATTGATACACTTATAATATACTAAAAATCTTCCAATATCACTTATAATTTTCGGTAATGACTATTATTTACCATATAGTTTTATAAATTATGTTTTTAACCCATATTTAATTTCCTTGACCTTATAGGTCATTAATACACCAAGCTAACCACCCAAAAAAATGTTATTAAATGTTTTAATACATAATTAAATTATATGATGCCCATAAATCCTACGGCTAGCATATAGATGTAATAAAATTTCATAAAAACCATTCTATACTATAAGGTAAGTATTTCTCACCTAGCCTTTGATTTTCCAAGCTATCAAGCATTCCAAACAGCCTTTAAACCTCTCCAAATGCTCACGGTTTGTTAGGTATATCCTTAAGCTTCTTTTCCTTGATGTTATGGTGTTGTTTCCTTAGTTGTTCACGCCATAAACATGGTCAGCCAAGATGTTTTGTTTGGCTCTTGTTGTTACACAAAACTGGGCATTACTCCTCTGATTTTTACACGTAAAGAAAACAAGGAAGGAGCTTAGTATGAGCTGGGTATATTACCGGTAGAACAAGAAGGGAATGACATGGTTTTTTTTTCCTTACCGAATGGGTGAAGAAGGAGTGTTTGCATGGGCTTTGTTCCTTCACAAGGCTGGTATCCTCCTCTGTTTGTACGTGAAGAAAACAAGAAGGAGAAGCACATGACCAGCTAGTAATATTACCGGCAATTCAAGGAGGAAAAGCAGTGGTTATTTTTTTACCGAACTGATCAAGAATGGAGGCCCAAGCTTTGATCTTTTCCCTTCACTAAGTGCTGGGAACTTCCTCTGTTTTTTTTTTAGGTGAAAGGAGGCAGAGTTTGAGCTGAGAAAAACTGGATCATTTACCGGTAACAAGGAGGAAAGAATAGGCTAGTTAAATGCAGGTTTTTACCTTAACAAAAAAAGTTATGAAGACCACTCTCCTTTCCTCTTCTGTTATCCGCCGAGAACTGCTCAACTTTAGCTCCAAACTCATCCCTAGTTGCTATAGCAGGAGGTAGCAGCCATGGAGGATGGTGAAGCACTCGGTTGAAGTAGCAGCAGCGAAGTTGGTGAAGCTCTCGGTTGAAGTAGCAGCAGCGAAGTTAGGAGCTTACGGTGGGAGGTTGAAGAAGAAGAAAGGTACTGAATGGAGGGAAAGGAAATCGGCTATAATAAGTAGTAGGTATTAGGCTTGAGCAATTAGTCAAGTGGGAAGTTTCCTAAAACTTGAAACTTGTAGAGTTGTCGGACAAGTTGGGTAGTGGTAGTACGGTAAGAGTAGGTTGTTTGCTTTAGTTATTGTATATAATCTATTTATACATGTCATACTCATATTATATGTGTGTGTTCAGTGGTTTGCAGGTTCTGCAAGTGGGTATGGTGGGCATGCACTCACGTTAATAATGGGTGCTCACTAAAGATTTTTATTTGATTGAAAAACAAATGCTTACCGTTGATTGCATAGTGCTATTATAGACTAATATACCACCATTAATTAATGATTCAATAATGCACTAGATTCTCTATTTGATTATGAGTTACTGTATTACCCTATATCTATGTGGGTAGTACTTGTTACAGGTTTTTTTTTTGCCAATTATAATCACATGCCCACTACGTTAATGATAGGGTAAATAGTATAGCTTTCATTTGATTAATAGCTGGGTGCAGTCCGTCAAATGCTACAGAGGTTTACTCTTTTTTTAAAAAAAATTATGAGCATATGCCCACGTTAGTTTAGGATTAGTGCTACAAATTTATAGCATGCGTGATGGTATAATAGGTATGCTGTACAACATATATTTTTTTTTGTTTGATTAGTACCAACATACTTCCGTGAATGTATAGTGAGTATATCACTTACTCTTTTTTTTCTAAACATATAAGTACTATCGTAATGTATTGAGCATATTAGGTAGAATTTAATCTTAGCATAATAATGTATACATATGTATAAAGTGGGTATATTAGGTAGTTAATTGTTTTACTAAGTGAGAGTGTATAAAACAAGTCCCAAAAATTGGTATATAAAACGGTTTATATAGTACCGATTTTTAACTTGTATACTTTGTGTTATAATATTTGTTAAGTATTTATGATATATATTAAATATCAAAGTTATGTAACATAAGTTGTTACATCGTTTAAATGGGTATATCAATTTATTTTAGCATTTATAAATGCTTAGGCAATCGTAAAATATTTACGTTGCTCGTTAGTATTTTTTTCGCGTTTTTACGGTGAACGTTATTGATTACCGGGTCGTATAAACGCCCGTATAGATTTTTCCTAGATAACGCTCTCTTAATCGAGCTCGTCATGTAAGGAGTTTAATCCTTGTTAATAAATGTACATGAGTGTTTTGTATGAGTATGTTACGACGTTTGTAAAATTACGCCCGTTAGCGTTTATGGTAAAGCGACTATTTTTACGTGACGTTTGCATGTGTGAGTTTGCATGCGTACTCGTAGTAATATTAATTTACGTAACGTTTGCATGCATAAATTAGCATGCATAACTAAAATGATTTATTCCTAGTATAATTCTTCATTATTTAAGAGTTTTAAGGTATTAATTAGATTTGGGGTATTTCAGAAATAAATCTAACTTAACCAGACTTCGTATTGGGCTTAACCCAAATTAGAATATGGGTAGATTAGAATATAATTAGGCCAACTCTAAATAAATAAATAAATATGGCCATAACAAAGTTAGTAAAAACAATTGAGCTAACTAGATCTAATATGTGAGTTAATTTAGGCCAGAACCTAAGTTGAGGCCCAACTCCAAGTTCAGTCAACTAAAATAAATGGGATTTTAGATTAATGGTAAGTTTAGGCCGAAGGGAAGAGAAATCCGTACATTTATAAACATGAGGAAACTAAATAATAAATAATAAAATTTAGGGAAAACATACATAAAGGGAATTTAACGAGTTGGACAAATAAAAAACGTTGCTAATATGATCAACATTTGAATTAGAAAATGAACCTGAATTTCGAGTAAGTGTCATGGGTCGGTAAGTGACTAATTTTAAATCCCTTGAAATTTATGATATGATTTATGTAAGAGAAACTGATAAGGAAGCTAGTAATTGGTATAGGACTATTACGTCTGAATAAATTAGGCTTTTAGTTGGGTCGGACTAAATATGTTCCAAGTTAAATAAAATCCAATTACATAGAGCTTGTATCTAATTAAATCAGTTACACTCATTTTAAGTTATAAATTATTGTTAAGATTCAAATATTTGTAAGGGAGTCTCAGTAGTAATAATTGTGAAATCTTTACCACTAGTTTGGTGGAACAGGCGAATAAAAGGGCTAGGTTACCTTAAGTATGTAGAATACACAAGGAATAATAAGGATGAAAATAAGGAATTAACCAATGGGTTTTCCCTCATATTCTAGGATTCAGGAAATGGAACGCTCATGGCAAGATACGGATGATGGTATACACATGGTTAGGACATATTATAAAGCTGCATATTTCAGGTATGATGTTGTGTGATCCGAATGGCCCGACGGTTACCTCAGGTCCGGATAATTATGTGTTGTGTGACAAGAAGATATGAGTGTTTAATTTTTCTCTGCAATATTATGTTGATTACATATAGCATGTTGAATTTTGATGGTACCTCTAATGATTTTACCATATGATATGTTATCACAATGAAATCCTTGTGATTAATTGAATGGGGATGGATTGTTTGCCAATTGAGTACTCTATTCTGTTAACTGGATAGAGATACATGTGGTACCAAAATATATACATTAAGTGAATGTGTTACAACTGAGTAACTTGGAAAGAAACGTAACATGATGTTACAATACTATTATGTGGAAAGTTTTGTTATGTTGTTTATGGCATACCTTTCTAAGAATGACTCTTCGGAAGAAATTGGAAAGACCTTGATAAGGCGCTAACACTATGATTTTTGTGATCCGTGTATTATATGTATGACTACCCTAACCAGAACTTGGCTAATGGGGTAGAATGGGGGTTATGAGAGTAGCCTAGGAACAAGAATACCTACTGGGTTCTTGGTCGTGCGTTTTGGTGCACCGAGTGGATGACGACTAACTGGTCCACTCAAATATTGGTATTGGTTGGTATTGGTATTGGTATTACGAGTGGATGATGACTAACCGGTCCACTCAAATGTTGGTATTGGTATGGCAAGCGGATGACGACCAACTGGTCCGCTCAGATATTGGTATGATTCAACGAGGCCGATGTGCTCGTTGATTTGATAAGGGCTACTACCCAGGTTGACCCACCTTTGAATAGGGTATGTGTCACTTCCTAACACGTGACACGGGTGAAATTATGTGAGGACACGCGCGATGGGAAATTGGAGGATCTCTAACTTACTAACAACTGTTGGATGGCACTGACAATGACTGACTTATTCTGATTTTTATGTATGAAATTTGAATATGATGAGGATGTTGCTTATGTTATGTCTCATTATGTTTGTTATTATGTTTATATGTTTTAATTATTATGTTTAAGCATGATTGTTCTGTGTATAAACCAATTTGCATGAAATGAACCTGCATGCTCACTTGGCAAATACCTGAGTTAATCCTGTGCGTTCAGGAAGATTGCATGATAACATACTCAGTAGCTGGGCTGACCCCTCTAGCAATGTTTTTTTTCAGGTGTGTAGATTGGCAACTCAATGGCGAATAGCGGACCGGGGTAGGTTTATGTTTTGGGTTTTGATAAAATTTGGGCTAAGCCCTAAGGAGTATAGTTGCTCACAGTTGTAGTTATGTTTTAAATTTGATTGTTATCTGGTAAGCTATCCCTGTCATCACAGCGTTTAGGTCGGTTGTTGGTTTTTGGTTTTGGAAGCCTTGTCACATGCGTTGGGTACGTGATGGCGGTAGCATCTCTTTTTGGCGCATATGTATATTAGACTTCCGCTGTAACTACTCGAGTTGTTGTATATATATATATATATCAGATGATGTTTAGGTATTAATCGTGTTTATGAGAAATGGATGTTACAAAAGTGGTATCAGAGCGTAGGAACGCTCTGATGACATGAGATAGAGTTTGGAAACTGTGAGCTTAGGATTAGGATTGGGTGTGTGAATTCATGTGTGAGGTACGTTAGCGTAGGAACATTTAGCAGATTAATAACCGCCTACTGGCATTAAATAGAACACTTTGAGCAGGAATAATTATTTAAACTCAGAATGTTGGACGAACTAAGAAAAGTCTGACATTGGGGCAAAAGTCTGGCAAAAGCGGCAGGTAGTGTAGGAAAAGAACGTAGTAACTCTGCTAAAATTGGCCAACCCACGGCTCCTTACATTGCCGAGATCATGATGTCAATACTAATATCCTGAGACTACCACTATGGGGGAGTGACCATTCCCACCCACCACCGCCCCTAATCCCCAGTGTTACCTATAAAACAGAATCAAATAAAGAATGTAGTCGTTATGCGTGTTGAACCTAATCCTGAGAGTCAAATTTGGTGGTATTGAAGTGGTAGATCATGGGAAAGCTGAAAGGATGCGTAGGATACTGAAAGACTCTATTGAGTGCAAATATCACGAATGTAGTCTATTACCACAGGGATTGTAACACCCCTAAAACCGGCCTAAGAGTTAAGGGTATTACACGCCGCGTATTACTACCAATAACGCAAGGCTCTAAAACACTCAAATACAATAAAGGCCCAAAACAGAGTTTACATAAACATTGTAAACCAAAGTATTCAAATACAGCGGAAGCAAATACAAAATCCCAAATACATGTTCCAAACAGAAACAGAGGTCTAACAGAGCCCGAAGGCTACAAGTCTGAGTACGTATATCAAATAACAAATGAGCTATAACATAAACTAAGCTCCAGAAACTGAATAAGTGATCCTCGCTGATCAATCTGCAAAATGTTAAAAGTAGGGGAATGAGCACACAACTATGCCCAGTAAGCAGCGACCGTCATCAGTAAGGTCGCTCAAAACAATTGAAATTAGAAGAAGGAGAAGATAAACGTTATATCCACAATTCTCAATACTCAGAAGTTTCCAGAACAGAAACAGAGGGGAACTCAAGGGTTCCCAATGCAGAAACAATCAGAACTCTTAAACAGAAAGGGGACAAGACACAATGCACACACTCAGAAGGGTCGAAGACCCATAGACCATACCAGGTCTCTCGGCAACGCAGAAATGACTCGAAAGAGCCAAAGGGTTCGTCAACCCCACAGAACAGAAAGGGAATGACCCACACTCAGAACGACGTCTACATGGTATACCACGGAATAGCTCGACCCAGCCATTCACGGCTCAGAAACAATGTGAAATGTCCCAAAACAGAAGGGTTGCTTAAACAGAAGCAAGATTGCATTTAGATATGCCAAAACACTCATAAATCAGTAGTACAGTTCATAAGGAATCCAACGCCGTAGACGGCACTCAAATCGGAGTTCAAACGAAGAAGTTATGCTGAAGACAGAGGGGTGTCCGAACTTGTGTCCGGACGTCGAAGTTCGGACGCAAGTCGAGACTCGGAAACCAAAGATTGTCAAATGTCCGAACTTGTGTCCGGACATCAATGTTCGGACACAAGTCGAATTGAAATCAGATAGAGGAATTCAGAATGTCCGAACATCAATGTTCGGACTGATGTTCGGACGGGTTACGGAAAAGAGTTACGCGGAAGGTCCGACCTTGTGTCCGGACGTCAAAGTTCGGACGCAGGTCGAACTAAAATCAGAGAAGAACCCAAGGGCGTGTCCGAACATCAAAGTTCGGACTTATGTTCGGACATGCCCCGAACTTTGAAAATCAATAGAGCAAAACGCACTGTCCGAACTTCAAAGCTCGGACGGAAGTTCGGACAGTGCGAAAACTGCATTTTCCAGAAGACGAACAGAGCAGAAACTTGTGCAAAAACATCATCACGAATTGCCAAATTGATACACACACCAAATCACAGAGAAAAACAGAGAACCATGGGGTTTTAACCATTCCAAAACGCAACCAAACAGACATCACAAACAGAATTCACACAAAACAGAACCGTTGCAATCCCCATGGCTGAACTTCCAAACCGAATCGAGTAACCACCTACCTCGTTTATCAGCAGAAACAACAACGAACTGAGGCAGCAGGCACAATCCACGCAGAGCAACAATCCGGACAGATCAACAGCCACTGATTAACCAAACCAATTGACACAAAAATCAGAAACTGAAATGAAGAACCCTAGATTATCCAACCCCAAAATCTGCAACACCAACCTGATTTCGGAAGTGAATAAACTACAATCTGCAGCAGTTCCACAGCCCGCACAATCACAACTCAACAGCAACGAAGCCTTCTGATTTAATCATGTACAACGGCTCAAAATCAGAAAACAGAGAGAGAAGAAAACCAACGCAGTCCCGAATTCTGAATACAAACCTGAATCGATCAGAGAAACGTAGCAGCAAAACCCTTCAATTCGATTGTAGCAGCAGCCTTCACGATCCTCAGCAAGAGAGAGAACAGAGAGAGAGAGAAGAATGGAAGTCGATGTTCTGAACGCACGATGGAACTAGTGGAGGAAAACTGATCGTGATGTAAAACGATTAGAAGATTAATAATTAAATAAGGCTCCTTTCCTTATTAATTAAAGAAAACAATTACCTTAATTGTTTTAAGCAATGACTTCCTTGCCCTCATCTATCAAAACAATACCGCCGAAGTCCCAACTGACAATCATAATATAATCCATCTTAGATCATTATATAAACCGGACATAATATAAGGTTGCAATTATAGGGTTATAACATCACCTCCCCCTTAAAAGAATCTCGTCCTCGAGATTAACTCACCTTACTGCTCGAACAGGGAGGGAAACTTGGCACGCAGCTCATCTTCGAGTTCCCACGTCGCTTCACTTTCTGACTGATCAGACCATTGAACCTTAACCATAGGCATGGTCTTACTACGGAGCTGACGAACATCTCTAGCCAGAATACGGGTAGGCACCGCCTCGAAACTGCAGTCCTCCCTCAACTGAAGCTGACTGTAGTCGATCACATGAGACGGATCATGCAGGTACTTCCTCAACATAGACACATGGAAGACGTTATGCACAGCTGACAAGGATGGGGGCAAGCCAGACGATAAGCCACAGGGCCAATCCTCTCTAGAATCTCAAAAGGTCCTACAAACCGGGCTAAGCTTCCCACGCTTCCCAAACCGGACTACGCCTCTGACCGGCGACACTCGCAGATAGACATGATCACCAACATCAAACTCAAGCGGCCTGCGCCTCTGATCTGCATAGCACTTCTGCCTACTCTGAGCAACAAGCAGACGCTCTCGAATCACCCTGATCTTCTCTACTGCACCCTGCACCAACTCGGGTCCAACCAAGACCCTCTCCTTCAGGTCATCCCAACAGATGGGAGACCTGCACCTCCTACCGTACAACGCTTCAAACGGAGCCATACCAATGCTCGCCTGAAAGCTATTGTTGTAGGCAAACTCGATCAGAGTCACGTGCTGCTCCCAGCTACCCCAAAATCCAGGACACATGCGCGAAGCATGTCCTCCAGGACCTGATTAGTCCTCTCTGTCTGGCCATCCGACTGAGGGGTAGGCTGAACTGAACGCCAAACTCGTACCCAGGGCCTTATGCAAACTGCGCCAAAATCTCGAAACAAAGCGCGGGTCACGATCAGAAACTATAGTAGTAGGCACACCATGCAACCTCACTATCTCATCCAGATACAGACGAGCTAGACGCTCCAGACTGAAGGTCTTCTCACAGGCAGAAAATGAGCAGACTTCGTCAGACGATCAACAATCACCCAAATAGCCTCACAACCCGAGGAAGTCTTGGGCAAACCCATGACAAAGTCCATCCCCACACTCTCCCACTTCCACTCAGGAATGGGAAGGGGCTGAAGCAAACCCGCTGGCCTCTGGTGCTCAGCCTTCACCTGCTGACAGGTCTGGCACTTCGAAACAAACTCAGAGATGTCACGCTTCATCCCAGACCACCAGAACGACTCTCTGAGATCTCGATACATCTTCACCCCTCCTGGGTGAACTGAATATGGCGCTCCATGAGCCTCCTGAAGGATCTCTCTACGCAGAACTGCGTCGTCTGGCACACACACACGGCCTCTGAAACGCAGACACCCATCACTGGAGACACTGAAGTCTGAGTTCTGCTCTGAAGGCAGCCCCTCTCTGATCCGACTCAAAGCTGAATCCGACTCCTGACCAACTCTGATCCTGTCGACCAACGAAGACTGAACCTGAAGCGCTGCTATCACACTGGCACTGGCTGGTCTGACTACCCAGACGCCCATACGCTGAAGCTCTAAGGCGAACCTCTGAACTCCTGTCAAGGCACAAGCTACACCCGGAGCACCTCTCCGGCTCAAAGCATCTGCAACAACATTCGCTCTACCCGGGTGGTAGAGGATCTCTAAATCGTAGTCGTGAAGTAGCTCCAACCACCTCCGCTGTCTCAAGTTCAGCTCCTTCTGAGTGAACAAATACTTGAGACTCTTGTGGTCCGTGTAAACCTTACACGACGCCCCATACAGATAATGTCTCCAAATCTTCAGCACGAAAACCACAGCTGCCAACTCCAGATCGTGGGTAGGGTAGTTCTTCTCATAAGGTTTAAGTTGCCGAGAGCCATAAGCCACTACCTTACCCTGCTGCATCAAAACACATCCTAGTCCCTTATGGGACGCATCACAGAAGACCTCGAATCCCTCGGTCCCAGACGGCAAAGTCAGAATCGGTGCGGTCGTCAGCCTCTTCTTAATCTCTTGGAAGCTCTGCTCGCAAGCCTCACTCCACTCATACTTGGTCTCCTTCCTCAACAGACAGGTCAGCGGGGATACAATCTTAGAGAACCCCTCAACGAACTTCCTGTAATACCCAGCTAACCCAAGGAAGCTACGGATCTCTGCAACATTCGTGGGCCTCGCCCACTCCATCACTGCTCTAATCTTCTCAGGATCCACTGAGATACCGTCCTTCGAGACCACATGTCCCAAGAACACCACGCGATCAAGCCAAAAGTCACACTTCTTCAGCTTAGCATATAGCTCACGATCCTTCAACGTCTGCAAAACGATCCTCAGATGCTCCTCATGCTCCTCTGCGCTCTTGGAGTACACCAAGATGTCGTCTATGAAGACCACTACAAACTGATCCAGATAGGGTTTGAAAACCCGGTTCATCATATCCATGAAGACTGAGGGAGCATTAGTCAGACCAAACGGCATAACCAAGAACTCGTAATGACCATAACGAGTCCTAAAGGCGGACTTAGGCACATCCTCGGCCTTAATCCTCAACTGATGGTAGCCTGAACGAAGATCTATCTTCGAGAACACTGTGGCGCCCGCCAACTGGTCAAACAAATCATCTATGCGCGGAAGGGGATATCGGTTCTTGATGGTCACCTTGTTCAACTCTCTGTAGTCGATGCACAATCTGAAGGTCCCATCCTTCTTCTTCACAAACAGCACTGGCGCTCCCCAAGGCGAAACGCTAGGGTGAATGAAGCCCTTGTCTAGCAACTCCTGAAGCTGGACCTTCAGCTCCTTCAACTCCGCCGGACTCATACGGTAAGGGGCCCTAGAGATGGGCTGAGTCTCTGGCGCTAAATCGATGGTGAACTCCACCTCTCTCACTGGTGGTAGTCCGGGCACGTCATCCTGGAAAACCTCAGGGAACTCTCTGACGATCGGGATGCTCTCCAAGCTGGATCCCTCTCGCACCTCTGGCAGATAGCACAAGAATCCCTGGCAGCCCTTCCTCAAGAAGCTGGCTGCCTGCATCGCAGACACAACCACAGGCGCACACGGGACTGCATTCCCAGCGAAAACAAAACGGCTCCCGTCTGGCAAACCAAACACTACTCTCCTCGCTGCACAGTCTATATGGGCATGGTGCTCTGCTAGCCAGTCCATGCCCAAAATCACATCAAAACAGGTCATCCGCATCGGGATGAGGTCAGCACAAAAGGTCTTGTCCCGAACTACTATGGGACAAGCCTTACACACAGAATTCAGCACACAAGGGGCAACCCCACCTAATGGACTACTCACACACAAGTCTACCTCACTAGGCACAGCAGTCAGTCCAAGGTCACCCAACAAATCACAGCAGATAAAGGAGTGCGTAGCTCCAGAGTCAAATAGACAAAATACATCTCGAGAATGGATCTGGAGAATACCTGAGATGATGCGATCTCTAGCTCGATCACGCTCTCCAGCCATAGCGTACACCCGGGCCTGAGTCTGAGGCTTCTTCTGGTCGGACCTCGCCCCTGAATCTGAACCGGTGCCTCTATCTCCTGAGCCTCTACTGGATGCCTGAGGGCTCTGAGCGATCCGGTGCTCCATCAACCCGCACTTAAAGCAGGCACCAGTCTTCTTGTAGCACTCCCTACCAGGATGGGAGTGGCCACAAGAGCCACACTTCGCCCCTGCTGACGAAGATGTAGAAGCTCCCCGACGATCTCCATAGGACTGCTTCTTCTGAGGAGGAGCAGCCTCCTTCTTCTGAGGCTCTTCAGCACGCCTCTTCCCCTTATGGTCCTTGCCAGCCTGTCTGCCCCTGATGTCGGCCTCTACCAGCAGAGCGACATCTGCCACATCTCTGAAGGTCCGGTGACGAAGAGGTGTCACAACGGACCTGATATCCGGTCTGAGCCCACTCTCAAACTTACGGGCCTTCCTATGCTCATCCGGCTCCGGAGCATACTTCGAGAGCGTCACGAACTTCCTCACGTACTCCTCGACTGACATGTCTCTCCCCTGGCGCAGCCGGTTGTACTCGTTGATCTTCTGATCCTTGTAAACGTCCGGATAGAACTGCTTGTTGAACTCCAAGCAGAACTGATCCCAGGTCCAAGGCTGGGGATGCCTACCCATCACCATGCGCCACCACTCCTTCGCCTCCCCCTTAAAGAGGAACGTGGCGAAGTTCACCTTCTGGTCATCCTCCGACCCCATCACTCTCAGCAGGTCCTCGACCTCAGTAATCCAATGGCTCGCCTCCTGAGGGTCACCACAGCCGTCAAAGGAAGGCGGCTTTAGCTTCATGAACTCCTGGAGCGCCCTGACTCGGCCTCCCACAGCATTCGCCCCTGCTGGGCCTGCTCCTCCAGCTCCTCCACCAGCTCCCCCAGTAGCTGCAGCCATCGTCTGCATCAACTGTGCCACAAACTGCTGTACTGCATCCGCATCATCTCCCTGAGGGGTCACTGGTGCTCTACGAGGAGGCATTCTGAGATACACAAATCCAAAACTTGTCAGAACTGACTCACACTTCAACAGTTGCCACAACTGAACCTCACACAAGCAAACATAACCACAGACCCTAAAGAAAGCCAAACCTGGCTCTGATACCACTAAATGTAACACCCCTAAAACCGGCCTAAGAGTTAAGGGTATTACACGCCGCGTATTACTACCAATAACACAAGGCTCTAAAACACTCAAATACAATAAAGGCCCAAAACAGAGTTTACATAAACATTGTAAACCAAAGTATTCAAATACAGCGGAAGTAAATACAAAATCCCAAATACATGTTCCAAACAGAAACAGAGGTCTAACAGAGTAAGGCCCGAAGGCTACAAGTCTGAGTACGTATATCAAATAACAAATGAGCTATAACATAAACTAAGCTCTAGAAACTGAATAAGTGATCCTCGCTGATCAATCTGCAAAATGTTAAAAGTAGGGGAATGAGCACACAACTATGCCCAGTAAGCAGCGACCGTCATCAGTAAGGTCGCTCAAAACAATTGAAATCAGAAGAAGGAGAAGATAAACGTTATATCCACAATTCTCAATACTCAGAAGTTTCCAGAACAGAAACAGAGGGGAACTCAAGGGTTCCCAATGCAGAAACAATCATAACTCTTAAACAGAAAGGGGACAAGACACAATGCACACACTCAGAAGGGTCGAAGACCCATAGACCATACCAGGTCTCTCGACAACGCAGAAATGACTCGAAAGAGCCAAAGGGTTCGTCAACCCCACAGAACAGAAAGGGAATGACCCACACTCAGAATGACGTCTACATGGTATACCACGGAATAGCTCGACCCAGCCATTCACGACTCAGAAACAATGTGAAATGTCCCAAAACAGAAGGGTTGCTTAAACAGAAGCAAGATTGCATTTAGATATGCCAAAACACTCATAAATCAGTAGTACAGTTCATAAGGAATCCAACGCCGTAGACGGCACTCAAATCGGAGTTCAAACGAAGAAGTTATGCTGAAGACAGAGGGGTGTCCGAACTTGTGTCCGGACGTCGAAGTTCAGACGCAAGTCGAGACTCGGAAACCAAAGATTGTCAAATGTCCGAACTTGTGTCCGGACATCAATGTTCGGACACAAGTCGAATTGAAATCAGATAGAGGAATTCAGAATGTCCGAACATCAATGTTCGGACTGATGTTCGGACGGGTTACGGAAAAGAGTTACGCGGAAGGTCCGACCTTGTGTCCGGTCGTCAAAGTTCGGACGCAGGTCGAACTAAAATCAGAGAAGAACCCAAGGGCGTGTCCGAACATCAAAGTTCGGACTTATGTTCGGACATGCCCCGAACTTTGAAAATCAATAGAGCAAAACGCACTGTCCGAACTTCAAAGCTCGGACGGAAGTTCAGACAGTGCGAAAACTGCATTTTCCAGAAGACGAACAGAGCAGAAACTTGTGCAAAAACATCATCACGAATTGCCAAATTGATACACACACCAAATCACAGAGAAAAACAGAGAACCATGGGGTTTTAACCATTCCAAAACGCAACCAAACAGACATCACAAACAGAATTCACACACAAAACAGAACTGTTGCAATCCCCATGGCTGAACTTCCAAACCGAATCGAGTAACCACCTACCTCGTTTATCAGCAGAAACAACAACGAACCGAGGCAGCAGGCACAATCCACGCAGAGCAACAATCCGGACAGATCAACAGCCACTGATTAACCAAACCAATTGACACAAAAATCAGAACTGAAATGAAGAACCCTAGATTATCCAAGTCCCAAAATCTGCAACACCAACCTGATTTCGGAAGTGAATGAACTCTACAATCTGCAGCAGTTCCACAACCCGCACAATCACAACTCAACAGCAACGAAGCCTTCTGATTTAATCATGTACAACGGCTCAAAATCAGAAAACAGAGAGAGAAGAAACCACCAACGTAGTCCCGAATTCTGGAATACAAACCTGAATCGATCAGAGAAACGTAGCAGCAAAACCCTTCAATTCGATTGTAGCAGCAGCCTTCACGATCCTCAGCAAGAGAGAGAACAGAGAGAGAGAGAGAAGAATGGAAGTCGATGTTCTGAACGCACGATGGAACTAGTGGAGGAAAACTGATCGTGATGTAAAACGATTAGAAGATTAATAATTAAATAAGGCTCCATTTCCTTATTAATTAAAGAAAACAATTACCTTAATTGTTTTAAGCAATGACTTCCTTGCCCTCATCTATCAAAACAATACCGCCAAAGTCCCAACTGACAATCATAATATAATCCATCTTAGATCATTATATAAACCGGACATAATATAAGGTTGTAATTATACGGGTTATAACAGGGATATTACTAATGTAGGGTAGAAATTAATTCAACATCAACACTCAGTCATAAACAGTTACTAGTTAGACAACATAGATAGACTTACTTCAAGGCAAATATTACCTGAAGCATCTTAAGATTCAAGAAACACTTGGACCATTAAGTTCTGGTAGTGTGATCATGGGCTAATGGGGCATAACAATAAACAAGCTATAAAGTTCTCCCCATAAGTAGTCCACACATAGACGACAAATTAGAGACATTCCAGAGAGGTCCGCCTAACGAGTACAGATTGTTTGGGGAAGCAGATGACCACTATAATATCCAGATGTGCCGAATACTACTTCCAAATTTGACTAATGCTCCTTAATACGGGGAAACGCTCAAAAGAAAGGCGTAAGTGGCAAATAAAATATAGCGGACGAAACTCATCTCAAGAAAAGAGTAGTAAGTAAAGGAGGGTAAGGGAAAGTTTTCCAGAATTATTCCATGACATGTAGAAAACCCCGATCATTGCAGGCTCTGCCTAAAGGATGCATGGGCCTTACCTACAATTTAAGTCATAAATTGACATTTACACCCCCTCTTTAACCACCATTATAACGTGAGTAAATACCAAAACAGACCAGGTAAAAGTACAAATATCAAGTTATACAACAAGAAATAAAGAAAATGAAATGCTACAACACTACTGCTAGCTGGTCACTCAATGGGCATCTAATAATGCTAATCTTAACACCAAGGGAACCACTAAATTGAAAGGTTATGGTGCAACCCAGTTAACAGTAACACTATAAAATACCATGTAGGGATTAGTCTAACCAGCTCCTCATAGGTACTGAATCCGTGCTAAATTGGAAGGGAAAACAGTTAGGTGCACTAGAGCATTTTGAGTGTGGTAAATTGATTTGCTGGAGAGACTAATGCTCAAAGTGACATGAGAATTTAACCACCTTGATTAATTAGGTATGACCTTGCTGGACGAGTTCGTAACTCTCAATGTCCAAGCTACAGCTATGGTAAATGTAGAACCTTAGAAGAAAGGTTAGAAAGACCTTACCCACTAAGGTATTTCATGGATTGAAACAGAAAACTACATGCGAAATTTTTAGGAAAAGATTGAACCCCAACTAGGGTTGTCAGGAGACGGGGAAAAAGGTGAGTGAGAAGACCTCATGGGCCAGGAGAATTACAAACCCTAATAGGAATTGTGGTTGAAATCGCCCTATAGCATATATCCAATCATGTTCTTGGAATACCTACTAATGCCTATAATAAAACTTTATGAAGAAAGAAACGTTTGAACTCAAACCTGGAATGGAAAGAGAAACATGAACCCATAAGCAAAAGGAAGTTCTGCTATGTTTGTTCCCGTCTGATAAGACATTGGACTTCTCGATTAGAATCGAAGATAATCAAATTAGTATGAAGTCGGGATAGGGGAACACCCTAGTTGCCGGATGAGAGTCAAGATGAAGACACCATTGAACTGAAGGATGAAACTAAGTACTATTTTTATTCATGTTAGCTAATGCTACTCAAGTACACTAAAACATAAAAAATAGATTCGAGGAAGTATTGAATTGAATGAGGAGATAGGTGGTGAAGGACATAGTATTGTCATAGTGAAATAATAAGGGCCGGTTGAACCATAAAGGTATACATTATGGACAAATGTCTGAAGAAGTTTATATTTTAGGTCAAGAATTAAACAACGGAAATGCCTGAAATATGGCTAACGAAGCATAAATCAAAGATAAGAGTAAAGTTATCACCGATATGACTTGTCCAAAAGAGATCAAAAATAGCCACTAGGATAAGGTACCTACTAATGTAACACACGGTTATAAATACTTGCTTTATAAATGGAATTAGTGCATCCATATTGTTTAGTTTGGGGATCTCTCAGTAGTAGGTATCTTCGCCTTCTGAAAGAAGTTGTAAACAACCAATACTATTTTAGGTACCCATTAGCCTCAGAAGTATAAAGGTAGATTACAATACGTAAAGTGAAAATTACTACTTAAGAGGCAAATGGAAATATTGTTCTACGGTTTTATTAAGAATCTATAAACATAGTGGTATTGCCATGTAAGTATTTAAGGAAATGAAGGAAGGTAAACGACATGCGTGTGCCGTGGACACAATAATGACGCAAGGACAGGATGAACACAAAGGGTACAAGTAGTATTAGAGTTCATAAACATAGCTTTAGATGCATTATCGGGCAAGAGTTGTTGGTGAGACACCCTATCAGATGACTCCAATAAAAAAATGAACAAATTAACACACAGTCGAAGTACCCATTGATAAAAGAGACTCATATGGATTAGAGTATCATGTGAAATGTTCTTACAAAGGTTGATAGAAGGAAGGCTATCAAATTCAATGTGGAGTAACGGTTTCCAAGGGTTGTTGACGGTGGCGAACAACAACAATTACCATATGCCATAAATTAACTATAGGATTGATTAGTTAAGAGGAAATCAGTACATTTCTGGAAACAGGCGTTAATAGTTTATAATGATGTTATCAAGAATGTCAAGTGCTTCAATAAGTTCACAATTTTATGGGTTGTCTGTTACGTAACAGTTGAATGTCTCCTTTGTAGGCTCCTTTGACAACGATAGGATATATCTCAGGTTTGAAGAATTATATAAGGTCGTAACAATTGTTCACCCAGTTAGGAGTAGGTGCCCAAATGGTCGATTAGTCCTTACAATTTGACAACTGAAAGTGGGTTGATAAGGAATTGATTAGAATAGATGGTGGATTGTGTATCCCTAAAAGCAGTTCAAGTTTAAAGAAAAGAATCTATAAGGAATACACCGTGTATCCTTACACACTCATTTAAGGTCATCAGAAATGTACCAAAAATATGAATATGTAATTTATTGGGTTGATTGGGAAAAGACATTATCGAAAGTGTGATATAGAACTTGACCTATCAAAAGGACATATTGAAGCATAAGAGACTTAAAAGATCTATTGTGACCTATGTCTGATTTATAATGAAAATTGAGAACGTATTAAAGAAATTTAGCAGTCGGATTACTGCGAGCTAAGGGGAACCAAGTCTGAACTGGATAATCGGAGACAAACTTGTGAAAAAAAAAATCATTTCCATAAAAGACACAAGAACCTGTTCCACAAGGAGACTATTAAACAACATGATATCTGATATGGATTCCTGGTTCTTCAATAGATTATAAGAATAAGTATAGGAGGTTGTGGAGTACATGGCTGAAGCTAGTACTATATGCCATCCTCGGATAAATTATTACACTAAGGACCATTCAGAGAACAGCTAAAGCAAAAATGCTTAAATGATTCGTTGAAATATGAGAATCTGGATATCAAAAAAGGGACTTGGAATTCGTGATGAACGACCAAGTCTTCCTTGAGGTATAATTATGAAAAGCGTCTTCAGGGTTGGGAAGAAGGGCAAATGAAGCCCAATTATTAGGGTCGTACATTGCACTGAGTGTGTGGGTCCATTGTTATACAGGCTAGACTTACTTGTATAGTTGAGGAAATATATGACAATTTCTATACTCTTCGACTCAATGAATAGGTAACCCATTCATTTTACGTATTAAAACCTAAGATATTAGAGCTGAACGGAGCTTTGTGATATTTTGAGACCCTCACATTGTATATTTGGTTCTAACACCAGATAGACTAGAGGCACGATCATTACAATGATGAGAGTGACTCCATATGGGCTTAGTATCCAGCACTCAGATTTGGGCGTCTCTGGTATGTGGGGTACGTGGGCGTAACCCCTTTTAAGGGGGATAGGGCCACCTGACATTGTCGTGGGGTTGTGTTGTTGATTGTATTTTTAGTGATAAATTGATATGTGTGGACATGCATTGTGGTACCTTGGTGCATAACATCTTGGTGCAACTTGATTGACTTGTAATGATTAAAGGCATTTCGTTGTCTGTGAGTGAGTTTTGGTATCTTAACATACATTGATTGGTTGGTAATGTTGTGACTATATTCCACACATGGTTAATGTGGCTATGTCACGTACATGGGTATTGGTGACATGGTATCTGAGTGCTCATGGTAAAGATGACATGACGCACATTGGTAGGGTGGTGTATAAAGGAATATGTGATCTTGTTGGTAATTGTGAAGGTTAATGTACATGGGAATGAAGATTGAGACGCGTGCTTGATGGAATGTTACTCGGTACGAGACCGAGGTGGGAATTAGTTGAACCTGGTTCTACAGTTGTGTTGTGTTAATGATGAATAAAGTGTTATATGATTGTGATTAGATATATTATACTAGTCCATGAATTGATTGTCAAATTATAAAAGAGAGTAGGGTAATAATTGAAATTGATTAAACTGTCTGTTTGTTTGAATTGGACGTGCGAGGTTATACTTGACCCTGGTCAGGTCAAGTGATACGGAGCACAAATTGGGGTGGAAGGATAGTTCAACACTTACGCTGACCACGTAAGGGTTGAATGATTCCCGAAGCTCCCTACAAGTGGAAACATAAAAATTGCGAATAGGTGTGAAATTTTATAAGTTCAGATTGTGGAAGTGTGAAGGTAGGGGTGTTAATGTTAGGCGATGCGGTTGTGTACAGTACATTGGTACATGATAGCAAACATGCATGTCACATTTAGAGGGTAAACACATGATGGATACAAATATGTGGGAACTTGATTTCCTAGATAGATTTGATTAGAGGAAAATTGATTTCGGGACGAAGTCCTTTTAAGGGGGTAGACTGAAATATCCCTAAGATTAATTAAGTAAATAAAGCTTAATTAAATAATATATTAAGTTAAATAATTAAATAAGGTTAAGAATGTTTCTAAGACGAATTATTTAATTCACACACTTCAGGGATTAATATTATAAACAAACGTAAGAGTTAAAGAGGTTAATAAGTCTCACATAAAATAGTGAAATAAAAGAATATAATTAGAAACAAAATTAAACAATAAAATATAGTGTACATTACTCCTAATTAGGTGCATAGTGATTATTCACCGATGAGATTAATAAAAGAAGAGTTAATAAGTATTGGGTCGAATAACCTAAAGTTCATTACATGAAATAAGGAATTAACAAATGTTACTAAGAAGGAAATTAAATAATAAGAGTTGTATGATCTATAATTCATAATAAGATATGAAATAATGTTATACATTAAAATATAACATTTCGGGAGTTAATAACAAACCCAAGTATTTACAAAATTAATTAGTGGTTTGGAACCGATAAATAAGTTAACCGACAAAAATTTCCTCTCATTGGACCAATGGGCTGATTCAGGAACATGTTAAAAAAATAGTGGGCCGACCAGCCCAAAAAGAGCCAGCCGGCCCTCTCCCTGTCTCGGTTTACTCACGGTATTTTACAACCCTAACTTACTGATTCTACTTCCCTTCTTTTTTTCTTTCCATCTTCTTCATTCTTTATCTTCTATTTTCCTCTTTCGTAAGAGCACCGCCGACTTCATTCTCTTTTGCTGTAAGTTTTCTCCTCTCTTCCTCTCTCTTGATCTTCTTCTCCTTCTTCTGTTCTGGTTCGAGTTGTTTCTCGATTCTTCTCTTTCTTCTCGATTTTGCTTCTTTCCTCTGGTTCCGGTATCAAATTTGAAGAGAAAAAACTGTAAGCTCTCAATCCTTGTAATTTCGGTCGAACTTCTCCTCAACTCCTACTCACTTTCCTCTTCTTGTATCTATATAACCGGGAAAAAATGGGGAGGAACCCCTAGACCCAAGCAAAGCTCCAGCCGAGAATAGAAGGGAACGAAATCGGAGGGCTAAGGCCGCGTTTGGGGCTCACCGAAGAACAGGTATAGCCTGAAAACGAATGACGAACATTTAGATTAGGGTTTTGTTCAAAATTTCTAGTTATTCTGCAAATTTTTGGAAACCTTCGGTTCTGAAGGAACCGTGAATCTATCAAAACTTCAATTGATTCTGCAAACTGTATTTGGACATTCGAATTTTAGTGTTCGTTTCTGGCAATTTCGAATTTGTTGGATTCCTTATATTTATAGGATGTTTTCTATCTGCGAATTTGAAACCCTAAAGTTGAATTAGGGTTTCGGAATGTTGAAAGAAAAAAAAATATGTTAGTGTGAAAAACCGAAAAGTTTTAGAAGATGCAAAGTAGGGTTCTGAATTTTACAATTAATGTTTGCAATCTGGGTTCTGGATAATTGAGAATTAGGGTTTAATTAAATTGGGGGAACCTGGGAATTAGGGTTTGCAAAAGCTAGGGTTTCAAAATTGAGGGAAATCTATAAACTGGAATTTTGGAATTGAAATAAGGGTTTCTGATCGATTTGGTGAAATCTAGAAAATTTGGTTCAATCGAGGGAATTAGGGTTCAATTGATGAATTAGGGATGTGAATTTGGGTAAGATGATTAATTTAGGGATTTCCAAGAGTTAGGGTTTTAAAATGAAATAGGGGATTAATGGAGAGGTTAGCGATATGAAATTGTAATTAGGGTTTAAAATCAAAATCGGGGTAAAATTGACGAATTTTGAGGTTTCTAGAAAATTAATTTAGGATTTAGGGGCGAAATGGTATATATGAAGAAATTGGGGTTTAAAGTATAAAACGGAGGAAATTTCAGGGGCCTAAGTATAATTGAAAACTTGGGGCATAAATGTGAATTCGAAAATCTTAGGGCGGAATAGCAATTACAAAAGTTAGTTGCGATTTGTAAATCCAAAAAATAATATTAGAGGCAATTTGTTTGTTTTAAATTGATTAAGGGTTGAACCAAAAAATCTAGGAATAGAGAGTTGGGTAGGTCAAATTTAAAGTTGGACCGTTGCTAGATAGTTTAGTTTGGGCTTAAAAATAGTCTATTAAGATGACAAAAAAATTAAATAGGGTTAGGAATTCATTAAAACTGAACTGGGCTCTAGAAAAAATATGCAAGTTAGAAATTGGTGTTGGAGTAAATAAAATTAATTTGGACTTTAGAGTTTTTGAAAATGGATGGTTTAGGCTGAGCGAATGAGCCTAACAAAAATGGAAGTTGGGCTACAGAAAAAACGATATTATTATACTAATACTGGGTTTACAAATAGCTAGCCAAAATCGTAGATATTAAATTGGGCTAAGAATGTAAAACTGAAGGGATCTAATTTATCAAACACTCCAAATCTATAAAGAAACTGAATTAGGAATCTAGGTTAGAAATTAATCTACTTCGTATTGGGCTTAACCCAAATTAGAATATGGGTATATTAAAATATAATTAGGCCAACTCTAAATAAATAAATATGGCCATAACAAAGTTAGTAAAAACAATTGAGCTATGTGAGGTAATTTAACTTAGTGAATTTAGGCCAGAACCTAAGTTGAGGCCCAACTCCAAGTCCAGTCAACTAAAATAAATGGGATTTTAGATTAACGGTAAGTTTAGGCCGAAGGGAAGAGAAATCCATAAATTTATAAACATGAGGAAACTAAATAATAAATGATAAAGTTTAGGGAAAACATACACAAAGGGAATTTAACGAGTTAGACAAATAAAAAACGTTGCTAATATGATCAACATTTGAATTAGAAAATGAACCTGAATTTTGAGTAAGTGTCATGGGTCGGTAAGGGACTAATTTTAAATCGCTTCAAATTTATGATATGATTTATGTAAGAGAATCTGATAAGGAAGCTAGTAATTGGTATAGGACTATTACGTTTGAATAAATTAGGCTTTTAGTTGGGCTGGACTAAATACGTTTAAAGTTAAATAAAATCCAATTACAGAGAGCTTGTATCTAATTAAATCAGTTACACTCATTTTAAGTTATAAATTATTGTTAAGATTCAAATATTCATAAGGGAGTCTCAGTAGTAATAATTGTGGAATCTTTACCACTAGTTTGGTGGAACAGGCAAGTAAAAGGGTTAGGTTACCTTAAGTAGGAAGAATACACAAGGAATAATAAGGATGAAAATAAGGAATTAACCAATGGATTTTCCCTCATACTCTAGGATTCAAGAAATGGGACGCTCATGACAAGATACGGATGATAGTATACACATGGTTAGGACATATTATAAAGCTGCATATTTTAGGTATGATGTTGTGTGATCCGAATGGCGACGGTTACCTCGGGTCCGGATAATTATGTGTTGTGTGACAAGAAGATATGAGTGTTTAATTCTTCTCTACAATATTATGTTGATTACATATAGCATGTTGAATTTTGATGGTACCTCTAATGATTTTACCATATGATATGTTATCGCAATGAAATCCTTGTGACTAATTGAATGAGGATGGGCTGTTTGCCAATTGAGTACTCTAATCTGTTAAACTAGATAGAAATGCATGTTGTACCAAAATATATACATTAAGTGAATGTGTTACAACTGAGTAACTTGGAAAGAAACGTAACATGATGTTACAATACTATTAGGTGGAAAGTTTTGTTATGTTGTTTATGGCATACCTTTCTAAGAGTGAATCTTAGGAAGAAATTGGAAAGACCTTGATAAGGCGCTAACACTATGATTTATGTGATCCGTGTATTATATGTATGACTACCCTAACTAGAACATGGCTAATGAGGTAGAATGGGGGGTTATGAGAGTAGCCTAGGAACAAGAATACCTAAGGGGTTCTTAGTAGCGTGTTTTGGTGCACCGAGTGGATGACGACTAACTGGTCCACACAAATATTGGTATTAATTGGTATTGGTATTACGAGTGGATGACGACTAACTGGTCCACTCAAATATTGGTATTGGTTGGTATTGGTATTGGTATTGGTATTGGTATTGGTATTGGTATTGGTATTGGTATTGGTATTGGTATTGGTATTGGTATTGGTATTGGTATTGGTATTGGTATTGGTATGATTCAACGAGGCCGATGTGCTCGTTGATTTGGTAAGGGCCACTGCCCAGGTTGACCCACCTTCGAATAGGGTACGTGTCACTTCCTAACACGTGACACGGGTGAAATTATGTGTAACACCCTGGATTTTACCTCAAAAGATAGCTTATGGGAATACAAATCAATGTAACACCCCCAAACACTGACCTAGGAGTTAGGGGTATTACACGCCGCGTATTATTACATAATAACGCAAGGCTCTAATAAACAACTTAAACAGATAATCAAATAAGGCCCAAACGAAATACTTAATAAAGTATAACAAAGAGATGTTAGAACATCCCCAAAAGTCTTACAGAACCCACCAAACAGATGTCAAAAGCGGAAGCTAACAAAATATGCCCAAAGGCCAAATTCAATACAAAGGTCTCAAAAGAAGCTAAATAACGAAGCAACTAAACTCCAGAAGCTGAGGGGAGACGATCCTCGCTAATCAATCTGCAAAAGCGTTAGAAGTAGGGGAATGAGCACACAACTATGCCCAGTAGATGACCAACTTCATCAACCAGCATGCTCAAAACATTTACAGAATATTGACAAATCAGAAGGGTCAAAGACCATAAACATGTCAGAAACCAGAAACAGAAGTCCATTCATTAAGGGACTAAACAGAGCAGAAGCAGACAGAAGCAGAAAACAGAGTGGGACACTAGCGATCACAGCATACAGACAGAACGAGCAACCAGCTCGTGAACAGAACGAGGAAACCTCACTCGTAAACAGAACAGGTGTAAACACCCGTGAACAGAACGGGGAACGTCACCCGTGAACAGAAGGATCCTACATAGCGCGCTACGAGACAGCGTAACCAGCCATCCAAAGGCTCAGACACAGAGATAACTAGGTCCCAAAACAGAAGCTTAAATACAAATAAGCATATGTGCACCAAAGGCACCAGAAAGCCCATAGATAGCTTGGAAATCAGAAGGGGAATCCAACCCCGCAAACGGAAGTCAAAACGGAGCTCAAACAAGCAAGTTATGGCCAAAACAGTAGCCTGTCCGAACTTGTGTCCGGACATCGATGTTCGGACACAAGTCGAGACTCAAAACAGAAGCAGAGACAGAGATGTCCGAACATCCATGTTCGGACGGATGTTCGGACGTTTTACGAAAACAGGTACGCGGAGTGTCCGAGCTTGTGTCCGGACATCAATGTTCGGACACAAGTCGAGCAAAAATCAGAGGAATGAGAAAGGGGGTGTCCGAACTTATGTCCGGACTTACAAGTTCGGACACCATTCGAAACTCGTAAGCCGGACTCGTCCTCGCACCCCGTCCAAACTTAGAAGCTCGGACGGAAGTTCGGACACATCAAACAGTTCAGAAATCCAGAGCGCAGAAGGGCATGTCCGAACTTCAATGGTCGGACAGAAGTTCGGACACGCCGAAAATTTCAGAAAACAGAGGCGAATTTAACACGAACAGAGGCACAAAAACCAATCTAAATCAACACACACATTTACAAAACAACATTGGGGGTTTAAACCATTGAAAAGGCATTAAACAGACATGAACCACACACAACACAAGATCAAATCATTGAGTTAATTTGCAGAACCCAAACTCCCCAAGGTTGAACACACGGACCGAATCCGAAAGCCACCTACCTCGAATTAACAGCAGACGAAATCCAAACTGGATAGCAGAGCCCGAATGCAAACAGATACCCAAACGCAGACCGGAAACGCAATGCCAACCCTCTGACTGAATACAACGCAATCCCAAATCAGAACGCAAAACAAACCTTGAAACCGAAACTGCAAACCAAACTGTAACACGATCCTCACCTGAATCCGACAGTCACGAACAACGAACTAGCCCACAGAAGGAATCGACAGGGAAACGGAACACAATCGGGTTCCTAATCAGATTGCAGAGGAGGGATTCAGACAAGAAGAACTCCCAATTCAGAATTGAAGGAACAACGGGATTACCTTACTCACCGGATTTCGCAACAGCACACAATCTTAAGCGAGATTCGATGAAGAACCACGAACAGCCAAACTAGAAGGGATTGAACAGAACGAGATTTTGAGAGAGAGAGAAGAAGGTTGAGGGTTTCCAACTGAGAGAAGAGGAGCGTAAGGGAGATCGTGAGAACGTGATTAGAAGTTAGAAGCGAGAGTAATAATTAAGAGGGAAGGAAATAAAATAATTAAGGAATTAACCTCACCAGAAAATCAAATGAGAAAGGAAAAGGACTTCCTCGTCCCCAGCTTAATTAGAATGGACTTCCTTGTCCTGAGTAATGAAATATCTCATCATAAGGCAACGTTGCACGAAAAAAAATAATAACCAAATCTTGGGTTATAACATCACCTCCCCCTTAAAAGAATTTCGTCCTCGAAATTAAAACATACCTACTGCTCGAAAAGGGCGGGAAACTTAGAACGCACTTCGCTTTCGACCTCCCAGGTCGCCTCTTCCTCGGACTGACCCGACCACTGCACTTTCACCAAGGGCATGGTCTTACTCCTGAGCTTGCGGACATCCCGCGCTAGAATCCTCGAAGGAGCTGCCTCAAACGTGAAGTCTTCCCTCAACTGAAGCGGTCTGAAGTCGATCACATGAGATGGGTCCGGAATATACTTCCTCAGCATAGAAACGTGGAACACATTATGCACTGCGGCTAAAGACGGAGGCAGGGCCAAACGATAGGCAACCGGTCCGATCCTCTCTAGGATCTCGAAAGGACCCACAAAACGAGGGCTAAGCTTGCCTCTCTTCCCAAACCGGACGACTCCTCGAACTGGAGAAACCCTCAGATACACATGGTCACCCACCTCAAACTCTAGAGGTCGTCTCCTCTAATCGGCGTAACTCTTCTGACGACTCTGAGCCACAAGCAGACGCTCCCTGATAGACTGAATCTTGCCCACAGCATCCTGAACCAAGTCTGGACCAATCACAGCTCTCTCCTTCAGATCATCCCAACAGATGGGTGATCTGCACTCCTGCCATACAAGGCCTCAAACGGAGCCATCCCGATACTGGTCTGAAAGCTGTTATTATAGGCGAACTCAATCAATGCAACATGCTGATCCCAACTGCCCCCAAAGTCCAACACACATGCTCTGAGCATGTCCTCAAGGACCTGATTCGTCCTCTCTGTCTGACCATCTGACTGAGGATGATAAGCTGAACTGAAAGACAACTTCGTCCCCATAGCCTGATGCAAACTCTGCCAGAATCTGGACACAAACCTCGGATCTCTGTCAGACACAATCGAAGCAGGAACCCCATGTAGACGCACAATCTCATCCACGTATAACCGAGCCAAGCGGTGCAAACTGAAGGTCTTCCTGACAGGTAGGAAGTGAGCGCTCTTCGTGAGCCGGTCCACAATGACCCAAACTGCATCAAAACCCCTCGGAGTCTTAGGCAGTCCCATAACAAAGTCCATACCGACGCTCTCCCACTTCCACTCCGGAACGGGAAGAGGCTGAAGCAAACCAGCTGGTCTCTGATGCTCGGCCTTGACCTGCTGACAGGTCCGACATCTGGATACAAAGTCAGAAATGTCCCTCTTCATGTTGCTCCACCAAAATGTCTCACGTAAGTCCCGGTACATCTTCACACCTCCTGGGTGCACCGAGTAAGGAGCTCCATGAGCCTCCTGCATGATCTCACGTCTCAAAGTGTCATCTGCAGGCACACAGACACGGTCTCGGAACCTCAGACAGCCATCCTCTGAAACCCTGAACTCAGACTCCTGACCCGCAGCTATCTCATCTCTGATCTTACCCAGACTGACATCAAGCTTCTGACTGGCCTTGATCCTGTCGATCAAGGTAGGCTGAATCTGTAATGCTGCTAACACCCCGGATCTCTCTGGTCGGACGACCCAGATACCCATGCGCTGCAACTCCAAAGCAGACCTCTGCACACCAGACAAAGCACAGACGGTCCCAGATGGACCCCTCCTACTGAGCGCATCAGCCACAACGTTCGCTCTACCAGGATGGTAGAGGATCTCCAGATCGTAATCGTGCAGTAACTCCAGCCACCTCCTCTGCCTCAAGTTCAACTCCTTCTGAGTGAACAAATACTTGAGGCTCTTGTGGTCCGTATAAACTTTGCACGCTGCTCCATACAGATAGTGCCTCCAAATCTTCAGAGCAAACACCACAGCAGCTAACTCCAGGTCGTGGGTCGGATAGTTCTTCTCATATGGCTTAAGCTGACGAGAGCCATATGCAACCACCTTCCCCTGCTGCATCAGAACACACCCAAGTCCCCTATGGGACGCATCACAGAAAACCTCAAGACCCTCGGTCCCCTCTGGAAGAGTCAAGATCGGCGCAGTAGTCAACCTCTTCTTCAGCTCCAGAAAACACTGCTCACAGGCATCGCTCCACTCGAACTTCACCTCCTTCTGAAGCAGACAAGTCAACGGAATCACCAACTTGGAGAAGCCCTCCACAAACTTGCGGTAATAGCCCGCCAATCCAAGGAAGCTACGAATATCTCCAACATTAGTAGGCCTGGCCCACTCAGTAATAGCTCGAATCTTCTCCGGATCCACGGAGATACCATCCTTAGAAACAACATGTCCCAAGAACACCACCTGATCCAACCAGAACTCACACTTCTTCAGCTTCACGTACAACTCGTTCTCCCTCAGAGTCTGGAGAACGGTCCTCAAGTGCTCCTCGTGCTCCTCAGCACTCTTGGAATACACCAAGATGTCATCAATAAAAACTACCACGAACTGGTCCAAAAACGGCTTGAACACCCGGTTCATCATATCCATAAACACAGAAGGCGCATTCGTCAGACCGAATGGCATCACTAGGAACTCGTAATGTCCATAACGAGTCCTGAAGGCGGACTTAGGCACGTCGTCTGCCTTAATCCTCAACTGATGATAACCGGACCTCAGATCGATCTTCGAAAACACCTTAGCTCCTGCTAACTGGTCAAACAAGTCATCTATGCGCGGGAGAGGATACCTATTCTTAATGGTAACCTTGTTGAGCTCCTTGTAGTCAATGCACAGCCGCATGCTACCGTCCTTCTTCTTTACAAACAACACTGGTGCTCCCCAAGGCGACACACTCGGGCGAATGAAGCCCTTATCCAGCAGCTCCTGCAACTGGACCTTCAACTCCTTAAGCTCAGCAGGCGCCATCCGGTATGGAGCCTTCGAAATCGGCTGAGTCTCAGGTGCGAGCTCGATCGAGAACTCCACCTCTCTAACAGGGGGAAGCCCAGGTACGTCATCCTGGAACACATCTGGGAAGTCTTTGACTACTGGAATCTCCTCCAACTTTGCATCCTTGCGAACCTCAGGGATGTAGCACAGATATCCCTGGCATCCTTTCCTCAGAAAGTGGAACGCCTGCATCGCTGATATGACTGGCGGCGAGCACGGGAGTCCATTCCCTGCTACAATCAAACGGGGATGGCCCGGCTCCTCAAAAGTGACTCTCGACGCAGCACAGTCGATGTGGGCATGGTGTGCAGCAAGCCAATCCATGCCCAGGATCACATCAAAAGAAGTCATCTCCATCGGGATGAGGTCAGCACACAGAATCCTATTCTTGACTAACACAGGACTGGCTTTACAGACAGAATTCAAAAGCATAGAAGAGTCCCTAACCAATGGACTATGCACACACAGCTCAACACCCAGAGGCACAACAGGCAAACCGAGCTCACCCACCAACTCAGCAGAAATAAAAGAGTGGGTGGCTCCAGAGTCAAACAAACAGAAAACAGAACGAGAAGACAGCTGGAGAATACCTGTGACAACTCTGTCAGTCGATCGGTCTCTCTCTCCAACCATCGCGTACACTCTGGCCTGGCCCTGGGGCTTCTTCTGCTCAGCCCGGTCTCGATCTCTGGACCCTGAAGCAGACTCCACGGCTCTACCTCCAGAACTACCCCTGCTCCTCTCAGCCTGAGGGCAATCAGCAATCCTATGCTCCAAGGACCCACACTTGAAGCAGGCTCCAGACTTCCTGTAGCAGTCCTGGCCTCTATGAAACTTGCCGCAGACCCGGCACTTCGGAGCGGGAGCTGATGAAGACGAACCACCTCTGTCTCGCGAACGGTCCCCAGAGCGGTCTCCAGTAGACTGCTTCTTCTGAGAAGCAGACTGATCCCTCCTGTCGCTCTCATCGGACCTCTGCTTCCTCTTCTGGTCCTTCCCTCCAGTCTGGCGACCTCTCAAGTCGGCCTCTACCAACAGGGCGACATCAACAACGTCCCTGAAGGTCTTGTGACGCAGGGGCGTCACAGCAGAACGGATGTCTGGCCTCAAGCCACTCTCAAACTTCCTGGCCTTCCTATGCTCGTCAGGCTCAGGTGCAAACTTAGACAGACTGATGAACTTACGAACGTACTCCTCAACGCTCATGTCCCGACCCTGGCGTAGTCGGTTATACTCCAGAATGCGCTCTAGAAGTGAAAAATAGCGTTGGTCCGAACTTGTGTCCGGACATTGGAAGTTCGGACACAAGCCGAGAAGATTGAACTGTGAAACACCACTTGTCCGAACTTGTGTCCGGACATTGATGTTCAAACACAAGTCGAGGGTTGATAAAACCAAATATGATGACGTCCGAACTTGTGTCCGGACTTTGAAATTCGGACAAAAGTCGAATTTGAAAAGTCCGAAAAATTCTTTACGCACGTCCGTATGTTGGTCCGAGCTTGCAAGTTTGGACGTAAGTCGAGACTTGCCAATCAGACCCATCCTCGCATGCTGTTCGAACTTTGATATTCAGACAGAAGCTCGGACACGGCTAAACTGCGAAAATACATAGAACTCTCGGGGCCTGTCCGAACATGGATGTCCGGACGGACATTCAGACAGGTCCCTGTATGCGTTTTTAAAGTGTAAAACAGAGACCAAAAGCAAACCAAAACTTTTACAAAACCATAATAAGGATAACACAATGAATAAATGAATTGAAACAACATTTTTACCATGAAATACAACGGAAAAATTTCTTGTAATCCAAGGTGCTACCGCCACATCCAAACCCTTGGATGCTCAGGCTAATAAACCACAAAACATTCCAAACTATTAACTTAACATTGTAAATCCAAAATATGCGGAAGCTCAAACTGTAACCAACATTGAAAAAGTAAACGAAGTAACTAAAACATTGTGTTCTAGAAATCCATAACTCAATTAATGTCTCAAGACAATTTCAGTTCTCCTAAACTAAGTGACAGCGCGTTCCCCATTTCCCCAAGTCAGCAATTTGTATCTGCGATCAGAAAACAACAATAAAAGCAAGAAGGGATCGCGTAAATCAGCGAAACTGAGTAAATTCCATCTCATTACGTAAAATACATTTTAGAAATTCTTTTGAGAATGAATAAACAAAAAAAAATTCAAGCTTTAGAATTCAGTATTCCATTTCCACGGTTCAATAACCCATAACCAGTAAAACAATTTGGGGAGCCTTCAACAGGAATATCCACAGAAATCAACAGACAGTCACAACAGACTGTAATACCAAATACCCTCACCCTAAGTCCTTAAGTGTGCACACCCCCTATGGATCATCAGTCCATAGAGTAGATCATAGAGCTTAACTGCAGTCATTGTATGCAGCGCAATAATGTATATATTAGTGTAAATAATTCATGCTCACGGTGCAGAGAACCAACATGGTGAATCAGGGAGCACCAAGAACCCCAGAGAAATTATAAACCAGTGAAGAACTCCCAAAACAAAACCATTACCAAATCCCCAACGAAGTTACTCAAAATTCAATCTGTGATAGAAAACAATCCACAACCAAATCTAACAATGAGCACAGAATTTACCTGGTTGTTTCCTTGACTCAGGAAGATGGTTCACAGCGATCACCAACAATGTTCGTCAACTACACCGTGGTCTAGAACATACCAATTCACAATCAGAAATCAACGAACACAACTGAATAATTTAACACACTAACTATACGATTACTTTACCTAATATAGCTCTAGTTGGCACCAGGGAAGGATTTTGACCAAAACACAATCAGGAACGTGAATTGAGAGTTTGGGAAGGAGAATGTAGTGGCGGCGTGAAGAGGATGAAGAACGATCAATAAGATCGTGGTTTAAATAAGTAAATTAGGGGAAAAGAATATTTATATAAATTAAGTGAATTACGTTCTTTCTAAAGGAGTAGAGGTATAAAGTAAATAATTTAAAAGGAGAATTCAAATAATTCATATTGTAATTACTTTAGAAGTAAGATTGACGTTGAGAAACATCGGGAGAAGAAGTCAAAACTCTAACCAAATAACCCATTAGAAAATAAAGAAATAATCCTTTAATTTGAAATAAAATGGAAAGGGATTTATTTGATTGTTGTAAAAGATAAGGATGAGAAGTAAAATATCTAGGAAGTTAATCACTAAACATTTATTGATAAGGAAGGAAGCTAGAAATAATATATTGTAATTAGTCCAAAGGTTCAACAGAAGGGAAAACCAATTACGTTAAAGATGTAAGTCAAAATGCTAATAATATAATTATTGAGAGAAGAATCAGGAGAGTTAATAAATAATACATTAAGTAGTCAAATAGGATCTGAACTCTTGAAATCAAATACTACAAGGAGAAAGTCAAATTGAATTTGGACTCTAATTATTTAAAATTTATAAGTTAGAAAGAAGATTCTAGAATGGTATTTTGGGATTTAAATAACATAATGAAGTTGGAAAGATGAATTAATATTTAAATAGTATAATATTTGAAATATAGCTAAAGTTAATTAAGGTAATACGTTACAACTAATTGTAAACATTTTAAGGAGAAAGGTTAATTTAGAAATGAATGTCGTTTAATTCCCTGGGCCACCTTAATACTAATCTCGGACATATCATTCATACTATATACTATATTATTCATAACTTGGAAATTCCTTGGTATTTCATCTCATTTCCCTTAAAAGAAAGCTTCGCCCTCGAAGCTAAAACTCATCCATAAGGCGAAAGCTGCTAAACTAGGTACTGACTTGAGTGGTTACCTGATCGAAGAGCTGTGGGTACTTTTTCCTCATCTCCTCTTCTACTTCCCACGTAGCCTCTTCAGTTCCATGATTGGACCACAGAACCTTGACCATTCGGGTCGACTTCGATCGGGTCTCCCTGGTCTTGGTGTCCGTCACTCTAATGGGATACTCCTCATAAGATAGATTCTGCTCCAGCTCCAGAACCTCCGGCTGCAACACATGCGAAGGGTCGGGAATGTACCTCTTCAACTGGGACACATAGAACACGTTGTGAACTTTCTTCAGTTCACAAGGGAGTGCCAAGCGATAGGCGACCTTCCCAATCCTCTCCAAAATCTCATAGGGTCCCACAAACTTGGGACTGAGCTTTCCCTTCATTCTGAATCTGGTTACCCCTCTTGCAGGAGACACCTTCAGAAAGACTTTGTCTCCCATCTCGAACTCTATCGGTCTACGCTTGAGGTCAGCATAGGACTTCTGTCTGTCCTGAGCTGCCTTCATCCGACCCTGAATCACCCGAACCTGCTCCATGGTCTCCTCTATCAGCTGTGGTCCCAACACCACTGTCTTGCTGATGTCACTCCAACATAGTGGGGTCCTGCACTTCCTTCCATACAGAGCCTCGTAGGGAGCCATCTTGATGCTGGCATGGTAACTGTTGTTGTATGAAAATTCCACCAAGTGCAGCATATCAGCCCATGAACCCTGGAAGTCCATCGCACATGCTCGAAGCATTTCCTCCAAGGTCTGGATGGTTCTCTCAGTCTGACCATCAGTGGCTGGGTGAAACGCAGTGCTCAACTTCAGCTTGGTGCCCATCGCCTTTTGAAATTGCTGCCAAAAATGGGCTAGAATTCTCGAGTCTCGGTCTGAAATGATAGTCTCCGGCACCCCATGGTATCTTACCACGTTCTTGATGTAGGCATCCACCAGCTGACTCATAGACCACGTCTTCTTAATGGGTATGAACCGTGCAGACTTAGTAAGTCGGTCCACGATCACCCAAATCTGATCGACTCCTCCTCTAGCCGGTGGTAAACCCATCACGAAATCCATGGAAATGGAGTCCCACTTCCACTTTGGGACATCCAGCGGTTGTAGCAAACCACCCATCCTCTTGTGCTCGAATTTAACCTTCTGGCAGGTAAGACACTTCGACACGAATTCTGCCACTTCTCTCTTCATCTTTGTCCACCAAAACATCTTCTTCAAGTCTTTGTACAACTTGTCACCCCCAGGATGAACTGAATACGGAGTGTTATGAGCCTCCTTCATCAGTCTCTCCTTCACTTCTGTGCACTCCGGAGGCACACACCATCGGCCTCTAAATCGCAAGCTACCATCACTGTGGATCTCGAACCCCTCAGCTTTCCCTTCCTTCATCTTCTCTTTGATACGCTCCAATTTTACATCGCCGAACTACCCCTGGAGTATCTCCCCGTAGACGTCGGAAGAGACACTCATCTGGAACAGCTTTACCACTTGCTCTACTCCTCCAGATTCCATCACCTCCAAATTTAACCTCTGGAACTCACGAACTAGCTCATCAGGGAGGACCTACATTGAATTTACTGAGTGGCTCCTCTATCTGCTCAGAGCGTCTGCTACTAGATTGGACTTCCCCTCGTGGTACAGAATCTCTAGGTCATAGTCTTTGATCAGCTCCAACCACCTCCTCTGTCTCATATTGAGCTCCTTCTACGTGAAGATGTACTTGAGGCTCTTGTGGTCGGTGTAGATTTTGCAAGAAACACCGTACAAGTAGTGCCTCCAAATCTTAAGGGCGAACACCACTACTGCCAGTTCCAGATCATGCGTCAGATATCGAGTCTCGTACTCCTTCAGCTGCCTTGACGCATAAGCAATCGCCTTCCCCTTCTGCATCAGAACACATCCTAGGCCATACTTGGAAGCGTCACTGAATACTGATAAGTGTCCAAATGAGCATGATTTATAGGTGTATTTCATATTTATTATCAGCACTTTTCTTGCTCATTTCTCCACTTCGGTTAGTTTTCCTCTAGTTTATGTTTTATTATTATCTCACAAATTTATTGGTTTAACATGAGGAAAACCAAGTTGGAAGTAAAGTAGACGAAGAGACGAACACGTAGACGCAAACGGCTCGAGAAACGGAGTCCAAACGAAGAATCTAGAGCTCGTAGAAGAAATAACTTGTACATCATGATAACAGGCGGACAAGGAATACAAGCTTCTTCCGCTTGTTATCAAGCGGACACCACAACCACTAGAGAGTACCGCCTCAAAACTGGCGGACAAGAGAGGCATGCAACCGCCTCAGGACTGGCGGACAAGAGAGTGGGCAACCGCCCAAATAGTGGCGGACGTGAGATAGGCAACCGCCTACAAAGGGGCGGTCAAGGAGGAACACAAGTGACCGCCTGATTGCATGCGGACAGGAGGCGGTTGTGACTAATTATCAGTCGCGACCAGTTTCTTCTTCGCCCGTCGTCGTCTGCAACTTACCTTCACCGACTGTCTGCAACTCGCCCACTCGTCCACTGTCTGCACCTACCTTAATTCACGCCTGTGTTCAGCTGTCTGTCCCCTGCAATAAATGAGCAATCAACGAGCTCAATCATTTCCTCAACTTGCACGCGTCTGTTAACTCCTCTGCTGCTTCTTCCTTTCCCTATATAAACGCACGCAACTTCACCACAAAAATAAATCAATTCATCCACGACCACTTCACCACACCTCACGCCATCTCATTTCTCTCCTTCCATTTTATTTATTTTACATTCCACAAAATCCACCTCTAGCCTACGTATACAAAATAGCAGAGCGAGCCGGAGTGATTACGGATGATTTCTATTACTCTTGTCTCTGTTTATCTATTTAATATGTTAGGCTAGTTTACGTACGCTCTGGGAATGGTTATTATGTGTTTGTATTAATTATGCTATATTTTTACTGGTTTTATTTATATACAGTTTCTTACGCTTAAAGGTTATCTCGCACCTTTTTAATAAATGTCATGAGTTTATTAAACTGCTTTACTAAATCTATTTTGATCAGACCGGTGATAAATAGATAGGTTAATTAAGACGTAAAACTGGAGGAAACTTGTTATGATTTAATAAGTTAGTATTCAGTTGCAAATGTAATTCCTCAATACTCCTCTGCCGTTCGCAGGCTTTTTCTTGAACCTTGATTAGAACCTTGCATTACAGGTGAACGAGTTCTTATGAGGCTATGACTTAGTCCTTAAGATAATTACAGGAACCTTGCCAAATTATTAAACCAGTAGAGATAGCTTAAATATGCAGATCATATTAACCTGACCCAGAGTGCCATTTTATTTACCTGTTAACTTAGTTTATTTTATCTGTCCTTTTTATATTACAAGTCAATTAATCCCCCCTCCTGTGACACGCTTAGGTACTAAAATATGTATATTAGTCCCACGGTTCGACATCCGGTTGCTTACATTTCACTATACTACTGCGACCGGGATTTGTTTGCAGCCTGACGTTATTTTGAGTTTTAATTTCTTTTCTTTTAATTTCACACCAGTTTAACCACTCACTTTATAACGTCTGCAAAATGGCGCCGTTGCCGGGGACTAGTTTATTCTAGTCCCTAAGCCCCGGATTATTCACTTGTTATATTAAGATATTTTGTCTATATTATTATTGTTGTTGTTTATATTTAATTATCTTTTATATTTTGTTTATATTATTATTATGTTTGTTTCTAATTATTTTATTTTCTAATCTGTTTCAGTAATTTTGTTTTATATACAAAAACACAGAAAAAAATAAATATCTGTACACGGCAAATGGAAGAAGCGTTTGAATATTGGCAGGATTTATACTGCTCCGAATGTGGGGGAGCTCATGATTTTGAGGATTGTCTCATAGTCCAAGAGCAACTATGGTTAGAAGATCAACCAGACTACCTGGAGAGAATCGCTCAACTACTGGAACAATCAAAGAGCGAAACAGTTCAAGAGGTAGAACACCCCACTACAGACGAGCCATTCATAGAGACCCCTCCCTCTAAAATCAATTACCGCTATTTTCCCTCCTTCTATATAATATACCCAGACAATGAGGATACTTACATCCTCGAAAATGAAGAGAAGGAATTGCCACCACCTCCCGCCAATATATCCAAACAAAACGCCACTATCACTTTCAAAGAATTAACTTTCTCTGAAGATGATAACGAGCGTTCTTTCTACGAGCCTCACCTACAAGAGGATGATGTTTACATCCTTCAATTTGAGGAAGAAAAATCATCAGCGCCGGATCTTCTGTTAGAACTACGTTCCCGGCAATACCTCCTCAAACACCAGATTTTGTGGAGTATTAATTTTCTTATTTTATATGCCGAGGTAACGTTTTGTTTTGATCCAGGATAACGAAGCAGGCGTCTGGCCAAAGACGTTAAAGAAGGGCAGCTTCTCGGGAGGCAACCCGGGTGTACTTTTATTTTATTTTGCTTTTATGCTCTTTTAATTTTCAGGTTCTCTTAAAATTTTATTTTTGCTAACTTTTAACCCCGTTTGTAGTATGGTTGCTTCTAGTGTCTTCTGCAGGTGCACCTCCATGTGGACACCGCAACCAAGCTACGCTACTTGAGGCTGAAGCTCAAGTGTGGGGGAAGTCCTTTAACAACAAGCAAAAATAATATCAGGGGAGTACCAGTTTCTTTTAAATATGCTTTTATTTAAATAAAAACTGCAGAGGAGCGTTTATGTGCTTAATGTTTAATTGTGATCTTTGTGTTATCTCTATTTTATCTACTTACCGAAAAGGTCTTCTGAAACCTTCCCTTGTTTTTCTGGTGAACAATGAGGACATTGTTCAATTTAAGTGTGGGGGAGTGTGCCCTTTTCGGTGACATTTTGTGCTTAAATGTTTAATCTCTCTCCTTATCATGCGTTTGTCCAATTCAAATATTATGGACCCTTTATATGTGGGTTGTTCTCTTTAAGAATAAATATTGTTATGAATTGTGGGATAAATGGTACAAATTTTAAAATTTTGATTACTTTTGAGGAGCATTTTATATGCGGTGTGACCAAATAATCTGCAAATGGTTGGATTTTATTGCTCAGGGTTTCTTTCTGTCTTCTCTCTTAGGGATTGCTAAGGGGTGCTTTTCTGTTAAAGAAAGAGAAAGAAAATAAAAATAATAAGGGACTTGCGAGACACCATTGGTAACCAACAAAGAGAGTTGAGTGTTCTTAAATACAAAGGCGTGACGCCTACATTTTCTCATCCCTTATGCAAAAGTGAAACAAATGCATGAATCTATTTTTCCTTTTGTTTTCTCCTCAATGCCCATTCTTGAGAGAAGTTGGCCATGGTTAAAGTTCTCAGTCACCTAAAAGAAACATTGAAGTACCTTAGATCATACCCCGGAACTCTATATTTTGTTTTTACCCTGAGCACACCTATGCCACCAGCAGTTAATTTTTCACACTCCTCAATAAGTTTAAAAGATCATGTTTATCCTACCCTTCATAATAATATTTGTTAGTATTGAGCATTCCCTACTTACTTGGGAACGTGATTTTGCTTGAGGACAAGCAAAAAGATAAGTGTGGGGGTGTGATAAGTGTCCAAATGAGCATGATTTATAGGTGTATTTCATATTTATTATCAGCACTTTTCTTGCTCATTTCTCCACTTCGGTTAGTTTTCCTCTAGTTTATGTTTTATTATTATCTCACAAATTTATTGGTTTAACATGAGGAAAACCAAGTTGGAAGTAAAGTAGACGAAGAGACGAACACGTAGACGCAAACGGCTCGAGAAACGGAGTCCAAACGAAGAATCTAGAGCTCGTAGAAGAAATAACTTGTACATCATGATAACAGGCGGACAAGGAATACAAGCTTCTTCCGCTTGTTATCAAGCGGACACCACAGCCACTAGAGAGTACCGCCTCAAAACTGGCGGACAAGAGAGGCATGCAACCGCCTCAGGACTGGCGGACAAGAGAGTGGGCAACCGCCCAAATAGTGGCGGACGTGAGATAGGCAACCGCCTACAAAGGGGCGGTCAAGGAGGCGGACAAGGACACAAGTGACCGCCTGATTGCATGCGGACAGGAGGCGGTTGTGACTAATTATCAGTCGCGACCAGTTTCTTCTTCGCCCGTCGTCGTCTGCAACTTACCTTCACCGACTGTCTGCAACTCGCCCACTCGTCCACTGTCTGCGCCTACCTTAATTCACGCCTGTGTTCAGCTGTCTGTCCCCTGCAATAAATGAGCAATCAACGAGCTCAATCATTTCCTCAACTTGCACGCGTCTGTTAACTCCTCTGCTGCTTCTTCCTTTCCCTATATAAACGCACGCAACTTCACCACAAAAATAAATCAATTCATCCACGACCACTTCACCACACCTCACGCCATCTCATTTCTCTCCTTCCATTTTATTTATTTTACATTCCACAAAATCCACCTCTAGCCTACGTATACAAAATAGCAGAGCGAGCCGGAGTGATTACGGATGATTTCTATTACTCTTGTCTCTGTTTATCTATTTAATATGTTAGGCTAGTTTACGTACGCTCTGGGAATGGTTATTATGTGTTTGTATTAATTATGCTATATTTTTACTGGTTTTATTTATATACAGTTTGTTACGCTTAAAGGTTATCTCGCACCTTTTTAATAAATGTCATGAGTTTATTAAACTGCTTTACTAAATCTATTTTGATCAGACCGGTGATAAATAGATAGGTTAATTAAGACGTAAAACTGGAGGAAACTTGTTATGATTTAATAAGTTAGTATTCAGTTGCAAATGTAATTCCTCAATACTCCTCTGCCGTTCGCAGGCTTTTGCTTGAACCTTGATTAGAACCTTGCATTACAGGTGAACGAGTTCTTATGAGGCTATGACTTAGTCCTTAAGATAATTACAGGAACCTTGCCAAATTATTCAACCAGTAGAGATAGCTTAAATATGCAGATCATATTAACCTGACCCAGAGTGCCATTTTATTTACCTGTTAACTTAGTTTATTTTATCTGTCCTTTTTATATTACAAGTCAATTAATCCCCCCTCCTGTGACACGCTTAGGTACTAAAATATGTATATTAGTCCCACGGTTCGACATCCGGTTGCTTACATTTCACTATACTACTACGACCGGGATTTGTTTGCTGCCCGACGTTATTTTGAGTTTTAATTTCTTTTCTTTTAATTTCACACCAGTTTAACCACTCACTTTATAACGTCTGCAAATACCTCAAAGCCCTCCGTCCCTGAAGGTAGGGTTAACACTAGGGCTGTGGTTAACCTTTCCTTCAGTTCCTGAAATGCTGCCTCACACTCGTTGCTCCACTGGAATTTGGCCACCTTCTTCATCAGGTTGGTGAGAGGTCTGGCAATCTTCGAGAAGTCCTTCATGGACCTCCTGTAGTATCCTGTCAAACCCAGGAAACTACACACCTCTGTCAGGTTGCCCGGTCTCGGCCACTCCTTCACTGCTTGGATCTTGGCTAGATCCACTGTTATCCTCTCCTTTGTAATGATGTGGCCCAAGAACGCCACATGGTCCAGCCAAAAGTCACACTTAGACAATTTGGCATACAACTGCTGCTCTCTCAGGATCTGCAGGGCTAGTCTCAGGTGCTCCTCATGCTCTTCCTCATCCTTGGAGTAAATGACGATATCGTCTATGAACACCACCACGAACCGGTCTAGGTAGGGATTAAAGATCCGGTTCATGAGGTTCATGAAGACGGCTGGTGCGTTCGTCAGTTCAAAGGGCATCACCAGAAACTCGAAGTGCCCATATTTGAACCTGAAGGCTGTCTTTGGGATGTCCTTCTCTGCAACGCGAAGCTGGTGATATCCCGACCTCATGTCTATCTTGGAGAAGACTTCGGCGCCCTGAAGCTGATCGAAAAGGTTATCGATCCTTGGCAAAGGGTACCAGTTCTTCACAGTGATCTGGTTCAGCTCTCGGTAATCTATACACAGCCGCATACTCCCGTTTTCTCTTCACGAACAGGATGGGGACTCCCCATGGCGATACACTCGAACGAATGTACCCCTTCTCCAATAACTCCTCCAACTACATCTTCAATTCCTTCAGCTCTGATGGCGCCATACGGTATGGGGCTTTGGAGATAGGCGCTGCTCCTGGCACCAGATCGACGCTGAATTCCATTTCCTAATCTGGCGGACATGCCTGGAATCTCCTTAGGAAAGACGTCCGGGAATTCATTCACCACCCGAATCTCTTCTAATTTGCTTGGCTCTCGGCTCAGGTCCTGGACATGGCAAAGGTACGCCTGCTGTCCTTTCCTTACCTGGGAGAGGATCGACATAGCTGAGACGATCTTCACCCCGGGCTTCTTCTCCACGTTTCGGTAGGACACTCTCTGCCCTGACGGTCCCTTCAAGATAATCTTCTGCTCTCCACGATCAATTTTCCCCTTATATTTACTCAGCCAGTCCATCCCCAAGATGATGTCGAAGTCAGGGAGGAAGAACTGGAAGAGATCAATTACAAATGTTTCCCCTCTTATGTCTACCCCCAAATCTTTTAGTACGTTATTATAAGAGATTACCTGCCCCGAGGGTATTGATACAGCTATAGGCGAGGTCTTATTAGCAACTAACCCTAGTTTCTCAACAAAAGTTCCAGAAATAAAGGAGTACGAGCCTCCGGTATCTAACAAAATAAGAGCAGGGGTACCACAAACAGAAAAGGTACATGCTAACACGTCAGCTTCAGCCTCGGCCTCCGCTCGGCTCGTGACATTAATCTTCCCAAGAGTCCTGTGGTTGTCTCGATTCTCTCCACTTCCACCTCCGCCATTACCATGTTGGGGAGCGTCCCTGCACTGGTTCTAACCCTGGTACTGCTCTCTGCCTCTAGACTGGGAGTCTGCCTGTCTGTAGGTCCGATCGCCGCCGCCTCCTCTCCTCTGATTATCCCCGGGAGGGTTCTTGATGCACTCAAATACCCTGTGGCCCTTCTTGCCACACCGGAAGCACGTGACCAAATTCCCCTCACAGCCTTTTCCTGGGTGGTCCCTGCGGCACCTATTACAGTGGAAGTGCCTCTCTGGCCCATGCTCCGTCTTCTGGGTCTGATTCTGGGGTCGGTCGCCCCACCTCTGGGTCTGTCTCTGGTTCCCCTCGAATCTTCGCCTCTCCTCAGAATGATGCCTCCATCTCTTCTCCTGGTTCGGCCTCTAGGGTCTATCATCGCGTCCCCGAGAGTCCTCCCCATCCTCTACCTTCCGCTTCTGGCCCGCTTGAACCTCCCTTCTCTTCTACTGTACCCTGTAGAGGTTGGCAGTCTTCCTATACACGTCCTGAAGAGTCGGGATGGTCAAAACGCTCAGGGCCTCCTGGAGACGCCAGTTGAGCCCCCCCCCCACAAACCATTGCACCTTCGAGGCTTCGTCAGGAACCATGGTAGGTGCGAATCTTGCCAGCTTTTGAGTGATAGTCTTTCACACTCTTGGACAATTGCTTCAACTCAGAGAACTCCAGGTACTTCTGTATGCACACATGCTCGGGGTAGAAGCGCCTCCTCAAAGCTTGCTTCAGCGCCTCCCATCCAAAATTAGGCTCAGCTCGCAGCACATCTCGGTTGGTCGTCTACCAGATATCGGCCTCCCCTTTGAAGTAGTACACTGCTCCATTGACCTTCCTGTCCTCTGGGCAGTTGACCGCATCGAAAATCTTGTCGAACTCCCAGATCCAGTCTTCAAGTAGGACCGGGTCCTCCTCTCCAGCAAAAGCGGTCGGCTTCAGGTGCGCAATCCTCTTTGTGTAATCCTCAGGTACGTTGTCCCGCTGGGCCTGGCGTTGGACAATCTGCCCCAAGTTCAGCGCGAGCTCCTAAAGCTGCCTCACAGGATCGTTAGCTGCCATATTGGTCCTCCTGCTCCTACTCCGGGTGTTGTACGCGAAGTTGAGTCGGTCTTCCAGTCCTACGAGCTTGAGTTCAGGTGCTTTCCCGATTACGACGTAGAGGAATAAAGATTTCCATCTCTATAACCACCCTCGAGCTCATACTACAAGTTCTACTAATCTATCCCATATACACTACCAAGTATACGGTTCAAACTATCATATACGTATGCAGTAACATCCAAATAAACATTTCGTGTACTCAGTATACACACATTTACACAGAGATATATGGCTCATAAAGGAATCCCCATTTATTAGTATAACCTTCCAAGTATCACACAGATTAACCAAAGTAGCTCCACAATAACACACAATATAACATATCATAGATTTCCCAATCGGCTTATCCCCACATTTTTAATCTAGTTGAATCACATTTTTATCTTATTTTGAAAACACAGCTCTGATACCACCTTGTAACACCCTGGATTTTACCTCAAAAGATAGCTTATGGGAATATAAATCTAACGGCGCAAACGAAATTAAAAAGGGACTTCAAACGAGTTCTAGAAGTGAAAAATACCGTTGGTCCAAACTTGTGTCCGGACATTGGAAGTTCGGACACAAGCCGAGAAGATTGAACTGTGAAACACCACTTGTCCGAACTTGTGTCCGGACATTGATGTTCGGACACAAGTCGAGGGTTAAGAAAACCAAATATGACGACGTCTGAACTTGTGTCCGGACTTTGAAGTTCGGACACAAGTCGAATTTGAAAAGTCTGAAAAATTCTTTATGCGCGTCTGAACGTTGGTCTGAGCTTGCAAGTTCGGATGTAAGTCAAGACTTGCAAATCGAACCCGTCCTCGCATGCTGTCCGAACTTTGATGTTCGGAAAGAAGCTCGGACACGACTAAACTGCGAAAATACATAGAACTCTCGGGGCCTGTCTGATCATGGATGTCCGGACGGACGTTCGGACAGGTCCCTGTATGCGTTTTTAAAGTGTAAAACAGAGACCAAAAGCAAACCAAAACTTATACAAAACCATAATAAGGATTACACAATGAATAAATGAATTGAAACAACATTTTTACCATGAAATATAGTGGAAAACTTTCTAGTAATCCAAGGTGCTACCGCCACATCCAAACCATTGGATGCTCAGGCTAATAAACCACAAAACATTCCAAACTGTTTAACTTAACATTGTAAATCCAAAATATGCGGAAGCTTAAACTGTAACCAACATTGAAAAAGTAAACGAAGTAACTAAAACATTGTGTTCGAGAAATCCATAACTCAATTAATGTCTCAAAACAATTTCAGTTCTCCTAAACAAAGTGACATCACGTTCCCCATTTCCCCAAGTCAGCAATTTGTACCTGCGATCAGAAAACAACAATAAAAGCAAGAAGGGATCGCGCAAATCAGCGAAACTGAGTAAATTACATCTCATTACGTAAAATAAATTTTAGAAATTCCTTTGAGAATGAATAAATGAAACATTCAAGCTTTAGAATTCAGTAATCCGTTTCCACGGTTCAATAACCCATAACCAGAAAAACAATTTGGGGAGCCTTCAATAGGAATATCCACAGAAACCAACAGATAGTCACAACAGACTGTAATACCAAATACCCTCACCCTAAGTCCTTAAGTGTGCACACCCCCTATGAATCATCAGTCCATAGAGTAGATCATAGAGCTTAACTGCAGTCATTGTTTGTAGCGCAATAATTTATATATCAGTGTAAATAATTCATGCTCACGGTGTAGAGAACCAACATGGTGAATCAGGGAGCACCAAGAACCCCAGAGAAATTATAAACCAGTGAAGAATTCCCAAAACAAAACCATTACCAAATCCCTAACGAAGTTACTCAAAACACAATTTGTGATAGAAAACAATCCACAACCAAATCTAACAATGAGCACATAATTTACCTGGTCGTTTCCTTGACTCAGGAAGATGGTTCACAGCGATCACCAACAATGTTCGTCAACTACACCGTGGTCTAGAACATACTAATTCACAATCAGAAATCAACGAACATAACTGAATAATTTAACACACTAACTATACGATTACTTTACCCGATATAGCTCTAGTTGGCACCAGGGAAGGATTTTGACCAAAACACAAGCAGGAACGTGAATTGAGAGTTTGGGAAGGAGAATATAGTGGCGGCGTGAAGAGGATGAAGAACGATCAATAAGATTGTAGTTTAACTAAGTAAATTAGGGGAAAAGAATATTTAAATAAATTAAGTGAATTACGTTCTTTCTAAAGGAGTAGAGGAATATAGTAAATAATTTAAAAGGAGAATTCAAATAATTCATATTGTAATTACTTTAGAAGTAATATTGACGTTGAGAAACATCGGGAGAAGAAGTCAAAACTCTAACCAAATAACCCATTAGAAAATAAAGAAATAATCCTTTAATTTGAAATAAAATGGAAAGGGATTTATTTGATTGTTGTAAAAGATAAGGATGAGAAGTAAAATATCTAGGAAGTTAATCACTAAACATTTATTGATAAGGAAGGAAGCTAGAAATAATATATTGTAATTAGTCCAAAGGTTCAACAGAAGGGAAAACAATTACATTAAAGAGGTAAGTCAAAATGCTAATAATATAATTATTGAGAAAAGAATCAGGAGAGTTAATAAATAATACATTAAGTAGTCAAATAGGATCTGAACTCTTGAAATCAAATAACTACAAGGAGAAAGTCAAATTGAATTTGGACTCTAATTATTTAAAATTAATAAGTTAGAAAGAAGATTTTAGAATGGTATTTTGGGATTTAAATAACATAATGAAGTTGGAAAGATGAATTAATATTTAAATAGTATAATATCTGAAATATAGCTAAAGTTAATTAAGGTAAAACGTTACAACTAATTGTAAACATTTTAAGGAGAAAGGTTAATTTAGAAATGAATGTCGTTTAATTCCCTGGGCCACCTTAATAATAATCTCGGACATATCATTCATACTATATACTATATTATTCCTAACTTGGAAATTCCTGGGTATTTCATTATGTGAGGACACGCGCGATGGGAAATTGTAGGATCTCTAACTTACTAACAACTGTCGGATGGCACTGACAATGACTGACTTGTTCTGATCTTTATGTATGAAATTTGAATATGATGAGTGTGTTGCTTATGTTATGTCTCGTTATGTTTGTTATTATGTTTTAATTTATATGTTTTAATTATTATGTTTAAGCATGATTGTTATATGTGTATAAACCAGAATTTGCATGAAATGAACCTGCATGCTCACTTGGCAAATACCTGATTTAATCCTGAGGGTTCAGGAAGATTGCATGATAACATACTCAGTAGCTGGGCTGACCCCTCTAGCAATGTTTTTTTTCCAGGTGTGTAGATTGGCAACTCAATGGTGAAGAACGGGTCGGGGTAGGTTTATGTTTTGGGTTTTGATAAAATTTGAGCCCAAAGTAGTAGAGTTGCTCACAGTTGTAGTTATGATTTGAATTAGATTGTTATCTGGTAAGCTATCCCTGTCATCACAGCGTTTAGGTCGGTTGTTGGTTTTGGAAGCCTTGTCACGTGCGTTGGGCACGTGACGGCGGTGCAAACGGTAAAATTTTGATGTATTAAATACTAAGAAATAATCCTAGAAATCAACAAATCAATAGACCGTCGGGTTGCAAAAATCCCGGTCGTAGTAGTATAGCAATTTAGAAGCGACCATGTGTCAATCCACGGGACTTGAGGTAAATAAGTCTAGCCTAAGACAATGGGTAATTCAAAAGGGGTTGTTTTTGTTTTGGGAAATAAATAACAAGAACGAGATAATTAAAATAACATATAGGAAAATAAATAACCGATAAAATGAAGTGATAGATGATATGGATGAACGAGATTCTGGGTTCAGGTTAAAACCGTTTGATCAATTATGTCTACTGGTTAATTAAAGACAGATTGACAAAATTCCTAATATTTCCTTAAGAGCTAAATCCTAGTCTCAGAAGAACTCGTTTACCAGAGATGCGGGGTCTAGTCTAGACTCGAGCAGAAAACACATGTAAACGGATTAAGTACGGGGAATAATAATTTGCGTCTGCAGGAATAATTAATTAATCCAATCAATAATTCCAAAGATATACAGATTAATTTAACCGATCTATTTATCACTTGGTCAAATCAAAATAGATTTAGTAAAGCAGTTCAATAAACTCATGACATTTATTAAAAAGCGCAAGATAACATTAATCGTAACAATCCATAATTAATTAAAACCAGTAAAAATATAAATTACATAATTAAAACAAACTGAAATAAACCTTCCCCAGAGTAAATCCTCTAAACCGACATAATAAATAAATTGACAGAATAAGAAATCATCTTATCTGACATCCAGATATTGCTTTGTTATTTGGACTGAAAATATATCGGTTTGTAGGTTGAATAATGGATGAATGGAGAATGGGATGAATGTTTATGTCGTGGGTGCTATTGTGGATCGATGGAGTGTGTGATGGGTGATATGGATGGAGGTGCTATAGTGTGAATCGAATGGAGAGAATGTTGGAACCGTCAGTGTAGACGTCTCGAAGTCTCTATTTATAGAGTTCTTAAACGTCTGACTAGGTGATAGTATTGGGTGGATGTGATAATGAAACATGATGGTGATAAGCTGGAAAGAAAAAGAATCACGTGCATATGCTGGAAAGATGAGAAGTAATGTGATATGGCTGGAAAGTGAAAAGTAGTACGTGGGATAAAATCTGGAAAGTAGTAGTTGCAGTGGGGCGGTGGTCTCATCATCATCACGTCAGGTGCAACCCAGCAAAACAAAAGAAATGTCAAGCCCACCAATTCGTGATGTGTGCATAATAGGACTAAGAAATTCAGTCCCGTATACAGTGGATCCATGAGCATAAATTTTGTAAATGTCCAGCATGTTGGTCGTTGGCAATTGTCTAGTGCGGTGTACGTGCATGTTGGTCCAAATCATATAATGATTCAAGTCCATGTTGCCTATCCGCCCCTGAGGTCCATGTGAATGTCCACGTGAATACTGGACTTGATTTATATGAAATCGTGAGTTGTATGTACAATGACTTCTACTGAGTGAATGTACAGCGTATATGTATATATAATATATGGGTATATATATACCACCGTATGTTGTATTTTCCTGCATTTAACACATAAAATATATCAGCTCTTATCTAAACATAAATATAAGGAAAAATATATGATAAGTGAGAAATATGTCATGAATTGTTGTCAAAATAGGAAGAATTATAGCACTCAAAGTATATATATTTCCCACTTATCAAACTTCCTCACACTTAGCTTTTGCTTGTCCTCAAGCAAATACAGAATATGACTACTCTTAAGGGCCGTAATATTGAAACTCAGGATCAAACAACTGCCACTGGAAAACAAGCAAAATGACAATCAAAAGAAAAGTTCTGCTATCTGCTGTAGGTTTTCGCAAACAGTGAAAAAGAGTGAAGTTAAAAAGCATGGAGAAGTTAGACTATAGAAATTGAAACAGAATAGTTTGGGATCCTCCACCATTTCTTTCCTCTAACCTTTGGATGACAAGGGGTGTGAAGTAACACCTTATTCCGTGATACCTTTCAACACCACATACTCATGATCAGAATAAGCAAAAATGAATTACACATTTAACTTTTCAAAGTTCATTTTCCTTAACATTCTATTCTGCCATTTGCATATTTAATTCATCCCCTCAGACTTTTCTCTTCACCCATGTAGCGGCTTTGGGCCTTCTATCCCAGATCACAAGACCTTAGGTAGATGGGTGATGAGGCACCCCAAGGACTTAATAACCGAATGAAGAGGCCTGTTTTGGTTCAGAAATTTTAATTCAGATCAGCGGAGTACCTTGCCTTTTCCTTTCATTCCAAACTTTCACAATGTTCCCAAGACCCCAAACTGGACCAATTCAATTTTCATAATCAGCTAATCCACCAAATTTCAGTGAAAACAGATATAATTTGAATAAAACTAAACAAACAAACAGCCTAGAGCAGAAAGATTCTTGAGGTGGTCATCAGGCTCGTTTTCAAAACTTCCAAATTTTATTTAATTTTTTTTGGCCACTTAAAAGGGATAATTCTTTCAAAATAAGAGGAGAAACAAATGTGGCATTAAGTGCAGCTGTCAATATTTAGAAAGTACCTCTACTTCCTCACACTTAAGAGGAGCAATGTCCTCATTGTTCACAAATTAAAACCAAGAAAAGGACTTTCTAAATATTGCAAACTTATCAAGGATTTCATTCAGGACAACAATAAAAATAGCCATTAAGCATTATAATTCATCGTAGGCTGAACATAGACATTTAAATAAAGGAAAACTGAAACTCCCCTGATATCGTAGGTTGAGGAAGATGCCCTTCCTCACACTTAAGCTCGTGCATGGGGTAGTAGCCTTCCTCACACTTGTGTTCATGCAAGTGTCCAGCCTTGGAGAGCATCAAACACCATAAAAAGTTTTTTTTCACCTGCACACACTCACAATTACCACAAAAACGCTAAAAGCGTTGCATTAAAAGCACATGCACCATTGCCACTTCAAAATAGAAAAAGAGATAAAAATAAAATCAGAAAACAAAAACAAATGTAAAATATAAATTTAACCATTGGGTTGCCTCCCAGTAAGCTGCCTGTCTTTATAGTCTTTGGCTAGACTCCTGCTTCGTTATCCTGGATCAAAAATAAACGTAGACAACAGCTTCGCCAGGAAAACGAAATAGGCGGTAATTAAGAGCAAACCACCTGGATCAAAACAAAGTGTTACCTCAACAAATAAAATAGGAAAGTAAATGCTCTATAGAACCTGGCCCTCGAGGAGGTATTGACGGTAACGGGTCTCAAGCAGAAGACCAGGTGTTGATTGCTGTTCTTCCTCAAATTGGAGGATGTAAACATCTTCCTCGTATATGTGGGGCTCGACAAGGTTTTGATACTGGCAAAGTGGTGGTGGTTCTTTCTTCTCAAATTCGAGGATGTAAGCATCCTCGTCTTCTGGATAGAGCAAGGAGAAGGAGGAAAGAAAACCGTTTGCAGTAGGGTGTACTCCATCATGAACCGCTTTGCTCCTTGGTTTTTGCAATATTAGAACTAGCTGAGTTTTTAACTCCGCAATTGTGTCTTCCAAATCAGCAAAGAACTTCAGTTTGTTCATGTAGAAATCTTCTTCTTCAGGTTGTTCGACAACATTGTTTATGATTGTATTGTGTTGTGGAACACCTATATTCTGCAGGTAGTCTGGTTGATCCGCTAACCACAATTGCTCTTGAAATTCAAGACAATTTTCGATCTCATGAGGTCCCGTACACCATGAGCAATATATATCTTGGGAATAATAGGAATCCCAATCGAATTCCTCCCCACTTGCCATTATTAGTCAGAAATAACTAATAACAAAAATAATTGTCAATCAAATCCTTTGCCACATTTTTTTGAATTAAATAAAACGAAAATTAATGCAATAAAAATTAAAAAGGATAGAAATAAATTGCAGGAATTTAAATGACAGTAATTTAAATGACAGAACTTAAATAACTGGAATTTAAATAACAATAAAATAAAGAAACGGAATTTAAATAGCAAAAATTAAATTGCTGAAAATTAAAATGACTGAAAATCAAATGGCAAAAATTAAATGACAAGGAAATTTAAATGATGATAAATAAATAACTGAAATATTAAATGACAATAACAAAAATAAATAGATTAAACAACACAGAAATACAATAAACTGTAAATATAAATAGTAAACAGAATTACGAAACAAAATAATAAACCAAAATTATAAACTGAATTGCGAAATAGAAATAAAAGTAGAAAGCAAAAATAATACAACAGAGCAATGAATTAACCAAGGCTAAGGACTAGACAAAGTCAAGTCCCCGGCAACGGCGTCATTTTGCAAACGGTAAAATTTTGATGTATTAAATACTAAGAAATAATCCTAGAAATCAACAAATCAATAGACCGTCGGGTTGCAAAAATCCCGGTCGTAGTAGTATAGCAATTTAGAAGCGACCATGTGTCAATCCACGGGACTTGAGGTAAATAAGTCTAGCCTAAGACAATGGGTAATTCAAAAGGGGTTGTTTTTGTTTTGGGAAATAAATAACAAGAACGAGATAATTAAAATAACAGATAGGAAAATAAATAACCGATAAAATGAAGTGATAGATGATATGGATGAACGAGATTCTGGGTTCAGGTTAAAACCGTTTGATCAATTATGTCTACTGGTTAATTAAAGACAGATTGGCAAAATTCCTAATATTTCCTTAAGAGCTAAATCCTAGTCTCAGAAGAACTCGTTTACCAGAGATGCGGGGTCTAGTCTAGACTCGAGCAGAAAACACATGTAAACGGATTAAGTACGGGGAATAATAATTTGCGTCTGCAGGAATAATTAATTAATCCAATCAATAATTCCACAGATATACAGACTAATTTAACCGATCTATTTATCACTTGGTCAGATCAAAATAGATTTAGTAAAGCAGTTCAATAAACTCATGACATTTATTAAAAAGCGCAAGATAACATTAATCGTAACAATCCATAATTAATTAAAACCAGTAAAAATATAAATTACATAATTAAAACAAACTGAAATAAACCTTCCCCCAGAGTAAATCCTCTAAACCGACATAATAAATAAATTGACAGAATAAGAAATCATCTTATCTGACATCCGGATATTGCTTTGTTATTTGGACTGAAAATATATCGGTTTGTAGGTTGAATAATGGATGAATGGAGAATGGGATGAATGTTTATGTCGTGGGTGCTATTGTGGATCGATGGAGTGTGTGATGGGTGATATGGATGGAGGTGCTATAGTGTGAATCGGATGGAGAGAATGTTGGAACCGTCAGTGTAGACGTCTCGAAGTCTCTATTTATAGAGTTCTTAAACGTCTGACTAGGTGATAGTATTGGGTGGATGTGATAATGAAACATGATGGTGATAAACTGAAAAGAAAAAGAATCACATGCATATGCTGGAAAGATGAGAAGTAATGTGATATGGCTGGAAAGTGAAAAGTAGTACGTGGGATAAAATCTGGAAAGTAGTTGTTGCAGTGGGGCGGTGGTCTCATCATCATCACGTCTGGTGCAACCCAGCAAAACAAAAGAAATGTCAAGCCCACCGATTCATGATGTGTGCATAATAGGACAAAGAAATTCAGTCCCGTATACAGTGGATCCATCTGCATAAATTTTGTAAATGTCCAGCATGTTGGTCGTTGGCAATTGTCTAGTGCGGTGTACATGCATGTTGGTCCAAATCATATAATGATTCAAGTCCATGTTGCCTATCCGCCCCTGAGGTCCATGTGAATGTCCACATGAATACTGGACTTGATTTATATGAAATCGTGAGTTGTATGCACAATGACTTCTACTGAGTGAATGTACAGCGTATATGTATATATAATCTATCGGTACGGGTTCATCCTCTTGCACAAGATGTGGTGGCCTGGGGTTGGACGGGTGACCGCAGCTACACAGCATCGAGTGGAGCTATATTACTGCAACGGAGGGAGGAAGCCTCGCCATGGATAGCCGAGTCGAGTGCATGGGCAGTCCAAGGTACACCTAGAGCAAAGATGTTGTTATATATGTTGTTCTGGGACAGACTATGCACTCGGGATGTCCTGTTCGAGAGAGGTTTACTGAGTCTAGCAGGAAGCCTGTGCCCAAGATGCAGGCGGAGGATGGAGACAACAAGCCATGCTTTGGTATGGTGCCACAAAATACAATGGTTCTGGTGTGAGGTATTGCTATGGTGGGGTGTATACATCACACTACCGTGTGACATCAAAGATATCATCCAGGTATGGGATTATGCGGTTAGTGGCAAGGGGGAATGCTGGGCATGGAAAGCAACGAGCTGGTTCATGCTCCTTCTGCTATGGGAATCAAGAAACAAACTGGTCTTCCACCCGGATGAACAGATGAGGATTGATATCTTTGAAAACTTGAAAATCATGGTGTGGAGATGGTTACAAGCAAACGGGATCAAGCCACCGATGGAGATGCACTCATTCTCGCATGATAGGAATCTGCTACGAAACTAGAAAATGCTGAAATAGTTGGATGCGGAAGTAAAAGGGGTATGTATTGATAAATGTATTCTTTTGACGATGAGGGCAACGACTGGTGATGTTTATAGACAAAGAAATAGGAATGTAAAGTTACTTATCCATTAATACAAGGCCTGGCGCCACATTAAAAATCAAAAAAAATATAATATATGGGTATATATACCACCGTATGTTGTATATTCCTGCATTTAACACATAAAATATATCAGCTCTTATCTAAACATAAATATCAGGAAAAATACATGATAAGTGAGAAATATGTCATGAATTGTTGTCAAAATAGGAAGAATTATAGCACTCAAAGTATATATATTTCCCACTTATCAGGCGGTAACATCTCTTTTTGGCGCATGTGTATATTAGACTTCCGTTGTAACTACTCGAATTGTTGTATATATATCAGATGATGTTTAGGTATTAATCGTGTTTATGAGAAAGGGATGTTACACATTGGCAATAGGTTCCCGACACCTCCATGCTTGGCGTAGTTTATTCACCTTTAGGTTCCTGACACATCCATGCTCGGCGTAGTTTATTCACCTTTAGGTTCCCGACACATTAGATGCTCGGTCTGGTTTATTCACTTTTAGGTTCCCGACACCATAGATGCTCGGTCTAGTTTATTAACCATTAGGTTCCGACACCTTAGATGCTCGGTCTGGTTTATTCCTTTTTTAGGTTCCCGACACCTTAGATGCTCGGTCTGGTTTATTCACTTTTAGGTTCCCGACACCTTAGATGCTCGCTCTGGTTTATTCACTTTTAGGTTCCCGACACCTTAGATGCTCGGTCTGGTTTATTCACTTTTAGGTTCCCGACACCTTAGATGCTTGGTCTGGTTTATTCACTTTTAGGTTCCCGACACCTTAAATACTCGGTCTAGTTTATTCACTTTTAGGTTCCTGACACCTTAAATGTTTGGTCTAGTTTATTCACTTTTATGTTCCCAACACCTTAAATGCTTGTTCTGGTTTATTCACTTTTAGGTTCCCGACACCTTAGATGCTCAGTCTAGTTTATCCACTTTTAGGTTCCTGACACCTTAGATGTTCAGTCTAGTTTATTCACTTTCAGGTTCCCGACACCTTAAATGCTCGGTCTACTTTATTCATTCTTAGTTTAGTCCACCTTCCACATTTTAGGTAGTTGGCTCCTCATAATAGCCAACACATTTAGGCTTCTCTTTTAGGTAGTTGGCACCTCATAATAGCCCAGCACATTTAAACTTTTCTTTTAGGTGGTTCGCGCCTCATAATAGTCCAATAACCTTAGACTTCTCTCTTAGGTAGTTGGCACCTCAGAATAGCCAATAATCTTGAACTTTACTCCTAGGTACCTGGCGCCTCATATTAGCTCAGCACAATCAACAGACTTTTAGTAGAAATTCAAGACCGGGAGTTCATTCCTCAGTACCAGACAAAAATTTGGGGTATCACTCAAGCATCAACTAGTCTGTTCATCTTCATTACAAAGCCTAGTTGGCGGGGGACAATCTATTATACCCAAAATTTCAACCCAACCCAGAGTAGAGTCTCTAAGGCATGAATGTTGTAAAGGTTATTCTGCTCAAATGATGAGGAATCCCCGTTCGATCAGCATATTCCAGAGTGTTAGTGACAGCTAAGTCATCCCGAGGGGCATTTTCATAATTTTAGGGCTTTTAAGCCAACATATAAGTTTTCTCTCTCCTCCGAAAATGACTCAAATCAATTCTGAATGCCATGAAATTTTGACACATGGTAAATGACGACATTTAAAGCATAATGGCTTTGGAATTTTGAATTTTTTGATTTTCCATTAATTTTCTAGTAATTTCTGAATGAATCTGATGATAAATTAAATTTAAGAATATTACGATATCTGAAAATTCTAACTCCTCTTTTGAAAAATCAGAAATATCATCCTATACATGTGGTTTAAATTTCATGGCCAGATTCCCTTGGGAAGTCACCCAACCAAAACCTCGGTAAACTTCGGTTTTTACCGAGTTACTTTATCTTTAAGGATGCCTATATTAGGAACCTTATCTCTTGATAAAGGACAGACTCCAAGAACCCTAACCAGTCAGTAAACATAGCCGTCTCAACTCCCCCACGTTTATCAACTCTCGAGAACCGAAATTCACTACATAAACACGTTTTTCAACTCCCACCACATCAACAATCATCAAACCACCATAAAAACGTGAAGAACAACCTTAATTCACAAGGGTCAGAAGTCAGGTTCGAACTCAACTCAGAACCGTTTCCGACAAAGCACCAAAAGATTTCCGACGTGAAGAACCACGTCAATTTCGAAGGTAAAATAGGTTGAAATCCAATATTTCTAACCCTTTTTTACTTCATTAGTATCCAGTAAAAATTTGAGCGTAAATCAACCTTTTCTGGCTTCTGTATTGCTATTCATTTTAGCTTTTGCTCAATAACTTGTTTATTAAGTTTCAACATTAATTCCAATTCAAATTTAAAACTTTTGATCACTAACGTGTTAAGAATGTTTCAGACTCTCTACCCATAAAATTTGAGCCGAAAATACCACCGGGAAACGCACGAACGCCACCATTCATGGCTAGTCCGCGCCCTCGGATGGCCTGTCTGGGATCCCGGACGGCCAGTTCGTGGCCACGGACAGCCTCGGACGGTGGCAGGAATTTTTTTAAAAAAGTTGTAGGTTTTTCTAATTCATGTCCGGGCCCTCGGATGTCTTGTACGTGGCCCTGAACTTTTCAATTTTTTGTTTACAGGTTAACTAGGGTCCGTGGGTTCGGACATTAGGTCCGTAGCCATGGATAGAATACAATTTCACCAAATTCAACTTCTGAAACCCTAGTTTAGGTAGCTTTAATTTCCACTTTAATTTTATGTCAAAAATGTAAAAAAAATCAGAAACATGCGAACCTAGGTTAAAACAAATCTCGTAATAAGCCGTAAATGACTAAGTAGAGAAAAAACGACCTAGAGGGGTAATGAAAGTAATTTGAACCCTTAATAGGTTGAATACCAACCCCTCGGACCCAAACTCTCATTTCCTAATTTAGCCTAGGTTAAAATTAGGTGGCGACTCTAAATAGGTTCCAGTGAGCTAACTTAGGATTTGATCATTAGTGTTTATGACATAGTTATTAAACTTAGGTTATAAGTGGACCTAGAACCCGACCAGATCCTAATCAACCCGAATCAACATCGGATAGTGGTTCAAAATCGAGGCTCAAAGGTTCATAGAGGATAAAGTTTGTAAATTGCACAAATCTCTTTATGGTCTTAAGCAAGCATCCCGCCATTGGTATGAGAGGCTAGCTAAGCTCCTTAAAGACCTAGAGTTTGATCAGTCTCAAAATGACTACTTCTTCTTTGTTAAAACAAAGGAAATAGTATCACTCTATTAGACATATACGTTGATGACATACTCTTTGTTGGTAATGACATGAAGGAGGTTTCTGAAAGAGCAGCTTGATAAAGAATTCAAAATAAAAGATTTACGGAGGCTGAATTTTTCTTTTCTTGGTATGGCATTTTGGAAACAAGCAATGACATAATTATGTCACAACAAAGATATGTCAACCAAATACTAAAGGATTGAAATGAAAAAAAAAACAGAACTTCTGTTTCTCCCCTATAGATGAACTTAAGCTATACAAGGATTCTTTCAAAGTTAGAAGACCTTACTACATATAGATGTTTAGTGGGAAAACTAAATTTTCTCACCAATACCGACTTGATATTGCTTATGCTATTCGATTCCTTAGTCAAGTTTTTACAGGCTCCAACCACAGATCATCTCAAGAATGCCTATCATACACTATCATATATTAAAGGTACAACAGGCTTCGGCCTATTTCATAACAAAGAGCCTAATTATGACATAGTAGCCTATTGTGACTTAGATTGGGCTTCCTGTCCAATCACAAGAAAATCGGTGTATGATTATTATATCCTCTTAGGTGGTTCTCCCATAAGTTGGAAATCTAAGAAACAAACATCTGTTTCCCCATCCTCTGTTGAAGCAGAATATAAGGCCATGCAACAGGTTATAGGGGAATTAAGTTGGTTGAGCAGATTACTTCATGAGGTAGGTGTTGAAAACATCACATCAATACCTTTGAAATGCGATAACCTTACAGCTATACGAATAGCTAAGAACACTGTCTCACCTAATTACACTAAACATATTGAGCTAGATTGTCATTTTGTGCGTGAAAAATTACAGGGATGATTGATATAGGTGCAATATGTTTCCAGCAAAAATTTGTTGGCCAATGTGATGACTAAACCCATGATAGGTAAGAGTTATCATAATTCTTTTGAATCTTTAGGACCACCAAGACAAGATGACAACAGATGAATTAGTGCATAAGCACAAAAAGTACACCTACTATCTGTACAACAGTGCAAAGGTACAATTTCCAGGATATAAGTTACTCTTTAAGGGGTATATAAATAAGTACATTTAGAATGTACTCTAGGTGTTATCTCATGTAATGTTTAGAATGTAGGTGTCCCCTTGTATATGTTATAGGTTTAGTAATATATATAAGGCATCATTGTCAAGTTACTAAGGTCCTGTTCGTTTGGTGCGAGTGGAAGCTTAATGCATTTTGAGTTAAATTGATGGACAGATGTTAATATATTATTTGTTGCACATCCAACTATGGTACACTTATCAAGTTGATATTTGTTAACTATTATTGTAAAGCTTGTAAACCAAGTTTTTTCCGGAAATTCAGAATCGGACCTAAAACAGAAATGTATACGCATAATTAACTTTTTTTTGAGAAAATACGCACAAATAGTTATATAAACAATACTAGGAAACACTATGGAGTTATCTACTTCATTCTTTGCAAATCTGATCATTTTGATTAAGTACAAGATTCAATTATTCTTTAGTGATGTAACACCCCTACTACGCACATAACACTAAATGAAATCGCAGCGGAAATAAATAACTAAACAGTAACTAACGCTTTGGTGCTACAACGCCGTCAACCACCCACGTGGTTGACAAGGCAGAATAAATACAAGTGTACCGGTCTGATGATCAGACTCCCGAGCATAAAACTAAACCATAAATACATCATATACAATACCGAGTCTTACATACATCCTTCACCGTATCACATCACTGTTAACTGTCACAACCAAATATATACCGCCACGGGAGCACAGGCGCAACCCAGGCCAACATCCAAAAGTACTCAAAAGTAACCACATCCTAGGATCTAGAGCCACTCCGCTTCTTCGATCCTCATCCTGTAGTATAAGAAATATGGATCCCCCGAGGGGGTCAGCAACCCTTGGCTGGTATGGTTAACGCGCAGCCCATCCAAATGTGATATTATATAGTACACATATATATTAAAGAGTAATGATGGACATCTAGCCACTCAAAACTCATTTACAAGACAATTTTTCAAAAATGTGCTTTAAGACTCCTTAAAGCACATTTTGTGTTTAAACTTGTTTTCAAGCTTGGTTTTCTTTGGTAATTGGTTTAATATGTTCATTAGCATATAATTAAGATCTTGGTAAGTTCATTAGGTCTTAACCAAGCTTACCCCAAGCTTAGAGCACATTTTGGCCTTTATTGACCTTAAAGCACATTTTGTGTTTTCTTTTTTTAAATTTGTTTACTAATGTTTCTAAGACTCTTTTTAGTCTTAATATACCATATTTAAGTGTTTAAACAATATATTAAGGTTTGGGGTATTTCAATCTACCCCCCTTAAAAGAACTTTGCCCTCAAAGTTCATACTTCCACATATCCTAAATATTAGAACACGGGAATACTTATAAACAATACTTCCATACATCATTAACAACACACTTACATAACATTGGACACAAGGTCCATACAACATAACATTGGGTACATAACATTGGACACAAGGTCCATACAACATTATCCACATCATTCAGACACAACGGTCTGTAACATAACAACATAACATAGACGATGTATTCAAATACACGTCGTACACACATAACCGAAACGGCTCTACCCCCCTTAAAAAGGGGTACGCCCCGTACCCTATACACATAAGCACTAAGAAGTAAACAATGACGGGTACTTCGCCTTCATCTTATCTTCCAGCTCCCAAGTGGCCTCCTCAACGTCCTGGTTAGACCAAAGAACTTTCACCAGTCTCACGGACTTATGGCGGGTACTTCGCCTTTCAGGCTGAAGCACATGAGACGGATGAGACATATACTTCTTCAACTGGGACACATGAAATACATCATGTACCTTGCCCAGCTCGGCGGGTAGATCTAGTCTATAGGCTACCGGGCCGATCTGCTCCGTCACAACATAAGGCCCCACATATTTTGGGCTCAACTTGCCCTTCTGGCCAAAACGAAATACTCCCTTCATGGGGGATACTCTCAAAAATACCTGATCGCCCACGGCGAACTCCAGGTCACGTCTGCGCTCATCTGCGTACGACTTCTGTCTATCCTGAGCTGCCTTCATGTTAGCCCGGATCTGGCGAACTTCTGCCTGAACTTGTTCAAGATACTCTGGTCCTATAATGACCGTCTCACTCGACTCATCCCAGCATAATGGCGTGCGGCATGGTCTACCGTACAAGGCCTGGAAGGGAGACATCTTGATCGAAGCATGGTAACTGTTGTTGTAACTAAACTCGATCAGATGTAACTTATCAATCCAGCTGGTCTGAAAGTCAAGTGCACAAGCACGTAGCATATCCTCAAGTGTCTGAATGGTGCGCTCACTCTGACCATCGGTCTGTGGGTGAAACGCTGTACTCAATTTCAGTTCAGTACCCAATGCCTCTCGTGTAGACTTCCAATATCTGGATAAGAATCTGGTATCTCTGTCAGATACAATCGTTTTCGGTACACCATGATGTCTTACAATTTCTTTATCAAAGAGTTCTGCCAATCTTGCCACTTTCCAGGTGTCCTTCATCGGAATGAATCGGGCCACCTTGGTCAGTCGGTCAACTACAACCCATATCATATTCAGACCTCCCCTTGTAGGCGGAAGCCCTACTACAAAGTCCATGGAGATATCATGGAACTTCCACTCAGGCACTGGCATTGGCTGTACCATACCACCAGGCCGTCGGTGCTCAAACTTGACCTTCTGGCAAGTGAGACACCTCAACACATAATCACTTACATCTTTTTTCATTCCAGTCCACCAAAAATACCTTTTCATACTCTTATACATCTTTGAAGCTCCGGGTGAATGAATCGAGTAGTAGAACAATGGGATTCACTCAATATGCGCTCCTTCAACTCAGCGCTACTCCTAGGTATACACAATCGGCCATTCAGCCTAATCAGGTCATCATCGTGGAGTCTGAAGTCGTACTTCTGACCCTCGAATGTGCCATCAATAAGCTTCTGCCGGATCTCCAGCATATACTGATCCGTCATCTGAGCACTCCGCACCTCTTCAACCAAGCCAGTATGAGAGACTAGCGAATGGAGAGAGTGTGCTCGGCGACTCAATGCGTCAGCTACCACATTTGCCTTACCCTCTTTATATTGCAGATTAATATCGTAGTCATTCAGAAATTCAACCCACCTTCTTTGCCTCATGTTCAACTCCTTCTGAGTGAACAAGTACTTTAAGCTTTTGTGGTCAGAATAGATTGTCACACTTACCCCATACAAATAATGTCGCCATATCTTCAATGCGAAGACAATGGCACCCAATTCTAAGTCGTGGGTAGGGTAGTTCTCCTCATGCTTCTTCAGCTGTCGGGAGGCGTATGCTACGACCTTCCCGTGTTGCATCAATAAAACAACCCATACCTCTACTGATGCGTCGCAGTAGACCTCAAAACCATCTGGACCGTCTGGATAAGTCAGGACTGGTGCAGATGTCAGGGCTTCCTTGAGACTCGTGAAAGAACTCTCACAGTCGACTGTCCACTCGAATGGTGCATCCTTCTCATTAAGGAAGTCATCGGCTTCGAGACACTGGAGAAGTCCTTCACAAACCTCCTATAATAAACCTGCCAGACCGAGGAAGCTCGTGATATCAGTGACTGTCTTCGGCCTAGGCCAGGTGCGCACAGCATCAATCTTTGCCGGATCAACAGCGATCCCGGCCTCAGAAATCACATGTCCAAGAAAGGATACTTGGTTCAACCAAAATTCACATTTCAAAAACTTTGCATACAACTGATTCCTCCTCAATGTTTGTAACACATTTCTCAGGTGGCTTTCGTGCTCACCTTTTGATTTAGAATACACAAGAATATCATCGATGAAGACTACCACAGACTTGTCCAACTGATCTTGGAACAAGCGGTTCATTAAGTCCATGAACTTAGCTGGTGCATTTGATAAGCCAAACGGCATAACTGTGAACTCATAATGCCCATACCTAGTTCTGAATGCTGTCTTTTCGATATCACTATCACGGATGGCAATCTGATGGTATCCGGAACGTAAGTCTATCTTGGAGAATACTGATGCTCCCCTCAGCTGATCAAATAGATCGTCAATGCATGGTAAAGGGTAACGGTTCTTCACCGTAACAGCATTCAGCTCCCGATAATCAATACACAGGCGGAGACTACCGTCCTTCTTCTTCACGAAGAGGACCGGCGCTCCCCATGGTGAAACACTTGGGCGGATAAAGCCCTTGTCAAGTAGGTCTCTCAGCTGCTCCTTGAGCTCTCTCATCTCTGCTGGAGCCATACGATAAGGTGCTTTCGCAATGGGTCCAGTGCCCGGAACTAAGTCGATCTCAAACTCAACCTCTCGTGCTGGCAGCATGCCTGGCAGTTCATTAGGAAATACATCAGGAAACTCCGACACTACCGGCACATCAGAACTAAACTCTGGGTCTCTCTCTATGTCCTGGACATAGCAGAGGTATACATCACTCCCCCATCGTAACTCACGATACATGGCCATGGCGGTGATGATCTGTGTCGAAGGCTCCCTGGGCCTCTGGCGGCGGTATGATATGGTAACCCCAGATGGACTCCGAAGAAGCAGTCGATGCTCGGCACATAGGATTCTACCCTTGTACCGCTCCAACCAGTTCATCCCGACAATCACATCGAATCCAAGTCCGTCGAACTCTATCAAGTCGATCGGAAACTCTTCACCTCTGATTTTACAACAGCATCTCGGTGGTAGCGGGTACACCTGATCCGCTCTTTCGATGGGAGAGTGACCAAGAAGTCTGGCATCTCATCACCATCTAACCCCAGCCTCTTCGCAAAAGATAGCGAAATAAAGTGTGTGAGGCTCCAGAGTCGAACAAGATCGATGCATCCACGCCATTCACTGGAAAGGTACCGGTGAGGATTGTGCCGCTCTTGCCGGCTTCTGCCTCATTGCAGACACTCAGTGTACCTCCCGTTCCGAGTGCACAGCCTAATTCATTGGCAAACTAATAAGTACTGGTAACAACACGGTTGATATACTTCAATAACTCCACTTTATTCATTAACACCTTCTCTTTACAACATTGTTGGTTTACATGGTTGATATAACTTAACACATACATAACTCCCTTAACATTTACTGGCTTAACACTTTACACAATTATACAAGGCTTTAGAATTGTCTGAAGGTCAAATTCAAAATGTCCAGGTTTCATGGTGTGGCATTGATCACTGCCGACGGTGCGGTATTCAGTTTGATCTTCCTGATGCCATGGTATAGCATCCTTGACTGCCCACCCATGACTAACACATCTCCTGACTTTAGTATTAACTTCCTTGCGAGATCAGCACGCTTCTGCTCGCCATACACAAACACTACGGTATCACCAATGGACCAAGACACCACGGGTACTCCCTTACTTAGAGACTGGGGTGACTCGTCCTTATCTTGGTGTAACCCTAATCGTCCACCTTTCTGGTAGAAGTTCACAATACACAAATCTGTTTTCACATTTGGAATTGAATCCGTTTCAACTTGTTGAGCAATTCCCACGGCGTGATCAACGACCGCACGGAACTCCTCAGGTATACTTGGTACTGTTGCTCCATCTTCAGCTCGCACTTGTTGATATGACTTGGTGTAAGGGTTCCAGTCCTTACCCATGCACATCATCTTCAATTGCATTCTTGATCCGTTCGGGTATTCGGGTGTGTAGAAACCTCCAGGTTTAGCTCCAAGTTCGTCGCATCGTCTGATGACATGGATTTGTGCTTCCGGTGTCAGGTATCCATTTAAGAGTATCATACCTGGCTGGATAACCTGACATTGCTCCATTGGAAAGTCGGTGATGTTGATGGTGGTTTCCTCAGGGTTTGGTGTGGGTGGGATTGGATAACATATATTGAAGGTTCCTTTAAGTTTAGAATTATCTAATTAGGTGTCTTTCACACTATACTCTAACTCCTTACTCACATGATAATACACTTGGACTCATTAATACACACATGCATGAAATGCGGTATGCAATCACTTATTACATTCAACAGTTTAGGCGGTACCTGGTCTAGAAGAGGGCACTGGCGCCTCTGACCGGTCCACCACATTCAGGGCGGCCTTGCTAGGTCCCGACCCCTTCCCCTTCTGGGAATCAGTGTGCCTCTGATCTGTGGGTGGCTGGTTAGCCGTCTTCGGGCCATCAATAGCTGTTGTGGCCTTACCCTTCCACTGCCCCCTTGGCTTGTTGACTCTGCTGTTGGGGTTCCGGTAACACTCGTGGTCACGGTGACCCCACTTCTCACAGTAACGACACTGCACCTCATTTCCCTTGCAGTCCTTGTCGGGGTGGTCTCCATTGCACCACTTACAGTAATAGTGGCGCTCCGGTCCAGAGCCCGTGCTAGCTGCTATCACAATACACAATTAATACTTGTCTCACAACTTATCAACATATACTTCAACTTATCACACAAGATTAAATAATTACCCTTAGGTGGGTAAGAGCGTAGGGGTTTCGCCGCATAAGCATATGTGAGCTTCAGTGGCTCCTCAGCTGTGGTGGTTTGGGCTTGGCCCTTGTCACCCTGGTGCTGACTCTTCTGGGGCTGGGGATAAGGTTTCTTCTCTTCTTCTTTCCTCCCCCTGCGGACTCTGGCCCTCGCTCGTGGCCTTGCGCTTGTGCGCATTCTCCTTGTCCCTCAGACGGACGGTGATCTCCACCTTAGCAGCGGCATGATAGCACTCCTGAATTTTAGGATGTCAGTCATGCCCCGCAATACATACTCACAAACTCACATTAATACTCACTTGTAGACTACACATATTCACATCACTCTTATTTAAATTACCTGCAAGGTAGTATACTCAGCTGGCCCCATCCCATAGCGAAGACGGTGGCTGAGACCGTTGTAAAAACGGTTTACCAGTACCCGGTTCGAGTATCCCAGGTCCGGTAACAGGTGGACAAGGCCGGTGAATGCAGTGTAATACTCACAACCGACACCTTGTCCCCCTGCCTCAGACTATCCAGCTCCGGCGCTTGGCCTCTTGAACATGCACAGGGTAGTATTTGGCTCGCAGTAGAGCCGTGTACTCCCTCCATCCAAACTGAGGATCCGCCATCCGGTCCTCTCTCACAAGCTTCCACCAGTTCTGTGCCGAACCCTTCAGGTAGTAAGCGGCAAGACGGACCTTAGCCTCTGCAGGTACAGCCAAGGTCTCGTAGGCGGTCTCCAACTCGGAGATGTACGCCTCCAGCTTACGTGGGTCGGTCTCCCCATGAAATGAAGGGGGTCTCAAGTCTGCCAATGCCTTGACCCAGTTGGTCTCTCGTGGCGGTGGCGGTGGTGGTTGAACTCCGGGCATCTGCCCCTGCTGTATCGCAGCTACAAGCTGGGGTACCATCTGGGCTACAGCGGCTGCTACAGCCTCAGCCATAACCTGAGCCGTAGTGTTCTCGCCCTGGTCACCCGTGTCACCAGTACCGCTTCCGCGGCCTCTACCGCGCGGTCTACCTGCCATCTGAATTCACATGAATATTCATTAGCAATATGCTTGCACACTTATCGGTCCAACGGTTGTAACACTTCCCGACAATAAGGTATCTCCACACTTAGTTAGTGGTTAACCTTTCCATAATATTCACTGAAGTAACTGTAGTTAGGTTTCCTAACTCGGTATATTCCTAAGCTCGGTATTCTAGTCATCAGAGCGATACTTCGCTCTGATACCACTTTTTGTAACACCCCTACTACGCACATAACACTAAATGAAATCGCAGCGGAAATAAATAACTAAACAGTAACTAACGCTTTGGTGCTACAACGCCGTCAACCACCCACGTGGTTGACAAGGCAGAATAAATACAAGTGTACCGGTCTGATGATCAGACTCCCGAGCATAAAACTAAACCATAAATACATCATATACAATACCGAGTCTTACATACATCCTTCACCGTATCACATCACTGTTAACTGTCACAACCAAATATATACCGCCACGGGAGCACAGGCGCATCCCGGGCCAACATCCAAAAGTACTCAAAAGTAACCACATCCTAGGATCTAGAGCCACTCCGCTTCTTCGATCCTCATCCTGCAGTATAAGAAATATGGATCCCCCGAGGGGGTCAGCAACCCTTGGCTGGTATGGTTAACGCGCAGCCCATCGGCTACCGGGATACGCGCAACTAATTGTCATGATAACATGGCATTCATTTATATACATAACATACAGCATAGCAACAATAGTGCACAGCACAACATCACATTCACAGTGGATCTTCGTTCCACGATAACAAACCACAAGGGTCAAATAACACAAGAGCCTAGAGAATGATTCACCCTCATGTTAAGCTCGTTACACACACTCATTACTGTTCTGTTAGTCGAACGAGTAACTTAAGTCACAGATGGTTCGGATTTAGTGACCCGAACACACCACACAAACACAGGTTCCCACTAAACCGATCATAAGTTAGAATAGGTAAGCTTTGGAGGAAGCTAGCGGGAGATCGAACGCCAAATTAAGGAGAACAATCTTAACAACATAAGAGTCGAATCTGATTCAGATATCTACTCTTAACTTACATGCATGACCGGACAACCGGATTCCTCACTTCCCAGTTAACACTTGTTAGAAGTTCATGGTGGAACTTAACAACCAATACACAATAAGTGGTAAGTCATGTTAGACACACACAAGGGAAATGATTAACATCATAACATCACAATTATATGAACAACTGTAAACTCATTACATGTTTAGATCTTATAACGTCATAAACACACAGAAAAACATACAACACACAAGCCGGTGTAAACCGGTAGACAACAGACTGCAAGAAAACTATACCTTGGTCCTTGCCTTGATTTGTTTCCACCGTAGGTCACTCCTATACATAGTTAATAACGTCGGTTAATTATTTATTTAACTTCAAACTTACTAAGTATTTAACATGATTGTATGACATGGTTTAATGTCTAACTTACCCTAGGTTACCTTCATTATACACCCTAGGGTTAACTACATAAGTCACATTTTTTTGTTTTTTTTTAAAGTTTTGGTATGTCCGACCCACCGTCCGACCCACAACTGGGTCGGACCCTTCCAGTGTTTTCGGGTCTGAAGAACCTTAACCTTGTCCGACCCATGTCCGACCCAACCTTCTGGGTCGGACCATTCCAGAGACATGTCCGACCATGTCCGACTCACTCGACTGGGTCAGACCATTACAGAGAATTTCATTGACCTCAGAACATGCATGTCCGACCCATGTCCGACCCACCCTTCTGGGTCGGACCATTACAGAACATTTTACCGCCTTACAAACATGCCCGTCCGACCCACGTCCGACTCACTCGACTGGGTCGGACCATTCCAGAACATTTTCCCTCCTTTGAAATATGACCGTCCGACCCATGTCCGACCCACCCTTCTGGATCGGACCATTCCAGAACAATTTCCTGACGTCTAACAGAGGCTGTCCGACCCAAACTTGGGTCGGACCCCTGGGTCGGACGTCCTATAAACTTACCCAAACTTTGTCAAATCTTCACCAAACTTCTCTTAAAGCCTCTTAATGCTTCCTAAACATTTGGTACCCTTATATCCACATACAACATCCATGAAACTCATTTTCTAATTCCTTAAGCCTTTACTTATTTCCTTGTAAAATTCCTTAACACTTATGTTATTTCCTCCTTAGTTTTCCCAATGGTATTTCATACCTATGATAACTACTATCCCAAATGTTTCTCCTCATTTTAACATCATCTCCCAAGCATCATTTCTCACAACTAACTCCTTATGTCATTCTTGAAATCCTTTTTCAAATCCACACCTTCCTTATTTACCAAAGTTTGCCTAAGTCTTTACCTAAGTCCAAAATGACTTTGGTACATACTAAAACCTCAAGATCATGCCTAAGTCCTTCTCACATCTTAAATCACCTTAATGCATGTTTCTTTCACAAGGAAAACACTTAACCATTCTAAACACTTCTTAACTTATCAAACTCATTTTAAACAAACTTTAGAACTTCTCGTTTATTACCTAAATTTTGACATAGGTTCTCCTAGAACATTACTAAACCAAAACATATTGTTTTCACCAACAAACAACCAAGAACACTAAAAACCATCAAGCACTTATTATACACAAACTCCACTCATAAAGCACTACATCACAATATAGTGCATAATTTAAATTGCATGGCACTTAGGCCCTTAAATGACATGGCTCTTAGGCCCTTAAGATGCATAAATCATAAACACTGAATTTCCACAATATATTTGCCTTTGACCTGCAAATACACTAACAACACATATGCCTTTTACTAAGCTCTTGAGAAACACTTTACTAAGTCTTCACCATTTGCTCTTTAGGTAGTTTTAACAAGCATTATAGCTCATTTCTCCTAAGGCATTAAACAACATTAGGTTAGTAGATTTACCTCTTTTCTAAACAACTTCTTCTTGTTTCCTTAAAAAACCGGTAAGGTACTTGATCTTTGTCAAGTTCTAAACAATATACAAACATTAAATGAGTATTCAAGCTATAAGCTTCCTCTCATTGTAAACCCTAATTTTACGTTGTTTCAAAAAACATTAATGTAGTTGTTTTACCTTGATCTTTGAAGAGAGTTGAATATCTAACAAGAGAGGACTCCACCTAGTCATGAAGAGTTGGAATGAAGCTAGAACAAAGTCACACAAAGAGCTCCTCAATAGGTATTTTCGGTCACCACAAAAACATGAAGGAAATGAAATTTTTGTTTGAGATTCCTTACCTAGAAGCAAAGGAGAGTAACAATATGTAAAAATACAAGCTCAAGCTCCTTCAATGGTGGAACTCCATGGCACCGAAATGGCGGTCTTGGAATTTTAAGAAGATAGAAATGAAGAGCTTGATGAGAGAAAGAGATTGGTGGTGTTTGTTTTTGATTTGGACAAGTGAGCTAGATTTTACAAGAGATCAAAGATGGAGATGGTGGTGTGTACTATTGCAAACCATGAGAGAATGAAGAAGAGAGGTTGAAGATGGTATTTGGAACCGTGGGAAATGAAAGAAATAAATGAGAGCATGAGATAGAATTTGCTTTTGAAGATATTTATGTTTTAAAAAGTAAAAAGGTACTTAAGTAGTCTTCTTTATTTTCTTAACAAGCTAACAAGGGTGGTGTGTCACCAACCTTAAAAACCGGCCCCCAATAGTAGTATGAGGGTATTATAGTCTTTATTTGTCAACTTAATTACTTATACAACATATGTTACAAAATAGCTTATAAAAATCACTATTCATGAAAACAAGGCACATAGAAGTGAAATTTTTGATTTCCCATTGTTATTGAAATACCCCGTAATTAAAAATAGTGATTAATTAGGCTAATAAGTAATTTAGAAGCTTAATTAAGTGTAAATAATTATTAGGGAACAAATCCCGAAGAAAACGGACCTTTAAAACGGTTTAAAAACATTACCGAACCTTAAAGCGCGTTTTTCGAGGTAACCGGGAAAACGTGTCTTTAAGCGGGTCAAATAGACTCGTAACAGTTTTGGTCAACTAAATAATCATTAATAAATATTAGTGAAGCTTTAGGACCAATAAAATCAAGAAAACGAGAAATTAGTAAAAACTGTCAAAAACGGGAAGTTGGGGGGTAGAAGTATAAATAACTCAAACTAGTGTGTCCAATATTGCAAATAAATTTCAAAACCCACAAGTGGGTCTGTGTGCTAGCGATTTAAGGCCCTCACCCTCACACTCCCTTATTTTCTTTTATTGTGTCTAATACACTAGAGGACAAAACCATTAAGAAATCAAAAAGCAAATATTTCCCTCCTCCTCCATTCACTCCCCTCTCACGTGAGAACACCCACACCAGCACCTCTCTTTTCTTCTCCTTCTTCCTCAAGCGATTTCCATGGCATTTTGAGAAGCTCTCACAAAAACTACCACTTCTCTCCTTTGTAACTCTTCCACACTTCTCCAAAAATTACAAAAACTACACCATTGTAATCCCTCCTCAAGAGCTACATTTTCATCTTTCCAAAATCCAAAAACAAGCATTTTCGATTTTGAGGGTATTCCCCATTTGAAGCTTCAACACCACCATTAGAAGGCCCTTGTTCTCCTTGTTCTTCTAAGGTAAAAATATTTCGAAAACTCCATCTTTTTCTAGCCCTTATGGGCAAAACGAGATTCATGAACTAAACCCTTGTTCTTCCTCTTGTTCTAGCCGATTTTGGCTTGTGGTGGAGTTGGAAATATTGTTCTTGACCACTCCAAGCTCCATTTGAACCCTTGCAAGGTAATAAATTCTAAACCCTAGAATGTGCAATAGAACTTGATTAATGGTTAGGGTTAGTTTTATATTGAATGGTGTATATGAATGGTTGTAGTGTTAGAGGATTGAGATTACAAAACCGGTAGAGAAAGAGGAAGGAGAAAGAGAGAAGAAGCTTGTGAAGTAACAAGGTAATATACTCACCTTGTGTAGTCTTGTAATTGTATATGTAACAGATTTTTAAGAATGAAATGGTATTGTAAAATGATAATGCATTATGGTATAATGTGTAAGAGAATACAAGTATTTTGAAGCTTTAAAAGACATGTAAAACTGTTACAAAACAGATTGGGGAGTAGTGTTTGAGTGCAGGAATTTTGTAGTGTTTTAGTGTTGTTTTAGTATTGGGATTGTATATGGGAGCTTGTGTATATTGATGTTGTTGAAACAGGGAGATAAGATTGAAATGTACTAGAACATGTGGTGAGAGTATAAAATTATAGGGGAGACTATGGCAAAATTTGCCTAGGATTAGAACACTTAGAGAATTAAAACTAGGTGATGTGAGAGTGTTGCAACAGATTTTGAGATAGATAGATAGAGGGAAGATTGGGAGAGATAGTTAATGAAGTTGTAATGCATTAGAGGTGCTAAAATGACATTAGAAGAGGGAGATGTAGAGGGAGAGTAGTGTTAAAATCTGTAGCATAAGACAACTAGGGAAACAACTAGTGAAAGTGTGAGTTGAAACTTAGAAAATTAGATGAGTGAATGAGTAAAATTGTGTAAGGAGTTAGGAAATGAACTAGGGTGTATTAGGAGGTTTAAATGGTGTTAAAACATGTAGGATTAAGTGTAGGAACAATGGGGAAGTAATGGGTGAAAGAGAGGACTGAAAACAGAAATTAAAATGCAAAACTATGGAACGACCGGACTTGCGACCGGACTTGCAAGTCCGGTCGAGCAGAAAATTTTCCCGTCAATGCTACTGGAATCGACCGGACTTGCGACCGGACTTGCAAGTCCGGTCGAGCAGAAAAATTTCCCGTATGCTACTGGATCGACCGGACTTGCAAGTCCGGTCGAGCAGAAAAATTTCCGGCAGAATGTTACTGGAATCGACCGGACTTGCGACCGGACATGCAAGTCCGGTCGGACCAAAAATTTCCCGATGAAACCTACTGGAATGGACCGGACTTGCCAGGGTCGGTCGCAAGTCCGGTCCTGACAAAAAAAAAAAATTATTTTAATTTAAATAGTAATTGTATATATATATGTATATGTATACCCATACATATATGTATATGTATATGTGTAAGCATGCAAACCTTAAGTAAGAAGATAGAAACTTAAGTAAAGGAAAAGTAAGTAAGTAAAGTATAAGTGTAAGAAATGTAAGGACATAGTAAGTAGGAGTTAAGTGATGATAGTAATTGATCATTCAATTGTATGTATGTAATAGGACTTGGTTGTGACATCGAAGGACGTTTGGAATTACGTACAACGGTGAACGGTATGGATTCCTCATGCCCCGTATGCTATCTTGGTTACTCTGATTTGTGTGTTGTGTGCTAATTGATCACCAAATAAGATAAATGCACGAATCGGAGTTAATATGCATACTTGTGAATATGTAGTGTTGTATGATGTTGTATATTTTCTTTAATTCTTAGTTTGTATACTTCATGAAATGTATGGATGATATGAATGTGTGTATGTATGTTGTATTGTACCGTGACCGTTATTATTGTGTTTGGACTTCTAACTTATTCCTAACAAGCTAACCATCCTAACTTAAAATGGTAATTAAATTGGAATGAGTAGAAGTCCGATATAGTTTCGGCCACGCGTGAGGATGCGGAGTCACGAGAGGTTGGCTCCAATTCCTGACTCTTAAACTGGTCCGCGGCCCAAATCCCTTAAGTGGGTAGCATCCCGGATTAGTGAGTCAAGTAAATCCCGGATGTGGGACGGTGTAGTCCCCAAGGCCGGAGGTCCCGACGACTTGACTTGAGTATAAGTAAGTAAGTAAGAATGAGTAAGTAAAGTAAAAAGGAAGTAAGTAATTGTAAGTAAGAAGAAGTAAGTAATGAGTAAAAGAGTAAAGCATTCCGATTAACCCGGATGCATAATTTGGCTAACCTTGTGAAGGTAAGTAAGATGTGTACTTGTAATGTTGCCTTGATTGTGTAATGAATTGTATAGCATGTATATGTATGAAGAGCATGTATGTATGAATAATGAATGGCATGTTTAGTGGACGTCAAATAGTCGGCGTGCCCTAGCTAGCACGCGGTATATGCGGAGTCCATATGCAGCTTTTGCTGAGCCCCTTGGGGCACCATTTTTACTACACGCAGGTACTCGAGATTGATGAAGATGTGAAGATCTACTTCATTTCTTTATCTTCTTTTTGGATGTAAACAATGAATTTATGATGGGTGTACTAAGTAGTACAGGGCTGTACTTTTGATTAGCCGGTGTACCATGGGGTACACCTTTTTGGATTGATGAAGGAATTGGTATAGATGAGAGTAGAAACTCATTCTTTTGGAACTTAGGGACGGAAATGTAATTGTATACTTTAAATACTCGGTGATCCAGGATGTAAGTATTTGGCACATGTTATTTTGACAAGTAATTTAGTAGCTCGGTACGTTATGTTCATCAGACCGTGACTGTAAGTATTAGTAGCCTAGCTAGCCGTATGGGCGGTTAGCGGCATTGTTTCACCCGCCGTAGTAAGTATGTAATAATTCCGCTGCGAACTCGTAGGATTAATAGGACGATTAGACGGTAAGCATAGGACTAGCGGTTGGGGTGTTACAAAAAGTGGTATCAGAGCGTAGTTACGCTCTGATGTCCATAGTACCGAGCATAGGGATCTACCGAGTTAGGATTTCAACCGTCTTAAGACGGATACTTAGAAACCTAACTAGGAACTACCGTTGTAAAACGGATACCCTTAACGTTCTTGAACGATACCTTGCTTAAATTCCAAGACCTTTGAGTCATATCTTGCAAAGCCTAATGTAACTGTTAAACATTCAGATGTCAGGACGAGGCCGAGGCCGACCTAGAGGCGAAGCCTCAGATGGAACCGGCGCGCAGACGATAGCTGAGATCGTCGCCGCCACGGTAGCACAGATGCTACCAAGTAATACAAGCTGTACAACAATCCCAACAAACAAACTCAAACGGGGCCAATCCCTCCCCCTCCACCCAGAGAAGCAATTGGGTGAAAGCTGTAGCGGAACTCCGCCCTCCTTGCTTTAGGGGCGAGAGTGACCGGCTAAGCTAGAAGCATACATCTCCGAAATGGAGACTGCTTTGAAACACTCGAAGCTCCTGCTGGAGTTCGAGTCAGAGTGCAGTACTACTTGAAGGATGCGGCATGGATTGGTGGAAACTGGTGAAGCACGAGCATGTCAGCGACCCCACCTTCGATTGGGATTCCTTCGCATCTCTCCTCCGATCCAAGTACTATCCGGAGCATGAAAAAGAAGAAAAGGCTAGAGCTAGACGCCTTAAAGATGACAGACAAGATGTCTGTGGATGAGTACTACCGCACCTTCACCTCCATTCTCCGTCTCCTCCCTGATCTTGGATACACCGGCCAGGTGTTGGTCGATCGCTTCTATGGCGGTCTGAGCCATCGCCTTCGGTACGGTATGGGCTACACGAGATTTACCTCCCTTCAGGTAAATGTCAGTTAACCCTTAGTATCATGTCAATTCCTTAAAGTCCTTGAATTCTTTGAATTTTCCTTATCCTCCTTAAATGAGAATCCCGGCTAATACCTGAAATTTCAGGAGTGTTATCACGCGGCTTCTCGCGTTGAGATCACTTGCCAATTGAGGGATGAAGAAACCGCGCTGAAGCGCAAGGCCAATAACAAGAATACCAATGGCGAGGAGCAGAACCAGGGTAAAAGCTGGAATAAGAAGAAAGGGAACTTCTTTTCTCAGAAGAAGTCCCCAAGTGAGAGCAGTGCCCATGCTGAGCAGGGCAAACCAGCTGAGATCCTTCAGCTTGGTTATTCTGCACCGGTGGCAGCTAAGCCACTGAGATCACACCCTCCTAAGGGTAAATTCTATCCAATTCGTATTCATATAAGTATCGTATAAGATCATCTAGTATATCACGCACACATGTGCTAACCCTCTAACCTCAGGTTCTAGCTCCGGAGCCGCCAAAACCTTCTCCGACGGCCGCACCTATGTGTGCAGAAAGTGCAACCAGGACCATCCTGGTAAGGACTGCTACGGGAGGGAGATCAAATGCTACAACTGCCAGAAGCTGGGACACACAGCTAACAAGTGCCCAGAGAGTGGAAAGCCGAAGGGAAACTTCAGAACTACAAGCAGAGAGAGGGCAAGGAGGTGGCATCTGGCGATGCACCGGCCCAGCAGGCACCTCAGGGACAGGGATCCCGGGGCCCTCAGAGAGGCGCACCTCAGAGGCAGCCTGTTCTGCATGTGATTGACCGCGATGGGCCCGGTTCGAAATCCGGCCAAGGTAATCACCTAAACCTTTAATCCTTGAAATAGCATGCCTAGTAGTAGAGTAATTGTATGAGTGAATGCATGAGTAAATCAATGAAGTGTATATTGAGCATGAAATGAGAGTAGTTGAGACTAGTACTCACCGTAGATGAAATTTGTAACCATAGGAAACTTTAGTATCTGTTACCCAATACCGGTAACCTTGAATCAAGAAGAGATCGACATCACCAACAACGACTACACCAACAAACAGTGTCAGGTCATCCGACCAGGTATGATTTATTAAGGGGATACCTGACACCCGAAGCGCAAATCTCAATCATCGACGATGCAACGAGCTAGGAACGGGTCAAGGTGGATTTTACACACCCGAATTCCCCGGTGGAGCGAAGATGAAGCTGAAGATGATGTGCTTGGGAAAGGACTGGAATCCTTATACCAAGACATACCAGGAGACACGAACACAAGACGGAGCGACGCCACCGACAATACCACCAGAGTTTCAGACCCTCATCACTCAAGCAGTTGAACTTGCACAACAATGTGAATCTGAACCAATCCCCGCACTTGAAGCGGACCTTTGTATCGTCAACTTCTATGAAAAAGAAGGACGACTTGGGTTACACCAAGACAAGGACGAGACAGCGGAATCTCTTGAACAAGGAGTGCCCGTAGTGTCTTGGTCCATTGGTGATGACGCCATATTCCTGTATAGCGAGCAGAAGCGTGTGGACCTCGCACAGAAACTGGTATTGAGATCAGGAGATGTCCTAATCATGGGTGGAAACTCTAGGATGCTGTATCACGGGATCAACAAGATCAAGTTGAATACGGCACCGCCGGCAATAATCAATGCCACACACATGAAACCAGGACGCCTGAACCTTACCTTTAGAAAGTATTAAATTCCTAGTATCATGTAATCTATTAGTAACGTGTATTAGAGACACGGTATGTATGATGGTTGGTTTATCAATAAAGAGCAGTGTTGATTTAATTCCACTTGTGTCCACCATCAATACTTATCCAATTGTGAATCCAATAGGTTGTGGACTCGGTACCGAAGGTAACCTGAGCATCCTCACCGAAGCACAAGCCGGCAGAAGCGGCACCATTCTAACGGGAACCTTCCCAGTAAATGGCATTGATGCCAATGTTATTCGACTCCGGCGCCTCTCACACTTTCGTATCACCATCCTTTGTGAAGAGGTTGAAGCTAGATGCGGATGAGCTACCGAACTTCATGGTTACTCTCCCATCGAAGGAGCGAGTAAAGTGCACCAAATACTATCAATCAGCCACAATCCAAATCAAAGGCGAATCGTTTCCCCTTTCCTTCATCGAATTCAATGGATTGGGATTCGACGTAATCATTGGGATGAATTGGTTGGAGCGGCACAAGGGTAGAATCCTCTGCGCCGAGCATCGTTTGCTGCTCAAGAGTCCTTCTGGGGTTACCGTATCTTACCGCCAGAGACCGAGAGAGCCTTCGACCACACTATATCTGCCATGGCTATGTACCGGGAGCTCAGAAAGGGCCAAGAAGTGTATCTTTGTTATGTACAAGACCTGGAGCGAGATCCAGAGTTCAGTGATGAAGTACCTATTGTATCCGAGTATCCCGATGTATTCCCTAAGGAGCTACCCGGCATGCCACCACCGAGAGCAGTGGAATTGAATTGATCTATTGCCAGGTACCGGTCCCATTGCTAGGGCACCGTACCGCATGGCACCAGCAGAGATGACCGAATTGAAAGAACAGTTGAGAGATCTTCTAGACAAAGGGTTTATACGCCCGAGCGTATCACCCTGGGGAGCACCGGTCTCTTCGTGAAGAAGAAGGACGGTAGCCTCCGACTTGCATTGACTACCGCGAGCTGAATGCGGTCACAGTCAAAAAATACCCACTACCACACGACGACCTATTCGACCAGTTGAAAGGAGCCTCAGTCTTCTCCAAGATCGACCTCCGTTCAGGGTACCATCAGATTGCAATCAAGGAACAAGACATTGAGAAAACGGCATTCCGTACCAGATATGGCCACTACGAATTCACAGTGATGCCATTCGGTTTGTCAAACGCACCGGCAAAATTCATGGACCTCATGAATCGTTTATTCAGTGAGCAGTTGGACACTTCGGTTGTGGTCTTCATCGACGACATCCTTGTATATTCAAATCACCAGAGGAACATGAAATTCACTTGAGGAAAGTGCTTGAGACACTGCGCGAGAACCAGCTTTATGCGAAGTTCTCCAAATGCGAGTTTTGGCTTGATCAGGTATCATTCCTTGGACATGTCATCTCGAGCGCAGGTATCTCAGTTGACCCTTAAAGTAGAAGCTGTACGATCATGGCCTAGACCCAAGACTGTTACCGACATTAGGAGCTTTCTTGGTCTAGCCGGTTACTACCGGAGATTTGTAAGGGACTTCTCGAAAGTCGCCAAGCCCATGACTACATTGATGAAGAAAGATGCACCGTTTGTATGGACAGACGAGTGCGAGCTATCATTTCAGAAACTGAAAGACTCATTGACCTCAGCGCCCATCCTTACTCTTCCAGAGGGCACAGAGGGATTTGAGGTGTACTGTGATGCATCAGGCAAAGGAATGGGATGCGTACTCATGCAGCATGGCAAGGTTGTTGCTTATGCCTCCCGCCAGCTGAAGAAACATGAGGAGAATTACCCGACTCACGACTTAGAGTTAGGAGCCATTGTCTTCGCCTTGAAGATATGGCGACACTATCTCTATGGGGTAAGCATCACCATCTACTCCGATCATAAGAGCTTACAGTATGTATTCACTCAGAAAGAACTCAACTTGAGACAGAGAAGGTGGATGGAGTTTCTCTCAGACTACGACATCAACCTGCAGTATAAGGAAGGGAAGGCAAACATTGTAGCCGACGCCCTGAGCCGTCGAGCACACTCGCTCCATTCGCTACTCGCTTCTTCTAGCTTGGTTGACGAGGTGCGAGACGCTCAGTTGAGCGACCCTTACCTAACCGAAATCAGACACAAGATCGAGAATGGTACATTTGAGAAGAAAAAGTATGATTTTAAGCTACATGAAGATGGTTTGATTCGGTTGAATGGCAGGCTATGCGTCCCCCGAAGCAATGCTGAGCTAAGGGATCGCATCCTGCGAGAGTCACATAGTTCTACATTATCAGTCCATCCGGGAGCCTCCAAGATGTACAAAGACATGAAGAGGTACTTCTGGTGGTCTGGAATGAAGTCAGATGTGACGGAATTTGTATTGAGATGCTTGACATGCCAGAAGGTAAAATTTGAACACCGTAGACCGGGCGAGAAAATGGTACAATCATGCCGATTCCGGAGTGGAAATTTCATGATATCTCCATGGATTTTGTTGTAGGATCCACCTGCTAGGGAGGACTCAACATGATCTGGGTTGTAGTAGATCGCCTTACCAAGGTTGCCAGATTCATACCGATGAAGGACACCTGGAAGGTAGTAAAGCTAGCTGAGCTTTTTGATAAGAGATCACAGACACCACGGGGTCCCTAAGACCATAGTATCTGACCGCGACACCAGGTTTCTTTCGAGATACTGGAGAGCCACAAGGGAAGCGTTGGGTACAGAACTGAAGTTGAGTACCGCCTTCCATCCTCAGACCGACGGTCAGACAGAAAGGACCATCCAGACACTAGAGGACATGCTTCGGGCATGTGCCTTGGACTTTCAGGGGAGTTGGTTAGATAAGCTTCATCTTATCGAGTTCTCGTATAATAATAGTTATCACGCCTCGATTAAGATGTCGCCTTCCAAGCTCTATACGGTAGACCTTGCCGTACACCCTTGTGTTGGGATGAGTCAAGCGAAGCGGTCATAATAGGACCGAGTACCTTGAGCAAGTGCAAGCAGAAGTGCAACAAATCCAGCTAACATGAAGGCAGCCCAAGATAGACAGAAATCCTATGCGGATGTGAGACGACGCGACCTCGAGTTCGCCGTGGGCGACCAAGTGTTCTTGCGAGTTTCACCAATGAAGGGTGTCTTCAGATTTGGTCAGAAGGGCAAGCTAAGCCCAAAATTTGTAGGGCCGTACACTATCACCGAAAGAGTTGGTTCAGTAGCCTACAGGCTAGCATTACCTGAGGACTTGGACGTGTCCATGATGTATTTCATGTGTCACAACTCAAGAAGATATGGCTGATCCTTCTCATGTGTTGGAGCCCGAGAGACTATCCATTGAGCCAAACATGAGATATGTCGAAACCCCAGTGAGAATCCTTGATAGGAAGACCAGAGACACTCGCCATAAGTCTATACGAATGGTGAAGGTCCTATGGTCTAACCATGATGTCGAAGAAGCGACATGGGAGTTAGAAGATGCCATGAAGGCTAAATACCCGCAGTTATTCATAGACTAGAGAGTCTAGTATTTAATATACGGGTACGGGTCGTACCCCTTTTAAGGGGGGTAGAACCCTTTGCTTTAGCATTGCTTCGGGGTAAGCATTGCATTTTGTATGGCACATGTAGTGCGAGTGAATTTAGTATGGATGTGTATGTATGTGTAAGGTGTAATGAATGATGTGTATGTGCAATGTATGGTGTATTGGTGTAATGTGTATTGTGAATGGTAATGGTGTATTGTGTATTGTGGAATGGTATGAATGAGAATGATGGATTGTGTATGTGAATTGTGAATTGTGTATTGTACTCGAATTGTGTATGCTTGTAATGTGGAATGAAGTAAACACCTCATAGGTGTAGTAAGACACATTATGGCAATTGGCTTGCATAATGAGTAGAATTATAAAACTATTAACCTTGAGCAACTTTGAGGGCAAAGTTTCTTAAGGGGGGTAGATTGAAATACCCCGTAATTAAAAATAGTGATTAATTAGGCTAATAAGTAATTTAGAAGCTTAATTAAGTGTAAATAATTATTAGGGAACAAATCCCGAAGAAAACGGACCTTTAAAACGGTTTAAAAACATTACCGAACCTTAAAGCGCGTTTTTCGAGGTAACCGGGAAAACGTGTCTTTAAGCGGGTCAAATAGACTCGTAACAGTTTTGGTCAACTAAATAATCATTAATAAATATTAGTGAAGCTTTAGGACCAATAAAATCAAGAAAACGAGAAATTAGTAAAAACTGTCAAAAACGGGAAGTTGGGGGGTAGAAGTATAAATAACTCAAACTAGTGTGTCCAATATTGCAAATAAATTTCAAAACCCACAAGTGGGTCTGTGTGCTAGCCGATTTTAAGGCCCTCACCCTCACACTCCCTTATTTTCTTTTATTGTGTCTAATACACTAGAGGACAAAACCATTAAGAAATCAAAAAGCAAATATTTCCCTCTCTCCTCCATTCACTCCCTCTCTCACGTGAGAACACCCACACCAGCACCTCTCTTTTCTTCTCCTTCTTCCTCAAGCGATTTCCATGGCATTTTGAGAAGCTCTCACAAAACTACCACTTCTCTCCTTTGTAACTCTCTCCACACTTCTCCAAAAATTACAAAAACTACACCATTGTAATCCCCTCCTCAAGAGCTACATTTTCATCTTTCCAAAATCCAAAAACAAGCATTTTCGATTTTGAGGGTATTCCCCATTTGAAGCTTCAACACCACCATTAGAAGACCCTTGTTCTCCTTGTTCTTCTAAGGTAAAAATATTTCGAAAACTCCATCTTTTTCTAGCCCTTATGGGCAAAACGAGATTCATGAACTAAACCCTTGTTCTTCCTCTTGTTCTAGCCGATTTTGGCTTGTTGGTGGAGTTGGAAATATTGTTCTTGAACCACTCCAAGCTCCATTTGAACCCTTGCAAGGTAATATAAATTCTAAACCCTAGAATGTGCAATAGAACTTGATTAATGGTTAGGGTTAGTTTTAAATATTGAATGGTGTATATGAATGGTTGTAGTGTTAGAGGATTGAGATTACAAAACCGGTAGAGAAAGAGGAAGGAGAAAGAGAGAAGAAGCTTGTGAAGTAACAAGGTAATATACTCACCTTTGTGTAGTCTTGTAATTGTATATGTAACAGCTTTTTTTAAGAATGGAAATGGGTATTGTAAAATGATAATGCATTAATGGTATAATGTGTAAGAGAATACAAGTATTTTGAAGCTTTAAAAGACATGTAAAACTGTTACAAAACAGATTGGGGAGTAGTGTTTGAGTGCAGGAATTTTGTAGTGTTTTAGTGTTGTTTTAGTATTGGGATTGTATATGGGAGCTTGTGTATATTGATGTTGTTGAAACAGGTGAGATAAGATTTGAAATGTGTACTAGAACATGTGGTGATAGTATAAAATTATAGGGGAGACTATGGCAAAATTTGCCTAGGATTAGAACACTTAGAGAATTAAACTAGGTGACTAAGGTGAGAGATATGTTGCAACAGATTTTGAGATAGATAGATAGAGGGAAGATTGGGAGAGATAGTTAATGAAGTTGTAATGCATTAGAGGTGCTAAAAATGACATTAGAAGAGGGAGATGTAGAAGTGGAGAGTAAGTGTTAAAATCTGTAGCATAAGACAACTAGGGAAACAACTAGAGAAAGTGTGAGTTGAAACTTAGAAAATTAGATGAGTGAATGAGTATAAAATTGTGTAAGGAGTTAGGAAATGAACTAGGGTGTATTAGGAGGTTTAAATGGTGTTAAAACATGTAGGATTAAGTGTAGGAACAATGGGGAAGTAATGGGTGAAAGAGAGGACTGAAAACAGAAATTAAAATGCAAATACTGGAACCGACCGGACTTGCGACCGGACTTGCAAGTCCGGTCGAGCAGAAAATTTTCCCGTCAATATGCTACTGGAATCGACCGGGCTTGCGACCGGACTTGCAAGTCCGGTCGAGCAGAAAAATTTCCCCTCGGTATGCTACTGGGATCGACCGGACTTGCAAGTCCGGTCGAGCAGAAAAATTTCCCGGCAGAATGTTACTGGAATCGACCGGACTTGCGACCGGACATGCAAGTCCGGTCGGACCAAAAATTTTCCCGATGAAACCTACTGGAATGGACCGGACTTGCCAAGGTCGGTCGCAAGTCCGGTCCTGACAAAAAAAAAAAAAATTATTTTAATTTAAATAGTAATTGTATATATATGTATATGTATACCCCTACATATATGTATGTATATGTGTGTAAGCATGCAAACCTTAAGTAAGAAGATAGAAACTTAAGTAAAGGAAAAGTAAGTAAGTAAAGTATAAGTGTAAGAAATGTAAGGACATAGTAAGTAGGAGTTAAGTTGATGATAGGTAAATTGATCATTCAATTGTATGTATGTAATAGGACTTGGTTGTGACATCGAAGGACGTTTGGAATTACGTACAACGGTGAACGGTATGGATTCCTCATGCCCCGTATGCTATCTTGGTTACTCTGATTTGTGTGTTGTGTGCTAATTGATCACCAAATAAGATAAATGCACGAATCGGAGTTAATATGCATACTTGTGAATATGTAGTGTTGTATGATGTTGTATATTTTCTTTAATTCTTAGTTTGTATACTTCATGAAATGTATGGATGATATGAATGTGTGTATGTATGTTGTATTGTACCGTGACCGTTATTCATTGTGTTTGGACTTCTAACTTGTTCCTAACAAGCTAACCATCCTAACTTAAAATGGTAATTGAATTGGAATGAGTAGAAGTCCGATATAGTTTCGGCCACGCGTGAGGATGCGGAGTCACGAGAGGTTGGCTCCAATTCCTGACTCTTAAACTGGTCCGCGGCCCAAATCCCTTAAGTGGGTAGCATCCCGGATTAGTGAGTCAAGTAAATCCCGGATGTGGGACGGTGTAGTCCCCAAGGCCGGAGGTCCCGACGACTTGACTTGAGTATAAGTAAGTAAGTAAGAATGAGTAAGTAAAGTAAAAAGGAAGTAAGTAATTGTAAGTAAGAAGAAGTAAGTAATGAGTAAAAGAGTAAAGCATTCCGATTAACCCGGATGCATAATTTGGCTAACCTTGTGAAGGTAAGTAAGATGTGTACTTGTAATGTTGCCTTGATTGTGTAATGAATTGTATAGCATGTATATTGTATGAAGAGCATGTATGTATGAATAATGAATGGCATGTTTAGTGGACGTCAAATAGTCGGCGTGCCCTAGCTAGCACGCGGTATATGCGGAGTCCATATGCAGCTTTTGCTGAGCCCCTTGGGGCACCATTTTTACTACACGCAGGTACTCGAGATTGATGAAGATGTGAGGATCTACTTCCATTTCTTTTATCTCCTTTTTGGAATGTAAACATTGAATTTATGATGGGTGTACTAAGTAGTACACGGCTGTAACTTTTGATTAGCCGGTGTACCATGGGGTACACCTTTTTGGATATTGATGGAAGGGAATTGGTATAGATGAGCAAAAGATAGAAACTCATTCTTTTGGAACTTAGGGATGGAAATGTAATCGTATACTTTAAATACTCGGTTATCCAGGATGTAAGTATTTGGCACATGTTATTTTGACAAGTAATTTAGTAGCTCGGTACGTTATGTTCATCAGACCGTGACTGTAAGTATTAGTAGCCTAGCTAGCCGTATGGGCGGTTAGCGGCATTGTTTCACCCGCCGTAGTAAGTATGTAATAATTCCGCTGCGAACTCGTAGGATTAATAGGACGATTAGACGGTAAGCATAGGATTAGCGGTTGGGGTGTTACAGTTATAGACATCCAAATGTGATATTATATAGTACACATATATATTTAAGAGTAATGATGGACATCTAGCCACTCAAAACTCATTTACAAGACAATTTTTCAAAAATGTGCTTTAAGACTCCTTAAAGCACATTTTGTGTTTAAACTTGTTTTCAAGCTTGGTTTTCTTTGGTAATTGGTTTAATATGTTCATTAGCATATAATTAGATCTTGGTAAGTTCATTAGGTCTTAACCAAGCTTACCCCAAGCTTAGAGCACATTTTGGCCTTTATTGACCTTAAAGCACATTTTGTGTTTTCTTTTGTTTAAATTTGTTTACTAATGTTTCTAAGACTCTTTTTAGTCTTAATATACCATATTTAAGTGTTTAAACAATATATTAAGGTTTGGGGTATTTCAAGTGAAGGTGGGAAGGGGGGCGTAGCCATGTTTTGGCGGGATAGTTTACATGTTTCCTTTTCTAGCTTTTCTGCACATCATGTTGATGTTGTTGTAAGTCATTTTGGGGGTTTTCAATGGTGGCTCACGGGAGTGTATGGTTGGTCTAATGTAACTGAAAAATGGAAAACCTAGCGACTTTTGCGTTATCTTCATGCGCAATGGAGGGGACCATGGGTTCTGGCTGGGGATTTCAATGAACTTTTGCACTTACGGGAGCACCAGGGACAGGGTTTTCGATCTCAATCAGCTATGTCGTCTTTCCGGTCATGTTTAACCGATTGCTCGTTGCATGATTTGGGCTACAGAGGTACTTCTTTTACATATACAAAGCGTACGGATTACCATTTAATGTCAAAAGTCGATTAGATCGGTTTGTTGCAAATGATGCATGGTTGGCAATTTACCCCCATGCTCAAAACTTACATCTTTGTTGGGGCCGCCCAGATCATAGGCCCATTAAGTTATTGCTGCAACCTTCCACCCGTACGGGTCCGAAGCCGTTTCGTTTTGAGAACTGTTGGGCTTTGAATGATCAATGTCGTACCTTGGTTCAATCGGTTTGGACTACCAATCATCGACTGCACGGATACGCCGCCAAAGTTAGGGTCTGTGGTCAGGAGTTACGCTCGTGGGGCATCAAACAGATATGGGTTGAGAAGAAAGCGCTTCGTTAGGCCCAAACTGAGCTTGACCGTCTTGATCAGCAAGCCCCAACCTCTCATAATTTGGCCAAGTGGAAGTCCTGTTCAGATACGGTGGATATGCTTTTGCAACGTGATGAGGTCCGCCTTCAGCAGCGATCCCGGATCAGTTGTCTTCAAGCTGGTGATAAAAATAATAAGTATTTTTCAATAAATTTCGGGCCCGCTCTCGTCGTAATGCAATTTACTCACTTTCATCTCCCACGGAACCTGCTGCTACAACTTGGGCTGGTGTGGAATTTGTGGCCCGTTCTTTTTTCCAAGATCTATTTGCAACAACAAATCCTCAGTCTGACCCGCATCTCCTGGCTTGTGTCGAGGATCATGTTCCACCACAAAGTTTTCAGCCCATGGGCCAGCCTTTTACCCGTGAAGAAGTGGTTGTCGCTTACAAGCAGTTGAACCCCTCCAAGGCCCTGGGTCCTGATGGCATCAATGGGGTTTTTCTACGCTCTTATTGGCCTATTATAAGTGAGGATTTTATTGCCACAGCTCTGGAGTTTCTCAACACCGATGCTCTGTGAAATACCCCTAATCTTTAAAATATAATTAAATGATCTATTAATGATCTAAGAGGATTATTAAACATCTAAATATTATTGGGGAACAATCTAAAAGATCTCAACAAGGCAAAACACGCCTTAAGATCGGTAAAGCCAAAAATGTGCTTTAAGACACCATGAAGGTTGTATGACCCCAAGTAGGACCCAAGTGGATTCCTAGGTATTATAATGAAGTAAGGAACACAATAAAACAATTCTCAAGGAGAACTAAGCTCAGGAACACCCTATGACACAAAAATGTGCGCTAAAACTCCTTAAAGCACGTTTTTGTGAGATTGCCTTTTAAATTGATTTTTAATGGGCTTAAAAATTATAATTATCCTTAAATATGATATATAATCATATTATATCATATTAGGAATCTAATCCCAGAAATTTACGAATTTTTACAAATTTATTATTAAAATATTAATAAAACCCTAAGTGGGGCCCGCATGAGTCAATATTGACCAAGCATGGTCAATGGTCAACTAATTGACCCACTTGGACCATGGCAGCCGGCTGGCAATAAGAGAGGAGGCAAAATAATTCCTTGATTGACAATAATGCTACCTAATACATTACTTTTTGAAAATTAAGCTTACTTTTACATTATTTCAAATTCTTTCAATCATTCCTTCCTTCCTCCTTCCTTCCTTGTCCGATCTCCTCCATCCCAGCCGAGCCCTCCCTTCCTCTCAAGCTCTCAAAGCTTGCTCTTGAACATGGAAGGCAAACCTAGCTCTTAAGTCCTTAAGGTAAGTGTTTTAATGTCATTTTTAGCCCTTTTTCTTCATCTCTTCACTACCAACACCTAAATTTCGTGGCTCATCAATTCCTATGGCTTATTCTCAGTGTTCTAAGGTTAGAACAAGAGATAAACTCGGTTGAGACCAGTAGAGGGACCAAGGTTGTTCAAATCTACATTTTAAGGTAAAAATGTGCTTTAAGCTCATAACTTTTGATTCCCTTCGAGTTTGGCTGTGAAACTTTGGTCATAGCCTCACCTTCTTCTCCTTTTCATGTGGAATCTGTTGGTTAGCCATTTGGAGCAAGGGTGACCGAGATCCAAGAGAAATACTCTCTTTTAAGGCATTTTTCCAAGGTAAAACCTAACAACAAGGTAGTATTTCGAGATCTAACTATTTCCTATGTCAATATGGTGGATCTAACACCTTGTGGTGTGTTTGGTTCAGGTCGAAAATACCTAGAACTTCCCTTGCATTTTTAAGGTGATTTTTGCCTTAAATCTTACATTAATTATCCCTTATGGTTAAGCTCAAGCTTGGAGGGTAACCATATCTTGTTTTTGTGTATTAAACATGTCTAAATCAAGTGGTGATTTTTCCTACAAGTGGCCGAGAGCATACAAGGCTTAATCAAGGTATAAACACCTTAAACTTATGGTTTTTGTAATTTTTAAGCATATACATATATATGGCCGAGAGTGAATATATATATAGGTCATATTGACCTAAAAATGGAAAAAAATGGCTAAGATAAATTAAGCTAGTCATTTAAGGGATTTAATTAACATGATGGTCAAATTATGACATTATGTGGAAAAATAATTAAACCTAAGTGGGGCCGAATATACATGCTATATTTTGAGACATTTATTGTGTAATTTATTTTGCAAGTTCAAGATTGTAATAAGGCCATGTCATTAGGCCATTTTAATTTAAGTTTATAAGCTTATTTAGTTTTATTTATGCTTATAATTAAAATTGGGGCCAATTCGTAATTACTAGGAATTTAGAAAGCCGTGGGCTTAATTTAGAGCAATTTAGGCTTTTTAAATAAATTTAATAAAAATTATAACATTTTAAAGTTTTGGGTCAAAACTGTAAAAATAGAAAAGTATGGGGTATTGTTGGTAATTACCGAAAGTTTGAGTCCCAATTGGTATTAGAAGTCAAAGTTGACTATATAGGAGACTTTGACCAACTTTGGAGAATTTTAGAAATTAAAATACTACCTTATAATAAGATACTTATTAAATTGTAAAAGATTTATAAGACTTGGGGTGGTATTGTGATTTCCGAAAACTTGGGGGTACTAAAAGGAGTTTAGTACAAACCTTAGGTTATTAGGAATTTTTAGGAATTGATTTGGTTAAATTTGGAGTTAATATGAATTAATAAGTATAATATAAGGTATTTCATAATATTGTTACAAATGGGTAACACATGTGGTAAAAATCGGGATTTAGAGAAAGTATAAGGTTAGGAATAATGTTTATAACCTTTTGGTATAGTTTGGTGATTTTTGGAATTATATACAAGGTTTTATAAGGACATATGTATAATATATGATTTTAATGGAATTAGAAAACTATATGTTATAAAGAGGGGAAATTGGTGAATATAGAAAGTTAAGTGGTAGAAAAATAATTTAAATAGACCATGGGGTCTGTTCGGTTATTTTGAGAAAATATAACCATAGGTTATAATTATATTAAGGAATAAGGATTATAATATAAGGTATATACTATAAGTGTAACAAGGAAATATAATTTGGGGTTGAGTTGTAAATTATGGAAGTTTGGTGGGAATTAATTAATACCGAGAGTGTTAAGGGCTGTTTGGTATTTATTAACAATATATAACTATAAGTTATAATTGTTTTAATGACATAGTTGTCAAAATATATGTTATATAACTATAATATAACATGGTATAAATTATGTGGAGGATTTTGTAAATAATTAAGGAACATAGGTGCTGTTCGGAAATATTAATATTTTTGAATGAACTTTATAATATGGTTTTGATGTTATAAGAATTATAACATTTGTAATATAAGAGGTATTCATTAAAAAGAATGAATATATATTATAAGAATTGCCATATAAGGAATAGTTCCATAAATACATACACATAAATAAATATGTGTTGTGGAGGAAAATATAACATGGTTTAATGACCATATATTTTCATAATTAAAATGACGTATGATAAATGGAAAAGAATTACAAACATTGGATATGGAATGTTAGGACTGTACATGTGATAATAAGGATTGATAATGCAAAGTATTGTTTACCACATTGAATTTGGGAAAAAGAAAAAAAAGAGAGAAACAAACCTTAGAAAAATAAATACTAAGGTGAAATGTATGGTGTATGACAAGAATCATACATGCAATATAGAAACAAACTATATGATGTACAAACATACATTAGGTTACATGCGATAACAAAAGCTCAACTATAAAGTGTATTAATATACGAGACAAGACTACGCTTGTAATATAACACTTTTCCAATCTCGAGTTAAACCTAAAACCCGACAAACATTGACAGTTAATAACGGGGGTTAACCGGGAGGTATTAGTGACGGTACGGGGTACCGTAGAATTTTGTGTTGTTATATAGTGTGCTAATCAGTAGCATTATGTATTGTATAGACTGTTAGAGACGACGCACGGAGCATAGGATCTTGCTGATTCATACTCCACCGTAATACTTTCAGGGTGAACGGTATGTTATTTATGTGGCTTGATTGTCTCTGAGGATTTCCTCAGTTCAGACATTGTGTGAAAATCTGTGATAAGATTGAATGTCTGCTTGTGTGAATTAATATGCTTGAGTTGTGTATTAATGCTGCCTTATTATTACTGTTGTGCGATAACAGTACCGTTCGTATATATGAACATATTATAAAACGAACTAGCGGCAATGATGCTATCTTATGTGTGTAATATAAGGAACGTAAGTAAAACGTTGTAGCATTAGGATAGTAAGATATATAAAATATCTGAGACTTATATACGGAGCATTGGCCTCTTTAACGCCGCTCTCGTATCTAGCACTGGATCCCGAGTCGACATACTCAGGATTGGACTACGACCTTGGTCTGCTGTGTTAGAAAAAAAAAAGAATAGTAAAGCGATGCGATGGTATAGATAAGTTTATCAAGGATGTGGCTCTTGCTGTGAACTGTGATCCATTAACGATACTAGGACACCGTGTGGTAGCCGTAAGTATCTAGATAAATTTCCAACGAACTACAGATTGTTCGTAGGACGGGACTCTACCGCTGGAGTGGCTATTGCCGTGGGTGACCCGCCATAAGAGATGGGTAGCTTAAGACACGTCGTTCTAACGAGACTGATAAGTGCGAAATATATAGACTTTTAAGGGTTTAATTACCTTATAATTTGCAGTATTTTAAGTGATATTTCTCACTTATCTGACGATTTTTCCTAGGTTTATGTTTTGATATGAATTGATATATTTTATGTGTTAAATGTAGGAAAAAATGTTGGAATCAAGTAGTTTACTTCACAAGCTTTCCAACGCAACAAACGGCGAGTCAAACGGACTTATAACGAATAATCTGGAGCCGATTCAAGATTGGACTACAATCGTGTATATATATATATATATAGCATAACTGGCGGACAGGAGAGGCGCAGACACAACAGAGGCGTCCGCCTCTTATCTCGCGGTCAAGTTAGAGTCGTCCGCCTCTTATCTCGCGGTCAAGGGAGAGGAGTCCGCCTGGTTTGGTCGCGGACAAGGAACAGACGTCCGCCTGGCGGACAGAGCAGAGACTACCGCCTCTTATCAGGCGGACAGCACACAGATGACTGCGAGGCGGACGGGACCAAACGCGCGGACAAGGTAGAGACGACCGCGAGGCGGACTGAGCTAGGCGCGAGGCGGACAGAGCATTTCAGCGCACGGAACAGAATTTCGAACAGAGTTTTTTCTTCTCTTCTTGAGGCGCCGCAGTCGACTACTTCATTAATTGCGATCGCCCCCTTAATTTGCGCGAGCGTGATGCCGGCTCTTCAATCAATGGCTGCTGCAGATCATCATTAAATCTGTCTGAAATCAATTGCACTGCCCGATGAAATCTCAATCTTCCGGATCTGCACCAACTCCTCCGACTATCTTGATTCACCCTGTCACTTCTCCTTTGTCTGTTTCCCATGTCCTCCGCCTATATAAACCCACACTACTGGAAGCTAAAATATACAATTCATCCAACTCCATCCACACACGATCCATCCAGTAATCCATCCATTTATCAGTCCACAAATTAATCCATTCACCCACGCATTCTCCCACGATCGCACTCCATTCACTTCATCAAAAATAATCACCCATCCACTCCATTAAATTCCCACGTAATACATACACCCCACTTTCCATTTTATTTCCACTATTACGCACCAGCTCTACAGAAATAAATTAGCAGACGGGGCAGCGCAAGACGAAGTTGAAGCGAGGAACCGGAGTGAACTTCTAAAACTGGAGTTATCTCTTACCCTTACTTTAATTTATTTAATGCATTCCTTTTCTGTTATCGTTGTTTTCTGTAATGACGCGAGTAAGTATTTTAGCTTCCCGGGTTGGGAAGCGAACCTATTTCCTAAATTCTGTTATGTATTTCTTTAAATAAATTTAGTTAACTGCAACAGTTCAATTCCTGTCCTTCAAGTGTTTTAATTATTTGGCCGTAATTATAACAACCCTTGTAGTTATTTTATTAAAATGCGAGAGCTGAGATAAATAACTAGACAAGGAAGTTGAACCTAATTAACAGCTAGAAGCCTGATCCGGCCTATAGGTTTAATTAGACTCCAATAGAAACTGCTCTTTATGCGATTAATTGTGTCCGGTCTAGAGCATTAGCCTGCTGCTAGGTCTAACAATTGGTTAGGATTCATTATACTTAGTCGTAATGAATTAATTAAAGTTTCTGAGTTATTGCAGTAAAATTAAAGGAAGAATTTAGTAACAGATATAAAAGGAATAGGTAAGCAAACAACCCGGGATGCGTTTTTCTATTTATCACTTCACCACTCTTTAAATCCCTCTGTGTTTATTTAAGTTGTCTTAATTGTCCTTGTAGTTTTAGTTTCTTTTTAATTAATTAATCAAAACCGTAAAAATGATATTTCCTGTTTTCTTTAGTTTAACTTAATTTCCCAGTTAATCAAATATTTGTCAATTAATTATACGAGGTCCCTGAGATCGACACCCCATTTAATCACTATACCCGCAAACGATAGGTACACTGCCTATGTGGTAGAAGTAGTCACATATTTCTCCATCAGAGACGTTGTCATTAGACATGACTGAACAATTACGAACGACTATATTAACTCGTACATTAGGCGAACATTATTTGGGCTTGCATGCCAAAGACGAGAGTTCATACTCGTTTATAATTCTCGTTACTTCGCCTTGTTGTTCATTGGTTGTGCTTTGTGGTTATGTGTGGTATGTTGGTGGATTTGTTTGAACAAGCCATTGTGCTCATATTGTGTGTTGTGAACTGGTTGTGTCGAGTCACCGTACTCATGTGTGGATTGTGGTTGGGTGTCTGGTCGAGTGAGTCGCTGAACTCAATTATGAATTATTAAGTGTTTGTTGGAGTGGAGTCTCTGTACTCATATAAGCGCTGTAAACGCTTTCAGTGGTTTATTACGATGCGATGTGTGAAGCCGGGGGCTTGTTTGTTATTTGAGATTACTGCAATATATATTGTTGCTTTACAGTTTCAACATTGAACTATTTGTATGGAAACGAATTGCATACTCTCGACCAAATAACTGAATGGTCCGAGGGTGCATGACAGTCAGGTAATAACATACTCAGCAGGGGCTGATTCCATACCACAAACTACCATTTTTGCAGGTATGCAACTTCCGGTGTCGGCAAAGAGAGTGACGCGCTGGGTAGTTTGATTACAGTTATTTAAACATGCACTGTTGCATTTTAATACGAACCTAGAAACATGTATAGGTTTTGGATACGTAGAAAGCTCACTGTGAATGTATTTTATATTGGTTTTGGGAGTTTAGATCTATCTCTTGTTGTCACTGCGAGAAAATGTTTCGTATTTAAGAGCTTATCAGGAAGCACGTTATTACTCGTATGGGCGAGCAAGAACGGTGACCAGTAGTCAATTGTTGAGATTACCGCTGCGATTATATTGTTAAGTAAGATGATTAGGAGCCGAAAGAGTAGGGGTGTTACAAAAGTGGTATCAGAGTGGAGTACGCTCTGATGACAAGAGATAGTAGGATTTATACAGTGAGCATAGGTTTTGGGAATACGGGAAAACCTTTTGAGGATACGTGACCTTGCGGGGTTGATGCAATGCCTAAAGCTTGCACACCATAAGCCGTAGAGGCACTTCAATATTAAACGATCGAGTAAAGGTCTAACCCGCCCTCTTGACTTATGCCAGGGAGAGGTCTGGGTAACAGTACTAAGGAAGAACACGGAGCAGCGGAAGGTGGTGAAGGTCCAGCAACCCCAAGTAACGCGAAGATGGTATGAACCACTCGTACTTGATGGGAGAGCATCCCGGAAAATTTGCAATGGTACCCCTCCCGCCGCAGCCCGTATCCCGAGTACTATCTAGTGAGGCAATGAAATGAGAAACACCACGGAGATAACTCTCCTGATCGGAAAGACCCGATGTGGATGCTAAGAAGATTATGTTAAATGTAGAAAATAAGACTTTGTGTTTTGATGTAATGCTTAGGACCGGGGTCCTGGTAATGACATAATGTCTACCATACGAGGATGTGATAAATAATGGACCGAGTTTGAGGAGAAAATTTCCTGTAGGACTAATGGGGCTAACTTGCTATGAGCAAAGCAACCCTGTCCTATATCCAAGAAAACACTGGTCAGTGCGCTTGGGGAAAAGGAAGTGGATACGACGAGTAATGATTAGTTTAAAGATATGTAATAGATGGAAGGATTACCTTTTTGAAGTCTCACCCGAAGCGAGTAACTCTAAACCATGCAACACTGAAGGTTCAAGATGGCCGACGTGCATGAGGAGAAATCTTGAGAACTGTAGGAACAAGAACTCGTCAAATTGCTATCATGCAACGCCTCGTGAGGAGAGTAAGACTTTATTACCATAACAAGCTTGTGGGAACGGGTGCGGGAGTGAGACTATATAAATTTGAATAGGAACTTTTGACTTGAACAGGAACCCGACTAGGGAATAGCACTGCACTAACACACCGTACCGGTGGCGCAGGCTGCATGGCGCACTTGCCACTGCAAGTGCCACACTACCAAAGTACTAAATTTCAACCTACCTTGCGCACTTGCTACAGCAAGTGCACGACAGTAAACTAACCCTAAAGGACGTGGTGGTCCAGGCGTTTACCAATAGAACACTAAATCTTATGTAAGTCCGTAATGCAATAAAGCAGGACAACCTTCTTAAGGGCAGGGGTACGAAACCCTTGGGTTTGAGGTCGAGAGAACCTCGAGAAGACCTAGCCGGTCTGACCATTAACAAAAAAAAAAAAATACACCATTTAGTAGAATATTAAAAGGGGAGTGAATGAGAATAACAATAGTTAGTGCTTACAAGTCTAACCCCAGTGCCGGTATGGACATTAAACGTCAACCATTACCGGTGGGGAGTGACGGGTCTTCAGGACCAGCATAACCATATTTAGAGAGTGCGTGACACTCGTGGTTAAACCACTACGATTGAACATTGCCAGAGGGCAAGAAGTGAGCTGTATGAGGCAGGACCTTTTAAAAAAAATAATAATAGGCAGATGTGAACGTGCAATAAAAAGGGCCGATGTAATGCCCGCACCACACACGCCGGAGGTGTCGTGATCCATTATGCTGCTAGACTCCCGTATGGAGGGCAGTGGATATAAACTAAAAAGTGAAAATTGCCTGATGACGGAAGATACCGTTACCTCAAAGAGGATGGAGGAAATATGAGTTGAATAAGAGTAAGGACCACACAATGAAGAGGAATGATTAGCGGAAACCACTAAGTTGTGGCACCCAATTGTAACCTCAGGAGAAAGTATTAAAACCAACTAGGAATAATTAAATAACAAGACTAACAATCATTTAACTATCAGAATCAGTATTGAGGCTGAATATCGTATGGCATAGGCCTACGGAGGGATACCTTAGTACCACCAAAGTGACCCAAAACTAGGGAAAAAGGGTGATGAATCACAAGTACTGATTAATATCAGACTAACGGGACTACCATAAGACAGGGGAAACCCGAGGTGTCAACCTTTATCATGGAGTCCCGAAACACCATATGGTGTAACCCAATAGATTGGGTGGAATCCGCATACTGAAAACTCATGTCTGAAGGCGTTAACAGCCTAGGAGTGAACGGGAGAGATAACAGGTAGTTACTGATCCCCACTCACAAATACCAGATGACGAACATGTGGAAACCAGAATAAATCACATAACAAATCTCTAGAGATAGTAGAGAAATATACATTAATAAAAGAAACCATAGAGCCTAATATTAGGGCCATTCTGACATTAAAGTTAAGAATTGGCAGCATAGCTACTCAAACATAAGTTACCAAGACTAAGAGTACGATAATCACCGGGTACGAACGCTACGAGTGCACTAAACGAGACATGGGACGACCGCACTCCTAGGAGCTTGTGGGCCTGACAAACTATATGAAGTTAGTTGGGTAAGTAGTAATGTATCAGTATGGTACCCCATGCATGTAAACGAGTGGTGTAGGACCCAGGAGGTAATCAACTCTGTGTCTAAGTCAGCGAATGGAACCCTGACTAGGTAAACCATGTAATGACGAGAGAGATCTCAGTCAAACTAGCAAGGTTAGGAAAATCAAGGATAGCTTGATAATAAAGTGACATAAGGTCGCAACTCCACAGTGGAGGAGTTAAACATAAGTTTGGGGATTTTAGTAAACGAGGAAACTAAGGCCAATTTAATGGTAATGGCAAATTGAACTCATGAATGAAAAAAGGAATTGAGGTATTAAGGAAGTTATATTAGAGAAACCTTTGTGATAATAGATGCTACCAAAAAGGGGGCACAGAGAGAATTATACCACGCGCTGAGGGCGCCGCGATGATGTCGCATTAAATAATAATAACCACATGCTCAAGTCATAAACGTTAGTATGTTAGTACCAATTAGGTTGAACAGAAATGAATACCAAGCTAAAACCCACAGTCGTATTATATGTTTACAACAGACGAAGGGCAAAAGCGAGCATTACAAGAGATACTCTAAGCTGGAGATTAGATACTCCATGCAAACCGCAACGGCGGATAACCGTCCAATCGACTGGTACATGGTGCGCAACAAGCGACCATTATAATAACTGTTAAATACTAAAGTACCAACACACGAGGGTACGAGTTTACACTAGCAAAAGCGGACCTACAAGGTACCCAAAGAACGAACTCATTCCAGAGGGAAATAACTTAGAGTCATGAGGCGCCAGTTGGTTGCGCATATCAGACTCGTCTTGACATTTTAGAGATAACTACTGCAAGCACTAGGTGCTAGAGCATAGCTCGACAACCCTTTTACTGAAGGTTAGTTCGGTAGGGTGACATGAACTCATGGGAACATACCATGAGCATGTATAGAATTCAGGAGAGCGAATAAAATGGCTAGTTGAAAAATAAGTGTGTGTGACTAACGATACCACACAGCCGAATAAATTACACCATTCCCATAATTATGGAAGACTGTGTAGAAAACACCGTCACATGGACTTGGAACGGACATGAAACTACTACCTAAAGGGGTAAACTAACCATATAGTAGTTGGGCAGACTGCTTGCGGAGCGAGTGGGCCCATATTGCTTTTTTGACATACCTAGCAGGCTTGAGGAACACAAATGATGTGTTTACATCTTCCGATCAAACCGTATATGAATATACATACACCTAAGCGAGGTAGGCGGTATAACCTGAGGGGCTAAAGCCCGACCCTATGGAAAAAGGGGTAATGAATATGTAACACATTAGTGCACGAATAATCCCACTGGAGTGGAACATCTTGAACTTATTACTTCACGATGATATATTCGTAGATTACGTGGGCGTAATCATTTTTAAGGGGGGTAGAGCGATTAAAATATACCGTACGTAGGAGTACGTGGCGCATGGTACACATGCAGCAAACACTATTATTGTACGTAGAGTACAAGTGTTACGATTGTGTTATGTTACTTGAGGTAATATTGTGATGTATTATGTGTATGAACATAAATATATTTTAGTTCGCATTAGTTATGGCGAATAGGAAAGGGAAACAGATAGAGTGTTCTTATCCTAATTCCGATTATTTATGCAAACGTTGCGAACACTAAACACATAAACGCCTAACTTGTTATCTCCGGTTGAGAGTTCAAGTAGGTCTATCTGGTAGCTTCGATGGAGATGGCAAATAAAAGGAGTAGAAAGCTCCATATCATATGATTCGTGACTTGGTATGAAACCGAGTATTGGAATGCGATGAGTGAGTCGGCATGAGACCGATGTATAGCCTAGTGGAGGTAAAACCTCTAGGAATTGTATGAATAATTATAAGTCGAGTGAACTTGGTACGTGGTTAGGATACATGACCCTATATGCCGGTGATTAGGTTAATTACACTAGTTGACTTGTGTATCTATGGGATACGAGGTGTAAATATCAAGAGGAAACGAGATTAGAAGTGAATAAACAATTGATTGATTGAATTTGACGTGGGAAGTTGAACTTGATCCTGGTCCGATCAAGGGAAACCGAACAAAATTGAGGTGAGAGATAGTTCAACACTGACGCTGACCACGTCGGGGTTGAACGATTCTCGAAACTTCCTACAAGTGGACACAGATATGAATGGAAATTGGAATTTAGGCGTCACTCGAAGAGCCGTGGACCGTGGAGTCCTTCGCCATTAGACCGGTGTGTCTGCGAGTGACATCACCTAGAGACCGGGACCGCAGAGCCCTTTGTCATTAGACCGGCGTGTCTGTGGTGACTAAGGAAATAAGGTGACTGCCCGAGGAGCCGTGGACCGCAGTGTCCTTCGTTATGATCAAACCGGTGTGTCCGCGGGTAGTAGACGTTGGTTGGGTTGGGGATCGTCAGGTCCTGGTCTTTAAGACTGCTTCCCTGTGAGTTGTCAACGTTAACTATATGTGCACACATACATGTGGAATGATGTGTGAGTATCCTCGCGAGATACTAACATGTAGATAGGGATGCGTGGAGTATCCCTTGCGAACACCTTTGAGTACTTTATGAGATTTGCACCTTGTCTAGTGCTGTGTATTATGAGTTTTGCACCTTGTCTAGTGCTGTGTACCATGGGTTTTGCACCTTGTCTAGTGCGGTGTACTATGAGTTTTGTACCTGGATGAATATATATATAGTACCGTTGAGTACTTTGTGGATGAATTTGATGTGCACCTTGCTTAGTGATGTGATATGATTGAGTTTTATCATGAGTTGGCTATTTGATATATGCTGTATGTATAGACTAGGTTTGAACCTAGTGGGGTTACTCCCTAGCATGGACTGTTTGGTTACTTAGTGGAACTTGATTCCTTAGGTTAACTGTAGAACTGAAGGACTTAGAGGACGATTCTTGTTGACGAAGTGGGGGTAACTAGATAAGGGGAGTAACTGATTACCCCTAATCTTTAAAATATATTAAATGATCTATTATGATCTAAGAGATTATTAACATCTAAATATTATTGGGAACAATCTAAAAGATCTCAACAAGGCAAAACACGCCTTAAGATCGGTAAAGCCAAAAATGTCTTTAAGACACCATGAAGGTTGTATGACCCCAAGTAGGACCAAGTGGATTCCTAGGTATTATAATGAAGTAAGGAACACAATAAAACATTCTCAAGGAAACTAAGCTCAGAACACCCTGTGACACAAAAATGTGCGCTAAAACTCCTTAAAGCACGTTTTTGTGAGATTGCCTTTTAATTGATTTTTAATGGGCTTAAAAATTATAATTATCCTTAAATATGATATATAATCATATTATATCATATTAGGAACTAATCCCAGAAATTATGAATTTTTACAAATTTATTATTAAAATATTAATAAAACCCTAAGTGGGGCCGTATGTCAATTTGACCAAGCATGGTCAATGGTCAACTTAATTGACCCACTTGGACCATGGCAGCCGGCTGGCAATAAGAGAGGGAGGCAAACATATTCCTTGATGACAATAATGCTACCTAATACATTACTTTTTGAAAATTAAGCTTACTTTTACATTATTTCAAATTCTTTCAATCATTCCCTTCCTTCCTCCTTCCTTCCTTGTCCGATTCTCCTCTCCCAGCCGAGCCCTCCCTTACTCTCAAGCTCTCAAAGCTTGCTCTTGAACATGGAAGGCAAACCTAGCTCTTAAGTCCTTAATGTAAGGTGTTTTAATGTCATTTTTAGCCCTTTTTCTTCATCTCTTCACTACCAACACCTAAATTTCGTGGCTCATCAATTCCTATGGCTTTTCTCAGTGTTCTAAGGTTAAAACAAGAGCTAAACTCGGTTGAGACCAGTAGAGGGACCAAGGTTGTTCAAATCTACATTTTAAGGTAAAAATGTGCTTTAAGCTCATAACTTTTGAATTCCCTTCGAGTTTGGCTGTGAAACTTGGTCCGAGCCTCACCTTCTTCTCCTTTTCATGTGGATATCTGTTGGTTAGCCATTTGGGATCAAGGGTGACCGAGATCCAAGAGAATACTCTCTTTTAGGCATTTTCCAAGGTAAACTAATGAACAAGGTAGTATTTCGAGATCTAACTATTTCCTATGTCAATATGGTGGATCTAACACCTTGTGGTGTGTTTGGTTCAGGTCGAAAATACCTAGAACTTCCCTTGCATTTTTAAGGTGATTTTTGCCTTAAATCTTACATTAATTATCCCTTATGGTTAAGCTCAAGCTTGGGGGTAACCATATCTTGTTTTTGTGTATTAAACATGTCTAAATCAAGTGGTGATTTTCCTACAAGTGGCCGAGAGCATACAAGGCTTAATCAAGGTATAAACACCTTAAACTTATGGTTTTTGTAATTTTTAAGCATATACATATATATGGCCGAGAGTGAATATATATATATAGGTCATATTGACCTAAAAATGGAAAAAAATGGCTAAGATAAATTAAGCTAGTCATTTAAGGGATTTAATTAACATGATGGTCAAATTATGACATTATGTGGAAAAATAATTAAACCTAAGTGAGGCCGAATATACATGCTATATTTTGAGACATTTATTGTGTAATTTATTTTGCAAGTTCAAGATTGTAATAAGGCCATGTCATTAGGCCATTTTAATTTAAGTTTATAAGCTTATTTAGTTTTATTTATGCTTATAATTAAAATTGGGGCCAATTCGTAATTACTAGGAATTTAGAAAGCCGTGGGCTTAATTTAGAGCAATTTAGGCTTTTTAAATAAATTTAATAAAAATTATAACATTTTATAAAGTTTGGGTCAAAACTGTAAAAATAGAAAAGTATGGGGTATTGTTGGTAATTACCGAAAGTTTGAGTCCCAATTGGTATTAGAAGTCAAAGTTGACTATATAGGAGACTTTGACCAACTTTGGAGAATTTTAGAAATTAAAATACTACCTTATAATAAGATACTTATTAAATTGTAAAAGATTTATAAGACTTGGGGTGGTATTGTGATTTCCGAAAACTTGGGGGTACTAAAAGGAGTTTAGTACAAACCTTAGGTTATTAGGAATTTTTAGGAATTGATTTGGTTAATTTGGAGTTAATATGAATTAAATAAGTATAATATAAGGTATTTCATAATATTGTTACAAATGGGTAACACATGTGGTAAAATCGGGATTTAGAGAAAGTATAAGGTTAGGAATAATGTTTATAACCTTTTGGTATAGTTTGGTGATTTTTGGAATTATATACAAGGTTTTATAAGGACATATGTATAATATATGATTTTAATGGAATTAGAAAACTATATGTTATAAAGAGGGGAAATTGGTGAATATAGAAAGTTAAGTGGTGAAAAATAATTTAAATAGACCATGGGGTCTGTTCGGTTATTTTGAGAAAATATAACCATAGGTTATAATTATATTAAGGAATAAGGATTATAATATAAGGTATATACTATAAGTGTAACAAGGAAATATAATTTGGGGTTGAGTTGTAAATTATGGAAGTTTGGTGGGAATTAATTAATACCGAGAGTGTTAAGGGCTGTTTGGTATTTATTAACAATATATAACTATAAGTTATAATTGTTTTAATGACATAGTTGTCAAAATATATGTTATATAACTATAATATAACATGGTATAAATTATGTGGAGGATTTTGTAAATAATTAAGGAACATAGGTGCTGTTCGGAAATATTAATATTTTGAATGAACTTTATAATATGGTTTTGATGTTATAAGAATTATAACATTTGTAATATAAGAGGTATTCATTAAAAAGAATGAATATATATTATAAGAATTGCCATATAAGGAATAGTTCCATGAATACATACACATAAATAAATATGTGTTGTGGAGGAAAATATAATATGGTTTAATGACCATATATTTTCATAATTAAAATGACGTATGATAAAGGGAAAAGAATTACAAACATTGGATATGGAATGTTAGGACTGTACATGTGATAATAAGGATTGATAATGCAAAGTATTGTTTACCACATTGAATTTGGGAAAAAGAAAAAAAAGAGAGAAACAAACCTTAGAAAAATAAATACTAAGGTGAAATGTATGGTGTATGACAAGAATCATACATGCAATATAGAAACAAAACTATATGATGTACAACATACATTAGGTTACATGCGATAACAAAAGCTCAACTATAAAGTGTATTAATATACGAGACAAGACTACGCTTGTAATATAACACTTTTCCAATCTCGAGTTAAACCTAAAACCCGACAAACATTGATAGTTAATAACGGGGGTTAACCGGGAGGTATTAGTGACGGTACGGGGTACCGTAGAATTTTGTGTTGTTATACAGTGTGCTAATCAGTAGCATTATGTATTGTATAGACTGTTAGAGACGACGCACGGAGCATAGGATCTTGCTGATTCATACTCCACCGTAATACTTTCAGGGTGAACGGTATGTTATTTATGTGGCTTGATTGTCTCTGAGGATTTCCTCAGTTCAGACATTGTGTGAAAATCTGTGATAAGATTGAATGTCTGCTTGTGTGAATTAATATGCTTGAGTTGTGTATTAATGCTGCCTTATTATTACTGTTGTGCGATAACAGTACCGTTCGTATATATGAACATATTATAAAACGAACTAGCGGCAATGATGCTATCTTATGTGTGTAATATAAGGAACGTAAGTAAAACGTTGTAGCATTAGGATAGTAAGATATATAAAATATCTGAGACTTATATACGGAGCATTGGCCTCTTTAACGCCGCTCTCGTATCTAGCACTGGATCCCGAGTCGACATACTCAGGATTGGACTACGACCTTGGTCTGCTGTGTTAGAAAAAAAAAGAATAGTAAAGCGATGCGATGGTATAGATAAGTTTATCAAGGATGTGGCTCTTGCTGTGAACTGTGATCCATTAACGATACTAGGACACCGTGTGGTAGCCGTAAGTATCTGGATAAATTTCCAACGAACTACAGATTGTTCGTAGGACGGAGACTCTACCGCTGGAGTGGCTATTGCCGTGGGTGACCCGCCATAAGAGATGGGTAACTTAGAGACACGTCGTTCTAACGAGACGTTGTCATTAGACATGACTGAACAATTACGAACGACTATATTAACTCGTACATTAGGCGAACATTATTTGGGCTTGCATGCCAAAGACGAGAGTTCATACTCGTTTATAATTCTCGTTACTTCGCCTTGTTGTTCATTGGTTGTGCTTTGTGGTTATGTGTGGTATGTTGGTGGATTTGTTTGAACAAGCCATTGTGCTCATATTGTGTGTTGTGAACTGGTTGTGTCGAGTCACCGTACTCATGTGTGGATTGTGGTTGGGTGTCTGGTCGAGTGAGTCGCTGAACTCAATTATGAATTATTAAGTGTTTGTTGGAGTGGAGTCTCTGTACTCATATAAGCGCTGTAAACGCTTTCAGTGGTTTATTACGATGCGATGTGTGAAGCCGGGGGCTTGTTTGTTATTTGAGATTACTGCAATATATATTGTTGCTTTACAGTTTCAACATTGAACTATTTGTATGGAAACGAATTGCATACTCTCGACCAAATAACTGAATGGTCCGAGGGTGCATGACAGTCAGGTAATAACATACTCAGCAGGGGCTGATTCCATACCACCAACTACCATTTTTGCAGGTATGCAACTTCCGGTGTCGGCAAAGAGAGTGACGCGCTGGGTAGTTTGATTACAGTTATTTAAACATGCACTGTTGCATTTTAATACGAACCTAGAAACATGTATAGGTTTTGGATACATAGAAAGCTCACTGTGAATGTATTTTTATTGGTTTTGGGAGTTTAGATCTATCTCTTGTGTGTCACTGCGAGAAAATGTTTCGTATTTAAGAGCTTATCAGGAAGCACGTTATTACTCGTATGGGCGAGCAAGAACGGTGACCAGTAGTCAATTGTTGAGATTACCGCTGCAATTATATTGTTAAGTAAGATGATTAGGAGCCGAATAGAGTAGGGGTGTTACACTCTGCCCATGGATATCAGTCACACTCATATAGCCCTCATTCCAAGAAGCCAGTGGCAACCTCTATCACGGAGTTTCATCCCATATCTTTGTGTAATACAGTGTACCACGTTGTTTCAAAGGTTCTTGTCAACAGAGTTCAGCATGTTCTGCCAAATGTCATCTCTGATAATCAGGGAGCTTTTGTGAAGGATCGATTAATCTCAGATCAGGTGATGCTTACTCATGAGATTCTTCATCTGATGCGCACTTCAAAGGCAAAGCTCCGTGGATTTTCTGCCTATAAAGTAGATATGTATAAGACATTCGACAAGGTGGAGTGGTCTTTTTTTTGGACGTTTTAGGCCGTATGGGTTTCCACCCAGTTTGGATCAAGGCTGTACGTAAGTGTCTTACAACAGCCTCAATGGCGGTTCTCATTAATGGTTACCCGGGCACCACATTCTACCCCTAGCGTGGCCTTCGGCAGGGTGATCCTTTATCACCACTGCTCTTCATTTGCTGCATGGTGGTTTTGACTTCCGCCATTAATCTCTCTGCTCAGGTCAACCATTTCAAGGGCTTATCTTTTCCCAGCCTACCCACGCCTATCACCAGTCTACTTTTCACGGATGACTGCATCTTATTTGGCAAAGCTTCAATCCCAAATGCCCAAGCTCTGGCCTACATCCTCGACGATTTTAAGCAGGCCTCAGGCCAAAGTATTAATGCTGACAAGTATGCCCTTATGTTCTCCCTCATCTTCAACCTCAGATTCGTCGGGCAGTTGCGGGGGTGTTAAGTGGTCGTGAGGTTCAGGATTTTGGCATGTATCTGGGATTCCCTGTGCAAGTGGGGCGGAATCAGAAAGCGGTTTTTGCTTACATTAAAGATAGGGTTACGCGACGAATTCAAGGGTGGTCTCTTAACACCTCTCAAGCAGCACGCTTAAATCTTATCAAGTCCATCTTGCAGGCCATTCCTACATATGTCATGTCTGTTATCGCTTTGCCCCAGTCGGTCCTTAAGTCCATTAGAAGTATGATTTCACCCTTCTAGTGGAGTGGTTCTCATACAACGACAGCAATCCATTGGACGAAGTGGCAGAATCTGTGTCTCCCTCTCACCTCTAGTGGTTTGGGTTTTCGTGACGTGCGTAGTTTCAATCGTGCTCTTTTGGCCAAGCAACTCTGGCGAATTATACATAATCGTCAGTCTTTGTTGTCTCGATTTTACACGGCACGTTACCTGGGCGACAACCCTCTCCACCAACTACGGCCTTTGGCAAATGCTAGCCCCATCTGGCGGGCTCTTCTTAGTGTCACGGACCTGATTCAAACATGGGCCCTAAACGAATTGGTAATGGGATTACCACAAGCATTAGTGATCGTTGGCTTCCCTCCAAGGAGGGAGGTATGCCTTATCTTTGGTCCCTTCCGCCACGTTACCAACATGCTTCAGTTTCAGCTTTAATGCTTACTCCCTCATCTTGGAATGTCCCGCTACTTCGAACTCTTTTCCACCCAGAGGATGTACAACATATTTGTAGTTTGCAGTTGCCTGGTGACGCTTTCTCTCCTGACTCTTGGTTCTGGGGCCTCACCACTACGGGCCAGTATTCTGTGAAGAGTGCCTATCACTATGATGTTGCCCTATCTCGTCAGGCTCAACCATCTTCCTCTTCGACAAGGGATTCTCCCCGGGGTTTGGCTACTAAAAGACTATGGACGCTTGACCTGCCTCCACACATCCGTTTGTTTGTTTGGAAATATTACATGGAGCGGTACCTTACAGGGGCGTGCTGGCTTATCGCCTACACCGGCCTGATCTGGAGGCTTGTGCAGTTTGTGGCAGCTGTGAAACCCTCTTGCATGCTTTCTTTAGCTGCCCATCAGCCAGGCCTTATTGGGACCGTCTTGGCATGTCACTTACTCCGCCGGCCACGTCAGATGCTGCCTTCATCGACTGGTACACTCACTCATGCGTTGCCATGTCCCGCACACGTCTCTCTTTGCTTACGTCGCTTCTTTGGCGTCTGTGGTATGCCCGGTGCCAGTTTTCACATGGGCGCGTCTCCACTTTTGAAGCAGGATGGTTTCAGGCGGATAGCTTCTTTCGCCTCAGCTCGGCAGCCGCCAGTTCCACTTTCTCGCCCACCTTATCGGATGCTTGAAATTTACACCCCTCTTGGGTGGAAATATCAGTAGATGCAGGACTAGACAGGTTTGGTCATTTTGGCATTGCCGCTGTTGCGACTCGAAATGGCTCCATAATTGGTGCAGCAGTTATGAGCGGTCAAACTACTCAGGAACCTTCGCATATGGAGGCCGCGGCCGTGCTTTTGGGAATTGATCTTGCGAAGCGTAATGTTTACCCTTGGTTTGGGTTTTGACCGACTGTAAAAGTGTTGTTGACTACCTATCGGCTTTGGGTCATCGGGCCTCCCTGACTGCACGCAGCACTTGCTCAACGACGCACTTGCAAATTTAGCACCGCTTGCAGATGTTCTATGCTTTCATGTCAGTAGAATTCACAATTTCAATGCTCACAACCTAGCATTTTATGCTAGAAAGCATCAACTCCCCCTGGAAGTCCTCCCACCCTATGTACTTAGGGCCCGTTCGTTCAGAGCAAATCGTGAGCCATAAACATTAATCGTACTTTTTATTGACAAATGTCAGTTTTAGATTGAATGAAAAATAAACTCTGCCCACTTGGCTAACTGGTATTCGATAACCACAGGTAGCTAAATTTTTTCGCAGGTAATGCTGCGTTTCAATTCAAACTTTGAACGGACCCTTAGTATGTGCTCTTAATATTAATATATCAGTTTGTTTAAAAAAAAAGGGAAATTTCACGATATACCCTCGAGGTTTGAGCGGATATTACTAGATACCCCTGAGGTTTCATTTTTATTACGAGATACCCCTGAGGTTTCATTTTTTTTACGATATACCCCTGAGGTTTCACTTTCATTACGATATACCCCCGAGGTTTCAATTTTATACAAGATGCCCCTCAGTTCAGATTCTGATATATTATATTTTTCATATCCACATTTTACCCACGCACCATATGCCCCACAATAATCTCACGGGTTTATGATCAAATTTTTTAAAATGTAAAATATGAACAAAATGCACATAAGAATTAAAGATCAATTAAAATTTTAATTAAATTTTAAAAAAATTAATAAAAGTATATAAAAAAATTAGAATCATAAAAATTTAAAATAAATAGAATGACTAAACAACTAAAAATAATCTATTTAAAAAACTTATATTGTTACATAATTTAAACGGTGGCTTAAAATCATAAAATTCTTATAACAATTATATTAAATACAAGAAATAATTTTATCAATTATAGTAAGAGTTTATTAACGAATATATTATTCGATATCAAGAGAAATGATTATATTTTATGGTTTTTATACTAAATCACAAAAGAAATGATTATATTATTTGATATCAAAAATCATTATTATAAATTAGAAAAATAAACTCTTGAAATCATTATTTTATGGTCTTTATAGATACTATTATAGCGGTGGCTTAAAATCATAAAATATAATCATTTCTCTTGTGATTATTGATATCAAATAATATATTTGTTATAAACTATATCTATAAAGAATAAAATTATTTATAATTTCTTGCGTTTAATATAATTGTTGTAAAAAATTTATGATTTTATGCCACCGTTTAAATTATGTAACAATATAAGTTTTTTAATAGATTATTTTTTTGTTGTTTAGTGATTTCTATTTATTTAAATTTTTTTATTCTATTTTTTTTTTATTTTTTTATACTTTTATTAATATTTATGAAATTGAATTAAAATTTTAATTGATCTTTAATTTTTATGTGAATTTTGTTCATATTTTAAATTTTAAAAAATTTAACCAGAAATCCGTGAGGTCGTTGCGGGGTATATGGTGCGATGGTAAAATGAGGATATGAAAAATATAATATATTAGAATCTTAACTGAGGGGCATCTCGTATAAAATTGAAACCTCGGGGGTATATCGTAATGAAAGTGAAACCTCGGGGGTATATCGTAAAAAAATGAAACTTCAGGGGTATCTCGTAATAAAAATGAAATCTCAGGGGTATCTCGTAAAATTCACACAAATCTCGGGATATATCGTGAAATTTCCCAAAAAAAAAAAAAAAGATTATTCTTTCAGACGATCCCCATATCAAAGAACTGGAAACGGAATTAACAAATGAGTCAGATACATTACTGACCCCGAAAGCAAACCGTTCTCTAATCGAGTGTAAACGCCAACCTCCCTCCTATGTGTATGCACCTCAGCCGCAGTTATTCAAGTTCTCTGCGAAGGCCACATTTCTCCACCCTCTCACAGCCGCAACGGGAGAGCAAGTTGCAGTTTTTCTACAAAGGAATATATTCGCGATCGATATCGTAGCTCTCTGACTGAATATCTCCCTGTGTTATTGGAACAGACCCAGTTATTCCTCAACTCTTATTACAAACTCGTTCCTTAACTTCTTCGCGGGGAAAAGATGAAACGTTTCCGCCATATAGTACGAAGCCTAACATATACTCAGTCCTCAGTGTCCCAGTACAGAATGGAAACTAGTTTTGGGTGGATTCTGAGGAGGAGATTTTCTAATAGATGCAATACAATCGACGGCGATGACGCAATATTACCGGTTTTGATTGTGGGTGCTGGGCCTGTAGGGTTGGTTCTCTCGATACTTCTCACGAAATTAGGTTAACATTCCGCTCTAAGTATCCGTTGAAATTCAAAATTTCTGGGGCAACAACTTTTTATATACTCCCTCCGTCCTGAATTGACCGTCTTGTTTGTTTATGACACGTTTTTCCACTTCAATATTAAGCATATAAGATAAAATAATTTTATAAAACTAAATTTTATAATATATAGTTTAACATGTAAGAAATCATATGTAAAACTTAAATTTTAAAAATTATTTTATCTTATATGTTAAAAATTGAAGTCAAACGACATGTCCAAATAGTAAACAGGACAGTCAATTCAGGACGGAGGGAGTATGTGTTTTTTTCTGAGTCAACCATTTGGCTTTTGAATTTGATTTTGTATCTGTGGAATATCACATTGAGATGGGATATCAAGTTTATGGTGTTGGACTTACCTTTTATAAGATGAATGATAGGTATTAGTCCAGTTTGATACATTTTCCAGTTACTCTGAAATTTCTGCAGTGATATTGATAATAATGCTGGATGATAATTGGCGTTGTTGTGGCATTTTTCAGGGGTTAGATGTGCCGTCGTGGAAAGGGCAAGGCGTTCTCTAGACATCCTCAGGCACACTTTATCAATAACCGATCTATGGAGGTAAGCCTGCTTATTTGGGGGAGGGGAGATGTCTTAGTTACACGTAATGAACCTGATTATAATCTGAAATCACAGTTCTTTTTTCTTGATTCAAATTTCTTTTGCAGGTATTTCGCAAATTAGATGGTCTGGCTACTGAGATCCAGAGTTCTCAGCCTCCAGTTGACTTATGGAGGAAGTTTATATATTGTACATCTCTGTCAGGTCCCATTCTCGGCTCAGTGGACCATATTCAGCCTCAAGGTACTCAGCACTTTTGGTAATGTAATAATATGTTGACATAAGTACTGTAGTATGATTTAACACATTAATTGTCCCAGTGAAACATGTGTTATTGCTTATGTTTTGATTAGTTATCATGACTGGTTTACCTTCTGTAGATATCTCTCATGCCGTTAATTCAGTGTCTTCCTTTTGATGTCTCACCATGCAGATCTCGAGCAAGTCATGAGCCCTGTGTCTGTTGCACATTTTTCTCAGTACAAGTTAACCCAGCTATTACTGAAAAGGCTCAAAAGTCTCAATTTTCATGTACATACTTGTCAAGGGATAGAGGGCCTTGAACCAGTTAGAGAAAAGCAGATACTAATGGGTCATGAGTTGCTGTCCATTGACAGTGCTGAGAATTGCTTAAATATCAATGCATCTGTTCACATGGAAAGGAAATACATTGAAAGAAACATCAAGTGCAAAATCCTTATCGGAGCTGATGGAGCTAGAAGTAAGGTAAGAAAGCTTGCGGGGATTGAAATGGTTGGTGAGAGAGACATGCAGAAGCTAGTTAGTGTGCACTTTATCAGCAAAGATCTAGGGAACTATTTGCTGAAGGAACGACCTGGTATGCTGTTTTTCATTTTTAATACTGAAGCCATTGGGGTACTTGTAGCTCATGATCTCAGACAAGGGGAATTTGTCTTGCAGGTACTGACAGTTTTTTCTATTATCTAGGCTAAAGCATTTTGTGGGGGTTGTTACTAGCATTTCTTTATGTTGATCTTTGCTTTTGTTTTCAGGTTCCCTACTACCCTCCACAACAGACCCTGAAGATTTCAATCCTAAGGTTTATTGCTTCCCTTCTTAAACAGCTTAAATGATGCAATCATATTTTAATATTATCAAAAAGTTATAGTTTTGCTACCCTGCTTGGGATTAAGTAACCAGTTTGGTTCAAAATTCTGACTTTTTTACTATCCCATTTCAGAGAAAACACCGAAAGTGAACTGCATTTAAGAAAATTATTTTGATTCATTCTCAGCCTAAAAATAGTTCATTATTTTTTTTTTTTGTCCTTTTTTAGATGTGTGAGGAGCTAATATTCAAGTTGGTTGGTAGGGAGCTTGAAGATGTTAGTGTGGTTGATATCAAACCTTGGATTATGCACGCTGAGGTTGCTGAGATGTTCTTAGCTTATGATAATCGAGTCATAATTGCAGGAGATGCTGCACACCGTTTTCCTCCTGCCGGTGGATTCGGTAATCAGAATTTTCTAGCTTGAAACTTTTGACATTCGCATAGATGCTGACAGATTTAGTTGCTGAACAATATTGCCAAACATAGTTGGTGCATGTTATACATTTAAAAAGCCAGTCCTCGATCATGGTTGCATCACTTGCAGTGGACTATACATTTTATTAGTTGCCGCAGTAATGAATTTGTGCAAGTTAGTGTTGCTCAGTTGAAGTACTAGAATGCGTTGCATTAAAGTTATGATTTGGGTTTTTTCCAGTTGATGAAACTAGTCATTTAAATCTTAAAGTGAACATGGCTTGGCTTGTTCCACATGTTTGATTGATACAAAAAAGGATAAAAAGTATAGTTTATTTATGCAGGGATGAATACTGGAATCCAGGATGCTCACAATCTTGCCTGGAAATTGGCATCTGTGGTCAGTGGTATAGCCCCAGTTAGACTTCTTGAGACCTATGAGATGGAGCGCAAACCTGTAAATGACTTTTGGGCCTGTCTTTACATCTCACTTTTTGTTCTCACAGTTTCTGTTTTCACCATTCTTGTTTATGACGTCCATGGCCTCTAATTTCTTGCAGATTGCTACTTATAACACAGAGCTCAGTGTTCAAAACTTCCGAGCAGCCATGGAAGTTCCTTCTGCGCTTGGACTTGATCCCAACATTGCGAATTCAGGTGTTTAACCTATTTCTCGTTGTATCACATTAGGAGGCCAACGGTTTTTGGTTGACTGACTTGTGTCTATCCTTTTGGTTTTGGGCAGTACACCGAGTAGTTAATGAAGGAATCGGTTCCATACTGCCTTCTGGTCTTCAAAAAGTTATTCTAGATGGAGTATTCAGCATAGGCCGGTCACAGGTTTCTGACTCTATCTTGAATGATAAAATCCAATAGGGTCTTCTAGACTTGAAAGGCTGAAACGAATATTTGAAGAAGGAAAGTCTTCAACTTCAATTTCCCGCTGAGGATCTTGGTTCAGGTTTACCAAAGTTCTGTAAACTTGTTTGTTTGCATGTTTTTCAAAATACGTCAGACCAGGTGGCCAAAAGATTTAAAACTATGGTGAAATAATCATTCTTGTCAGGTATGTAAGAGGAGCTTTAGTGGGTGCAAGTGATGCTACACCCGAAGTGCCTACAGGTCGTAGAAGGGATTATACTCCATGTGCCGAACCGGGTTTAAGGCTTCCACATACAAGAGTGAGAGTTCTGTCCGATAAAATGAATAAGGTACGATGATGCTTGATTTGACGAACTACAGATACTGATTTATGCTCTGGCACGGCACTTCTGCTTACTGCTTCAGAAATTGCAAAAACAAAATTCTTGCTATATTATGGTTCATTTGGATGGCCGCAGGAAATAGTCTCCATCCATGATCTCATCTCACCAGACGAACTGGAATTTCTTCTCATAATATCACCACGCAAAGAGTCCTATAAGTTGGCCCGTGCGATGGCTCAGGTTGCAACTAAATATGAAGTGCTTCTCAAGGTTGGCGTGGTGTGGCAACCTGGGGAATACACACAGAAAGGAAGTGATCGGCTGGAAAGTAGCTGTGAGTTGGTGCCCTCAGCGAACGTCATTGATGTGATGGAAGAGAACTCACCAACTTCTCAATCATCATGGTGGGAGATCTGCAAGATGAGTAATCGAGGAGCCATTTTAGTAAGGCCAGACGAGCACATTGCTTGGTGTTCAAAAACGGGGGTTGTAGAGGAAGATCCCGTGGCTGAGATGGAGAAGGTGTTCTCTGTAGTGCTTGGCTTCCGGTAAAGACTCCGTACACCCAGAGAATATAGTCATTCTTTAATCTTTAGGGTTAACTGCTGTTTTGTGTTACAGATCATTTGGTTATGCAGGGAGTGATGTAGTGTACCATATCCATATGGAATTTATTTTGTAAGGTTGATAGAAAAGGGCAAAAGTACCCCCAAATTCTCATTAGCTGATTCATTCTCCGAATCAGCCCAACGTCTACTCATTCACATGGTGGTCATAAAAATTGTGAAGGAACCGCATTCCCCCATCACAATCCTTGCATTAAAAATGCGATTCTTTTGTAAATGTGAGGAGCACGTTTGGCAGATGCGACTCTGCATCCCACTCTTTCAAATCACAGCTAAATTCAATCTTCCTATTTTGAACCCCTAATTTTTTTTTGGTGATTTTTTGTAATACTAAAATAACAATTTTTTTTTCCTTTTGAAGTTCTGATATTGTCCTCTACACATTTATTTCTAAAGATGCATTGACACCTCGCAAGAACGCAATAGGCATAGAAGCCATGAGAGGTGTGATAGCCGACGGGGGCGTGAGAAGGTCTGGGGGCGGAGAGATGTTGATCGCGCATTCCGTGGCAAAGCGCAAGACGCTCGAGGAGGTGTGGTAGATCCAGTAGCGGTTGTCGAAGAAGATGCTATCAGCGAGAGCCCTGGGCGTTTTCAAATTATGGTGGCAGAATAAAGTGGGCGGCGCGATCAATGTCGCAACGGCGAGGAGAATCTCATCCCTCCATCAGGCTTAGCAGGAGGCCGACGAATTCGGCGCGACGGTCGCCACTGAAGGGACGGCGAGAGGCTAGTCTACGAAGGAGGTAGTGGATGACGGGGACGCAGAGAATGGAGGCCAGAGTTCATCGCTGTTCATCGACAATATCAACAGAGATGTCGATAATAGGGCAATTCGATGGTTGCTGAGTATGGATGGCTGTATCGAGCACAGTTTCATCTCACGAAAATGGAGACCTAATAACAGGTTGGCTTTTGCTATTATTAAATGACGAATGTATCGCAAGTTATGAGGGCAGTGGAGAGAATACATGGAAGGACTTTCATGGGTCACAAGATTTTCGCTCGTGTGGCAAAGTACGCGATGAAGGGTGTTATTGGTGCGGTCGTGCCCTGCTGACCAGAGAAATGGCAAGGTTGAGTCAGGTGTGCCACCCCAAGGAAGTGCAGAGGTTGGTGGTAGAGACGCGGTCGTTGGTGGTGGCATAGGAGCAGTTCCGCCTAATGACGTGGAGGTGGTGGTAGGTGAAGTGACGACGAAGGTGTGAGGGGAACGTGATATTGTTTCTGGAAATATGAGCGGGCATGTTCTGTATTCATTAATTGATGTTGCCGTAGTCATGGTTGTAAAAAACGGTACGGTACGGCCGTTTATACAGCTTATCGCCCGTTTTTGCAATGAAACGTATTGACACTACCGTATGAAATCTGTCTCATCAAATATCTCATATCGCATTGGCGTACAACCATATAATCATCTGTATTTCCGTATTTTTAAAGAATACAGTATTACTATTGAAGACAACGATTTGATGGAGCAACAAGAAGACTAATTTTTTTAAAAAAAACTTTTTTTTTACATTTAAATCCCTAAATGAAAATAATGTGGACCTTACTAATGTTTTTACTATAGAAAAAATGATGATATAAGCATCACCACCATTACTATAAATTGAATATTTGCACCAAAAAGGGGATTACAATTATACCAATAACTTTTCTATCTTACTATTTTTCGTACTTGTGACTTTTTCTTTAAATTCACTTATGTAACTTATTATATCACTCAACAAAACTTCTACAAAATTCTTATGGTTTAAGAATGTGATAAATTTATAATATATAAATATACAATTTGAAAGTACTAATGTAACACCCTGGATTTTACCTTAAATAAAAGCTTACGAAAATACGAGTCTAACGGCGCAAACAGATTCACAAATGGACTCCAAACGAGTCCTAGAACTGCAAAACAACATTTTTCCGAACTTGTGTCCGGATTCTGACGTTCGGACACAAGCCGAGAAGAAACTGACTGTGGAAAACCAAGTGTCCGAACTTGTGTCTGGACATTGATGTTCGAACACAAGTCGAGAGTTAAAAAACTAGAAATCAAAGACGTCCGAACTTGTGTCTGGACATTGATGTTCGGACACAAGTCGAGAGTTAAAACATTAGGTGTCCGAAAGTTGGTCCGAACTTATAAGTTCGGACATACGTCAAAATTTACAAGTTGGAATCGTCCTCGCATGTTGTCCGAACTTTGAAGTCCGGATAGATGTTCGGACACACTCTAAACAGCAAAATCAAAAGAAACTCTCGCGGCCTGTCCAAACATTGATGTCCGGACGGACGTTCGGACAGGTCCTGAAATACAAATTTTAATAGAAACAAAGTAAGGAAAAACACCAAAAACATTCACGAAATTAATGTCAGTAGGTAGAGAAATGCTTTAGTTTTATAGATAGTAGTAAGTTCCATATGGACACAGAAACAACATTTAGATCATCTTATAAAAATTATAAATTATCAATGAATGTTATTCTGAACATTATAGGCAAAAGCATAATTTCAAATAGCAGCGGAATTAAATCATCCAGGGCATTACCGCCACACTCAACACCCATTGAGTGCTCAGGCTTGATCAACAGAAAAACAAACTAGAAATATTCCCTGAACATAATAACTTAAGAATATCGTTTCAACTCAACATAGCTAAACTCATTAATCTAGAACAATAATCATATTTCCTAGACTATGTGGTAGCACGTTCCCAATTCCCTAAATCAGCCATCAGTACCCGCGATCAGAAAACGATAGACAAAAACAGGAAATGATCGCACAAATCAGAAAAACTGAGTAAATCCTACCTCACTATGTAAAATACATTTTGAAACTCATTTTATCCATTTTCCAATCAAACGAGAGAGAGATTGAGCAATTGTATCGTTTTGCAGAAACATTAATCATCAACCAAAACCAGTAGGGAGCTTTCAACAGGGAACAATCACAGATCCAACACGGAGGTCACCTATGGGACCCCCAAACAGTAATACCAAGACAGTCACCTATATATGAGACAGTCAAACACCACCTCACCCTAAGTCCTTAAGTGTGCACACCCTATATGAAATAGCAGTCCATAGAGTAGATCATAGAGCTTAACTGCAGTCATTGTATGCAGCGTAAAAGATAATAACAATGAGGAGCACCTAGGGGCTCCAAAGACAAGGTAATTATTCCTCTGAAAGTCTCCCAAAATCCTCAATCAAATCATTCACCAAAATATTCCAGTTCAACCATTCTCAATATACGAGGAAGAATCCCAATTCGCAAAACCTCAATCTGAGAATAAATCATCTTCCAAACAACTGAAACATTCCAAAAAAGGTTTCCTCCAATTCGTAAACCGCGAATCAAAACATTCATGAGCATAGAGATTTACCTGATTCGTCAAACAACTTCAGAAGATCAAACAACCGAACTACTGGTAGCGCCCGTCGTCGTAATTGCGGTCTAAATATATACAACCAGCAATCAGAATCTACTAACACAATCAATAATTTATTACACTAGCTAAGTAGTAGACTTTACCTCATGTTACTCTAGTTGACTCCAGGGAAGAGGTTTGACAATGGCAGAAGGAAGAGTGTGAATTTGAGAGTTCAAAAAGAGAAGGAACGAGAATACTTCAGTTGGGAAGAAGAGCGTAGAAAGTCGTGGTGAGGAAGGAGAGAGTGGGGGAATTCACGATTTAAATAGAATATTAATAATATTTTAAGAAGAAAAGATATTCAGTAAATTGGTTTTGTAATTTATTTTAATTGGTAGAAAGTAAGTAGATGAACGTTATAAATAATTCAAAAGTGTAAGTATGTCACTTAAAGAATATTCAGTTAGGAGGAATAAATAATTATATAAATAAGTTGTTGAAGTAACTGAGAAATAAACGACTGCTGTTGCGTAATGATGAAGATGAGTGTAAAAAATCTAGATAGGAATTAATTTATTTATTCTGGAATGAAAGAGAATAAAGTAGAAAAGAGTTAATAATTCAAATACAAGGAAAGTCGTTATGCTAGGAGGAGTCTAGAATAATAACGTTATCTAAATCAGGAGAGGAATAAGGATTTACCAATATATATTTAATTTGGAAGAGGTAAAACTAGACTTGAACTCTTAAGAATAATTAATTAAGAGTAAGTAAAATGGGTTTGAACTCTTGAGATTAAGAATAATTAATTTAGAGGAAGTAAAACTAGATTTGAACTCTTAGAATTATATTGATGTTGTAACGTCTGTAGAATGTAAAGATAATTATCTAGATAGTAATATCGGTGAGGAAATAAAGGAAAGTATATTTATTAAATAATAATATCGGTGGGGAAATAAATGATAGTAGATTTAATCATAAAAATAAAATAGATGACCGTTTAACTTCCCTGGGCCTACTATTAATCCTAAACTCGGACTATCCATCTTTATCATACTTATCCTAATATAATGTTCATCCAGCTCATGCCAACCATATAATATACTTATTCTAACTCGACAATTCGTGAGTATTTCAATTAATACCAAAATACAAATATTATGCTCAAAGTAGAACATAATTCATACTTGTAAATATTTATTATAACTTTTTTATTATGAAGATATTAATATTTCATCCATAATATTTCATCCGTACTGGTTTGCCGTTTTATCCGTATTGATACTTCATTATCACGTACTCTCAGTAATTCCGTATTGAACTCCCGTACTGTTTTTACAACCTTGACCGTAGTTAAGGCTTGGTGCACGAGGAGGCACCGTCTGGGACAGTTGTTGTCTCGGCTGCAAGAGTGTCCACAGTGGACTTGAATGCTGCATGTGTTGGTAATAATGTTGAAGGATTAATAGGTGGAGGAAACTCGATGTATGGGAATTAGAATGCCTGTTGGAGTGGTGCACTGGTTGCATACTCAGGGTGGGTTTACCCATTTGTTGGTATTGGCCTGCGGTCCCGGTGATCGGCGCTGATCAACACTGGTGGTGGGGCCAATCGTATAGTTGGGGGAATGTGTATTGTTGGCCGTATGACTTTGGTATGGGCTGGTGCCCCACCGGAAGCGGGCAGCCCACCTCTACGCTCCCTGGTCCGAGTATGCCAGAAGGCCTAAGAGAGATCCTAGCTCGGGGAAAGTGGAGTTGAGAGTTCGAGCGCCGGTCTCCATTCGCAAGCCTTTTATGGGAAGGGGGCTGGAGCCTGACCCGATTGTTGATGATATCGTTAGCAATGATAGGCTAAGGGCGGATGATGTTGCCAAGTGGGTTGACAATTGGTAGTGGCGAGGAACTAGGGACAAATCATGGAGCTAGTGGTGTTGCTGCGGGTGCTCATCATATTAGGCAGGCCTCAGAGCCTAGTGAGTCCCAGGCTCAGATGATGGAGGAAGGAGGTGATGACATTGGCCTTAGGAGTCTTTTCGAGGACCCTGAGTTTCCACCAGGGTTCGAGCCAGGGAGAGGGTTGTTTAGGCCGGAGGTGGATCCTGATGAGACATATGTGCAGGAGGAAGCTAGGCAGACGCTGAGTCTAGCGAAAGATCTTGGATGCTCCATCCTTGATGAGGGGCACACTCTTGCAAACCTTGAAGAAATCATACGTAATCAATATCAGAAACCAGGTTATCAGAAAACAAGTTATCAAGAGATGCCATGATGCACTAAGGGTCAAAAGGTGACTCCGATAGGTGTTCAAGAACTCACTAAGGGTAGATCCGGAGGCTTCAGGGAAAGACAGGGGCGGACCCACATGGGTCCAATGGGGGCCCGGACCCCATAGCTTTTTTTACAAAATAAAAATAAAAATTAAAACCTTGTACAAGTACAATAAAGTGACATAACTATCAAATAGTGAATGTGGTTTAGTGGTTAAGAACTAGTAGTAGTATGATGGTCTAAAGTCAATTCCTTTTAGTTGTCACTTTGTTCTGCTGTTTTTCAGAAAATATTCCAGCTTCAAACTTAGCTTCTTTTTCCCTTTTTTTTGTTTGTTTGAGCATTCTATTTTTTATGCGGTATGTTTTGTAGGTAGTTTAAGATTTGTGGATAGACTAGTTATGTTAGTCGACAACTTATCTTGTACAAGAAAGTAAATCAGGATAAAACCAATTCCAAAAAGATTCATACCTCTATCCAAAATTACAGTAAGTATAGTTACATCTGAATATCGTAAAGTGTGAAATATAATAAATAAGTAGGAGTTAAACAAGTATTTAGTAGAGTAAGCAAATTAGTACAAAAAGTATGTGGGTCCAGTATAGGATGGTATAAGTTTAAGTTTCAATTTCTCTTTTAATTTATCTTTCATGAAAAACTTTTCCAATCCTTGGACAATTTAGTATCAAGAATTAGATATAGTCCAGATGATGCGACCATAACAATCTCAAGAAAACAAACTTAGTTGTTCTTTTAGTTCCTTTGACTTTTGCATTCTTTTGTGTGCCACATTCTGTTTTTTTATGCTTTCAGTAAGATTTGCTTTGCCTACTCTATCAAATGCATCTTTTTATTATCTGGATTAATGTTTAGTTTTGATCACTTAAAAATTAATTAAGTGGAAGAGGGCTTGTCATATTTGAGTAAAAGATTAATATGATTAAGGAGTATTAAAAGGTAAGCAATGTAATATTAAACTTTTTTTTTGAATCAGTGTTTAGTAAGAGAAATTACACAGTAAGTTAAAAAAATTACAAGTAGAAGTAGCTTTTTTTTTGAAAACCAACATAAATAATCGTAAAGGTCAATTGTAAAATATTTTAAATATTAGTATGAAATCACTTTGTTCTGTTTTTTTTTCAAAAAATATTCCAGTCCCTCGACGCAATCCAATCCAAATAATTTTCTTCTTCAACAGACTTCACTACACTTCAAACTTACATCCCTTTCCCTTTTTTTGTTTGCTTGAGCATTCTGGTTTTTTATGCGGTGCGTGTTATTGGTTAGTTTAAATTTGTGGATGGACTAGTTATGAGTCGATAGCATTATCTAAAAGTAGAAGTAGCTTTTATTTTTGAAAACCAACAATGAAGAATCGTAAAGGTCAATTGTAAAATATTTTAAGTATTAGTATGAAATCATATATAAATATTTATATGTACATGTACTCTAAAATATTGGACCCCATAGAATTAAAATTCTGGGTCCGCCCCTAGGAAAAACACATAGGCTTTATAAGTTTCACGTATTAGCCAGGTAGCCATGCGAGCAAAAAGTAAGCTTTCTAGAGCTAAAACTTTGGTAGGCTTCATTGACATGTCTGGTTGGTAGGACTTCATAGGTATGGAGGTTTTGTGTCGTTTTTACTTGAGTTTTCGTTGTATTGTTCTGCCATTGTGGCTACTTGGGCCTTGTGCCTATACCTCAAGGTTTTGGTCCGAAACAAAAAGACAATGTTCTCATTACAGACAAATGAAAACATGCATTTCGTTCCATCATGTCTTCTAAGATAGCTTTCGAGTATGAAAATTTAGAGAATTTGCAGGTTTAGAAATAAAAACGGATTGACAATGAATTTATGCATGGGACAATATTACAATCTCAAGAAAACAAATTTTGCTATCCAAGTGTTGGACTAAATTTTAGTCAAACCACTAGAAAAATTAAAGAGTTTATAGGAAGAGGAGTAAAATTGAATCTAAATGAGATTTGAGAGTGTGGGATGCCTTTTATGTAAGGCTGAATCTGCCACATACGTCTTTGTATTTGTAAAGGAACCTTATTCGACAAAGTGATTTTAACCATTGATCAGTCAATACAAAGACCACGTTTGGAGAATGTGGTTTCTTTGGAATGAGTTGACATCAGGTCCAGTTCGGTGAATGAATCAATAATTGGGAATTTTAGGGCTGCTTTTCTATCTTATGAACTTGGTTTACTGTTTTATAAAGTATGGACAATAAAGAATGTATAATGTGAAGCACTCGAACAACATTATGTTGTTACCAACGGTGTGGACTCTATTTGACTCGGCATATCAGTATAATAAATTTCACCAAATACCAGTGAATTTTTTACGTAAATCACAATATATCATTATGTTTTTAAAATTACATAGGATAACATTAAGTTTTAACTAATCTCACTGGATAACATTGTTTCATATTCTATTAATATTTTGTTAATATACGTACAAGACTAAATTTCCCTGATATTAGTTAACCTCTTTTAAGGAATTTGTGGATATGACAAATCACTATCAAGTGGTTCACTAATAACATTAGTATTTTAGTCTATTTCTAGCAATATTATGGAACAATAACGGAAAATAAGACATAATATTATCCAGTAAAATTAGTTAAAACTCATTGTTATCCTGTATAATTTTAAAAACACATCGGTATATCATAAATTAAACAAAAATTCAGTGATATCTGATAAAATTACCCTTATTTTGATCATTATATATTGTTAGGAGAACATATGGTTCATATTTGGGATCATACAGAGACACCTCTTTATGTTATAAATATGTTCTCAAAAGGTGACCGCAAGCCGGATAGAGGCTTAACTATTCGACCAAACCAAATTCAAATAGCTCAACAATTCAACCCGTTGAAAAGCTTGTGCAAAGTGTGCATTTTCCTGCTTTCAGTACCCATGAACAGTAGGCTGTCAAGAGTGAAGTTTTTTACTGTTAAACTGCAAAAGCTTTATAAATAGAGCAATAAGCATATATAATGTACCCACAAACATAACAGCTTGACAGCTAGCTATTTGACCAAAGAATACAAATCATATAGCTCAACAAGTCAACCGTGCATTTTCTTTCCCTCGGGCGAACATGCATGTATAAGTAATGGCTCAAATAAAAGGAAACTGCGGTTTGCTATGCCCCAGATGATATACGTTTTAGTATCAATTAGTAACTAGCTATTCGGACGACGAGAAGAGTAGCCACTGCTGTAACAAGACCTAGCATCCCCCCAGCAATCACCTGCAGTAAACGCAACAAAAAAAGAAGAGAATTTAAAAAGAGAACTTATCAGCAGTTAAAAAGTGCTCAAGAACTTGCAGCCCTTGTGCTATTCGTAGAAACTTACAAAAATAGAATCATGCAAAGATAGGACAGCATCTTTGTCCCTTCAAACCAGAATGTGTATGCATCTAAAGCATAAGAAAGGCTAGCTAATGCGACTAATTTTCACCAACCTGAAGGGAGTATGTCCTAGGAGTTCACGCAAAGGCCCTGCTTTCCGCCAGAGGATGCTCTGCTGGAAGTCCATATACAATCTGATTCAGAACCTACCGGAAACGAAGAGGTGGTTAAAAGTCAGATACTACGAGAGTATCAAACATGTACTTTGAAATTTTGTTGCTTGTGTCAAAAGCTCGGGCCTTCTATTTTTGTAATGATGAAAGTAAAAATCTGTCTGAAATGTAAAAGCTAAAGGAAGAGAACATGAAGAATGGATAGAGGAAACTAGAAAGAGCAATTTACCTCAGCCTGGCGACCAGCATGTAATCTCACCCCAAATGCATCATGCATCACCTGCAAATAATACCCAGAACACCAATGTAGAGAAACACAATAGAAGCAAGAAGTATTATATGTATCAGAATCGCTCTCTTTCTTTCTTTTTCAGAGCTTCCAGTTACTGAAACTCTAAATTGGTTTAACAACAGGATGATGACTATCCTAGATATTAGAACCACGAAAAAAACATGTGACAAGATATAACTGGTAATACATGAAGGGAATAACAGGTTGGTCATACAATGCAAGCTAAGACCACAGCAGTTGCAAGACTGAGCTCCCATTCCATCCCGGAAACCAACAGCAGTAGCCAATGCAGTTACTGTGGCAGAATGGGATGATGGCATCCCGCCTGATGCTACTAGTTGCTTCAAGTCCCCTCCTGTCTCTGTACCTGGAAAGTCTATGAAACCTTAGGCTCAGATAAAATATTATCACAAGACTTTCTGGCCCCATTCTTTTGCAAAAAGAATAAACCAGCTGATAGTTGATATTGGCTGATGACTGATTTCAAAATTAGATGATTGTGTAAAAACCTATATAAGTTGTTCTTTTTGTATTAGAGTTTTGAACTGATAAACCAACTGATAATGTGACTGACAATATGTAAACCAACTGATAATACAACTGGTAATGCGTAACCAGCTGATTAACTAACTGATAATGCAACTGGTAATGCGTAAACCAGCTGATTAACTAATTGATAATGCTGTTTTGAATAAGCTTTATGAGTAAATGGTATCTGACCCATAATACAACAAAAGAATGAGCTAAGCCTGATAAACAACTGATAAATCATAACCATTGAAACACTTGCAAAAGATAGGGCCTTAATGCAGGCACAGAAGCATCAAAAAAGGATAACACAAATGCATCTAAATTTCTTGTATCAGTTGTTGGCTGTACTGTTAACTGATAGTTTGCTAAACAAAGTAAGTGAGCAGCTGTTCATAAAAACTACTCCACAAATTGGAAGCACGCTAAGGTCTCACTAAATTCTACTAAAATTGCGGCTACTTCATAATCTTACAGCACTGTAGTATCCAGTTTCCTACTACACATCTTGATCTATACCTCCAGCATTTCTTCAGAGCCATCTAACTAAGAGTTTCATCATGCCATGAAAAAAGGTCCAAAACCAGTAATGCATAGGCCAACAATCTGCTAATCATTCTTCGATATATAGTTATATGATTGCCAACAAACAGCACTTGCACATTGCCAATGTAGCTCGATACCGGATATCCTCTCAAATAAAACCATAGTCCGCATGCCCACAAAATCACACGTCCTATACCAAAATTGGGCATAAGACAGAAAATATTTCACAATTTGACAGAAAATTCAGCTGAGTAAGACCCAGATGAAAATATATTCATTAAATTCCATCAACTGCCGGTTGACTATCAGACCGCCAGCGCTTCAAAACCCCAGCAGAACGGAAAATGAGATCATCGAAGAATTAATTGGGGGGGGGGGGGGGCAAGAAGATTTCGAAACTTTATCATGGATTTCTTTATTACATTACCAGGCAGTGAAGAATTTGAGACACTGCGCGATAGTGAACGCAATGAGAGCCGAGACGAGAGGAGAATTGAAGCTTGACGAAGATGATAGAGAATTCATTGACGAAGAAGCTGTTTCGGTTGACTCTATTGTCATGCGGATTAACGATTCAGCTACTCCACCTGAACTCATGATCCATAGGTATAACACCCCCTCCCCCCACTCTACTGTATCAAGATCAATCAACCGACCAACCTAAGCGATACGTACAAATCCAGAATATGGAGATACGAGAAGGTTTGGGGATACTTGTAGACAAAGCTTCGTTTCATAGACGAGCTGAGGAAGCAAAAGTAATTATTTTTCCTTTGATCCCGGGTTTAGAATTTCGCGAAGGTCTTTTATTCTCAGCTAACGGTCCGCGCTCTATATTGGGAAATGGACTACCCGTGAATATCCTTTTCGTTTATTCAGATGGCGACTCCCTCCCAGGCATATTCCTCTCCCTGCCGCACCCTCTCACACGTCTGCGACTGCATCTGTCACAGACAATTTTCAAGAGCTCATGTGATGTTCATCTTTTTCATTTCCTTTCGTTCAGGGAAACCATATTTGAATAATGGGAATTTTCATGAGATACCTGAGGTTTGACCGAATTTCACCAAATACCTCTACATTTTCATAATTACTATGAGATACCCTGAGATTTAGTTTTTAATATGAGATACCCTTCCATCTATTTTCTCAGTAAACGTCCGTTAACTTTTTCAATTTTCTTCCATTTTACCCTTAATCCAATTTTTCATGAGATACCCCCACATATTTTGTAACGACTACTTTCACCAGATACCCTTGCATGTTTCAAATGACTAGTTTCACCAGATACCCCTGTAACGGGTACTTTCACCAGATACCCCTGTAACAGGTATTTTCACCAGACACCCCTGCAACATAAAACAGCTAGTTCTGGCCTATAAAATCAGAAAAAACACAACATTTTGACATTATAGTTTTCATAATGTGACAATGTCTTCCCTCACAATCAGTTACTCGGTCACTACTGTTGCTGAAGGTAGAAGATGCAATTGTGGAAGAGAAGCTGAAGTCCTTGTTTCAGGAAAAAAACACTTCATCTGGAAGAATGTACTACAAATGCTTACATTACAATAGACGGATAGATTGGGCAAAACCACAACTACTATCAACAGATTCCAATGGCACAACAACATTATATCCCCAACCAACAGAGCTTAGAAGCAGTGCAACATGAGCTGATGAAGATCAAGGAGGAAGTGAAGTACTTGAAGATGCAAGTTCAATGGGGGTGAGGGTAGGAGTATTTATATGCATATTCTATGTATTGTTGCTGCTGAAAATGTAACCAAATGTTAGAAATGTATTGTTGCTGCTGAAAATGTAACCAAATGGCACAACAACATTATATCCCCAACCAACAGAGCTTAGAAGCAGTGCAACATGAGCTGATGAAGATCAAGGAGGAAGTGAAGGACTTGAAGATGCAAAGTTCAATGGGGCGTAGGATTATTTATAAGCTGAAATATTAGTTGTTGGAACTATGTAAATGCACTAGCTTAATGTGTAAGCTGCTGCAACTTTGTGAAATAATCAAGCTCAAAAGTAACAGCTTTATTATACTTCTGATTTTTTTTACATTTCTAACATTTGGTTACATTTTCAGCAGCAACAATACATAGAATATGCATATAAATACTCCTACCCTCACCCCCAATGAACTTTGCATCTTCAAGTCCTTCACTTCCTCCTTGATCTTCATCAGCTCATGTTGCACTGCTTCTAAGCTCTGTTGGTTGGGGATATAATGTTGTTGTGCCATTGGAATATGTTGATTAGTTGTGGTTTTGCCCAATCTATCCGTCTATTGCAATGTAAGCATTTGTAGTACATTCTTCCGGATGAAGTGTTTTTTTCTTGAACAAATGACTTAGCTTCTCTTCCACAATTGCATCTTCTACCTTCAGTAACAGTAGTGACCGAGTAACTTGATTGTGAGGAAGACATTGTCACATTATGAAACTATAATGTCAAAATGTTGTGTTTTTTCTGATTTTATAGGCCAGAACTAGCTGTTTTATGTTGTAGGGGTGTCTGGTGAAATACCCGTTACAGGGGTATTTGGTGAAAGTACCCGTTACAGGGGTATCTGGTGAAAGTACCCGTTACAGGGGTATCTGGTGAAACTAGTCATTTGAAACATGAAAGGGTATCTGGTGAAAGTAGTCGTTACAAATATGTGGGGGTATCTCATGAAAATTGGATTAAGGGTAAAATGGGAAGAAATTGAAAAAGTTAATGGACGTTTACTGAGAAAATAGACGGAAGGGTATCTCGTATTAAAACTAAATCTCAGGGTATCTCATAGTATTCTGAAAAGGTAGGGGTATTTAGTGAAATTCGGTCAAACCTCAGGGGCATCTCATGAAATTCCCTTGAATAATTAAGCATAAAAAGATTTAGGGAAAATTCACAAAATACCAGTTTGAGTTTATAATTCATAAAAATACTACTGTTTTTTCGTAATTCAACTTTAAAGATGTTTAAATGTTGTCCAAAATTGATGAAACTTTACATGGACGATGCTAAAGTGTTATATTTTGGTTCAATATCAAATTTGAAGTTTTTTTAAACTCATATGTGACATATGGGATCCCATAGGAAAATTGATGACTATATTTTTTACTAATTCATGAAATGTCCTAATATAAAAAGAAAGTAATAAAATATCATTAAATTTTGTAAAAGTTCATAAAATACCACTATAATCACTGACCATATGAAAAAAAGATAAAAATACCACTACTAGTTAATAAATTACTTTAAAAGCTCACAACATGCATCTAAGTTTTAAAAAAAGTTACATAAATTCAAAAACTATAAAAATATAATATATATATATATATATATACTATTATAAAATTTGAAAATAATATTAAAGTATCTTAAAATATTATAAAATATTGAAAAAATAAATATTTCTTAGATTTTTAAATATTATTTAATACCATAAAAAAGAATATAATGTTTTAAACACATGATTTATGTCAATTTTTCTACCAATTAAGTACCATCATTTTTACATTAAATTTATTATGTATTGATGCTATCTACAAAATAGAATATAAATTTTTAAAATATATTTCTAAATATTGGTTTAATATATAATATAATATATTTGAATAAATAATTTAAATTTTGAAAAAACAAATAATTTAAAAACGTATAGTAAATTAAGGTAGTTAATTTGTATAAATTATGGTACTTAATTGGTATAAATTGGTGGAAATTTTGATATAAATAATGTTTTTAAAACTCTATATTCTTTTTACGGTACTGAATAATTCAAACAAAATTTAGAAAATATTTACTTTTTTCAATTTTATGATATTTCAAATTTTTTGTCATTTTTTCTATTTTTATATTTTATATATATTTTATAGTATTTTGATTTTTTTTGTGAATTTTTATGATTTTTTTAACATTTAGGGGCATATAGTGATTTTTAAAAGTACTTTGTTGACTTGTAGGGTATTTTTGTCCTTTTTTTGTTCTAGTCCATCACTATAGTGACATTTCATGTACTTTTACAAAAATGTAATGATAATTTGTGACTTTCTATTTATTTTGGGGCATTTAATGAATTAGCTAAAAATATAATAACATTTTATTAAATTTCCTAACTTTTTTTTTACAATCTCTGACTTACCTTGGTCTGCCTAGTCTATTTTTATTTTTAACTCTTTAAAATAGAATCTACTCATACTACCTTCTTCCCACTTTGACCTTCTTGTTTGCTTTTTGACATATTTTTTCACATCAATATTAAATATATAAGATAAAATCATTTTATAAAATAAATTTTTACGGCATATTGTTTTTCACATAAGGATTCCTTCGAAGAACTTAGAATTATAAAATTATGTTATCTTACATGTTAAATATTGAAATCAAACCATATATTCAAATAGTAAATAAGAATATCAAATAGGAACACTTGGAGGAACCCTTTTCACACTTATTACAATGATATTTTAGCAAATTTATTAAGATTAGTTTCCACAATTTTACCTGTGTGATTTTGTAGGTTTTGAGATACCGACAAGCTACTAATTTTATACATTCAAATTTACATATAGTTTTTAAAGAAATTAAAATTTTAAATTGAGTACCTTCATCTTATAAAACACTACTTTATCCGTTTAATAATATATGCTGTTTTAGAAATTTGCAGATTTATTAAAGAAAGTAAAAAAAATGAAGTATGTTCGTCTATTTTTTACTTTTCTATTTAGATAATAATTATATTTATGTTAAATAATAAGGTTAAAGGTAAAAAAATATGTTAAAAATTAGAATATATTATATTTTAAACAAGATTCATATCCCAAAACAACATATATATAATTGAATGGATAGAGTATTTTTATAACAATAGTGAAAAAATATTAACAATAATCATATCGCAACCTTGAAAAGAGTGATATAATAGTTACAATAGAATTTCTGAAAGAGAAACATTGGTACTTTGAAAACTTTAGAAAACGTGTATTTCTGTCTTTTTAAGGCATTGTTGTCAGAGCGCAAAATCATAACTTAAGTTGTACGATAAAGATCGAAAGACTGATGCCTCTCATGTCAGTGTTAGTAGTGTAAATATGGGCCCCACTTTTTGCATTCTCGGAGGTGTATAAAATTAGATGATTGTGTAAAATTCAATATAAGTTGTTCTATTTGTATTAGATTTTTTGAACTGATTAACCAACTGATAATGCGTAAATCAATTGATAATGTGTAAACGAGCTGATTAACCGACTGATAATGGTGTGAACCAACTGATAATACTATTTTAAATAAACTATTTGGATAGATGATACTCGACCTATAATATGTCCAAAAAAATAGACTCAACTGATTGTCTCAAATACATAAACTAGCTGAAATTTGTGCAAAAGATTTTCCCCACGAGAACTATAAATGAATGTCCCTAGAAGTATGATATTCTCCCCCTCCCAATGTGAGTATTATGATGTCAAATGACGTGTGGTTTTTATTCTGATATTTAAAATATAAGATAATTTTATTTATATAGTATGTGATTACAATGGTGATCTTGGTTTGTTAACATTTTGAGGAATTAAAGGTGAACTAGAAGCGGGTGGTGGTGCTACGTAGGAAGGAAAGAAAGGTGTTATTGTCTTTTTTATGTTTGTCTTTTTTAATGTTTTAAAATGTTGTTATTAAATATAAGTTCAAATAATCTAAAATTTATAATGGTGTTCATCATAACTTAAGCTCTTCAAAATAAAGATGCAACATGAATATATTTTGATAAATTTATAAATTTATATTTTTGTATATATGTACATATATTTTTTAAGTTTCACTTTGAAGATAAATAAAAATGCATAACTATATGCTTTGACAGTGCTAGCTTTTTCATAGAGTGTTGGCCAACCTAATGTTGTATCAGAGGTAAAGTTATCTTTTTTTATTGTGTGGTTGTGTGAGTCTCGATTTTTGAACCCTATCATATGTTGATTCAAGTTGATTAGGATCTGGTCGGGTTCTAGGTCCACTTATAACCTAAGTTTAATAACTATGTCATAAACATTAATTATTAAATCCAAAGTTAATTCACTAGAACCTATTATGAGTCGCCACCTAATTTTAACCTAGGGTAAATTAGGAAAGGTAGAGTTCGGGTTCGGGGGCTTGGTATTCGACTTATTTATAGGGTTCAATTACTTTCATTACGGCTTATTACGAGTCGTTTTAACCTAAGTGCGTGAACTCTGATTTCTTTTATTTTTTAACATTTTTTTACAGAAAATTAAGTGAAAATTAAAACTACCTAAACTAGGGTTTTAGAGGCAGAATTAGGTCGAATTTTGATTTCGTCCGTGGCCACGGACCTATTGTCCGACCCCACGGACCCTAGTTAACCTAGTCATACAGAAAAGTCGAATTGAAAAGAAAACGAAATTTTGAAAAGTCCGAGAACGTCCGTGGGCCCGGACATGCTTTGTAAAACCCTAAATTTAAAAAAATTTGAAATCCCACCGCCGTTTTAGGATGTCCGGGGCTACGGACCACCCATGGACAACGGGTTTTAGGTGGTTCCCGGCGGTGTTTTAGGCTCAAAATTTATGGACGTGTAGCCTGAGAAATTTCCAAGATGTTAGTAATCAAAGATTTTCAATTCGGCATAAAATTAATGACAAAACTTAATGAACAAGTTAATGAACAGAAGCGTAGGTAAACGACAATTCAAAAGCCGAAAAGCGTTGGTTCAAACTCAAATTTTAATATGAGGTTAAACAAGTCATGGGGAGTCAAGAGATTAAGATTCCAACCTGTTTTGACTTCGGGACTGACTAAATTGTTCACGTCGGGAGTCTTTCGGAGCCTCGCCGGAGTCGGTTCTGATTCGGGTTCGAGACCAGCTTCTGACCCTTGTGAATTGAGGTTGTTCTTCACGTTTTGGTGGTGGTTTGATGATCGTTGACGTGGTGGGAGTTGAAAAACGTGTTTAGACAATGATTTTTGAAGGTTTTTGGTGTGATTTTGGGGTTCAGGTGTTGAAAAACGTGAGAGAGTTGTGGCAGCTAGGTCTTCTAGTTGCTTAGGGTTCTTCGAGATCTCCTTTGATCAAGGGATAAGGTTCCTTAAGTAGGCCTAACAACAGATAGAAAAAATCTAGAAAAACCGAGATTTATCGATGTTTTAGCTCAAAGGCTTCCAAAAGAAATTTGACTATGAAATTTTAACTAGAGCTGCTCAAAACTTGTCCGGCCCGGTGACCCCCCTGATCCGGCCCGGAAAAAAGCCCGATAGACCCGAATCCCACGGGCTGTCCGGGCGGGCTTGGACAAAAAAACAAGCCCGAATAAAAAATTGGGCCGGACCACGACAAATTTTTAAGCCCGTAGGTTGAGCCCGCCGGGCCCGGTTTTCAATATTATTTATTATTTTCAAGTATATATATATAAATATAAAATAATATATATAATATATTATTTTTATATAATACATATATCAAAATTATATTTAATATACATAGGATATAAAATTTACTCAAATTTATATATAATAAAAATTTTGAAATTAAATATATATATATTTAAAAAAAATTTAATTTAAAGAATATAAATAAATAAATAACCGGGCCAGGCGGGCCGGGCACCGGCAGGGCTGGAAAAAAACTGGGCCTAGCCCGACCCGAAGATATAAACAACCAGACTTGGTCTTCATGAACAGGCCCGACGGGCTCAAAAAATCTCCTTGGCCCGACCCGAACCATGCTGTAACACCCCGTCCAAAGCCAATCGTGGTTATCGCAAACTTAACACTTAATCAAAAACATCACAGCGGAAATAACAAACACCGGGACCTTGCCACAGTCTGATCATTAAAATATACCGAACCTTAAACCGATTTACAACACTTGTCCAAAATACACGACCAACCAAAATACCACCAACCAACCGAGTTTAAGTATCCAAGTCATAAACACCAACTTACATCAGTTTAAATATAAACAGACGGGCGCACAAGCGCAACCCGTGCTCAAAATAAGTAACCCATCCTAAGTCTAACCGCTCCTACTCTTGTGGTGCGACTTCATGGGCCTCTTACCTGCAAGTGTAAAAACAGGCCCCAAAGGGGGTCAGCACGAATGCTGGTACGACCCTCTCGTGGCCCCCAAGCTAACGGGGCTATGGCGACTAATTGTCGATAGCATGAAAGTTGATTAGATACACAAGCATAATATGAAGTGCAATAAACAACCATCCACAAATGAACATACATAGTCCACACACAATTGAACGACTCAAGCGTTCCCTTAACAAACGGGTTAGCAATAACCTCCTCCAGATTTGATTCCTCTCATCCTTAGTCCTCCTTAACTTACCTCAGTCTCAGTCTCAATCTTATCTTAACCTCAGTATACAAACTGTTCCTAAAATGGAAATGGTTGTAGCTTAACTCAATCTTAGGATTTAGGTGATCCTACCGCACCATCTTAATGCCACCTACCATGGACGGGAGTCCAGCGTAGCTGAGTGCAAACGATTTATTTGGTGTATTAAATACTAAGAAATTATCCTAGAATTCAACAGTTCCAAAGATCGTCGGGTTGCAAAAATCCCGTCGAAATAGTATAGTAATTAATGAAGCGACCGGGGTGTCAATCCACGGGACTCGAAGAGTAAGTCTAGCCTTAGGTGTTGGTTAACTTGAAAATGGGGTTTTTGTTTTGATTTTAGGTTGCAAATAAATAACAGGAAAGTAAATAGCAGAAAAAGTAAAGTGATAGTTTTGGGAGTGTGAACGGTACTCTAGGCTCAGGGAGTTTTGTTTCATTAGCTAGGTTCTGCATATTCTACTGCTTAAGTGGAGACTTGGATCGGCTTGTAATTCTCAATTATCTATTCTGTATTAAGTCTTAATTCCAGATAGCTCATCTAGACAGGGCATGTAGTTCTAGTCTAGACCTAGCAAGTATATCTAGATGGTTTTAATGCACAGAATTACTAGTCTGGTTGGTTCAATCCGGACTAAAGCTCCTAGTGACTAAAGTAATCTATCCGATTGCAATTATCACAGGTAACAGGTTAATAGGACCATCAATGCTAATCACCTTGTCTGATCATAACATGATTCGAGGGCTTATAATAACTTAGCAACGTTTATTAAAAGCACTTAAAAGCATTAACCTGAACAATCCAAATTGTCTCAACAAGCAGCAAAATAATGCAGAGTTTAACTAATTACAACATCCCTTCCCCTAGAGTAAATCCTTCTAGCTAGACATAGTAGTTATAATCATAAATGAGAGAGATTAGAAGAAATCATCTGTTACGAAGATCTTCTTGCTCGCTCCGTCCTTTGTCCTTGCGCCGTGCTAGCTTGAAGGTTGATCTCGGTGATAATGGAGTGAATTGGGTGAAATGGGGCGAAAATGAAAGTTTGGGCGAATTTGTGAGGTGTCCGGCTGTGTAGGGTCGGACACAGAGCCGGACGTGAGATGTCCGGATCTGTCTGGGTCGGACGTGATCCGGACGTGGGTGGAATGAGCCTGTCCGGATCCGGACAAGGGTCGGACAAGGCTAAAATGCGCGAAACTGAAACTGGATATGAGCGGAGGTTGACGAAGGTGTTCGTGAGAGAACTGTGGGTGATTCGTGAATGGTTTTATGCAGGTTTATGGAGGGGATAGAGATGAATGGAGATGGAGCGTAAGGTGAGTGAGAGGATTAGAGAGGGGGAGGACTGTGAAGTCAGGTACGAATTGAAATGAGAGGAGGAAGAGTGTTTATATAGGGTTAGAATTCAGACATGTAATGGTGGAAGTTTGGTAAAGCATTCGTTGATTGAGGATGGAGCGTAGTTAATCAATTCGGTGCGCCGCTCCCCTGTTTACTCGCCGCCTGTCTGTTCGATAATTAGCCGAAAGGCTAATTATCGGTGCGTGCTTTTTATTTTTCAATTCTGTGTGACGTCCGGATCGTGTCCGGATTGTGTCCGGATCCGGACGTGACACAGAGTTTCAGATCTGGATCTCGACTCTCGGATCTGGAATTTTTAGTCATGTCCGGATTGCGTCCGGCCCAATTACACCCGGACAAGAGATGTCCGGCTTTGTGTCCGGCCAAACTGATCCGGACAAGACATATTTTTGTCTCTTCTCCTGATTTGTTCCCTGTTTGTTGTGTTGTAATCCTTATGATGTATAATCTTTATTTCCTGGGTTTTTCCTGCATTTAACATATATAACACATCAGTTCTTATCAAAGCATCATCTTTAGGAAAACACATAATAAGTGGGAACATTGCCTGAATTGTTACAAATTATAAGGTATTTAAACCCTAAAAAGCCTATATGTTTCACACTTATCACTGAGCCGCAACCGCAACCGACCCTAGGCAATAAGTCCGAAGACAAGTCCTTAAGCAGAGGGCGGATCTGATTCAGATACCGACCCCCTTTCCTTAGCATGCATGACCGGAGTCAGTCCCGGGTTCCTCACTCCCCCCTTAAGTTCCAGTTAGTGCAAATCTTACAAACCATGTGTTAGTTAAACCTTAACGGGTATTAACCAACAGATACCAATACTTAACTCCTTTTATTAACTCAATAAGTACTAAACTTAGTTAGTAACAATCTCAAGTCTCGTGGGTTAGTGTAAAGAAAACACATTCACAACGAGAACAAATATTACCGGTTGCATGCTTTATCTTGTCTTAGTCATAGCAATAAACAGATAGTACACAAGCCGAGGGACACCTCGTTAGCAAGCAGGTCACAAGAAAGACTGTACCGTTCACCGTCGACGATCGTTTGGTTTATCTCCTTCCAAGTCCCAATTCACAAGTCCTAAAACATTCATTCAGTTTTAGGTTATTATTCAACTCAACTTAATACAGTTACTTAACCTTCCTAGACACCAACTTTTACCCATTGTTTTTCACTAAGCCTTATGGTTTTTAACTTAACTTCTAAATGCATCATTTCTTCATAATCTATTACATTTGTTCACCCACTTAATAACTATTACACCCTCCAAACGTGCCCTTAATAAGCTTATAACATCAATACCTAATCATCCCCATCATTTCCTAACATTTCCCAAGCTTAAACATGATTTTTAGAGTGGTCCGGGACCTTGTCCTCAACCTAAGTCCCGGACCTATACTTAGTTCAAACTCTCGGCTATTTTAATGTGGTGGTCCGGGACTTTGTATGGGACTTAAGTCCCGGACCAATGCAAGCTAAAATCCTCGGGGGTAAATTAGGGGGTGGTCCGGAACTTCTTACAAAACTTAAGTCCCGGACCCTAAGGTTGAAGCAACTCTCGGCATGAATTTTAGGTTGGTCCGGGACTTCACCCTGGACTTAAGTCCCGGACCAGCTACAGATTTCTTTCTTTTGCATTGTTCTAAGTGTTGTTACACTTGTTCTCTTCATCCATAAATCACCCAAACTTCACACATGATCTTAGGCATATTCTAATACCAAAATAACATCCTAAACTTGCTCATCTCCATCTCTAACCTTATAACCCAATTCCTCACATAATCTCTTAACACTTATAATATTTTCCTTAGGTTTTCTAAGTGGTGTTTCATACCTATCATAACCACTATGCCAAAATGTTTCCTCACCACCATAACATCATCTCCCAAGCATCTTTCCCCACCTAAGTTCCTTTATGTAACTACATGAAGTCTCTTCACACAAGTTTGTTCCTTCTCCTTTAACACATCATTTCCTCTTCTCCTAACAAGATTTGCATATATCCTAAACACATTCTCAAACTGCCTTTGGTGTATACCAAAACATTCTTTTGATTCCTAAATCCTCCATAATGATGCCTAAGTCATTCTAACTCACAAGAACACCTTAAACTCACTCTTTTTCATCAAAACAACCCCTAAAGTTCCCTAGTACTACCTTAGTCATGAAATTTCCTTAGGACATCTTAAACACTAAGTTTCTTCATCAAATTTTGACATGGGTTCTCTAGTATATTGTTACACCTAAACACTTGGTTTTTCACCATCAAACAACCAAGATCACTCAAATTCTCATTACGTCATCTTAACACACAATTTACACCAAAACTACACCACATCATCATATAGTGTATAAACTTAAAATGCTTGGCACTTAGGCCCTTAAATGACAATAATCTTAACCACTGAATTTCCACATATATTTGCCTTTGACCTACGAATACACACAACAAGGCTCCCATTGAAATAAAATGCTTCTTGTAATTCACCTCAACATTGTTTAACTATCTCTTTTCTCATTGGCTCCTTAATCACAAATTCTCAAACATAGTCATTGTTTCTCCTAGGTTATATATAGCCCTTTTCTAATGTAAACCCTAAGCTACACTCATCATATACCTAAATCCCATCCCTTAATGCACTAAACACCTTAAGGTAAGACATTTACCTTGTTCTTTTTCAAGCTTCACAAACTTTCTTCCTTAGGTTTTTCCTTGCTCAATCTCGGTCACCAAGTCAAGTTCTCCTTGCCAATGTTCTAACCAATATTCAATGACTCCAATGAGTACTAAACAACACACTAACCTTAAGGAATAAAACCTAGGTTAAAAATGTGTTTTAAGGTATTAAATTGATTGTTTTACCTTGGAGTCTTAGAATAAGCTTGGATATGAAGCAAGAAGGACCTCCTCTAGTCCTTGGAGAATTGAAACAAGCTAGAACAAGGCATAACAATGAAGCCCCATGAGTATACATTTTCGGTTATGGAGAGAAAATGATGGAAACCTAGATTTTCTTACATATTCTTTACCTTAAGAGAATGGAGAAGCTAATGGAGTCTCCAAGCTTGAGTTTCCCCCTCTAATGGCGGTTTGCCTTGGCACAAAAATGGAGCTCTTGAAGTTTTGGAAAGATAGAAAGGAAGAGCTTGAGCTAACTAAGAAGAATATGTAATTTGTTTTGGTTTTGGAGCTAAAATGAGTAAGTAGTAATCAAAGGAAGATGAAGCTAGCATGGAGGTTGTTCTTCACGTTGGAGAAGAAGAGAGGAGCAGCACTAAACCGGTGGGAACAAGAAGAATGAAGAGGTGAGGAGAGAGTAAGTAAAGGTGGATATTTATGTTAAAGCAAATAGTACTTTTACTTTATCTCTTATTTCCTTTTGTTATTTGATCATGTTGGTTAATCATCACCTTAAAAACCGGCCACCCCCTTTAACTAAGCTAGTCATGGTCTTGTTTGACCAACTAACTAAACTAAATTGACTTAAGACTAAACTAGGCACTATTTGGTTACTATTCACAAACTAGTGCACATAATTGTGAAATTTTTGATTTCCCATTGATTTAGACTTCCTAATGTGATACTAATTAGTACACATGTTAATTAAAGAGTAATGATGGACATTTAGCCACTCAAAACCCATTTACAAGACAATTTTTCAAAAATGTGCTTTAAGACTCCTTAAAGCACATTTTGTGTTTTAACTTGTTTTCATGCTTGGTTTTCTTTGGTAATTGGTTTAAAATGACCATTAGGATATTACTAAGGTCTAAGAATGATATTTGGGTGCTCACCCAAGTCTCTCCAAGCTTAGAGCACGTTTTTGCTTAAACTGCTCTTTTGGTGTTTCCTTATGTTTTCTTTGATTAAAATGGTTTCTTAATGTTTCTAAGGCATTATTTAGCCTTCTTATATCTTAGTTTATCACTTAAACACCATATCTAAGTTTGGGGTATTTCAATCTACCCCCCTTTGTAACACCCCAACTACAACCATACACTTAACAATACGTTGCAGCGGAAAACTTAACTCATCACATTACTTAACCCAATGGTGTTACACGCCGTTAACCACCCACGTGGCTAACAAGGCTATTACATATACATTGTATCGGTCTGATGGACTAGATTCCCGAGCGACTACACATTACTGTCCCTTTCCACTAACAACAACAACAACAACATATACCTTTCAACTGTACCGAGTATTCACAAACTAATGCCCATAACAATTTCGGTCTTACTACACCTACTGTACATATATAACTTAAATGATTACCCATGTACAACGACTACCCCGTCCTACTCTCGAACGGCTTCCAGCTCCTTGTACCTGAAATAAGAAAAGAAGAGAAAAGGGTGCCCCCCCAGGGGCTCAGCACCTTTGCTGGTATGGTAATCCCGCAGCCCGCATGCTACCGGGCCACACACAACTATTTGTCGTCTTAGCATGCGGTTGATTTTACTTGAATCATGCATGTAAACTACAAATACACAACACATTACACTGCACAACAATGGCTCATTAAAACAGCCAATACAACTACACTTAACAAATCACTCATTGTGATCTTTAACCCCTAGAGAGTGTTTCTCCTTTACCGGAGCTATTTCCTTAATAGACGACACATACCCACCAATCGGGTTATCCTTAGACGCCTCTTACAATAAACTGGAATTCATATCCATAATCCACATACTCCACATCTTAACAACATATCACATCACATCGCAATAAGAAATGCAACACAACAATAATATATAACATAACGGGAACGGTTCCCTTTATGAACCGGCCCAAACATAGTCAGTTCACTTGTATCCTAGAGAATGTTGCCAGTCTCATGATAAGCTCGTTACATAACTCGTTACCGTCTCGTTAAATGAACGGATAACTTAACACAAGGTGCCTCGGATGTAGTGATCCAAGCACACCGAACAAACATAAACATAGTATGCCCCTGTGGCTCGACGTGAGTCAGTTAGCCTTGGTTAAGCTAAAGGGAAGGTTGGAAACCAAATTGGAAAACAACCATAACATACAGAGAGGATCGAACCTGATATGACAACGACCCCCATACTCACACGCGTGGCCGGAACAGACCGGACTCCTCACTCCCCGGTTAGCACTTGTTAGGAGTCCCATTATTGGACTTAGTACATTAATCCACAAATAGATGGTTAGGTCTAGTTAGACACACACAAGGGAAGAGAGAGTCATACATTCACACACAAACATCACACACAGACATCACATGACTAACTCACGCATAGCCGTGGTTAGAACGTTCCTTAGGTCGGAAACATTATTACCGGATACCGTTCTCTTACGTTTACCTAATAGTGGTTAACTAGCCTTTCATGCGCATTCGAGGTTACCGGTATCGGCACGTAAACACACAACAACAATAATGACTGTAAACTCGTTTCATGATTTATCTTATAACGTGGCAAACATACAGAAAAACACATTGGCATACAAGCCGGTGTAACCCGGTAGGACACAGGTTGCAAGAAAACCATACCTGTCACCGGAGTCCACTCTATCATGTCCACTTATGTTCCTCGAGCAATTCTCGAACAACTGATAATATTACATGTACTTTTATTAACATCGGGGTAACATGATTGTTTAAAGTCTAATGCCCATAACTTATCCCCGTTAACTAGTTAAATAACTTCACATTTTAACTTGTTTTACATTTTAGTACAACTTTTCCCCCACTAAATTGTCATTATAACTCACTTAACATGTCATTAACAATCTTATAACATCATTACTTAATAATCCCCATCATCCTATAACCTTAAACAATGTTTTTGGTCCATACAGCGCCTTGTTCGAACTTGTGTCCGGATTTCCCAAGTTCGGACACTGTTCGAGGCTCAAATGGGTGTAAATAGACGATTGTCCGAGCATGCGTCCGAGCTTCCCAAGTTCGGACGTTGTTCGAGGCCAAAACAGAATATAGAGATAGTGTGTCCGAACTTCCAAATTCGGACGGTAGTTCGGACACCGGTCGAAGTTCAGGAGACTTACACGCAACAGGGCATGTCCGAACGTCCATGTTCGGACGGTAGTTCGGACGTGCCCAAAACTCCATTTTCTATACCTTTAAACACTTACTCATTTCTTGCCTAAATGCTCAATACTCATAATACTTCCCCCTTAGGTTTATAGCATGTTCCCACACTATATTTAGCCCACCAAAAATACTTCATGTCCTTCCAAGAATTTTCTTCACAAGTTCAACATCTTCCTTACTGTAACACCCCTACCGTTAATACAATGCTTACCATCCAATCTCCTTACACATCAGATACACGCAGCGGATACATACTTACATACAGTGGGTGATACAATGCCGTTAGTCACCCACGTGACTAACAAGGCTACTACTTCTACATACATCGGTCTGATGGACCGGAATCCCGAGTACTACACATCTATAATACATACTCCATTCATCAATCAAATACAACAATGCGCCATTCAATACTTACTCCCCCATAATCCATACAATACAATATACTCAACCGAGTCTACTAGGATCCTTATACAATTATAATATCTCTTCCAAGTTCATACATACTCACTAAGAGTCTACATCTACCCATTCCTCACCACTACTTACCTTCTAAGTACAAGGGTGTGCCGCCGGTCTCTTACCTTGACCACATCCGCTTCGGGTACCTGCACACTAAAAACGTTCCCCCTAGGGGGTCAGCTTTCGCTGCACATGATAACCGCATACCCCGCGTACTAGTGAGGGTACGCCGACCACTTGGTCGAATACATGCGGTTGATTTCATTCAAACATACATGCATACATGCTCTTATACATAATATTACAATACATTACGCAGACATACTACACTTCATTACATACAAGAAGTACAACATAAACCATTCAGTAACATACTTACCTTTTTCCGAATTCAATTACCATACACATTACATACACAATATACAATTCTTGTTAGCTTCATTGGTCCACCCGGTTAATCGGGTGGAGATTACTCTTTTACACGTTACTTCATACATACGCATACATACTCATACTCATACATACTTACGGATCCATACTTACTTACTCTTACTCTTACTCAAGTTAAGTCGTCGGGACCTCCGGCCCTGGGGACTACACCGTCCCACCTCCTAGGGATTACTTGACTCACCAATCCGGGATGCTACCCATTTAAGGGATTTGGGCCGCGGACCAGTTTAAGAGTCAGAATTGCAGCCAACCTCTTGTGACTCCGCATCCTCACGCTGGCCGAAACTATATCGGACTTCTACTCATTCCAATTTACTCACTTAAGTTAGGAGTTAGGTAGTTAGGAATTAGCAGAAGTCATTCATTCAAGCCACAATACACAATACATTATTCATATACATATCCATACAAATCAATACAATGTACAAGTACGCTACAAGGTACAATTACACATCATCATTCATATATTTCATGAATTATACAAACTATTGTTCGAGGCAAATATCGAGAACAATGTAAACAAGCACAAGTAAGTGCAATATAATCCGATTCATGTATTATCTATTAGGTGGTCAAATAAGCACACAAATCGGGGTAACCAGATTAGGATACAGGGCATGAAGAAATCATACCTTTCACATCACCGTTGGTTTACTTTATCGGGTGTTCCCTTGCTCCATAGTTCCTTATTGTCCCTCGAGTCTTAGTCTCGAACCAATGACTACATGTCAAACGGTTCAATCAATTCTAAGCATTACAATATATTCATAGCTACTACTCCCGTTATCCCATTGCTTTGGTTTACTTAATGTTCTTATACTTTCATCTTCCTTAACTAATCCTCTTACTTGTTTTCCCATTCACGTACTTATTTCTTTACCTTTAGTGTTGCATTAATGGTTATTATTAAAGTCCCATATATATGTACTATTATATATATATACATACATATGATTACTGTGTTACTATTATTATATATAATATATATATTTAATATAAGTTGGGGCCGTCCGACCCACCGTCCGACCCAACCTATGGGTCGGACCGTTCCAGTAAGTTTCGGTCCTGTGGTCCAGACTCCGTCCGACCCACTGTCCGACCCAGACTCTGGGTCGGACGAAGTCAGTAACTTCGTCCTTCTTTTTTTTTTGCCTGTCGACCCACATCCGATCCACGGCTCTAGGTCGGACCCTTCCAGAAAGGTTCACTGCCGTTGCCTAAGCCCCGTCCGACCCACTGTCCGACCCAGACTCTGGGTCGGACGGTAGCAGAACCTTGCTACAGCCTTTATTTTCTTTTCCTAATTTCACCCATTGCTTCCCCAATCTTCCTACATACATCCTAACATGTTTTAGTACTATTTAAACATTTTAAATCACCTTAATTCATCCACCACCAAATCCATTGCTAAATCCATCAAACAACTTACACAATTCCCTCACTTCTCTTTCAACACTTGTAACAGTTTTTTACACTTATGCTACAGATTTTAAAGCTCAATGCTCATATCCAATACTCCTACTACAAATACCATTACTAGTACCACCCCAAATGCATTTCCAAGCCATTACACCACCTATACCCAAGTCCAACTCTCCTCTTACCAAATCTTTGCACACTATGTTCTTCTTAGGTCTACAATGCAATTTAATACCTCCTTGCTACAATTTTGGTTCCCACCTCCTCCATACAAATTTCCTTCCTCCTAATGCCATTTCCATGCCTACAATGCATTGCCTCTCTCTCTCTTCAAGTCCAACACTCACTCCCAAGGTCAAGTACATAAATCCTCTAGTTTCTCCATGCCATTCAACAATTTTTGCTACAGATTTTATATCCTTTCATTCTCTTACCCACAACTACTACTCCTAGTCATTAAACACCCCTACTAAACTCCAATTACACACCTTGGTTTTCCCATTCACCAAGTCATCCATACATATACATATTCCTACCAAAATTTCGCCATAGTTCCTCTACTTTTCTTACTTGGCCACACATACCAATTCTCACCAAATTCATTCCTAATCTAGCCACACCCTTACAAGGGTCCTACCAGCAATCAATACAAATATAAATCCATCCCAATACACCAATACTCCATCAAGCATCAATTCTAATACACATACACAACCATTTGGCTCCAAGGCCTACAATTCACATACTATTGCACAATTACTCACACTTCCACAATTACATTACTAATACATTATTTTGGGTTCTTTAGATTGGTTTACCCATTCCCATTACTCTAATGCACTAAAATTTAACATTAGTAAAGAGCTCTTACCTTGAGCTTTTAATTCCTTCTTTCTTTCTCATTTCTCCTCCTTCTTCCTTTCTTGCCCAAATCGGCCATGTGGGGAATGGGGTTGCCAAACTCCATTCCCATCACCCAATGAACACAAAACACTACAATTAATATACTAACTCTTAAATTAATGTCAATTCATTGAAGTGTTTGAAATGAAATTTCTAGGGTTTACCTTTGGAGAGTTTTAGAAGGGGTTTTAGCCCTTGGTTCAAGAAGGTGAATCCACCACCATTGTAAGGTTGATATTATTGTAACACCCGGCGTGGTGTTACCTCCCACATCGATCGGGAGAGAGCACGAACCATACCTTATTAGGGTGGGGATACTCTTCCCTTGTGTGACGCGTTTTGGGGCGAAACCCCAGGAACAAATCCGTGCGGCCTGCGTGCCAAAGCGACAATATCACACATGTGGGCTGTTTGTCTGGGCTGTCACAGATGGTATCAGAGCCAGACCCAGGTCGGTGTGGGTCCAGTGAGCCCGTGAGGGCACTGGGCTCCTTAAGGGGGGTAGGGTGTAACACCCGGCGTGGTGTTACCTCCCACATCGATCGGGAGAGAGCACGAACCATACCTTATTAGGGTGGGGATACTCTTTCCCTTGTGTGACGCGTTTTGGGGCGAAACCCCAGGAACAAATCCGTGCGGCCTGCGTGCCAAAGCGGACAATATCACACATGTGGGCTGTTTGTCTGGGCTGTCACAATTATGCTCAAAAGAGAGAGAGAAAATGGAGTGTTACAAGGAGGTAAAATCGGTTATGAAAGGAGATGGTGAAAACATGAGTTTTTCATGTAGATTTTTACCTTGTTGGAAAGAGGAGACTCCAAGCTCCATAATGGTGTGCTTTTCTCTTCAAATGGGGAAAAACCATGGAGATGAAACTCATCCTTTTCGAATTTTGAAAAGAGGGAAATGTAGAGGAGAATGAGGGGAGTTCAAATATGTAATTTGTTTTTGATTTGGAGCTTACATGAGGATGAAGCATGAGGTAGAAGGTGGAGTTGCCATGGGAGCTTCTTGAAGCTCTACAAAATCGCCCAACCAGAGCGAGAGAGGATGGAGAAATCGGTGGGGATAAGGAAGGAGAGGGTGAGAGAGTAGAGAAATGAGTGAGTGAGAAGAGGAAGGGATAAAGTAGTTTCTACTTTATTGCTTTTTGCTTTTGGCTCTCTTATTTAATTAGCTAGTTACATGTGTGTGTGAGGGAGTTATTTGACTATTAGAAATCGGTCCCCCTACAGTTATACTAGTTGGAGCGTTTTTCGTTATTTACAGAAAAACGCTCGTTACTTTACCCGGTTTAGGTACTGTTCACTAACCGGGCCCATTTTCCGGAATTTTCTTGTTTAATTATTTTTATTGGTTATTAAGCTTCCATAAATGCTTAATAATTATTATTTAATGATTTATAATTTTTACGGGTCCGTTTGACCACTTAAAGTCACGTTTTCGGGTTTTCTTGAAAAACGTGCTCTAAAGCTCTATTAGCGTTTTAATTCATTATTTGGATCCGTTTTCTTCGGGAGTTGTTCCCACATATTATTTAGGTTTTATTAAACCTTTAGAATCCATATAATACTCTAACCGAGGTCTCATACCTCCTGTGGTTATGTAACGCTTATTTAGCGTTTTCCGCTTTTTGAGCGTTTATTTATTTCTTTTGGATTTATTTCCTTACCAGTATTAATTAGGTACCATTAGGCCCTTAAATACGTATTAGATTAATTTTAATCCTTATGTTTAAGTTCGGGGTATTTCAATCTACCCCCTTAGGAACTGTAACACCCCATCCAACATTAACATACTTACAATAAACTGCAGCGGAAGAACAACCTCATCACATTACTTAACTTGTTGGTGTTACACGCCGTTAGCCACCCACGTGGCTAACAAGGCTAATACATACACAATGTACCGGTCTGATGTGCTAAATTCCCGAGCACTATACATTAGTATCCCTTTCCATTAACAACAATAATATACACCTTATCAACTATACCGATACTTATAAACTGGTGCCGACAACAATATCGGTCTTACTACACCTACTGTAAATACGCACTTAAATGAATACCCATACCACAACTACCCGTCCTACTCTCGAACGGCTTCCAGCACTTCGCACCTGAAATAGGAAAAGAAGAGAAAGGGGTGGCCCCAAGGGCTCAGCACCTTTGCTGGTATGGTAATCCCGCAGCCCAACATGCTACCGGGCCACGCACGACTAATTGTCGTCTTAGCATGCAGTTGATTATATTTAAATCATGCATGTGACAATAAACACACCACACTTAACAATTCGCCTCAATGGGCTCAACAATCGGATAATACATCCTACTTAAAAGTCACCCATGGTATTCATCATCCCTAGAGTGTTTCTCCTCCAACGGAGCTACTTCCTTAATGACGACACATACCCTTAAATCGGGTTATCCTTAAACGTCTCTTATCACAAACTGGGAATCATATCATGATCCACACACTCCACAATATACAGCACACTCCACTTAATACAACCTACAACATACACTACATACAACACATAACAATACTTTGCACGTTTCTACGTACACAACATAATACCGCAATGAATACTGCATCACAGCAAAACACATAACACAACGGGAATGGTTCGCTTAGGAACCGACCCAAACATTGTTTACACACTGGTGAGCCTAGAGAATGTTGCCAGTCTCATGTAAGCTTGTTATACAATAACAACACTCATTACCGTCCTAATAGTTGGACGAGTAACTTAAGTTAAGGCGGTTCGGGTTTGGAGGCCCTAAACACCACACAAACACAGTTCCCACTAAACCGATCATAAGTCAGAATAGGTAAGCTTTGGAGTAAGCTAATGGGAGATCATAACCCGTGAGGGAAACAACCATAACAAAGAGAAGGGTAAGGCTAGGAAGGATACCCTCTCCCAAACAACGCGCGACCGGCCAAACCGGTTTCCTCACTACTGTTAGTACATACTTACTTTAGACAATACTTAGAACCCCACTATGGAGCCTGTCACATAACAACTCAAACAGTATTACAACTGGGTTAAACATACAAGGGAGATCCCTACATTCACATACACTATCACACATTTAGCACACGCATAGCCGTGGTTAGTACGTCCCATGGTACGGGTCGTTTACTCCGAATACCGAACTCTCAAGTGATCCTAGACTCAGTTAACTAAGGTTAACACTGTCGAGGTTAAACGGTGTCGGAGTTGAACACGCCACATATATGAATTACTGTAAACTCATTACATGTTTTATCTTACAACGTGGCAAACATACAGAAAAGCACATGGCATACAACCGGTGTAATCCGGTAGGACGCAGGTTGCAAGAAAACCATACCTGTCACCGGAGTCCACTTTACCACGTCCACTTATTTCCTCGAGCAATCCTCGACAACTGTTAACATCACATGTGTTCTTTATTAACATCGGGGTTTGCTTGATCATTTAATGTCAATGCTTAATTTTTCCCCGTTAACTTGGTTACATAACTTAACATTTTTAACTTGTTTTACTCTCACATTTTAATACAACTTTTAACCCACTTAGGTGTCATTAAAACTCACCTAACTTGTCCTTAACATCCTTATAACCTCATTACCTACCAATCCCCATCATCACATATCATTTCATAACCTTAAACCATGTTTTTGGTCCGACCGACCCACCGACCGACCCACAGCTGGGTCGGTCCATTACAGACCCCTTTTACTTCCTTACAAACATGCCCGTCCGACCCATGTCCGACCCACCCTTCTGGGTCGGTCCATGTGCGAACATTTTCCACCTTTGAAACTTGACGACCGACCCATGTCCGACCCCCCTTTTGGTCGGACCATTACGAACACATTTCTAACATTTTACAGAGGCTCGACCGACCCACAAACTGGGTCGGCCCCTGGGTCGGTCGCCTTCTATACTTACCCAAACTTTGCCAATCTTCACCAAACTTCTCCTAAGGCCTCTTAATGTGTTCTAACATCATTTGGCACTTCAAACACACCCTTAAGATATTCTTAAACACTCACAAAACTACTTTTCCTAATTCCTTAAACCTTTACTTATATCTCCACAAAATTCCTAACACTTACAATGTTTTCTCCTTATGATTTCTAGGTGGCATTTCACCTATAATGACCACAATACCAAGGTGTTTCCTCTACACCTTATCATCACCTCTCAACTTCTTTTCTTACTAACTAAATCTCCTTTTCACAACTTCTTAAAACTCCTTACTCAAAACCTTACCTAAACATCATTTATTCTTTGAACACCAACATTACCTAAACCTTAAACAAACTCCTCCAAGACTTAAATACATCTTAAGAATACCCATAGATTTCTAAAACTTCCAAGATAATGCCTAAATCCTTGCATCACTCTTAATCACTTTAACACAAGTTTTCTTCTCAAGTAAACATTCAATCACCTTTAACACTTCCTAGTTCACCAAAACTTCCTTAAAACACTTAGACTTCTTACACATTTTCCCAAATTTGGCCATAGCTCCTCTTGTATATACTCACATCCAAACACTTAGGTTTTACCTTATTTCCTTCAAAACACCTAAAATCCATCAAACACATTTTATACACAAACTTCACACATTTTGCACCACATAACAATATAGTGCATAACTTAAATTGCTTGGCACTTAGGCCCTTAATAACATGGCTCTTAGGCCCTTAAATTGCATAACCTTAAACACTGAATTTTCCCACATAATAATGCCTTTGACCTGCAAATACATACACCATCACATATTTCTTTTACTAATCTCTTTGAGAACACTTTACTAGCTCATTTACCATTTGCTCTTTAGGTAGTTTTAACAAGCATTATAAGCTTATTTCTCCTAAGGCATTAAACCACATTGAGATAGCTTGTTTACCTCTTTTCCTCACAAATTTCTTTCTTGTTTCCTTGTAAAACCGGTAGGGCATTTGGTCCCTTTTCAACTATTAAACATTATACAAACAATAGAATGAGTATTCAAGCATTAGCTTCTCCTCATTGTAAACCCTAGTTACACATATTGTTTTAACACATTAAGGTAATTGTTTTACCTTGGAATTGGAAGAGAACTTGAACAAGTATCAAGAGAGGACTCCTCCTAGCCCTTGGAAGATTCAAATGAAGCTAGAACAAGCAAGATAAATACACCATTGTGAGGTGAATTTTCGGACAACATGTAAACATGGAGGAAACATGGATTTTCTTTGAGTTTCCTTACCTTGAAGCAAAGGAGAACAAGAATGTGAAAAGATGAGCTCAAGCTCCTCCCATGGTGGTTTCTCTTGGCACCGAAATGGAGGTTTTGAAGTTTTGAAGAGACAAGATTGTAGAGCTTGGCTTAACTAAGAGAATGGTGGTGTTGTTTTTGATTTGGACAAGAGAGCAAGATTTGACAAGAGTTCAAAGCTTGGTTTCAATGGTGGTGTGGTGTGCTAGCCAAACCGTGAGAGAGAGCAAGAAGGGAGGGAGGAGAGCAACCGTGTGAATGAAGAAAGGAAGGGAAATGAGAGAATGAGATAGAACTTACTTTTTGAAGATATTTAAGTCTTAAAGCAAATAGTAACTATGAGTCACATTTATTACTTAACAAGTTAACATACTTGGTGACTCCTCACTACAAAAACCGGCCCCCTTTAATATAACAAGGGTATTTTAGTCTTTGTTTGTCAATTTAATTACTTAACATAACATATGTTAGATACTAGCTTGTAAAAATTACTATTCACAAATACAAGGCACATAGAAGTGAAATTTTTGATTTCCCACTAATATGGCCACCCAAATGTGATACTATATAGTACACATGTTAATTAAAGAGTAATGATGGACATTTAGCCATTCAAAACTCATTTACAAGACAATTTTTCAAAAACGTGCTTTAAGACTCCTTAAAGCACATTTGTGTTTTAACTTGTTTTCAAGCTTGGTTTTCTTTAGTAATTGATTTAATATGTTCATTAACATATGAATAAGGTATAGGTATGACCATTAGGTCTTATACACATTCATCCCAAGCTTAGAGCACATTTTTGCTCATATTGACTTTAAGGTATTTCCTATGTTTTATTGGTTTAACTGCCCACCAAAGTTTCTTAAGGACTTATTTAGCCTTATTAAATCATAATTAAATGTTATCAAGTCTTGGTAGGCTCTTTGGGTCCTAACCAAGTTCACTCATAGCTTAGAGCATGTTTTGCTCAAACTGTGTCTTAATGCTTTATTGCATTTATTATGGTTTAAATTGTTCACTGATGTCATTAAGGCACTTTTAGCCTTTACATACCATAATTTGATATTTAAACCACATATCAAGGTTGGGGTATTTCAGGAACTTTGTCTCAAAGTTGTTCGAGGTTATGGGTTTACAATGCTTACTCATTCTTACGTGTCTAATACCAAAGCCATACCTTCTTCCTCCTTACACTTCCCAAATCCATTACTCAGGGTCCCTACATACCATACCATACCAATGTACTATAGTTACTCCAATCTGCATTACTACCAACCATCCGGTTTCTTATTACAACATTTATACATTCACACAGTGCAAAGCTATCCCCAAAGCAATGCAATACACATTACGATCCCGCAGGCACTCAGGTCATCTAGACACAGGACTCCTCTATGTCCCGCTGCCCTTGGAATAATACAACCTGCTACACCACTATCTTCTCCGGTATAAGCTTCTAGCAATTACTTAGTCTCCAGTCTATGGAAAATCCTTCCCCACGGCTACATAGAAATCCTTCTAAAACATACAACTCCAGATTCCAATTTATGTTCATTACTTCTATCCTATGTGTGATTCTTGTGACCACTTGAGGGGAGCTTCAAGAATCATTCGACCCTGATGTGATCAGCATCAGTGTTGAACTATCTTTCCACCCCAATTTGTGTTCGGTTTCCCTTGATCTGATCAGGATCAAGTTCGACTTCCCACATCAGGTTCAATCAAACAAATAATTTAATTGTTTTCATTTTCTATCTTTTTATTCTTTCTAGTCGTGATTACGAATTCATACATCTCCAAAGGATGGAATCAATCCATCGATCATCCTCACTCTACTTCCCCAAATGTTTTACTCCGTGATTCGATACCTACATGCTCACTTCATCAACCTTCACTACTTCCATCCATTACTCACCATCATCTCCTATATTCTAACTAAGGAATACTACACTTCTAAGATTTAATTGACTTCAATTGTTTCAAATATTTTACTTACGATTCCACTACTTATAAACTTCATTCATCTACTATCCTCATTCATTTCGTACTACTTCTTCAAAGGTTACAATACTTGTGGGGCTCCGTCCACTACTCATTACTTTTCTTTTACTAATACTCTTACATTGGTGTTACAAGATGGGTATATCCATCCCATGGTATTTGCATGTCTAATGCCTAATTACCATAATTACAATATGAATGAGTACTTATGTTTATTTAACATAGTATCAGTCATCAATTTGGTTCTCATTTGTGCTATGCACATTATGGTTTATGTGTTTTATTCACAAAACTTACATTAAGCGGTTTCGCTCTACCCCCCTTAAAAGGGATTACACCCACGTAATCTCACATATGTTAATATTAAACATTGGTTATTTAATTCGGGCAATCCGAAGCATTTAGCTTCACTGCTGTATACTATATACTATGCTCTAGTCAAAGGGTCTTAACCATACCAATGGTTTAGTCTTTGCACCAAGAATTCCTATATGAGTTTATGTAACTCATAATTGATTCGGTTCTAGCCTAACCGGCTTCAAGGTATTAACAACCATTCTATTATACTTACTAGGTATATTGCCTCCTAGCTAGGGCCCACTAGCTTCTGCTGCGCGACCCTGATAGCTTGGGTTACTTACCCTTCGTGTTATCATTAATGTGCTATACATCACCTTCTTATCCGTCTATTATGGGATTAAGGTTTACTAAACAAATGCGGTATTCTTTTACCGTGTTTGAACTCAATGAGTTGTAGGTTTATAACCAGCTCTCTGGCAATCTAGTATACACACTATTTGTACTTCCACGATCATTCGCTAAGCTCTTCCGACTTATTGTCGGGCGAGGTTAAGTCACTACTCAGTTGTAGTGCTTCCTCTGTTGTCACTAGTTTCCAAGTTATACCAGTTCTTCTGGTTCGGTACAAGTGTCCTTTACTTGTATGACCTTGCATTGATATGCGTCGGTCCTAGTGACTTTCTTAAGTCTCCTTTCACCTTTTATTCCATTGGAATTCACATCTGTGATTGTTAGTGTGTTTCGCACTCTTCGTGCTTCTTTGGCCTTAGGCCGCACGGTTTGTTGCTAAGCTTGCTTAATTGGCTTGTGCCATGTCTGTTGGTGAAAAGAAGGGTTTACTACGGTTTACATTCTCCATATCCCTAGCCATCCCATTAGATCATTAGCTGCACAAGTGCAATACCAAAACACCCAGTCATACAGAGTGTAGAGGCGTAAACGCTTGACAGTAAGTCACTTATGTGATAGGAAAGAATATTTCTGTGTGTCATGTGATACTTATACTCCGTGTCATTGCATAACTACTTCCTCATAGCGGTCGCTTGTTGCGCACCGTATTCTTACTCATTGTACAACATTGCTTTTACTGACTCCGTTACTGTGGTAGTTTCTCTTTACTCATTGCCATTGTCATTGGCACCATTCCCTTATGGTATGAATACCCTGGGGTTTCCAATGTTCGTGTGTATGACGGTTGTCGTAGCATACCACAATATTAATATCTTCCCAATGTGGAGATGTTCTTCCATTTTAGGTTTCATGTGTAGGTTAGCTTACCTCCATTCCATCATCATTTATGGTACAACTCACCAAGTATCTTGGTTGACCGAGGATGAAGTGGTTTATCGGGCTACAAGCTCTCTTGAGCGTTGGTCATTCATGGTGTGCAATGTGCACTCACATTGATTGTTTTTGACAATTACTGTCCTCCCAAAGCTGAGCATTGGTTATAGGCTCTAGCTGTGCAGTTTTATTCTTGTATGTATGCAAACAGATAAATTGATCTACTAAAACTAAACAAATTAATCTAGAAAATAATAAATCAATAAGTCTGTCGGGTTGCAAAAATCCCGGTCACTATAGTATAGAAAGTTAAGCAACCAAGTATCGAACCGTGGGACTTGAATAAATAAGCCTAAGTCCTATCCTAAATCCTAAGAAAACTGGAAACTCAGGGGGGTTGTGAATTGTTTTTTTTTGAAACTAAATCAAATAAATGCAAATCAGAGTTAAATTAAGCAATCGGTAAAAACGAATGATGAAGTTGATAATATGAGTGGAACTCCGGGCTCGGGTTGTTCTTTTCTGATTGAATCTAGTAGCTCCTACAATTTAATTATGAGAAACGGAAAGGCCAATTCTTTCTATCTCTTACAATGCTAAATCCTAGTTCATTGAAGAGCTCACCTATCAGAACGTGTCAACTCTAATCTAGCAGTTGGCAAAACACATATAGGTGGAATAAGCACAAAGAATTGTTAGCGTTTGTAGGAAAGATTATCTATCCGACTAATCCTTCCCCAAATTCCCAGGTTAATTCGAACTCCCTATTAATCACCTTGTCTGATCTTAATAGGTTTCGCAAAACAACTCTATAACTCGCGAAATTAATAGAGAAGAAAATTGATAATCATTAACCTGAAAACAATCCGTCACAATCTCATAATCAAACTGCAGAATCTTTAACTACATTGAATCTCTTGAACAAACCCTACCCCAGAGTTAAATCCCTACTAGCCAGACATTGCCAAGAAACAGATAAATACAGTCAACATAGAAATCATAAGGGAAGAAAAACCCTTTTGTTGAACAACTATCCAGTGTCGATGGCTGCAGGTGTAAGGTTGAAGATGATGGCCACACTCCCTCTGTCGATGCTCCTCTAGAATGGTGGTGATATGCTTGGTGAATGTGAATGGAGGTGAACTGATGCAATTGGCGTGGATGAATGGAGAGAACCTCGTTTATCAGTGAGAGAGCGTGTGTGGTAATGATCGATGATGAGTCAATCCCTTCTCCCCTGATTAGGTCATTTAAATAGACCTTTCTCTCTCTTTTTCCCTTCAAAACGCCGAGCTTATGCTGTAATTTTCGTGCCGTCCGAACATTGGTCCGAACTTCAAAGTTCGGACACAATGCTTTGAGCGCTTTAATTCAGAAAGTTTCGACCTGTGTCCGAACTTTGATGTTCGGACATGCTCCGTACTTCAGGCCTCCGGCTTTTCTCAACCATGTCCGAACTTCGATGTTCGGACCGAAGTTCGGACATCCCATCAGGCGCAGCATACAAACTCTCGACTTGCGTCCGAACTTGGAAGTTCGGACACAAGCTCGGACGACCTTCAAAAATCCCTAAATTCTTCATTCGCTCCGATTCGACCCCCGTTTGTTGCAATATCTCCCTCGTGAGTAAATCTAGTGTTTCCCTGGCTTTTCTCTGCATTTAATCATAGAAAAAGGTATCAAGCCTTACCAAACAACAAACCAAAGGAAAACGGAAGATAAGTGTGGAATATTATCGATGTTCGTATAAAAATTAGGCATTAAAGATCACTAAAAACCATTCATATTTCACACTCATCAAACCTCCTCACACTTAACCTTTGCTTGTCCTCAAGCAAAGCAGGAGTAAAATGTCTCAGAATGCCTCAGGGCCAAACCTTGGGATTGCATAAAATAAGGAGCTTAAGACACAATAATCACCCAAGAATCGATCTGCTCCTAACTGCATGTCTCTCAAACAATGAAGTACGCTTTTTAAAACAAAAGATTATGAAGAAGCCAAATCATGAAGTCAAAACATAGAGTAACCCAGAACCTTCCAACCTTTTCTCTTCTCAAACCCGTGGATGACAAGGGGTGTGAAGTTATGCCATATTCCGCAGAACCTTTCAACACCACGTACTCATGATCTAATTTAAGGAATTACCATAAACATAAGACTTTAAAGAACTTCCTTTTTTTTTTCCTTGCATATATATCAATTTTTCGCACATAATTCATCCCCCAGACTTTTCTCTCCATCCTTGTAACGGTATTGGGTCTTTTATCCCAGATCAGACGACCTTAGGTAAATGGGTGATGAAACACCCCTAGGACTTAATAACCGGATGGAAGAGGCCTGTTTTTGGTTCAGAAAAAGAAACTTAGATCAGAGGAGTACCTTGCCTTTATCCTTCATTCCAGACATTCTCACCATTCCCAGGGTTCCAAGTTAAACCAGTTCTAACTTCACAACCAACTTGTTCACAGATATTTAACAAAATTCAGCCATTTGAAAATATGATAAGAGAGCACACAATTTTGAGCAAACCAACTCTAAAGGTCAGTACCGGACTCAACTCCACAACTAAAGATCCACCCAAGTATTCAACACTAAGAAGCACTCTAAGGGAATTACCCCCACATAGCCCAAAACCAAACAAAAATTAGGTAAGGGAAAATGACTGACACATTCAGAAAGATCTCCCCCTTCCTCACACTTAATGAAGAACAATGTCCGCATTGTTCAGAAATTAATCACAAGAAGGAGATCGGACTAAATGTGTCAGACTCACAAGGGTGAATTGAACAGTGACAATGTTATTCACAATTTAAAGCACAGGCCGAACAGTACCCAAAAAGAAAAAGAAACTAAAAACTCCCCTGATTTCTTTTGTGATGCTTTGAGGAAGTGATTCTTCCTCACACTTAGTGTCCTCGCAGGGGAGAATGTTTCCTCACACTTGCTTGAAGCTAGGGTCCGGCATGGAGTCAGCCCAATAAGGTACACTTGCACACATTCAAACAAAACATAAAAGTGTGCTAGAAGCATCGATTAGTGACAGCCAATATGAGTTAAGATTCAAACAAACGAAAATCAAAAGAAAAATTACAACCCAATCGAAATAAAAGTAATGAGTCTAACACAACCAAAAACAAATCCAGAATGAAGTCCAAAAACGGCTTCTACACAAAAATAGCAAGCAGCAGCATAATCACTGTGGAGGCGGATAGTACGCCTGCCACTGCTGGAACTGATCGAGCAGAGCCTGATAGTCTTCCTGAGAGCGACGGGCCTGCTGCTGCAGAGTCTCGATCTCCGCCTGATAGCGACGATCTGCCTCCTCGAAACGAGACTCCAGCTGAGCAAACTCATAGCGAGTGACGTACTCGCTCCCAGGGGCTGGCAGTGCTAGATACGCCTCCTCCTCGTCAGGTGAAGCAGCAGGAGCGGGCTCTGATGGTCCCTCACCCGCCTCTCTCTGGCGCTTCTGCGGTCGCGCTGCAGCCTTCTTCATCCATACCCCATCTCTGAACTCAAACCACATCTTCTTCAGGCCGCCCGCATCAATAGGAGCCCGCGCAGCATGCAGCCCCACAGTAGGAACAGTAACCCTCTGCCTCCTGAGTATGCTGCAGATCATGACTGGGAAGCCCAGCTTGTGCTTATCTTTGTGCTCCATGATGTACTGCATATGCAAGAAGATCACCCACGGCAAGTAAGTGAGCTGCACAGCCTCAGCAAACGCCGGATCCAGCACTGTCCGAAGTAGTAAGAAGTCTGTATGGTTCAGGTCCGAGCTCTGTCGTGGTACAATATTCGCAGCCAGTAGTGCGAGCAGAACTCTCTCCTGCGGGCTCTGAAGCGCATCAGCAGGGACGACCTGCTTTGATGGGTCATCCCCTCTGCGTCGTCGAGGCCCCTGAACCATAAGGGGGGTATAGTGCTGGATGGCAGCTGTCTTGAAGTCGTTGGGGTTAAGATGCTCAGGGCGGTCTGGGGCGGGATAAGGAATGTCCATATAGTGAGCAATCTCCATCGTGGAGACCGTCACTCTATCCCCGTCTACTATGGATTTAATCTGCCCATCTTGGTAGATCGCATTTGCATAGAACATGCGCACGGCTTGTTCAGAGTACGGACCTCCCATATCTAGAATCTTGCCCCAGCCCAATGGGTCCAAATAAGCCCGCAGTCCTAGCTGCTGCTCCAGCTCCCGCACCACACAGCGCTCAGCAATAATGTCCATACCTTTTTCGAACCATTCTTTGGCTGCATCATTTCTAAACTCAGGCCCGAGAGCTCTTCGGCTGGAGCTTGCTCCTGCAGCCCTTTTACCGCGTCCGGTGATTCGGCTCAGCATCTGCTCAATAAGGGTGACCAATGTCAATTAAAGGCAAGCAAGAAAATAGTTTTAAGTGTGCACATAATTACCCAAAATCTGACAGAGTGTCCCCTGAAAACTCATTATTCTCCACAGCAGAAGTCAATCAAATTTTTTTCATTCGCAACAGAGACTACTACCCATGACCAGCAGAGATCTAACTCACAAAAATTCGTAAATTTCAATCGGGTGTAACAGCATTTCAGTCAAACAAAATCTCAGTCATGCAAAATCCACAGATTCAAATAACATCCCAATAATGTGGTTCAACCACATCTTCTAGCAGTTCAACCACAGCACAGCAGAAAACAAAATTAACATCTGCAGATTCAGTCCCATTCACTTTTTTTTCAGTTCAGCGATGCAAAATAAAACCATACTCAAACATCCACATTGAACTCACAGTAGTGCAATTTTAAAACATCTCTATCCATCAACTTGCTGCATTGCAGATAATAAACTCCATATATGCAAATGAATCTCAGAAAGCTCAAAAATAACAGCCCAGTCTCGACTTTTCATACCTCAGATTCCAAATGTTGTCACAAATCCATCAAACGAGGTAAAAGAAGTAGAGAAATTACCTTGTTGGAGTTGAATGAGAGATTAGAAGTTGATAGAACAGCAAAAATCTGCACAAATCGAACTCGGAATTCCCAAAAGCGATAGTTAGGGTTTCGGAATATGTGGCTCGAAAATCGGACTAATTGGGGGATTTCTTGTCGATTGCGTGTGCTAGGGTGATGGAGAACTTAAAACCGAGCAGATTGGTAGTAAGAATGTGGATTTTGGTGGAAATTTGAGTGAGTTGTGAGAGATTGAAGAAGAAGGGGGAAAGGGGCTCTGTGCGGCGTCGCGAGGTTGAAGAGGAGGTTTTGAGATTTTAAGCTCGACCGCGTTCTTTTAGTTCAAAATTATCGGGGTGTCCGAACTTCGATGTTCGGACCGAAGTTCGGACATACATACCTCGGCAGAGTTTCGCGTCGTGTCCGAACTTCGATGTTCGGACATCTCGTTTTCTTGCTTCAGCGCACTCTCGAATCGGGTCCGAACTTCAATCTTCGGACTGAAGTTCGGACATCCCGTTTTGCACAACCCTCAGACTCTCGAACTGTGTCCGAACTTCAATCTTCGGACTGAAGTTCGGACATATTGTTTCCGCGCAGGTCTTCAACTCTCGAACTCGGTCCGAACTTTAATCTTCGGACTGAAGTTCGGACATCATCAAAAATGCATCACTTTGTTCCTTTTTGAGCTCCAACCACTGCAACAACTACATTACTCTAAAACAAAACTTAAAAAAAAAACACAAAATAGAAAGTACCGAAAACACTGGGTTGCCTCCCAGTCAGCTGCTCTTCTTTAATGTCTTTAGCTAGACAATTTCTGCTTGATTAATCAGAAGAGGTGCGATGAGCAGCTCTACAACAGCCCACAGTGAATTCCTTCAGCTTTCGCAATTCTTTTCGCATTCGCCAAGAGAATTTCTTTTTCAAATTCGAACTCGTCTCTTGAGAATTCTTCTTCGCCGTAGGATTGGATTCACTCTCCAAAAAGAATATTGCCTGTCGGGTTGCAAAAATCCCGGTCACTATAGTATAGAAAGTTAAGCAACCAAGTATCGAACCGTGGGACTTGAATAAATAAGCCTAAGTCCTATCCTAAATCCTAAGAAAACTGGAAACTCAGGGGGGTTGTGAATTGTTTTTTTTTTGAAACTAAATCAAATAAATGCAAATCAGAGTTAAATTAAGCAATCGGTAAAAACGAATGATGAAGTTGATAATATGAGTGGAACTCCGGGCTCGGGTTGTTCTTTTCTGATTGAATCTAGTAGCTCCTACAATTTAATTATGAGAAACGGAAAGGCCAATTCTTTCTATCTCTTACAATGCTAAATCCTAGTTCATTGAAGAGCTCACCTATCAGAACGTGTCAACTCTAATCTAGCAGTTGGCAAAACACATATAGGTGGAATAAGCACAAAGAATTGTTAGCGTTTGTAGGAAAGATTATCTATCCGACTAATCCTTCCCCAAATTCCCAGGTTAATTCGAACTCCCTATTAATCACCTTGTCTGATCTTAATAGGTTTCGCAAAACAACTCTATAACTCGCGAAATTAATAGAGAAGAAAATTGATAATCATTAACCTGAAAACAATCCGTCACAATCTCATAATCAAACTGCAGAATCTTTAACTACATTGAATCCATCTTGAACAAACCCTACCCCAGAGTTAAATCCCTACTAGCCAGACATTGCCAAGAAACAGATAAATACAGTCAACATAGAAATCATCCAAGGGAAGAAAAACCCTTTTGTTGAACAACTATCCAGTGTCGATGGCTGCAGGTGTAAGGTTGAAGATGATGGCCACACTCCCTCTGTCGATGCTCCTCTAGAATGGTGGTGATATGCTTGGTGAATGTGAATGGAGGTGAACTAATGCAATTGGCGTGGATGAATGGAGAGAACCTCGTTTATCAGTGAGAGAGCGTGTGTGGTAATGATCGATGATGAGTCAATCCCTTCTCCCCCTGATTAGGTCATTTAAATAGACCTTTCTCCCTCTTTTTCCCTTCAAAACGCCGAGTTTATGCTGTAATTTTCGTGCCGTCCGAACATTGGTCCGAACTTCAAAGTTCGGACACAATGCTTTGAGCGCTTTAATTCAGAAAGTTTCGACCTGTGTCCGAACTTTGATGTCGGACACAAGTTCGACATGCTCCGTACTTCAGGCCTCCGGCTTTTCTCAACCATGTCCGAACTTCGATGTTCGGACCGAAGTTCGGACATCCCATCAGGCGCAGCATACAAACTCTCGACTTGCGTCCGAACTTGGAAGTTCGGACACAAGCTCGGACGGACCTTCAAAAATCCCCTAAATTCTTCATTTCGCCTCCGATTCGACCCCCGTTTGTTGCAATATCTCCCTCGTGAGTAAATCTAGTGTTTCCCTGGCTTTTCTCTGCATTTAATCATAGAAAAAGGTATCAAGCCTTACCAAACAACAAACCAAAGGAAAACGGAAGATAAGTGTGGAATATTATCGATGTTGTATAAAAATTAGGCATTAAAGATCACTAAAAACCATTCATATTTCACACTCATCAATGTACATCGCCGGGACATCCCATGAAGCTTCAAGGGTTTTCTGGTCCCGTTCTCCAATTGAAGAGTACTCTGTCATTGATAAATGAAAGTTCTTGTTGAGGGGTCTGTCTTCACTCATAGGTCTAATGACAAGGTTTGCTATGTTGGTGTTTACACAATGGTCCACCACATGTTTGGGTGCTTATGGAGTATGCTTACTCCTTTAAGTCGTAATGGTTTGGAAATCTCATTTCCTTATTCCATCACCCCTTGGCAATATCTATTGCGTGGTTTTATTGTTATAGTAGATGGAAGCCCTTTCTAAGGGTTCACATCATCACCGCATTGGTGGTCTCCGGTTAACGAGGGGTACCTTCCCTTGGGTTTCTCGTATTGTCCAAACATGGACTAGGCCAATGTTGGCATTATCCTGATTCTTATGCCTCTGTGTACAATTGCTACAGAAGACATGAAGGCAATTAACGGCTTGTCAACCGTATACTAGACTGGTGCTCTAGTGACAGTGACGCTGAGTTGGCCATTACTACAAGCCACTCAAGATGTTGGGTTTGAATTGATGGTCCAGTTGTTGATTTCTTGTCGTATGAGACAATATTTCTTGCAGGTCTTGTTAGTAATGGTGTGGGTTTTGTAACCGTTTAAGGTTATACAACGCATCAGGTTTATGGCTTTAGGGCCATATTGCTGCAAGCTATGCTCTTTGCAAGCTGTTTATACATGTTTCCACTCCATGTATACCGTCATAGGTTGGAGGTATTATTGGGCTCCATGGCAAGTCGTGGCATCACGCTTCCGTTCATAGGAGACTCTTAGGCAATCTGGTGCTGATCAGTGCCTTTTGTAGACTAGGGTATTTCCTGTCAAGTGGAATCCCTTCGGTGTCTTAACCGAGTGCTCGTTCCAGCTCCTGTATTCTTGTCTTGACGCTTTGTTTGACTGTTGTTAATCCAGTCACCCTCAAGGATTGCTCCTGGGTGTTGGTAGCTGTGCCGTTACATCCGGCTAATGTTTATAACATGTGTTGTCCTCTATACCGTCTTATGGCATTGCATTAAGCTATCTCCTTTCGGGTTATGACGTCTCCCGTCATTGGGTAGACCGTTTATACTTGCTCCTAGTGCTTGAGACTAGGTTTAAATATCCTCTCCGATGATGGGTTGTGCTTCGTAGTAATCTTGTGATTGCTCTTGGGAATTCCGCCCCGTTTGTTGAGTATTGTTAGGTTCACGTTAGGCATTCGCCTTAATGTGTTTAGGCTGGGCATTCCATCCAGCTATCAGGTAATTGCTTGGATTATTTGAGACATATCCAATGTCTATACTTACTAGTATGTGCTCTTTGCACTTCCTAGTTCTTATTCCTCATCTCTAGATGGATTCTCTGAGTTCCTTGATACTTGATCGTCTGAGGTGTCCAGCTGTTCTGGTTTGAACTCACTCATGGTCCGTAGAACGGAGTTGACTACTTCCCGTGTGTCGCACACTACATGTATACATACGTGGGGTACCATATTGATACGTTACCACTTACCCAACTACATGTCGGGCCCGCAAGCTCCTTCGGAGTGCGGTTGTCCCACATCCCGTAATGGGTACACTCGTAGTGTTCGGCACACGCCTAGGTGAAGTATTCTATTGTCAACTCCTCTTGTATCATTCTTTGATACTCACCGTAATGCTGTTGGTCTGGTTTTAAAATCCAAGGTTTTAAAAGAAGGTTTATGGTTTTGAAAGAAATTTTTTTGGGTTTTAAAATATGGTTCGGTGTTAAAAGAAGTCTCTCATGGCATAGCCATGCCTGAGGTCTTGACCAAGTTTAGCTTCTCGCTGACTGGTATTTTCTAAATACTGTGGTCAGGCCGTTAGGCCTTTCCAAGGTTCCATACGTCTGGTTGTTAGGATGTGTGATCCTGTGGTTGTTTCGTTACGGTCACCGTACATTACTATGTACTTGTGACGTGTTAGTGTTCCTTTACATATCTTTGTCTTTACTGCACTTGCCTTGGCAAGTGCGTGGTATCGGTGGTTTTTGGATAATCCTATACCAATCTTGGTATGGTTTCTGCTTGTATTTAATAGTCTCGTTGACTTTTCCCTTGATCTTATTGATCTACAATTGGTATACTCGCCCCTTTAGGTAGCTTCTTGATGGTCTAGACATGGCTGTCGTAGATCTGGGTACTTCTCCACTCCTTGGAGGTTCCCGTTCTATTTGGTTTAGTGTCGTTCCTTGTGGCTCGTTCCCACACATTTGTGGTGGTTACTGAACCTTCCTCGTTTAGGTACTACGCTTGTAGTCCTATTGGATTATATCTCATGGTTGTTCTCGTAGTTGTCTGAGCTATATTGGCCAGTTATTGCAACCTTAATGGCGTCGTAATTCTGGAGTTAACCGCTTCCGACTATGTCCTTAGTCGGCTAGCATACCGTTGGTGGTATTATTCAAGTATTACTATCCCGTCGACTTGTGTCTCGGGTTCCGTTACTGCTCCCCTTTTCATTCCGTTGCACGGTTAGTGCTTCTGTCCTGCTGTTGGTTGACTAGCTAGGTTTCGCGACTGCTAAGCACGTCGCCCCATGCTGTTGTAAGTTGTAGCCTCCTCGTGGTTGGAGTGCCCTTCCTACCGCTATTAAGTGCGGGTGTTGTGGTTCAACCGGGATCCATCTCCGGGACTTCCAGTCCTTGGAATCTACCATATGTCGGTTCTTGTTTACCGTGTGATTGCTTCACAACTGCCAGATCGGGTTTTCCCCCGAGTATGAGAAGGCTTTTCTTCTCTCTGGCGTCCTTTCCCAAGTTATACAGTGGGGTTTGCGGCGGGCGGGACTGGTATTGTAGGTATCCGGTACTCACCGGTAGTTCCTAACTAGCATATCTCTAATGCTAACACTCAGCCCTTAGCCCTAAGCTTCGAATTCCTAACTCGGTATTTCCTAAGCTCGGTATTTGCAGTCATCAGAGCGATACTTTGCTCTGATACCACTTTTTGTAACACCCCTACCGTTAATACAATGCTTACCATCCAATCTCCTTACACATCAGATACATGCAGCGGATACATACTTACATACAATGGGTGATACAATGCCGTTAGTCACCCACGTGACTAACAAGGCTACTACTTCTACATACAGCATCGGTCTGATGGACCGGAATCCCGAGTACTACACATCTATAATACATACTCCATTCATCAATCAAATACAACAATGCGCCATTCAATACTTACTCCCCCATAATCCATACAATACAATATACTCAACCGAGTCTACTAGGATCCTTATACAATTATAATATCTCTTCCAAGTTCATACATACTCACTAAGAGTCTACATCTACCCATTCCTCACCACTACTTACCTTCTAAGTACAAGGGTGTGCCGCCGGTCTCTTACCTTGACCACATCCGCTTCGGGTACCTGCACACTAAAAACGTTCCCCCTAGGGGGTCAGCTTTCGCTGTGCATGATAACCGCATACCCGGCGTACTAATGAGGGTACGCCGACCACTTGGTCGAATACATGCGGTTGATTTCATTCAAACATACATGCTCTTATACATAATATTACAATACATTACGCAAGACATACATACACTTCATTACATACAAGAAGTACAACATAAACCATTCAGTACATACTTACCTTTTTCCGAATTACACATACACATTACATACACAATATACAATTCTTGTTAGCTTCATTGGTCCACCCGGGTTAATCGGGTGGAGATTACTCTTTTACTCGTTACTTCATACATACGCATACTACTCATACTCATACATACTTACGGATCCATACTTACTTACTCTTACTCTTACTCAAGTTAAGTCGTCGGGACCTCGGCCCTGGGGACTACACCGTCCCACCTCCGGGATTTACTTGACTCACCAATCCGGGATGCTACCCATTTAAGGGATTTGGGCCGCGGACCAGTTTAAGAGTCAGGAATTGCAGCCAACCTCTTGTGACTCCGCATCCTCACGCGTGGCCGAAACTATATCGGACTTCTACTCATTCCAATTTACTCACTTAAGTTAGGAGTTAGATAGTTAGGAATTAGCAGAAGTCATTCATTCAAGCCACAATACACAATACATTATTCATATACATATCCATACAAATACAATACAATGTACAAGTACGCTACAAGGTACAATTACACATCATCATCATTCATATATTTCATGAATTATACAAACTATTGTTCGAGGCAAATATCGAGAACAATGTAAACAAGCACAAGTAAGTGCAATATAATCCGATTCATGCATTTATCTTATAGGTGGTCAAATAAGCACACAAATCGGGGTAACCAGATTAGGATACAGGGCATGAAGAAATCATACCTTTCACCGTTGGTTTACTTTATCGGGTGTTCCCTTGCTCCATAGTTCCTTATTTGTCCCTCGAGTCTTAGTCTCGAACCAATGACTACATGTCAAACGGTTCAATCAATTCTAAGCATTACAATATATTCATAGCTACTACTCCCGTTATCCCATTGCTTTGGTTTACTTAATGTTCTTATACTTTCATCTTCCTTAACTAATCCTCTTACTTGTTTCCCATTCACGTACTTATTTCTTTACCTTTAGTGTTGCATTAATGGTGTATTATTAAAGTCCCATATATATGTACATATCTATATATATATACATACATATGATTACTGTGTTACTATTGTTATTATTATATATATATATATATATTTTTAATATAAGTTGGGGCCGTCACCCACCGTCCGACCCAACCTATGGGTCGGACCGTTCCAGTAAGTTTCGGTCCTGTGGTCTAGACTCCGTCCGACCCACTGTCCGACCCAGACTCTGGGTCGGACGAAGTCAGTAACTTCGTCCCTTTTTTTTGCCTGTCCGACCCACATCCGATCCACGGCTCTGGGTCGGACCCTTCCAGAAAGGTTCACTGCCGTTGCCTAAGCCCCGTCCGACCCACTGTCCGACCCAGACTCTGGGTCGGACGGTAGCAGAACCTTGCTACAGCCTTTATTTTCTTTTCCCAATTTCACCCATTGCTTCCCCAATCTTCCTACATACATCCTAACATGTTTTATTACTATTTAAACATTTTAAATCACCTTAATTCATCCACCAAATCCATTGCTAAATCCATCAAACAACTTACACAATTCCCTCACTTCTCTTTCAACACTTGTAACAGTTTTTGTTACACTTATGCTACAGATTTTAAAAGCTCAATGCTCATATCCAATACTCCTACTACAAATACCATTACTAGTACCCCAAATGCATTTCCAAGCCATTACACCACCTATACCCAAGTCCAACTCTCCTCTTACCAAATCTTGCACACTATTTCTTCTTAGGTCTACAATGCAATTTAATACCTCCTTGCTACAGATTTTGGTTCCCACCTCCTCCATACATAATTTCCTCTCCTAATGCCATTTCCAATGCCTACAATGCATTGCCTCTCCTCTTCAAGTCCAACACTCACTCCCAAGGTCAAGTACATAAATCCTCCTAGTTTCTCCAATGCCATTCAACAATTTTTGCTACAGATTTTATATCCTTTCATTCTCTTACCACAACTACTACTCCATAGTCATTAAACACCCCTACTAACTCCAATACACACCTTGGTTTTCCCATTCACCAAGTCATCCATACATATACATATTCCTACCAAAATTTCGCCATAGTTCCTCTACTTTTCTTACTTGGCCACACATACCAATTCTCACCAAATTCATTCCTAATCTAGCCACACCCTTACAAGGGTCCTACCAGCAATCAATACAAATATAAATCCATCCCAATACACCAATACTCCATCAAGCATCAATTCTAATACACATACACAACCATTTGGCTCCAAGGCCTACAATTCACATACTATTGCACAATTACTCGCACTTCCACAATTACATTACTAATACATTATTTTGGGTTCTTTAGATTGGTTTACCCATTCCCATTACTCTAATGCACTAAAATTTAACATTAGTAAAGAGCTCTTACCTTGAGCTTTTAATTCCTTCTTTCTTTCTCATTTCTCCTCCTTCTTCCTTTCTTGCCCAAATCGGCCATGTGGGGAATGGGGTTGCCAAACTCCATTCCCATCACCCAATGAACACAAAACACTACAATTAATATACTAACTCTTAAATTAATGTCAATTCATTGAAGTGTTTGAAATGAAATTTCTAGGGTTTACCTTTGGAGAGTTTTAGAAGGGGTTTTAGCCCTTGGTTCAAGAAGGTGAATCCACCACCATTGTAAGGTTGATATTATGCTCAAAAGAGAGAGAGAAAATGGAGTGTTACAAGGAGGTAAAATCGGTTATGAAAGGAGATGGTGAAAACATGAGTTTTTCATGTAGATTTTTACCTTGTTGGAAAGAGGAGACTCCAAGCTCCATAATGGTGTGCTTTTCTCTTCAAATGGGGAAAACCCATGGAGATGAAACTCATCCTTTTAGAATTTTGAAAAGAGGGAAATGTAGAGGAGAATGAGGGGAGTTCAAATATGTAATTTATTTTTGATTTGGAGCTTACATGAGGATGGAGCATGAGGTAGAAGGTGGAGTTGCCATGGGAGCTTCTTGAAGCTCTACAAAATCGCCCAACCAGAGGGAGAGAGGATGGAGAAATCGGTGGGGATAAGGAAGGAGAGAGGTGAGAGAGTAGAGAAATGAGTGAGTGAGGAGAGAGGGAAGGGATAAAGTAGTTTCTACTTTATTGCTTTTTGCTTTTGGCTCTCTTATTTAATTAGCTAGTTACATGTGTGTGTGAGGGAGTTATTTGACTATTAGAAATCGGCCCCCCTACAGTTATACTAGTTGGAGCGTTTTTCGTTATTTACAGAAAAACGCTCGTTACTTTACCCGGTTTAGGTACTGTTCACTAACCGGGCCCGTTTTCCGGAATTTTCTTGTTTAATTATTTTTATTGGTTATTAAGCTTCCATAAATGCTTAATAATTATTATTTAATGATTTATAATTTTTACGGGTCCGTTTGACCACTTAAAGTCACGTTTTCGGGCTTTCTTGAAAAACGTGCTCTAAAGCTCTATTAGCGTTTTAATTCATTATTTAGATCCGTTTTCTTCGGGAGTTGTTCCCACATATTATTTAGGTTTTATTAAACCTTTAGAATCCATATAATACTCTAACCGAGGTCTCATACCTCCTGTGGTTATTTAACGCTTATTTAGCATTTTCCGCTTTTTGAGCGTTTATTTATTTCTTTTGGATTTATTTTTCCTTACCAGTATTAATTAGGTACCATTAGGCCCTTAAATACGTATTAGATTAATTTTAATCCTTATGTTTAAGTTCGGGGTATTTCACTTACCTAAACATCATTTCCTCCTTGTACATCAACATTACCTAAACCTTAACAAACTCCTCCAAGACTTTAGTACATCCCAAAACACCCATTGGATTTATAGAACTTCCAAGATAGTGCCTAAATCCTTTCTGCCTTCTAAAACACCTTAATGCACCTTTCTTTCCCTAGTAAAGCACTTAATCATTCTCAACGCTTCCAAACTCACCAAAACTCTTTTTAAACACTTAAAACTTCTTATACATTACCCAAATTTTGCCATGGGTTCACCTAGCACATTGCCATACCAAAACACATTGTTTTTCACCATTTAACATTCAAGAACACCTAAATCCATCAAGAACTTTCTCACACACAACACTTCACCAAATTTACACTACATCACAATATAGTGCATAAACTTAAATTGCTTGGCACCTAGGCCCTTAAATAACATAAACCATAAACACTGAATTTCCCACATATATATTGCCTTTGACCTGCAAATACACTCAACATCACATATGCCCTTTTATAAACTCCTTGAGAGCATTTCTCTAGGTCATTTGCCATTGGCTCCTTAGGTATTTTATTAAGCAAATCAAGCTCATTTTTTTCCTAAGGCATTTTAAACCACATTGAGATAGCTTGTTTACCTCTTTTCTTCAAGATTTTTACTTGAACACTCTTGTTCTTCCTTGTTTGGAAATCGGCAAGAGTACTTGGCTACTTGTCAATGTTCTAATCAATACACAAGTAAAACCAATGAACATTCAAGCTTCATGCTTAAACTCATTTACAAACCCTAGGTTATATATATTGTCTTTGCACATTAGGATAGTTGTTTTACCTTGGAAACAAAAGAGAGCTTGAATAAGCATCAAGAGAGGACTCCTCCTTGTCCTTTGAAGATTGAAATGGAGCTATGAAAGATCAAAAGAACACACCATCAAAGGGTGATTCTCGGTTACACACAAAAACAAGAGTAAACATTGATTTTCTTTGGTTTTCTGATAAGTGTCCAAATGAGCATGTTTTATAGGTGTATTTCATATATAATATTAGCACTTTTCTTGCTCATTTCTCCACTTCGGTTAGTTTTCCTCTAGTTTATGTTTTATTGTTATCTCATAAATTTATTGTTTAATCATGAGGAAAACCAAACTGGGAGTAAAGTAGACGAAGAGACGAACGCATAGACGCAAACGGCTCAGAAAACGGAGTCCAAACGAAGAATCTAGAGCCGGTCAAAGTTCGTAGAAGGAAATAAGTCAAAAACTTGTGTCCACACAAGTGTCCGCATGGGGATGGGCGGACAGCTAGGCGGACAGGACACAAGTGTGACCGGGCGGACACAAGTGATGTCCTTAGGCGGACACAAGTGATGTCCTTAGGCGGACACAAGTGATGTCCTTAGGCGGACAACACACGCGGGCAAGACCACATGCGTCCGCATGGCCCTGGGCGGACAGAGGAGCAGACAGAGGCGCGGACAGAAACAGACAGAGACGTCCGCATGGTTTCAGAGGCGGACACCAACGAGGACAACAAGCGGACGTGACTAAAAATCAACGCGCGCCAGTTTTCTTCGCCCGTCGACTTGCTTCTGCCATATCCATCTACTCCGCAGCGCCTACCTTATTTTCCTCACGCGTCTTCAGCTCTGTCCCCTGCAATTAATGAGCAATCAATGCTCTTCCACTCCAGATCTGCCTCTTCCCTTCCTCTATATAAACACACTGCACCTTCCACCAAATACACACGTTCCACCCCCAAAACTCAACACTTCAAATCACTCATTCCACATACAAAATCCTACATACTCGCTCCACTCTTCGTTCTCTTCATTTCTCCATTCACCATCCACACCTCCGTATTATTATTACGTCCAACCTCTGTCTGACTTATTACCAGTTAATATGTCAGGCTAAGGAGGATTTACTCCGGGTGAAGGTTTAATTATGTATTTGTATTAATTATTCAATATTTCTACTGGTTAAATTAAATTCAGTTTGTTACGATTAAAGTTTTGTTTCTCTCCCTTTTTAATAAATTTCATCGATTTATTAAAAAGCCTTACTAAATCTGTTTCTAATCTGATCGGTGACAAACAGATAGGTTAATTAAGCCGTAAAACTGTAGGAACTTATTTTCATCGGATAAGTTAGTACAAGTTGCAAGAATAAAATTCCTCTCACTCCTCTGCCGTTTACACGCATTTTGCTTGAGTTTTCATCGGACCTTGCATTTTCAGGTAAACGAGTTCTTATGAGTTTTCATTGGACCTTAAGATAATAAGAGGAATCTTGCCAAATTATTATATTAAACCGGTAGAGATAGCATAATTAATCAGATCATATTAACCTGAACCCGGAGTTCCGTTTAATTTAACTTTAATTCACCTAAATTAATCTGTTATTTACTTTTCAAAAACAAGTTAATTAACTCCCCCCTTTTTGTGACACGCTTAGGTACTAAATAATTCACCTTAGTCCCACGGTTCGATATCCGGTCGCTTACACTTTACTATACTACCACGACCGGGATTTGTTTGCAGCCCGACGTTTATTTTGAGTTTTAATTTCTTTTCTTTTATTTTAATTACACCAGTTCTAACCACTCACGATTACACGTCTGCAAAATGGCGCCATTGCCGGGGACTTGATTTATTCTAGTCCCTTAGCCCCTGTTAATTCACCTGTTATATTATAATCATCTGTTAATATTATTTTGTTGTTAATTTAATTTTGGACATCTAACTTTGGACTACAGACATCTGACTTCTGACATCTAATTACTAACTCTTTATATTATTGTCATTTAATTTCCATTGTCCTTAACATTTAATTTCCATTGTCCTTCAATTTCCAGTATACTAACTTATAATTTCCAGTATACTAACTACTAACTTCAAATTTCCAGTATACTAACTACTAACTTTAATTTTCTGTCATTTCTTTCCATTGTCATTTCAATTTTCTGTCATTTCTTTCCATTGTCTCTAACTACTAACTTATAATTTCTGTCAACTAATTCCTGACATTTTTTTTATTCTAACACATAACGAGTTTCTTTCCTCTGTTTTGAGTGGTGAATGCCTTTTACCAGGTCAAACAGCCTCCCAGAAAATATTAATAATCACACGGTTGGTTACAATCCAGAGATCGAGAGAACCATTCTGCGCACTCTAAGGCAGAGACGGACTCAACAGAACATTACCACCACAGTGATAGAATCTGACCCGGAAGCTGACATGGCATCTACACCAGCGACAGTTCGAAATATCAACAGGCCATCTAACCAAGGACAACAGCCTGCTATTATCCTTCCTCACCTTAGCCCATCCGAATACGATGAGTGGCAGAAGCTGAAGCCATATCATCAGATCAGATGTGTTAAGGATCTGGGTATGTTTGATGGTTCCAGTCCAGACGAAGCCCTGTTACATGTTACAAAGTTCTTGCAACATGCCAACAGTCTTACTGCAACCGACGCAGTACTCCAGTACGCAAGATTGTCATTATTCCCTCACAGCCTGACGGGAAGTGCGAGCAAGTGGTATCATAGCCTGACACCGAGTACCATTGGTACTTGGGATGACATGGCCACCAAGTTTTACGACAAATTCCTACCCCCGAGCCGAACGTTGGAGATGATTGCTGAAATCTATAATTTCAAGCAACCTGGGTCGGAGAATATTTGTGAAACTTGGGACCGTTTCAAAGGACTACTACTTACTTGTCCTCACCACGGTCTGACGAAAGAACAAGTATCACAATTGTTCTACAAAGGCTTGATCGGTCCGTGCAGAACAATGGTACTGTCCTCGTTAGGGGCTGACATTCTGAAAAAGCCAGGAGCACAATTTCTGAATAGCATGGAGTCTCTCTGTGAAGAAATAAGAGACTGGGCCTCCGGTGGATCAAGGAGCGGTACTCCAGGTTTATACCATGTTGGGGAAAGTGATAACAAGTTCGACCAACTGATGAAAAGCCATGAGCAACTCATGGAGAGCAATGCTCAGCAGACAACAAAAGTCAGTACTCTGCAAAAAGTGGTTGAGCAGATGGCTATGAATTCCTACCCCAGCAAGCTAAGTCAATGATTTCCAGATCATCTACAACCCCTCCAGGCTATGCACCTCTGTCCCAATCATCTCCTGTTATTTCTTGTACGCAATGTGGTGGGCCTCATGACTATGAACAATGCCCCCAGCTACAAGAATTAAAAGCAGCAGAGGAGGCAAACTATCTCACCAACAATTCAGGATACAGACAACCTTGGCAACGTAACATGCAATCCAACCTTCGCTACTCAAACACCGAAAATATCCAAAACCCACATACACTTCAAACATCCCAAAATTACAGACCTCAGTCCAATTTTCAAGGAGGCCAGAGGCAGTATCAGCAACAACCTTACGAAAATGATGCTTCTTCGAGTCGACAAACTCCACCTCCTTCGAATCCTGAGTCTGGAATGTCTCAAATGCAAGAGATGTTTAAGGCAATGATGGGTAAGTCCAGATACGCAAGAAGAGGTCGCAGCCCTGCGCAAAGACCAAACCCTTGCAGTCTCAGATTCAACAACTCCTTACCCAACAAAGGCCACCTGGTAAATTTCCCTCACAAACCAATCCAAATCCAAAAGAGTATGCAAGTGCAATTTACGTAGTGGACCAGCCCATCACATTAGCTCAAAGGGAGCAACAACCCCGAGAGGAAATGGTCCCTGAAGTGGAGCAGCAGGCTGAGGAAGAATACCTCGACATGAACCAAATGAAGCTCTATGCCAAATTAGTTGCGATAAACGAAATGATGGAAGGTCCACTAGACCTTACATCACAGCAACCGGAGAGCAAACTGGTTCATATAGTGGACGACTTACCTGGATTTGAGTTACTCTATACCACCACCCCCGTTCGAAAATGAGCAAACGGTATCAAACTTCTGCTTGAGCTTGAAGACAAGCCATCAGAGGACAACTTCTACCTCAACTTCATGGAGCTCCTCCCTCTGAAGTCAATTACCGTTATTTTCCCTCCTTCTCTGTGCTATATCCAGAAAATGAGGATAGTTACATCCTCAAAAAAGAAGAGGAAATGCTCGCTCCCGTCAGAACATCCAAACAAAATACCAATATCACCTTCAAGGAACCACCTCCCTCTGAAGTTGAATTCAATCAAGGCTCTTCCTATGAGCCTCTCAAAGAAGACGAGGATTATTACATCCTCAAATTTGAAGAGGAAAAGCCATCCAACTTTGATCTTCATCTGGAGGATCACAGCCTTCCCCTCTTATGCAACAAAGAAGTAGGGTGGAAACTCGAAGTCAGCTCGCTAAGTGAGAAGGCCACCTTTCCATTTGATCCAGGGTCAGAATTTGAAGATACAAATTTCCCCAAGTTCTCCCTGAACCGCTCAACGCAGTTAAGGATGTCTTCATCCTTAAATTTGAATGGGCGTCTCCACAACTAGATGATACTCACACTAAGGATCATCCATTGAAAAATTTGGGCCCTTCGACAAAGAAAAATAATGCCCACCCAACCCACCCGTTGAAGCCCACTTCCACCTACATTTTCATTCCGGGGGAGGAAATTTACATCCTCGACTCTGAGCAAGCACCACCACTACCATCTTGCATCCATACGGCTAACAACAAAAGGAGAATGTTTACATTCTCCAGTTTGAGGAAGCACTACCACCATCACCCGGTTTTCAATACAATATTAATGGCAGCAAACACCTCCTTCAAAACCAGGTTTTGTGGAGTTTGTCTTTCCTACTGTAATTGTTGCCGTAATTCTTTGTTTTGATCCAGGTGGTTCGGTCCTACATATTGCCAATTTCCTGTTCCCGGTACTACCATTGTCCACATTCATTTATGATCCGGGATAATGACGAACATGCGTCTAGCTAGAGACGTTAAACCCGGGCAGCTTGGTGGGAGGCAACCCACTATCTATCTTTTGTCTTTCCTTTAATTTAATGTGGTTTTCCTTTTTGTACTATATTTCCCTTTATTATGTTATAATAAAATGCAGGTTTTACTTGAGTTCTTCTCGCTGTGTAGAATATTCCTTACAGGTACATTTCATGACATTCCACAGCTGCACTCAAGTGTGGGGGAGCTCAACAGACTCTACGGAATTTGGGGAGTACACTCTTTCCTTTATTTATTGCATGCCTTGTGAATTTAATACCATCTACGCAATGAGGGCATTGCTTAAGCTTAAGTGTGGGGGAAGAGCCTTTTCAGGGCATTTTGTGCTAAAAATGTTTAAATCTCTCTGCTTATCTTGCATTTGTTCAAAAATTAAAATTATGTACCCTGCTAATGTAGGTTGTTCTCTTTAAAAACAAATACTGTTATGAATTGTGGGATAAATGGTACAAATTTTAAAATTTTGATTACTTTTGAGGAGCATTTTATATGCGGTGTGACCAAATAATCTGCAAATGGTTGGATTTTATTGCTCAGGGTTTCTTTCTGTCTTCTCTCTTAGGGATTGCTAATGAAATACCCCAAACCTTGGTATGTTGTGTAAATGTTAAACTATGGTATTTAAAGGCTAAAAAGTGCCTTAGAAACATAAATGAACCACTTAAACCATGGTAAAACACAATAAAACACTAAGACACGGTTTGAGCAAAAACATGCTCTAAGGTTGGAGTGAACTTGGCTAGGACCCAAAGAGCCTACCAAGACTTGGTAATATTTAATTATGACTTTATAAGGCTAATTAAGTCCTTAGGAAACTTTGGTAGACAATGAAACCAAACAAAACACAAGAAAATACCTTAAGGTCAATATGGGCTAAAATGTGCTCTAAGCTTGGGATAAATGTGTATAAGACCTAATGGTCATACCTATGCCTTATTTATATGTTAATGAACATATTAAATCAATTACTAAAGAAAACCAAGCTTGAAAACAAGTTAAACGCAAAATGTGCTTTAAGGAGTCTTAAAGCACGTTTTTTGAAAAATTGTCTTGTAAATGAGTTTTGAATGGCTAAATGTCCATCATTACTCTTTAATTAACATGTGTACTATATAGTATCACATTTGGAAGTCTATATCAATGGGAAATCAAAAATTTCACTTCTATGTGCCTTGTTTTAGTGAATAGTGATTAATAAGCTAGTTTGTAACATATGTTGTTATAAGTTGTTTAATTGGTCAACAAAGGCCAAAATATGTTATAAATGAAGGGGCCACGGTTTTGGGTGTGTGAGTCATCACACTTGGCTAGCAAATAAAGAAAAGAATAAAAAAAAGAGAAAAGTTACTTTATAAATAAATATCTTAACAAAGTGTACTCTCTACCTCATTCTCTCTTTCCTTCCATTTCACACGGTTTTCATCTCCTCCCTTCTCCATTTTCGTTTTGCTACAGTAAGTAGCCATTCTCCATCTTGAATGCTTGAACTCATGGCTCAAGCTCCGAATTCAATTCCGAGACTAACCGTTGTCTTAGTTAGAGTAAGCTCTACATTCTATCTTTTCAAATCTTTAAAGCTCCATTTCGGTGCCAAGGAGAACTTCCATGGAAGGATATTGAGCTAAATTTTTATGCCTTGTTGATCACCTTTGCTTCAGGTAAGGAAAAACCAAAGAAAATTCCATTTCCTTCATTTTTGGTGTTGACCGAAAATGCACCTTGTAATGGGTCTTCTCTTGTCTTGTTTTAGCTTCATTTAAATCTTCCAAGGGCTAGGAGGAGTCCTCTCTTGATACTCATTCAAGCTCTCTTTCCATTCAAAGGTAAACAATTACCTTGATGTGTTAAAACAATATATGTAACTAGGGGTTTACAATGAGATGAAGCTTAAAGCTTATATACTCATTACAATGTTGGTATTGTTTAGTTGTTGACAAGGAATGAAATGCCTTACCGGTTTTATGAAGAAACAAGAAAGAAGTTTGAGTGGAGAAGAGGTAAATATGCTATCTCAATGTGGTTTAATGCCTTAGGAGAAATGAGCTTATAATGCTTGTTAAAAACTACCTAAAGAGCAAATGGTGAATGACTTAGTAAGGTGTTCTCAAGGAGACTAGTAAAGGAACATATGTTTGGTGTGTGTAATTGCAGGTCAAAGGCATTACTATGTGGGAAATTCAGTGTTTAAGATTTATGCAATTTAAGGGCCTAAGAGCCATGCATTTAAGGGCCTAAGAGCCAAGCAATTTAAGTTTATGCACTATATTGTGATGTAGTGTAGTTAAAGGCTTAGTTGTGTGTAAAGGGCATTTCTGTAAAGATGAATGTCTTGAATGGTTAAAGGATGAAAAACAATATGTTTGTGTGTAAGGAATGTGTATTAAGTGATTAAGTGTTCTTGGTTGTCTAAAGGTGAAAACCTAAGGTTTGGGTGTGAGAGTTTACAAGAGAAGCTATGGCAATTTAGTTGATAAACAAAGGAGTTTATGTGATGAAATGAGATTTTAAGACCTAGAGGTACTAGGAACTTGTTAAGTGTTAAGATGGTGGAAGAAGGTGAATCATGGTGTTCTTAGGTGTTAAGGTGCCATGGGCATTGTCTTGGAGGATTTAGAACTCAAATGGGTGTTTTGAACACACCAAGGAATTGTTATGTGAAGTGTTAAGTCTTGTTCAAGATTTGGTAAACAAAGGAAAAGAAATGCCTAGTGAAGGTCTAAGTGAAAACTTGTGGGAAATTAGAAGCAATTGTGCAAAGGAGGTGTGTATGAGAAATAATGCTTTTGGAGTGGTGGTAATGTTTGTGATACAACACTTTGGTTAGTTGAGGTAGTAGGCATGATATACCATTAGAATCTAAGAAAAATGATAAGTGCTAGGAATTGTTGTAAGGAATTGAGTAACCAGTTAGTGATGATTTAGGAAAGTTTAGTGCTTGTTTTAAGGTGTTTAAACATGTAGGAAACATGTGGAAAGTTTATGGAATGATTAGGTAAGGTTTAAGGTTGGTTTAGGGGTTGAAAAATGATGTTTTGACAAGTTGAAGTGGTCCGGGTCTTAGTCCAGGACCAAGACCCGGACCAAGGGTAAAATAAGGCCGAGAGTACATTCTACAAGTGGTCCGGGACCTTGGGTCCGGACCAAGTCCCGGACCAGGTCAAAAGTGTTGCAAAATCTGTTTTAAAGGCTTCTAATCATGGGGGATTGAATGGTAATGGTTTTAGATGATGTTTAGGCCTTGTTTGGTGACATGTAAAGGTCTTAAAGTGTGTAAACAAATGTTAGGTTTGATGTGAGAATTGTGAACTTAAGATCACAAGTGTAAAATTAAATATAACGGGATGACGGGGTAACTATGGGCGCATTAGACGTTAAACAACATGTTACATCATGTTAATAAAAGTACATGTAATGTTATCAGTTGTTCGAGAATTGCTCGAGGAACATAAGTGGACGTGGTAAAGTGGACTCCGGTGACAGGTATGGTTTTCTTGCAACCTGTGTCCTACCGGATTACACCGGCTTGTATGCCAATATGTTTTTCTGAGTGTTTGCCACCTTGTAAGATTAAAACATGTAATGAGTTTATGGTAATTCATTTATGTGGCGAATTTGGCCTCCGATACCATTTAACCTCAAATATGTGTTAAACCTTAGCTAACCAAAATCTAGGAACACATGAGTGATCGGTATTCGGAGTTAACGGCCCAAACCTTGGGAACGTGCTAACCACGGCTATGTGTGAGTTAGTTGGACATTGTTGTTGATGCAAGTGTGTGAACCTCCCTTGTGTGCTTAACTCGGTTATGATACCGTATGGTGTGTGGATGTGGTAGGCTCCATAATGGATCTCTAACTACTTATTTATAAGTGTATATGTACTAATGGGGGGTGAGGAGTCCGGTTGTTCCGGCCACGCGTGTGATGGACGGGAGTCGATCATATCCGGTTCGGCTCTCTTGGTGTATGTATAGGTGTATTCCAATTTGGTTTCTACCTTCCCTTAGCTTATCCAAAGCTATTACTGACTCACGTCGGGCCACAGGGGCATACGAATGTTATTTCGGTGTGCTTGGGATTACTATATCCGACACACCTTGGGTAAAGTTAACCGTTCGATATAACTGGACGGTAACGAGGTTGGTAACGAGCTTAGCATGGATTGGCAATAATCTCTAGGCTCACTATATATACTAACTATGGTGGAAGGTTCCTTGTGTGAACCGATTATGGTGTTTGTGTGTTATTGTGCTAGCAATTCCCTGCTATGCTATGATATGTATGTTAGGTGTTTAAAATGACTCGATGTTGTCATGTATACGCGAAACAAGAAAGGTTTTGTTATGTTTTGTTATGTGAGGAATGGATATGTTGTAGGATATGGAGTGTGTGGATCATGGAAATGAATCCCAGTTTGTGACAAGAGGCGTTTAAGGATAACCCGATTAATGGGTACGTGTCGTTCATTAAGGAAGTAGCTCCGTTTTAGAGGAGAGCCACTCTAGGGTTAAGGAATCATTGGATGATTTGTTAAGTGTGGATGTGTTGGATATATGTTGAGCCCTATTGTTGGGTGTATGCAAAGAGTTGTGTGTTATGGTTTGTATGCATGATTTAAATATAATCAACTGCATGCTAAGACGACAATTAGTTGTGCGTGGCCCGGTAGCATGTGGGCTGCGGGATTACCATACCAGCAAAGGTGCTGAGCCCCTTGGGGGCCACCCTTTCTCTCCTTTTCTATTTCAGGTACAAGGAGCTGGAAGCCGTTCGAGAGTAGGACGGGGTAGATGTTTATACATGGGTAGCCATTTAAATGGCGTGAGCATGTAGCGTAGTAAGACCGAATTGTTATCGGCATTAGTTTGTAAATACTCGGTACAGTGGAATGTATAAGTATATGTTGTGTTAATGGAAGAATGTAGTGTAGTGCTCGGGATCTAGTCCATCAGACCGATACAAAGTATATGTATTAGCCTTGTTAGCCACGTGGGTGGTTAACGGCGTGTAACACCATTGAATAAGTAATGTGATGAGTTGAGTTTCCGCTGCAATGTGTTGTTAAATGTATGGTTGTAGTTGGGGTGTTACAAAAAGTGGTATCAGAGCGAAGTATCGCTCTGATGACTGAATTACCGAGCTTAGGGAATACCGAGTTAGGATTTAAGTACTTTGGGTTAAGGGTTGAGTGATAGCGTGAGAGATACGCTAGTAAGGAACTACCAGTGAATACTGGAAACCTACTATATCCTTCCCGCCCTCCACAACCCCTGTTATATAACTTGGGAAACAACGCCAGAGAGATGGAAGTCCACTCTTACTCGGGAATACCCGATCTGGCTGTTATTAAACACATCTAAAGGTACGGAGAACCTGTCATATGGTAGATCCCGAAAACTGGGAATCCCGGAGACGGTTCCCATCTAAACAGTGTTAACCGCATTTCATAGCGAAGAGCGAAGAATCAGTGTACAGAAGAATAGAATTTCCGGCAACCTGGGTCGACATGCAGAGCAGTCGAGAATAACCAGCTTGCAACGCACTGACCGTGCAACAAGCAAGAAGTGGATTAGTGAAACCCGAGACGAATGTCTATGGGACCACAGTTGGTAAGTAATACACCAACGGCATACCAACCAACTAAGGAACTGTAACATAGTGCCCAAACAAGAGACAAGTCTCAGTAACCACGACGATGCGTGGAACGGGCTCCAAAGAGAAAATAATGCTAAGTAAAAAGGGGACTCCAAGAATGGGAGACACCCCAGTTGATAACTATTATGTGAATACAGTGAGAAGTTACCCAAAGGTTATTGTCGAGGCAGTAAGATCAGTGAGGGCCAACAAGGCCACTGATGACAAAATGGGTAAAAACAATACCACAAACGGTATGTGTTAAACCGATAGCCAGTTAGCATGGCGCACTTGCCATAGCAAGTGCTGCTATAACAGGGCTGTTCGGGAAATTTATAAACAAATACAAAGTACTTGGTAAAGTACCACAAAGTTAAGTGTGATCGTCATAACAGTGGAAGGGCCTGCTAGCCTAACCTCTGTAATTGTAAGTACACCAGTCAGCAAGAAGCTAGACTTGGCTAAGGTAAGAAGATGTTGTGAAACCATGAAAATTTTCTTTCAAACCCAAATTTATTCAAACCCTTTCTTTTCAAAACCAAATTTTCTTTCAAACCAACACTTCTTTCCAACCTTCTTTTAAACCAAACCAGTAAAACCAAGGGCAGATGATAAGATACAACAGTGGATAAACTTTCCCTCGATTAAGTTCGGGAAGCAAGGAATGAATATTGTCACGGGACAATATAAGGGAGTTGACAACAGAATACTTCACCTAGGCGTGTGACGGACACTACAGGTGTACCAACTGTGTTGTGGGACGACCGCACTCCGATAGGAGCATGTGGGCCTGACAGACCTACTTATAGGTTAGTTGGGTAAGTAGTAATGTATCAGTATGATACCCCATATATGTATACGAGTAGAGTCCGAAACACGGGAAGTAGTCGACTCCGTCTACGGTCAGCAGTATAATCAAACAAGAGCTAGAGATTACAGGAATGGTTGAAGTTAAGGAACTCAGTTAAGTTAACGAGACTAAAGGAATTAGTGAATTCCTTTCAAGGAAATGTTTAAGAGTCAGGAGGTGCGAAGTGCACTAACTGAATGTAAAGACATCATATGACTTAAGGATCCTCAGGGATAAACGTGATAGCTGGAATGGTGACCCAGCCTAATGTGGACACATTAATGTGCAATGAACGGGATGAAACTCCCAAATCAGTACCTACACTATCAGGGAATGTTGATCTTCACAGAAGAAGATAATAACCAGTGAAGAACGCAAAAAGGTGTGGCTAACGGAATGTACCCATGAGTGCAAGCCAGATGTAATGGCATATGTTAGTAACACCCGGGAGCAATCCTTGAGGGGTGTTTGGATTAAACATTGTTAGATGGAGCAATATAACAGAAACGCAAGAGTTGAAACAATTACCGGATTAAACACTGAAGGTAAACCCACTTAACAGTAGGACCCTAAGTTGCCAGAGAGATAACTTGGAAGGAATCGCGACAGTAAGGCTTATAAGCCACAACAACTTGTGATATGTAAATTTGATCGGTTGCAGAAGTATATGCTTACAGAAATAGAGCGGAGAACGAACCACTGCATTAAGAGTGGGGATACCTCTCGATATTGTGAGACCGCAGGAGCGGTAGCTATATGACCAAGTTCAAGGAGTGCTAAGGTGGACCACGTTGTTATTACCCCAGGATGATTTGAAAAATAATACGAAAAGAAGTGCTCGTACCAGTTGTGTACACAGAAAGAGTAGTAAGTCTGATAGCAATCACCATAGGTGTGTGAAGCTAAATGTGTAGCGAACAACGCTCAAAGAAACATAAAGGCTCAAGAAAAATAGTAGTATATTCAAAAATCAGCCAAATAAGTGGCCAGATAAACCCAGCGTAATAGCGGAAGCTAATATAATAGCGGATACAGTATAAGTTGATGCTATATAATGAAAGAGGATACGGTGTGCAATAAGCGACCGTTGTATAAGTATTGCTAGTGATGGTATGACAATAAGCAGAGTTGTGAGTTAACCCCAGTGGAGATACAACAGTAATTGATAGCAAACGAACCGAGCAGTAAGCCGGTGACAAGTATTATGTGATAAGAATTTCGGTAAAACACAGTGTGAATTCCTATCGCAATCGCATGAGAGATTTACTGTCAAGAGTTTACGCCTCTGCACTCTGTATGACTGAGTGTTTTGGTATTGCACTTGTGCAGTAATGATCAAGTGGGATAGCTAGGAATCAGAAGCATGGTAATTGTGGAGGAATAATGTTATAGTGGCCGATGCATAGGTAATGCAAGGCCGCAGGAATGGAAGAGTACTTGTACGAAACCAAAGGTGGAGGTATGGTTAAGAATAAGTGATAACAGTGGCACTAAATGCCAAATATCGGTATGGAATATACCCCAAATGTTGTAATTAGCTGAGAGAGCACTACACACTAAGTAGTAGCTCAATCTCAACCGACAGTAAGTCGGTAGAAGCAAGTCAATCATTGTGAATTACATACTAGTTTACGCTGTAAGCTATTGGAGAAGTGGATGGAAAATCGTGAAACTCACCGAATTCGCTCAGGGTAAAAGATACCATGCGTCGGTTGAGAAACCATTCTTCCCAAGATAAGGGTAATACATTGGAGATGTACAATACAGTAACAGTAACGAATGGGGCAAACTAGCTCTATAATTATCAGGGTTGCGCAACAGAGGCCAGTGAGCCCATGCGTCAGGTACCGGGTATACATTGTGAATATGAATGGATGGCTAGTAATCAATGCCTAGAAGCCTCACAGGCCAGGACCGAAACCGGTTATGAGTTAGATAAACTCCAAGGAGAATTCTTGGTTGAAGGATTAAACCGCCGGTATGGTTAAAATCCTCTAACCAAAACGCATTGTGTACCAGACCGCGTGGAAGTTAAAATACTTCACGACGGCAGAACATTTTAAAGCCAATGTTCAGTGGTTGATTACGTGGGCGTAATCCATCTTAAGGGGGGTAGAGCGTAAAGCCACTTAGTGTGTTTTACCGTACAAGTGTACGTGAACTGGGTTGTGCATAGCACAAAATGATTTGTTATGATGGTTGGCGCGTGTGTTATATAAACATACGCATTTATTTGTGGTTAAATTGTGGTAATTGCGCACAGAAGATGCGAATACCATTGTGGGAAGTGTGTTTATTGTTAACAGTGGTGTGTGATAGTACAAGTGGAAGGGAGTAAAGAAACTCCCGGGGAACTAAAACCCCGATGGTGCATAAATGTAAACCATGTATTGTATTTTGATAAAAAAATATATGTATATATATACAGTGTTGTGATTTATGAAGGGTTATGAGACCGATATAGAACCTAGTGAGAATTAAATTCCCTAGGTAACTTGAATTAAGTTGGATTTGGATGATGATTGATAGACGGAGTTCTATCCCTTGGAGATGTATGATTATGACTAGAAGGATTAAAGATAGAAAATGGGATATGCTTGAATTATTGTTGGTTGAAAAAGAAGTGGGAGGTGAAACTTGATTATCATGAGATCAAGGGAAGCCGAACACAAATTGGGGTGGAAAGATAGTTCAACACTGATGCTGATCACATCAGGGTTGGATGACTCTTGAAGCTCCCTGTAAGTGGTCACAAACAACCACGTTAAGAAAGATGCAAAGAGCATAAACTGGACTTGGAGTTGTGTTGTGTTTTCAAAAGGATTTTCAATGAGTTTCCAAAACAATCGATTAATATTTTGAATAAAAGATCTTCTTATACTTAACCTAGTAAAGAATATTTTTGTAGTACTTGCTCACGAGCTGAGGACGTATGAGCCTTTGTCTTCGGACCGGTGACATGAGAAGTATATGTTAAAAAATTAAGTGACTGTTTTGATCTCCCAAAGGAACGGGGACCAGAAGGTGTCCATCGCGACCGGGTTCTGCGGGATCACAGTGTATATGTACTCAACATGGGACTCGAGCCCATGGAGAGATGGAAAAGGTATTTCTGTTGATATACATGCTATGACATGTTGTTTGGTATGTGTGATAAAGGTTATTTTGACTTTGATCTCCTAAAGTGTATGCTATCAAGGCCTATGAGTCTAAATGTGTTGTGTTACATAGACCTATGTGTCTAAATGTGGTTATGTCACCCAGACCTAAGAGTCTGAGGGATATTGTATAGGTGCAAGTGTGGTGAAGGTACCCGGACCATTAAGTCCGAGGTTACCATGTGAGTATGATATTTTATGTATAATGTGGATATGTTGCCCGGACCATTAAGTCCGAGGTTGGATGTAAAGGGTGGTTGGTAATGGAAGTTTATGGCTATAAGTAATTCCCGTATTCTAATCAATGATGCGAGGAAATGTGAACTTCGAGGACGAAGTTCTTTTAAGGGGGGTAGATTGAAATACCCCAAACCTTGGTATGTTGTGTAAATGTTAAACTATGGTATTTAAAGGCTAAAAAGTGCCTTAGAAACATAAATGAACCATTTAAACCATGGTAAAACACAATAAAACACTAAGACACGGTTTGAGCAAAAACATGCTCTAAGTTGGAGTGAACTTGGCTAGGACCCAAAGAGCCTACCAAGACTTGTAATATTTAATTATGACTTTATAAGGCTAATTAAGTCCTTAGGAAACCTTGGTAGACAATGAAACCAAACAAAACACAAAAAATACCTTAAGGTCAATATGGGCTAAAATGTGCTCTAAGCTTGGGATAAATGTGTATAAGACCTAATGGTCATACCTATGCCTTATTTATATGTTAATGAACATATTAAATCAATTACTAAAGAAAACCAAGCTTGAAAACAAGTTAAAACGCAAAATGTGCTTTAAGGAGTCTTAAAGCACGTTTTTGAAAAATTGTCTTGTAAATGAGTTTTGAATGGCTAAATGTCCATCATTACTCTTTAATTAACATGTGTACTATATAGTATCACATTTGGAAGTCTATATCAATGGGAAATCAAAAATTTCACTTCTATGTGCCTTGTTTTAGTGAATAGTGATTTTAATAAGCTAGTTTGTAACATATGTTGTTATAAGTTGTTTAATTGGTCAACAAAGGCCAAATATATGTTATATAATGAAGGGGCCACGGTTTTGGGTGTGTGAGTCATCACACTTGGCTAGCAAATAAAGAAAAGAAGAAAGAATAAAAGAGAAAAGTTACTTTATAACATAAATATCTTAACAAAGTGTACTCTCTCACCTCATTCTCTTCTTTCCTTCCATTTCACACGGTTTCTTCATCTCCTCCCTTCTCCATTTTCGTTTTGCTACAGTAAGTAGCCATTCTCCATCTTTGAATGCTTGTAACTCATGGCTCCAAGCTCCGAATTCAATTCCGAGACTACCGTTGTCTTAGTTAGAGTAAGCTCTACATTCCTATCTTTTCAAATCTTTAAAAGCTCCATTTCGGTGCCAAGGAGAACTTCCATGGAAGGATATTGAGCTAATATTTTTATGCCTTGTTGATCACCTTTGCTTCAAGGTAAGGAAAAACCAAAGAAAATTCCATTTCCTTCATTTTTGGTGTTGACCGAAAATGCACCTTGTAATGGTGTCTTCTCTTGTCTTGTTTTAGCTTCATTTAAATCTTCCAAGGGCTAGGAGGAGTCCTCTCTTGATACTCATTCAAGCTCTCTTTCCATTCAAAGGTAAAACAATTACCTTGATGTGTTAAAACAATATATGTAACTAGGGTTTACAATGAGATGAAGCTTAAAGCTTATATACTCATTACAATGTTGGTATATTGTTTAGTTGTTGACAAGGAATGAAATGCCTTACCGGTTTTATGAAGAAACAAGAAAGAAGTTTGAGTGGAGAAGAGGTAAATATGCTATCTCAATGTGGTTTAATGCCTTAGGAGAAATGAGCTTATAATGCTTGTTAAAAACTACCTAAAGAGCAAATGGTGAATGACTTAGTAAGGTGTTCTCAAGGAGACTAGTAAAGGAACATATGTCTTGGTGTGTGTAATTGCAGGTCAAAGGCATTACTTATGTGGGAAATTCAGTGTTTAAGATTTATGCAATTTAAGGGCCTAAGAGCCATGCATTTAAGGGCCTAAGAGCCAAGCAATTTAAGTTTATGCACTATATTGTGATGTAGTGTAGTTAAAGGCTTAGTTGTGTGTAAAGGGCATTTCTTGTAAAGATGAATGTCTTGAATGGTTAAAGGATGAAAAACAATATGTTTGTGTGTAAGGAATGTGTATTAAGTGATTAAGTGTTCTTGGTTGTCTAAAGGTGAAAACCTAAGTGTTTGGGTGTGAGAGTTTACAAGAGAAGCTATGGCAAAATTTAGTTGATAAACAAAGGAGTTTATGTGATGAAATGAGATTTTAAGACCTAGAAGGTACTAGGAACTTGTTAAGTGTTAAGATGGTGGAAGAAGGTGAATCATGGTGTTCTTAGGTGTTAAGGTGCCATGGGCATTGTCTTGGAGGATTTAGAACTCAAATGGGTGTTTTGACACACCAAGGAATTGTTATGTGAAGTGTTAAGTCTTGTTCAAGATTTGGTAAACAAAGGAAAAGAAATGCCTAGTGAAGGTCTAAGTGAAAACTTGTGGAAATTAGAAGCAATTGTGCAAAGGAGGTGTGTATGAGAAATAATGCTTTTGGAGTGGTGGTAATGTTTGTGATACAACACTTTGGTTAGTTGAGGTAGTAGGCATGATATACCACTTAGAAATCTAAGAAAAATGTTATAAGTGCTAGGAATTGTTGTAAGGAATTGAGTAACCAGTTAGTGATGATTTAGGAAAGTTTAGTGCTTTTTTAAGGTGTTTAAACATGTAGGAAACATGTGGAAAGTTTATGGAATGATTAGGTAAGGTTTAAGGTTGGTTTAGGGGTTGAAAAATGATGTTTTGACAAGTTAATAACATGGTCCGGGACCTAGCCCTTGTATAGGTACCCGGACCACCCCTTAAAAAGAGCCGAGAGTGAAGTTTAGAAGTGGTCCGGGTCCTTAGTCCAGGACCAAGACCCGGACCAAGGGTAAAATAAGGCCGAGAGTACATTCTACAAGTGGTCCGGGACCTTGGGTCCGGACCAAGTCCCGGACCAGGTCAAAAGTGTTGCAAAATCTGTTTTAAAGGCTTCTAATCATGGGGGATTGAATGGTAATGGTTTTAGATGATGTTTAGGCCTTGTTTGGTGACATGTAAAGGTCTTAAAGTGTGTAAACAAATGTTAGGTTTGATGTGAGAATTGTGAACTTAAGATCACAAGTGTAAAATTAAATATAACGGGATGACGGGGTAACTATGGGCGCATTAGACTTTAAACAATCATGTTACATCGATGTTAATAAAAGTACATGTAATGTTATCAGTTGTTCGAGAATTGCTCGAGGAACATAAGTGGACGTGGTAAAGTGGACTCCGGTGACAGGTATGGTTTTCTTGCAACCTGTGTCCTACCGGATTACACCGGCTTGTATGCCAATATGTTTTTCTGAGTGTTTGCCACCTTGTAAGATTAAAACATGTAATGAGTTTATGGTAATTCATTTATGTGGCGAATTTGGCCTCCGATACCATTTAACCTCAAATATGTGTTAAACCTTAGCTAACCAAATCTAGGAACACATGAGTGATCGGTATTCGGAGTTAACGGCCCAAACCTTGGGAACGTGCTAACCACGGCTATGTGTGAGTTAGTTGGACATTGTTGTTGTATGCAAGTGTGTGAACCTCCCTTGTGTGCTTAACTCGGTTATGATACCGTATGGTGTGTGGATGTGGTAGGCTCCATAATGGATCTCTAACTACTTATTTATAAGTGTATATGTACTAATGGGGGGTGAGGAGTCCGGTTGTTCCGGCCACGCGTGTGATGGACGGGAGTCGATGTCATATCCGGTTCGGCTCTCTTGGTGTATGTATAGGTTGTATTCCAATTTGGTTTCTACCTTCCCTTAGCTTATCCAAAGCTAATTACTGACTCACGTCGGGCCACAGGGGCATACGAATGTTATTTCGGTGTGCTTGGGATTACTATATCCGACACACCTTGGGTACAAGTTAACCGTTCGATATAACTGGATGGTAACGAGGTTGGTAACGAGCTTAGCATGAGATTGGCAATAATCTCTAGGCTCACTATATATACTAACTATGGTGGAAGGTTCCTTGTGTGAACCGATCTTATGGTGTTTGTGTGTTTTGTGCTAAGCAATTTCCCCTGCTATGCTATGATATGTATATGTTAGATGTTTGAAATGAACTCGATGTTGTCATGTATACGCCGAAACAAGAAAGGTTTTGTTATGTTTTGTTATGTGAGGAATGGGATATGTTGTAGGATATGGAGTGTGTGGATCATGGAAATGAATCCCAGTTTGTGACAAGAGGCGTTTAAGGATAACCCGATTAATGGGTACGTGTCGTTCATTAAGGAAGTAGCTCCGTTTTAGAGGAGAGCCACTCTAGGGTTAAAGGAATCATTGGATGATTTGTTAAGTGTGGATGTGTTGGATATATGTTGAGCCCTATTGTTGGGTGTATGCAAAGAGTTGTGTGTTCATGGTTTGTATGCATGATTTAAATATAATCAACTGCATGCTAAGACGACAATTAGTTGTGCGTGGCCCGGTAGCATGTGGGCTGCGGGATTACCATACCAGCAAAGGTGCTGAGCCCCTTGGGGGCCACCCTTTCTCTCCTTTTCTATTTCAGGTACAAGGAGCTGGAAGCCGTTCGAGAGTAGGACGGGGTAGATGTTTATACATGGGTAGCCATTTAAATGGCGTGAGCATGGTAGGCGTAGTAAGACCGAAGTTGTTATCGGCATTAGTTTGTAAATACTTGGTACCATTGGAATGTATAAAGTATATGGGTTGTTGTTAAGGGAAGCAAATGTAACGTGTAGTGGCTCGGGAGTCTAGTCCATCAGACCGATACAAAGTACATGTATTAGCCTTGTTAGCCACGTGGGTGGTTAACGGCGTGTAACACCATTGAAATAAGTAATGTGATGAGTTGAGTTTCCGCTGCAATGTGTTGTTAAATGTATGGTTGTAGTTGGGGTGTTACAGCTAAGGGGTGCTTCACTGTAAAAAAAAAAGAAAGAAAAATACAAAAAACAAGGGACTTGCGAGACACCATTGGTAACCAACAAAAGAGAGTTGAGTGTTCTTAAATACAAAGGCGAGATGCCTACATTTTCTCATCTCTCATGCAAAAGCGAAACAAATGCATGAATCTATTTTTCCTTTTGTTTTCTCCTCAAATGCCCATTCTTGAGAGAAGTTGGCCATGGTAAAAGTTCTCAGAGTCACCTAAACAAAAGAAACATTGAAGTACCTTGGATCATACCCCGAAACTCTATATTTTATTTTTACCCTGAGCACACCTATGCCACCTGATGGATCACACTCCTCAATAAGTTAAAAAGATCATGTTTATCCTACCCTTCATATTAATATTTGTTAGTATTGAGCATTCCCTACTTACTTGGGTACGTGGTTTTGCTTGAGGACAAGCAAAAAGATAAGTGTGGGGGTCTGATAAGTGTCCAAATGAGCATGTTTTATAGGTGTATTTCATATATAATATTAGCACTTTTCTTGCTCATTTCTCCACTTCGGTTAGTTTTCCTCTAGTTTATGTTTTATTTTTATCTCATAAATTTATTGTTTAATCATGAGGAAAACCAAACTGGGAGTAAAGTAGACGAAGAGACGAACGCATAGACGCAAACGGCTCAGAAAACGGAGTCCAAACGAAGAATCTAGAGCCGGTCAAAGTTCGTAGAAGGAAATAAGTCAAAAACTTGTGTCCACACAAGTGTCCGCATGGGGATGGGCGGACAGCTTGGCGGACAGGACACAAGTGTGACCGGGCGGACACAAGTGATGTCCTTAGGCGGACACAAGTGATGTCCTTAGGCGGACACAAGTGATGTCCTTAGGCGGACAACACACGCGGGCAAGACCACATGCGTCCGCATGGCCCTGGGCGGACAGAGGAGCGGACAGAGGCGCGGACAGAAACAGACAGAGACGTCCGCATGGTTTCAGAGACGGACGCCAACGAGGACAACAAGCGGACGTGACTAAAAATCAACGCGCGCCAGTTTTCTTCGCCCGTCGACTTGCTTCTGCCATATCCATCTACTCCGCAGCGCCTACCTTATTTTCCTCACGCATCTTCAGCTCTGTCCCCTGCAATTAATGAGCAATCAATGCTCTTCCACTCCAGATCTGCCTCCTCCCTTCCTCTATATAAACACACTGCATCTTCAACCAAATACACACGTTCCACCCCCAAAACTCAACACTTCAAATCACTCATTCCACATACAAAATCCTACGTACTCGCTCCACTCTTCGTTCTCTTCATTTCTCCATTCACCATCCACACCTCCGTATTATTATTACATCCAACCTCTGTGTGACTTATTACCAGTTAATATGTCAGGCTAAGGAGGATTTACTCCGGGTGAAGGTTTAATTATGTATTTATATTAATTATTCAATATTTCTACCGGTTAAAATAAATTCAGTTTGTTACGATTAAAGTTTCGTTTCTCTCCCTTTTTAATAAATTTCATCGATTTATTAAAAAGCCTTACTAAATCTGTTTCTAATTTGATCGGTGACAAACAGATAGGTTAATTAAGCCGTAAAACTGTAGGAACTTATTTTCATCGGATAAGTTAGTACAAGTTGCAAGAATAAAATTCCTCTCACTCCTCTGCCGTTTACACGCATTTTGCTTGAGTTTTCATCGGACCTTGCATTTTCAGGTAAATAAGTTCTTATGAGTTTTCATCGGACCTTAAGATAATAACAGGAATCTTACCAAATTATTATATTAAACCGGTAGAGATAGCATAATTAATCAGATCATATTAACCTGAACCCGGAGTTCCATTTAATTTAACTTTAATTCACCTAAATTAATCTGTTATTTACTTTTCAAAAACAAGTCAATTAACTCCCCCCTTTTTGTGACACGCTTAGGTACTAAATAATTCACCTTAGTCCCACGGTTCGATATCCGGTCGCTTACACTTTACTATACTACCACGACCGGGATTTGTTTGCAGCCCGACGTTTATTTTGAGTTTTAATTTCTTTTCTTTTATTTTAATTACACCAGTTCTAACCACTCACGATTACACGTCTGCATTTTCCTCACCTTGAAACAAAGGAGAATAACATGGCATGAAAATATGAGCTCAAGCTCCTTCAATGGTGAATCTCCATGGCACCAAAATGGAGTTCTTGAAGATTTGAAAAGATAGAAGTGTAGAGCTTGGTCTAACTAAGACAAATATGGTCTTAGAATTTGATTTGGAGCATGGAGTTGGATTTGGCAAGGAAATGAAGATGGAGAAGAGAGGTTACTATAGCCCATCGTTTTTGAAGAAGAGAGGAGAGGATGAAGACGGTGGTAACAAGGAGAAAAGAAGAGAATTAGGTGAGAGGTCTACCTTTGAAGATATTTATGTTATAAAGTAACTTTCTTCTTTTTACTTACATTTCCTTCCTTTCTTGAATTGATTTTTACATGGTGGTGAGTCACCACTTAGAAAACCGGCCCCCTCCATATAATAGGGTATTTCTTGACTTATGTTGACCATTTAATTAAGCTAAGTTGACTTAAGTCAAAACTAGCACTATTTGGGCACTATTCACTAACCAAGGCACATATTTGTGAAATTTTTGATTTCCCATTGATTTAGACTTCCTAATGTGATACTAAGTAGTACACATGTTAATTAAAGAGTAATGATGGACATTTAGCCACTCAAAACTCATTTACAAGACAATTTTTCAAAAATGTGCTTTAAGGCTCCTTAAAGCACATTTTATGTTTTAACTTGTTTTCAAGCTTGGTTTTCTTTAGTAATTGATTTATTATGTTCATTAGCATATAATTAAGGTATAGATATGACCTTTAGGTCTTATACAAATTTAGCCCAAGCTTAGAGCACATTTTGCCCATATTGACTTTAAGGTATTTATTTGTGTTTTATTTGGTTTAATTGTCTACCAAGGTTTCCTAAGGACTTAATTAGCCTTATTAAATCATAATTGAATATCACTAAGTCTTGGTAGGCTCTTTGGGTCCCAACCAAGTTCACTCCAAGTTTAGAGCATGTTTTTGCTCAAACTGTATTTATGGTACTTTATTGTTTTCACCATGGTTTAAATCGTACACTGATGTTTATAAGGCACTTTTTAGCCTTTAAATATCATAGTTTAGTATTTAAACAATATATCAAGGTTTGGGGTATTTCAATCTACCCCCCTTAAAAGAACTTCGTCCTCGAAGTTCACACTTCCCACACATCATTTGGATTAGAACACGGGGATAACTTACAAAATAAAACTTTCGCACCCAAACATACTTTACATCTCAACCTCGGACTTAACGGTCCGGGTACATACACACATCCATACATAACATAACATACTTACATGATAACCTCGGACTTAACGGTCCGGGTATCTTAACAACATTTGCACATACATAACAACCCTTAGACTCTTGGGTCTGGGTAACGTAACAACATTTAGACCTATAGGTCTTGATAACATAACAGCCTTTAGACACATAGGTCTATGTAACACAACAACATTTAGACTCATAGGTCTTGATAACATACACTTTTGGAACTCAACCACATTAGGACTCGAGGTCAAAATAATATTTATTACACATACCACTCAACATGTCATAGCATGTATAACAATCAAAAATATCTTTTATATACACTGTGATCCCGCAGAACCCGGTCATGATGGACACCTTCCGTCCCCGTTCCTTTGGGAGATCAAAAATATCACTTAAATTTTAAATTTTTTTTTCCTTGTGAGGTTAAGTAAGAGAACTTTAATTATGTAAAGTATCTATCGACGTTTTATAAATACCAATTCAAAATCCTTTTGAAAACACATACAGCTCCAAGTCCAACTTATGCTCTTTACTTCTTTTCTTAGCGTGGTTAATTGTGACCACTTACAGGGAGCTTTAAGAATCATCCAACCCAGATGTGATCAGCATCTGTGTTGAACTATCCTTCCACCCCAATTTGTGTTCGGCTTCCCTTGATCACATGCAAATCAAGTTCCACCTCCCACTTCATTTTCACGCATCAAATAATACACTCATTTCCAATTTTCTATCTTGTTGGTCATTCTAGTCATAATCATACATTTCCAAGGGATAGAACTCCGTCTATCAGTTATCTCCACTCACTTGAATCCTGTTACCTAGGGAATCTTATTCTCACTAGGTTCTATGTCGGTTCCATACCCTTTCATGAATCACTATATTACATATATACATATATTTTATCAAAATACAACACACGGTTTTACATTTATACACTGTCGGGGTTTTTGTTCCCCGGGAGTTTCTTTACTCCCTTACACTTGTACTCTCACACATAACTGTTAACAAAATAAACACACTTATCACAATGGTATTCACATCTCTTGTGCGCAGTTACCACAATTAAACCATGAATGAATGCATATGTTTATCTAACATGTGCACCAATCATCAAAACAAATTATCTTGTGCTATGCACACCACAGTTCGCGTACACTTGTACGGTAAAACACACTAAGCGGTTTTACGCTCTACTCCCCTTAAAAGGGATTACGCCCACGTAATCAGTCACTGAACATTGGCTTAAAATGTTCTGCCGTCGTGAAGTGTTTCAACTTCCACGCGGTGTATACAATGTGTTCTGGTTAGAGGATATTGACCACATTGGCGGTTTAGTCCCTAAACCAAGAATTCTCATTGGAGTTTGCTTTAACTCTTAACTGGTTTCGGTTCTGGCCTGTGAGGCTTCTAGGCGTTAATAATTAGCCATTTACTCATATTCGCTATTCACGTTGTACACTTGAATCACTGGTTCACTAGTGTCTGCTGCGCAACTCTAATAACTGTAGAGCTTAGTTTGCCCCACTCGTTATTCTTACTGTATTGTACATCTCCCATTTATCACCTTTATCTTGGTAACAATGGTTTCTCAACCGACGCGTGGTATCTCTTACCGTTAGCAAACTCGGTGAGTTACAAAACTTTCCATCCACTTCTCTAATAACTTACTGCGTAAACTGCTACGTATTTCACAATGATTGACTTGATTCCTTCCGACCTACTGTCGGTTGAGGTTTAGCTACTACCTAATGTGTAGTGCTCTCTCGGTTATTTCCCACACTCGAGGTATATTCCATACCGATATTTGGTATTTAGTGCTACTATAGTCCCTTGTTGTTAATCATGCCTCCTCATTTGGTTTTGTACATGTATTCTATCCTTGGTACGACCCTGCATTTCCTATGCATCGGTCATTATAGCGTTATAAGTCTCTTTCTACTTCCACCACCATTAACATTCCCAAAGTCCTAGCTATCCCACTCGATCATTACTGCGCAAGAGCAATACCAAAACACTCAGTCATACAGAGTGCAGAGGCGTAAACTCTTGGCAGTAAATCTCTTATGCGATTGCAATAGGAATGAACATTGTTTTTCACTGAGATTCTTACCTCGTGATACTGGCTACTGGCTTACTGCCTAGTTTATCTGCTATCACTTATCGTTTAACAATACTTATACAACGGTCGCTTACTGCGTACCGTGCTCTTACTCCTTGTTTAACATCAACTTACACTGCTCCCGCTATTACATTAGCTTCTACCGTTACACTGTGTTTCACCACTTCTTTGGCTGAGTACGCTATTCTTCAAGTCTTTATGCTCCTTGAGCGTTGTTCATTACACGTTTAACATCACACACCTATGGTGGATGCTATTAGACTTATTACCCTCCCGGTCTACACAACTGGTCCAAACACTTCTTTTCGTATTATTTTTATTCAAATCATTCTGGGGTAATAACAACATGGTCCATCCCTATCGTACTTCTTGAACTTGGTTCACACAACTACCGCTCTCGCGGTTTCACAATATCGAGAGGTATCCCCACTCATAAAGCAGTGGTTCGTTCTCCGCTCTAATCACTTGTACAACATAAACTTCTGCAATCGATTCAAATTTACATAACACATTTTGCTTGTGGCTTATAAGCCCTACTGCCTCGAGCTCTGCTCGTTGTAGGCTGTTCACACATATTTACTTCCCTGTACAACATTACATGGTTTAAATGGTAGCATTGGGCTCCATGACAAGGTCGTTGCATCACGCTTCCTTTCATGGGATGCCCCTTCAAGGATGTCAGGCTTCCTCCTGACGACCTATGTTTAAACTGAGTGTTAGTTTCAACCTTTGCGTTTCTGTCACGTTATTTCGTTCAATGATTGTTGACCCAAACACCCCTCAAGGATTTCTCATAGGTGTTGCTAAGTTACGCCATCACCTCTGGCTTGCACTTATTGGTACATCAAATAAACTACGCCGTTTCGCGTTCTTAACTGAGTTTACTACCCTCTTCTGTGGAGATTGATATTCCCTATAGTCTAGTTGATCAGTTCGGGAGTTTCATCCCGTTCGTTGCATATTAACACGTCCACGTTAGGCATCTGCCTTACCATGTATAGGTTGGGTCACCGTTCCAGCTATCATGATTATCCCTCGCGACTTTTGAGACATATGGGAAGTCTTTAATTACTCGTCAGTGCACTCGCACTTCTTGACTCATGAACATTTCCTTGAAACAACCTCAATAATTCCTTTTGTCCCTTTAACTTAACTGGGTTCCTTTATTTCAACCATTCGTGGTAATCCTTCGCTTTTGTATGGCTTTTACTGCGGTCCGTAGTATGGAGTCGACTACTTCCCGTGTTCCGGACTCTACTTGTATACATATGTGGGGTACCCTACTGATACATTACTACTTACCCAACTAACCCATAAGTAGGTCTGTCAGGCCCACAAGCTCCTATCGGAGTGCGGTCGTCCCACATTTCAGTTGGTACACTCGTAGTGTCCGTCACACGCCTAGGTGAAGTATTCTGTTGTCAACTCCCTTATATTGTCCTGTGACAATATGCATTCCGTGCTCCCCGAACTTAATCGAGGGAAAGTTTATCCACTGTTGTATCTTTATCAACTACCTTTGGGTTTACTGGTTTGGTTTAAAAGAAGGTTAGAAAGAAGTGTTGGTTTGAAAGAAAATCTGGTTTTGAAAGAAAAAGTTCGAAGTTTGAAAGAAAATTTTTCATGGTTTCACAACGTTTTCTTGCCTTAACCAAGTCTAGCTTCCTGCTGACTGGTGTACTTCCAATTACAGAGGTTAGGCTATCAAGCCCTTCCATGGTCATAATGATCTCATTTAACTTCATGGTACTTTACTAAGTACTTTGTATTTGTTAACAATTTTCCCGAACAACCCTGTTATAGCAGCACTTGCCATGACAAGTGCGCCATGCTAACTGGCTATCGGTTAATCACACACACCGGTTGCGGTATTGTTCTTACCCGCACTATTATCAGTGGCCTTGTTGGCCCTTACTCGACCTTACAGTCTTGACAATAACCCTCTGGGTAACTTCAACTTCTCACTGTCTTCACATGATAATCATTAACTAGGGTGTTTCCCATTCTGGGAGACCCCCTTTTCTTAGTATTGTTTCCTCTTCGTAGCCCGTTCCACCCATTTGTTGTGGTTACTGAGACTTGTCTCTTGTTTGGGTACTACGTTGTAGTTCCTTTGTCGGTTGGTATACCGTTGGTGACATTATGTAATAATCGTGGTCCCGTAGACGCTCGTCTCGGGTTTCATTACTTCACTTCTTGCCTGTTGCACGGTTGGTGCGTTGCAGCTGGTTGCTCTCGACTGCTCAGCATGTCGACCCAGGTTGCCGGAAATTCTATTCTCTTATGCACAAATTCTTCATCCTTCGCTATTAATGCGGTTAACATTGTTCAGATGGAAACCGTCTCCGGGATTCCCACTCTTCGGGATCTACCGTATGACTGGTTCTCCGTACTCACAGTGGTACTTAATAACAACCAGATCGGGTATTCCCGAGTAAGAGAGGACTTTCATCTCTCTGGCGTTGTTTCCCCAAGTTATAAACAGGGACTGTGGAGGGCGGGAAGGACATAGCAGGTTTTCAGTGTTCACTGGTAATTCCCAACTAGCGTATCTCTCACGCTATCACTCAACCCTTAACCCAAAGTACTAAAATCCTAACTCGGTACTTCCTAAGCTCGGTAATTCAGTCATCAGAGCGATACTTCGCCCTGATACCACTTTTTGTAACACCCCAACTACAACCATACACTTAACAATACGTTGCAGCGGAAAACTTAACTCATCACATTACTTAACCCAATGGTGTTACACGCCGCTAACCACCCACGTGGCTAACAAGGCTATTACATATACATTGTATCGGTCTGATGGACTAGATTCCCGAGCGACTACACATTACTGTCCCTTTCCACTAACAACAACAACATATACCTTTCAACTGTACCGAGTATTCACAAACTAATGCCGATAACAATTTCGGTCTTACTACACCTACTGTACATATATAACTTAAATGATTACCCATGTGCAACGACTACCCCGTCCTACTCTCGAACGGCTTCCAGCTCCATGTACCTGAAATAGGAAAAGAAGAGAAAAGGGTGGCCCCCTAGGGGCTCAGCACCTTTGCTGGTATGGTAATCCCGCGGCCCGCATGCTACCTGGCCACGCACAACTATTTGTCGTCTTAGCATGCGGTTGATTTTACTTGAATCATGCATGTAAACTACAAATACACAACACATTACACTGCACAACAATGGCTCATTAAAACAGCCAATACAACTACACTTAATAATCACTCATTGTGATCTTTAACCCTTAGAGAGTGTTTCTCCTTTAACGGAGCTATTTCCTTAATAGACGACACATACCCACCAATCGGGTTATCCTTAGACGCCTCTTACAATAAACTGGAATTCATATCCATAATCCACATACTCCACATCTTAACAACATATCACATCACATCACAATAAGAAATGCAGCACAACAATAATACATAACATAACGGGAACGGTTCCCTTTATGAACCGGCCCAAACATAGTCAGTTCACTTGTAGCCTAGAGAATGTTGCCAGTCTCATGATAAGCTCGTTACATAACTTGTTACCGTCTCGTTAATGAACGGATAACTTAACACAAGGTGCCTCGGATGTAGTGATCCAGCACACCGAACAAACATAAACATAGTATGCCCCTGTGGCCCGACGTGAGTCAGTAAAATAGCCTTGGTTAAGCTAAAGGGAAGGTTGACAACGACCCCCATACTCACACGCGTGGCCGGAACAGACCGGACTCCTCACTCCCCGGTTAGCACTTGTTAGGAGTCCCATTATTGGACTTAGTACATTAATCCACAAATAGATGGTTAGGTCTAGTTAGACACACACAAGGGAAGAGAGAGTCATACATTCACACACAAACATCACACACAGACATCACATGACAAACTCACGCATAGCCGTGGTTAGAACGTTCCTTAGGTCGGAAACGTTATTACCGGATACCGTTCTCTTACGTTTACCTAATAGTGGTTAACTAGCCATTCATGTGCATTCGAGGTTACCGGTATCGGCACGTAAACACACAACAACAATAACGACTGTAAACTCGTTTCATGATTTATCTTATAACGTGGCAAACATACAGAAAAACACATTGGCATACAAGCCGGTGTAACCCGGTTGGACACAGGTTGCAAGAAAACCATACCTGTCACCGGAGTCCACTCTATCATGTCCACTTATGTTCCTCGAGCAATTCTCGAACAACTGATAATATTACCTGTACTTTTATTAACATTGGGGTAACATGATTGTTTAAAGTCTAATGCCCATAACTTATCCCCGTTAACTAGTTAAATAAATTCACATTTTAACTTGTTTTACTTTTACATTTTAATACAACTTTTCCCCCACTAAATTGTAATTATAACTCACTTAACATGTCCTTAACAATCTTATAACATCATTACTTAATAATCCCCATCATCATATAACCTTAAACAATGTTTTTGGTCCATACAGCGCCTTGTCCGAACTTGTGTCCGGACTTCCCAAGTTCGGACACTGTTCGAGGCTCAAATGGGTGTATATAGACGACTGTCCGAACATGCGTCCGAGCTTCCCAAGTTCGGACGTTGTTTGAGGCCAAAACAGAATATAGAGATAGGTGTGTCCGAACTTCCAAATTCGGACAGTAGTTCGGACACCGGTCGAAGTTCAGGAGACTTACGCGCAACAGGGCATGTCCGAACGTCCATGTTCGGACGGTAGTTCGGACGTGCCCAAAACTCCATTTTCTATACCTTTAAACACTTACTCATTTCTTGCCTAAACGCTCAATACTCATAATACTTCCCCCTTAGGTTTATAGCATGTTCCCACACTATATTTAGCCCACCAAAAATACTTCATGTCCTTCCAAGAATTTTCTTCACAAGTTCAACATCTTCCTTACCTAAACATCATTTCCTCCTTGTACATCAACATTACCTAAACCTTAACAAACTCCTCCAAGACTTTAGTACATCCCAAAACACCCATTGGATTTCTAGAACTTCCAAGATAGTGCCTAAATCCTTTCTGCCTTCTAAAACACCTTAATGCACCTTTCTTTCCCTAGTAAAGCACTTAATCATTCTCAACGCTTCCAAACTCACCAAAACTCTTTTTAAACACTTAAAACTTCTTATATATTACCCAAATTTTGCCATGGGTTCACCTAGCACATTGCCATACCAAAACACATTGTTTTTCACCATTTAACATTCAAGAACACCTAAATCCATCAAGAACTTTCTCACACACAACACTTCACCAAATTTACACTACATCACAATATAGTGCATAAACTTAAATTACTTGGCACCTAGGCCCTTAAATAACATAAACCATAAACACTGAATTTCCCACATATATATTGCCTTTGACCTGCAAATACACTCAACATCACATATGCCCTTTTATAAACTCCTTGAGAGCATTTCTCTAGGTCATTTGCCATTGGCTCCTTAGGTATTTTATTAAGCAAATCAAGCTCATTTTTTTCCTAAGGCATTTTAAACCACATTGAGATAGTTTGTTTACCTATTTTCTTCAAGATTTTTACTTGAACACTCTTGTTCTTCCTTGTTTGGAAATCGGCAAGAGTACTTGGCTACTTGTCAATGTTCTAATCAATACACAAGTAAAACCAATGAGCATTCAAGCTTCATGCTTAAACTCATTTACAAAAAACACCCTCCCTAGGTATTATATTGTCTTTGCACATTAGGATAATTGTTTTACCTTGGAAACAAAAGAGAGCTTGAATAAGCATCAAGAGAGGACTCCTCCTTGTCCTTTGAAGATTGAAATGGAGCTATGAAAGATCAAAAGAACACACCATCAAAGGGTGATTCTCGGTTACACACAAAAACAAGAGGAAACATTGATTTTCTTTGGTTTTCCTCACCTTGAAACAAAGGAGAATAACATGGCATGAAAATATGAGCTCAAGCTCCTTCAATGGTGAATCTCCATGGCACCGAAATGGAGTTCTTGAAGATTTGAAAAGATAGAAGTGTAGAGCTTGGTCTAACTAAGACAAATATGGTCTTAGAATTTGATTTGGAGCATGGAGTTGGATTTGGCAAGGAAATGAAGATGGAGAAGAGAGGTTACTATAGCCCATCATTTTTGAAGAAGAGAGGAGAGGATGAAGACGGTGGGAACAAGGAGAAAAGAAGAGAATGAGGTGAGAGGTCTACCTTTGAAAATATTTATGTTATAAAGTAACTTTCTTCTTTTTACTTACTTTTCCTTCCTTTCTTGAATTGATTTTTACATGGTGGTGAGTCACCACTTAGAAAACCGGCCCCCTCCATATAATAGGGCATTTCTTGACTTATGTTGACCATTTAATTAAGCTAAGTTGACTTAAGTCAAAACTAGCACTATTTGGGCACTATTCACTAACCAAGGCACATATTTGTGAAATTTTTGATTTCCCATTGATTTAGACTTCCTAATGTGATACTAAGTAGTACACATGTTAATTAAAGAGTAATGATGGACATTTAGCCACTCAAAACTCATTTACAAGACAATTTTTCAAAAATGTGCTTTAAGGCTCCTTAAAGCACATTTTGTGTTTTAACTTGTTTTCAAGCTTGGTTTTCTTTAGTAATTTATTTATTATGTTCATTAGCATATAATTAAGGTATAGATATGACCTTTAGGTCTTATACAAATTTATCCCAAGCTTAGAGCACATTTTGCCCATATTGACTTTAAGGTATTTATTTGTGTTTTATTTGGTTTAATTGTCTACCAAGGTTTCCTAAGGACTTAATTAGCCTTATTAAATCATAATTGAATATCACTAAGTCTTGGTAGGCTATTTGGGTCCCAACCATGTTCACTCCAAGTTTAGAGCATGTTTTTGCTCAAACTGTATTTATGGTACTTTATTGTTTTCACCATGGTTTAAATCGTACACTGATGTTTCTAAGGCACTTTTTAGCCTTTAAATATCATAGTTTAGTATTTAAACAATATATCAAGGTTTGGGGTATTTCACCCTTAAAAGAACTTTGTCCCCAAAGTTCACACGTGTACTAAATCATTCACGGTACTCAATTTCTTAATCTTAATACCACATCTTATATTCTCATTCACACATCTCAAGACTCAAAGGTCAATTACAAATACAATACATAAGTATTATACATATCTCAAAGTTATCACCAAAGCGTAGCAACACTTACACAAAATCACATCTTACACAACCAAACAAACGACAAACATGTTCGTTTCCTAACTCAAAAGCGAGGAAGCTCTACCCCCCTTAAAAAGGGGTACGTCCCGTACCCTATACAGACGATCTAGTCAGTAAACAAAGAAGGGTACTTCACCCTCATCTTATCCCCTAATTCCCACGTGGCCTCTTCGACATCATGGTTAGACCAGAGAACCTTCACCAGTCGCACTGACTTATGGCGAGTGTCCCTAGTCTTTCTATCCAAGATTCTCTGAGGAACCTCCACTGATCTCATATTCGGTTCTAATGTCAACCTCTCAGGTTCTAACACATGGGAGGGGTGGTGCATGTATTTCTTTAGCCGTGAAACATGAAAAACATCATGCACTTTACCAAGTTCAGCAGGTAAATTCAACCTGTAAGCAACCGGGCCCACCCGCTCCGTAATCTCATAAGGACCAACAAACTTTGGGATTAATTTGCCCTTTTGTCCAAATCTGAATACACCCTTCATCGGTGAAACTCGCAGAAATACCCGGTCGCCCACTGCGAACTCCAGATCTCGTCGTCGAACATCAGCATACGACTTCTACCTATCTTGAGCAGCTTTCATGTTCTCCCTGATTTGCTGAACTTCAGCCTTAACTTGATCTAAGTACTCTGGTCCTATAATGACCGTCTCACTCGACTCATCCCAGCAGAGCGGTGTACGACATGGTCTACCGTACAACGCTTGAAAAGGTGCCATCTTGATCGAAGCGTGATAGTTGTTGTTGTATTAAAACTCGATCAGATGTAATTTGTCAATCCAACTGCCCTGGAAGTCTAAGGCACATGCCCTCAGCATGTCCTCGAGTGTCTGAATCGTACGCTCAGTCTGACCATCTGTCTGAGGATGGAACGCGGTACTCAACTTCAGTTCTGTACCCAACGCTTCTCTAGTAGCTCTCCAGTACCTCGAAAGGAATCTGGTATCTCTATCTGACACTATGGTCTTCGGTATCCCGTGATGTCTCATGATTTCTTTTTCAAATAACTCAGCTAATTTGGTCACCTTCCAAGTATCCTTCATCGGTATGAATCGGGCTACTTTGATAAGGTGATCCACCACCACCCATATCATGTTGAGACCTCCCCTAGCAGGTGGAAGTCCAACTACAAAGTCCATGGAGATATCATGGAACTTCCATTCCAGAACTGGCATCGATTGTACCATTCCGCCCGGTCGTCGGTGCTCGAATTTCACTTCTGGCAAGTGAGACACCTCAAGACAAACTCGGTAACATCTGTCTTCATCCCCGACCACCAGAAGTATCTCTTCATGTCTTTATACATCTTAGAGGCTCCTGGATGGATGGAAACTGAAGAACAGTGTGATTCCCTAAGTATACGGTCTTTCAGATCCGTGTTGCCCCGTGGTATGCATAACCGGCCCTTAAGTCTGACCAGGTCATCGTCGTGAAGTCTGAAGTCATATTTCTGACCCTCAAAGGTACCATCTATCAGCTTCTGTCTGACCTCTCTCATATACTCATCTGTCCTCTGAGCCTCTCGCACCTCATCAACCAAGCTGGAGAAAGAGACTAGGGAATGGAGTGAGTGTGCTCGACGGCTCAAAGCGTCTGCTACAACATTGGCCTTCCCTTCTTTGTATTGGAGGTCAATGTCATAGTCTTTCAGAAATTCTAACCATCTCCTCTGTCTGAGATTCAACTCCTTCTGAGTGAATATGTACTTCAAGCTCTTGTGATCGGTGTAGACCGTCACACTAACCCCGTATAAGTAATGGCGCCATATCTTCAAAGCGAAGACTACAGCTCCCAGCTCTAAATCATGTGTGGGGTAGTTCTCCTCATGTTTCTTCGACTGGCGTGAGGCATATGCCACCACCTTGCCATGTTGCATGAGCACGCAACCCAGCCCTCTGCCGGATGCATCACAGTAGACCTCAAAGCCCTCCGTACCGTCTGGAATGGTCAGAACCGGTGCGGTGGTCAGTGAGTCTTTCAAACTCTGAAATGATCTCTCACAGTCAGCCGTCCATAAGAACGGTGCATCTTTCTTCATCAGACTGGTCATCGGTTTCGTGACCTTGCTGAAGTCCATAACAAACCTCCGGTAGTAACCTGCCAGGCCGAGAAAGCTCCGGATGTCGGTAACAGTCTTCGGTCTTGGCCAAGTACGCACGGCATCAATCTTTGCTGGATCCACTGAGATCCCAGCATCCGAAATGACATGACCTAGGAAAGAGACCTGGTCAAGCCAAAACTCACACTTGGAGAACTTAGCATATAGCTGGTTCTCCCTCAATATCTCCAGTACTCTCCTCAGATGTTCCTCATGCTCAGCTCTTGATTTCGAATATATTAAAATGTCATCAATGAACACCACAACCGACTTGTCCAGCTGCTCCCGGAACAAGCGGTTCATCAGATCCATAAATTTCACCGGTGCGTTCGACAAACCGAATGGCATCACTGTAAACTCGTAGTGGTCGTATCGTGTCCGGAATGCCGTTTTCTCTATGTATCTCTCCTTAATGGCTATCTAATGATACCCCGATCTGAGATCAATCTTGGAAAACACAGTAGCTCCCTTCAACTGATCGAACAGATCGTCAATGCGGGGTAGTGGGTACTTATTCTTCACTGTCACTGCATTCAACTCTCTGTAGTCGATGCAGAGGCGGAGACTACCATCCTTCTTCTTCACAAAGAGAACTGGCGCTCCCCATGGTGATACACTTGGTCTGATGAATCCTTTGTCTAACAAATCTTTTAACTGTTCTTTTAACTCATTCATCTCTGCCGGAGCCATGCGGTATGGTGCCTTGGCTATCGGTCCGGTACCAGGTAGTAGCTCGATGGTGAACTCTACCTCCCGAGTGGGTGGCATGCCGGGCAGTTCCCGTAGAAAGAGGTCGGGGAACTCCGACACTACCGGTAAGTTGGGGTCGAACTCGGGGTCTCTCTCTATGTCTTGTACATAGCAGAGGTACACTTCTTCCTTTCTCCTCAACTCCTTATACATTGTCATGGAGGTGATGATCTTAGTCGAAGGCTCTCTGGGCCTCTGGCGGTACGATATTGTTACCCCAGACGGACTCCTGAGCAGCAATCTATGCTCGGCGCAGAGGATACGTCCCTTGTGCCGCTCCAACCAGTTCATCCCAAAAATAACATCAAATCCCAATTCCCTGAACTCAATAAAACTAACTGGAAAGTCTTCCCCCTTAATTCTGACGATGGCTCCTCGGTAGTAGCGAGTGCAACGAACCTTCTCCTTAGACGGGAGCGTAACCGTGAAGTCGGGTAGCTCATCAGCGTCTAGCCCCAACCTCCTCGCGAAAGATGCCGAGACAAAGGTATGCAAGACCCCTGAGTCGAAGAGAACTGATGCCTCAATCCCATTAATCGGAAAGGTGCCGGTGAGGATAGTACCGCTGGCGTCGGCCTGTGCCTCTGTAAGTATGCTTAGCGCACCTTCCGTACCGAGTCCATGACCTAATTGTATTCATAAGCTTCATGAGTAATGATGGTATAACAAGAGTTGTAACAATTTATATGAACAACACTGTTATTTTATTCATAACCATCCTGTTTACAACATGTGCTTTAATCTTACATCTCATTCCTTATCCCATACTGAAACATTGCATGGCTAATATTGTCTAAAGGTTAGGTTTAACCATCCTGGTCTCATATGTGTCGCATTGATTACTACTGACGGTGCTGTATTCAGCTTGATTCTCTTAATCCCATGGTACAACATCCTTGATTCTCCTCCCATAACTAACACATCCCCTGATTTAAGTATTAACTTATTAGCACGGTCCGTACGCTTCTGCTCGCCGTATAAAAATTTTGCATCATCTCCAATGGACCAAGACACTACGGGTATCCCTCGTTTGAGAGACTCCGTTGTCTCGTCCTTATCCTGATGTAGTCCAAGTCGCCCATCTTTCTCGTAGAAGTTTACAATGCAAATGTCTGCTTGTATGTCTGGAATCGGTTCAGCTTCCAACTGCTGAATGACTTCCATGACTTGTATATTTACCGGATGGAACTCCTCAGGTATTCCCGGTGGTGAGACTCCATCTTGTATCCTCGTGGTTTGGTAGTTCTTGGCATACGGATTCCAATCCTTGCCTAAGCTCATCATCTTTAGCTTCATTCTTGCTCCCCCTGGGTACTCCGGTGTATAAAAACCTCCCGGTCCCATTCCTAGTTGACACTAGTAGAAAAAATATTAAATAACACGCATTTTATAACACGATTATGTGTTAACAGTGTTATAAAATATTTTACAACACGGTTGTTGAGTATAACCGTGTTATAATGTGTGAGAGAAAAATTCTAAGACCGGAAAATAGGGTTTTTAACACGGTTTGACTTTATCCGTGTTATAATCGTCATTAATATAACACGGTTCTCTTGACCCGTGTTATAAAATCTATTTTACAACACAGTTGTTAATTATAACCGTGTTATACTCTGTTTAATATTTCCGCCACATTCTTTCTTTCCCCGTGAATCCGCATCTATCCCTTTGCTCGCTATGCAGACTCCTGACTCCCGCCCAGTTTCTCTGTCGACTCCATAAAACCCTCATCGACTCTGCATCGTAGCCATCGGCGCCTCCTTTACCTCCGGTGTCGCTGCGCCGCTGCTTCTTCTTCCTCCCTCTCAAGTTCTTTTCTCTCTAAATCAACTCTAATGGCGATCGAGAACAAGTCCCACGCACCTCTACCTTTCACCTTCACTTGCAACCCTAAACTGGCAAGGAGGAAAATGCTCGGCGCCTACTGCATTCTCTCTTCTTCTGAAAACATGCCCCAACGAGGACATACCTGTTTTGTCGCCTCCTTTCACTCCTCATCATTCACGGTAATTTTTGCAACCCGATGAACAAGCATACATGCCTACCGCTTCTTCTTCAATCTCTTCGAGGTAATTTTCACAAACCTGGCTGGTGAATGAACATACATACTCTGTAGCCTCTTTTCATTCTCTGCCCATTCACGGTAATTTTGCTAACTGCGAATAGGAACATACATATTAGTCCTCTGTTCTTCATTCTCTAACGGAAGATTTTCCAATCTCAACTGGCGAAAGGAATACACATGCTCTGCCGTTCCTCCTCATTTTCATTCATGGTAATTTGGCAAACCAGCTCTGTTGCAACTTAGGAAATGAATCACCCACCAAATTGTTTCTGAAGTTGAGCATATACTCCGAGCTAACCTTCGCCTCTGTCAATTATAGGCTAGAAGTTGTGGATAGCTTCTGTTACACCTACTGAAAATATATTACTCTCTTTCAATCTATTCTTGTGTTATACACCTCTGCAGCGATAAGTCACTAAAGATTACTGCTTCTAACAATACAGCCCCTGCATACCTCTTCATTTCCTTCTTGTATATACATCTCTGAAGTAATAATTCACCACTGTAACTGCTGCAATCTTGCAAACCTGATAGGGACATAAGCATAAAACAATTCATTCCTCTGCTGGTGATGTACTTGAACTCCGTTTTATCCTCTGGCTATTATGACAGTAGAAGTTCTGGTCTCTTCTGTCATAACGGGTCCTATATATAGACCTCCCATGCTCTTCTTGTGATAGTTACTCTACAACAAAAATAAAATATGTAGATTGCTACGTCTTGTATACCAGTTGAATAAGGGACTGAAAATAATTCATTTCCAGAACCGGCATTACACTCAAACTTATCTTCTTCCTGTTGTCAAGTATAACAATAGAAATTTCATTCCTGCTGACTTCATATAGTGAGCCAAACGATAGACATTATAATCTGTGGTTCATGCTGTTTCATACTCTAAAATAACCAGGGCTGTAGTCCCTTCTACTGCCCCTTGTGAAACAAACAACAACCTGAAAGCAGTTGCATAAAACCTGTCGCAGTGAACATATACGCAGTAGCATGATCTCTACTGCCCATTATAATAATAGAAGCTCTTGATTTCATCTGTTGTACTTCAGACTGAAGAGGGACTGAAATGGTTCAGTCTAAAATTGTTAAGATACCCAAACTTATCTTGCTCACTCTGATCATTATAACAATAAAAGTTTGAAGTTCTGTTACACCTCGTGAAGCAATCGATAAGCTGCATAAGCAGCACTAGCTCCTGATGTTTTCAAATTCATAACTCACGTTGTAGTATAAGTTCACAATTTTTTTCTCCAAGCTACTGTCATTTATAACTTGCACTTTCTGTTATACCTTGTGAAACAAATACACTCTGCGCCAGCATCCTTATTTCATTCACTTACGGTAAACCTTGCAACCCACGCTGGTGAACAAGAAAACATACATGCTCTGCATTTCATCCTCTTCTTGTTCCAGCACCTCTATAGTGATAAATCTGAGGAACCTACTACTGCACTTCTATTAGGATTCTATTTCAGCTATTGTTCCGTTTCATTACGAGTCTATTATCACTTTCTAGTACTTTCTAGTTGCCAGCTGCATTAGTTTTCTTCTTAGCTAGTCTTTTCTCTCATATAAATACTTCCTGTTGTTTTCTACATTGTACTGTTTCGTTGAGAACCAATAACAGAAATACGTACTGAGCTCATTTTTCTACTGAGCTCCCTTTCTTCTCTTCGTGCCACACTCTCTCAGAAACTGCTTTAGTTTCTTCACAACTCCTTCATTTTTTTTATGCCTAGTTGATGAACAAGGAACATACTGCTGTAGCTCTCTTTCTAGTCGGTGAAATTTCTACAACACCAAACCACTGAACTGTCACATCTCACGCACCAGATTTAAAAGGAGCTGAAACCAGTTTTGTTTCCCTTTTTGTTTTGTGTCGGTTCTTACTGGTGATCAAGGAAGTACATGCCCCTTTTCTCTCCTTGTCCTCTCCTTGCGTAGCCACACCAGATTACACGCTTTATGTTTCAGCTTCTCTTTTCTCTTACTGGTGCAGATTCTGAAACAACAAATCACTGGCTGCTGTATGACTACTCAACAGGCTATGTCTTAATAGAACAAGTTTTAAGTTAAGGGAACAAGGTGAATCTTCATCTTTTCTCCCTGCCTTGCCTTGTTCATTACCGGATTGTGCGCTGGTGTGTGTGGTGTTTTAACACCCCTCTTAACTCCAAAATTTCAAGCAGTAACAGCCCCCAATCAGCTCTACATAACAAGGTAAATTAATGATATATTAAGTTCATTATATACCTTAACTAGCTGTTGGTGTTCAAAGACTAATGCAAGTATTTTTCTGCATAAATGGGTGGCGTAATGTTGCTATTAACATGGGAAAATTCTGCCCAAAATGATGAAGAAAAAGTGTGTGGGGAAGCTTGTCTAATCAAGGTAAATTACTACCTAAGTGGAATGTGAATCAAGCGTATGTGAGGTTGATGTTTAACAACTAACTTAGATATGGTTATGTGAATAGCCGAGAGCATGAGGAGCGCTTGGCTGCTTGATTTGCTCCTAAATCAAGTAAGAATACCAAACTTGTATAATATAAAGTTTTATGTTGTTGTACTACAATATAATGTTAGCCGTGAGTGATATATGGTTTAAGTAATTTAATTATGTGGTAAAGTGTCAAATGACATTTTCGGTTAGTTTGGCATCTGGAGTGCCTGGAGTGTTGGCTGCCTTAGCCCTGGCTTATAACACTAATCTGTTCGGAGCTCTTACGAACTATAGCAGTGGTCAAGCCGCAATATACTATGGAGGTACGTGGTTCTTTCCTCACCCCATCCCTTGAAAATTGTCAAATGATCTTTGAATATTAAGTTGCATTGGCAATTGGTTGATATCTAAGTTTTTCATTTCCATTAAGTCTATCTTCAATATGCTTCTATTTTAATACATATCAGTTGAGCATTATATATTATGAATGAGTATGAATTTTTCTTCCTTTTCTTTTTGCAACGAAGCATGCCCCTAGGGATCCTACTGTGGAATTGCATCATACAATACAACAACAGGCTTATGTGAACCGTAAGACTCCGATGTTGAAATTCTAGGTTCTTTGGATGCAACTTTATATACTAGTTGTTATGTCCTCTTGTTCAAGTTTTCAACAGAATGTTAATGCAGATATAATTACCAACTACCCCATGGAAGACCACAACACTAGTGTGGTGGGCCAAACATGTGGGCTCGGATAGAAACCAGTCCTGAGATCTTTTGTTCGGCAAGATCCTACTACCCTACTACAAATGTCAAAAAAACATGCACAAGCGGGTACTTTCATTATCTCCCAGCTAAATTCTACCAATATCTAAATGTAAACTTATTCATTGGTTCTATTTGGTTCTTTCTGTAGATCATCAAGGCTTACTCATATTGGCACCTTTTTCCAAACAACCAAAGGACAACTTTCAAACAACAACTTCCTCGACCGGGAGGTACCAAAGGATCGCCAACCGGAATGTCTTCAGAATTTGTACCTCTCAATCCCTTCATACACAAACAACAAGGTAACCAGTTCTGAAAATCTATACGTAGACAGCTTCTGTCAAAACATGGTGAGAACCTGAATCGAAAAATTGCAAATCTCCTGCGTATAGATCAGTATGTTCTATTTTAATCTATCATCTCAGTGTTTTTTTGCCTTCCCAATTATCTCGGTGCTTGATACCATTCAATGATCTTTCATCTGACTGTTTAAAGAATGAATGTGCTAAAATTCTTGATTCTGATTTTTTGCTTCAAAAACTATGAACGAGATTGTAGATTAAGATCTGAGACACTGGTGAAGTGTTTTTCTTCAAAACGTCGTCATTTAAAAAAAAAGAAAAACTGACTGATTAACTCATTTCAACAATTCATGGGATAGATTCATGTTTCAGTTTAGCTTTATTTCCATTCTGTTTTTTGATGTCTTATACTGCCGCTGTACATGCTTTCTTTATTTTGTTTTTGCCAAAATATATTTCAAAGCTGATAAAGCTTCCTGAAGTAAACGTTTAAAATAGCTTCATCTTTTGCGTCTTCTATGCTTTTATATAAGCAGAATCAAGCCTATATTGAGCCCTTGCTTTCACTATTGCTACTACGATTCCTGTCAAAAGAGAATTTTCTGCTAAACCTTGACACATTGGTTGCTAAGTGACAACATTCACTGTGTCAAATATTCGACACCGAATTATGAAGTTTTTGCACTGATTTTACAACCTGTCAATTACACTATTATGCGTTTATCATGTATGCAGTATGGAGCAATATCCAGTCCGAATTTGGTCCTCGTTGTTGTCACAAATGTTGCTTCAGCTTACTAATATATTATGCACTGCAAGTTCAATAATGAACTCAATCCTTCTCACTGCCGCAAAAATTATTTTTTAATAAATTTTCAGCCATGACAATGCCCATTTAGCAAACAACAACCTTACCTCTGTCTACAAATCAATTTCCTGCTTCTGTTTTAGCTGTAGATAGTACTTGACCAAGTGTCAATTATGAGATGTTTTTTATTTTGATTTTGCTGCTGTAGTGAGGATTGTTTTCAGCAGCTTCGGGTACTTTATTATGGTGTTTCACAATCGGTTTTTCTGCTGCTTATGGAAGTATGTTTGGAAGATTGCTTCTGCTCTTTATGGGTTACATAACAGCATGCTTAGGCTCTGGTTAAGACACTATTTTAGGTGAAAAGTTGACCATGTTCACGGTTTAAAATAACCTTAAATGTCCTAAAAATTTGAGCTGTTTTGTCTCGATTTCAGTTCAAATTGAAGAACTTCTCACCATTTCACCATTATTACATTTAACCTTTCTACTCCCTGCTTCAGGTAATAACTGTAAAATGTTATTGTATCGTTTTGTTTATCGAACCTAATCACCTTGTATAGAACTCTTTAACAGTGAGGAAAGTCGATCGAATCATTTATAACTTGATCATTTATAATGCTTGTAGCTTGACATGGCTTTGACAATGATATTGGAGAATCTTCAAACTTGACAGGTCATCCTACTTAGGTACATTCTTTTCATCTTCTGATGGGATGATTCGTGGCTGCCTCTTAATCACACTTCACTAGCTTGCTAATGTTGTTTGAGTGCTTCTTTGTAAGCATAATGTTGCTACACTTAGAGTTATTACACTACATATTGGAGCTGCATTTTGCTTCTGTTTTTAGTTGTTATAAAATGCATATTTTGAGTGTTTAAAATCAAGATACCCAACCTATAATAAGCTATCAGTTATGATTAGGTTATGGTCTAATAATTTGCTATATTTACGTTGTTACATTGACCATTAGTTGTGTTGTTTTAGAATGGTTTGCAATCTGTTTTTGCACTTTCGTTTGGAATTATTTTCACTGCTGAAAATTGAAATTTTCTGCAACTGTCAAAGCTTAGACTAACCGTAATATTATGCTTGTTGTGATCATCTGTCTTACAAATTTAATGTCAACGCACTAACCATGTTAAGGTTTGTTCAAGCGTGTATTTCAGCATTTCATTGACTATGTTTATGCTTCAGTTCTGCTTCTGATTAAGCCACATTATATGCCTGGTTGAACCCGCTTATGTGGGGCGTAATTAAGCCTTGTGTATCTGTTTTGAATTATGCTCACACTTCACTTGCTTGCTGCTGCTGTTTGAGTGCTTCTTTGTAAGAGTTATGCTGCTACAATTTAGAGTTAGTACACAGCAGTATTCAAGCTGCATTTTGCTTCTGTTTTCAGCTGTTATAAAATCAAGAAACCTGACCGATAATAAGCACTTGATTATGATTAGGTTATGGTATGAAAATCTGTCTGATGTTACATTGACCATTAGTTCCGCTATTATATGCATTAATTGTTATAATGATTAAGTTATTATTAGCTGTTGTTAAATGTTCCACTCCTGAATAATGCATTCACTATATTTCTATTCGAAGCTATTACTCCGTCACCACATTGCTTCATCCTCTGATGCACCGTAGTACACTTGAACACTTCTTAAATATCTCAATTATTTTAAATTTCAGGTGTATGGATTCTTTCACAATGTTTTCTTTACATACACTATGAAGGAACTCAACCTTATGAGAAGAGAATTGATAGAACTTCTGATTGGGCACCTTTAGCACGTATGTACTTAAACTTTGTATTATACTAGTTGCTTTCTTGAACACTTCTAACTATATAATATACTTGTTCTAATATTTCTACTTATTTCAAATATTATATTAGGTGCATGAATTCTCTAATTATTTGCGAATAGCTACATCATGAAGAAAGTCGACCTTGTAAGAGAAGAATTGACACACTATTGTATTCACACTTCTTGTGCTTTTATGATACTTTTGAACTCATGTAATTATATAGTAGATTCTCTTTTTGTAAAGGCCTACATGTCTGTAAGGAATTTTAGGATTGTTGTTGAATTTTGTGCAATATATATAACAAGGTGTATATGGCAAATTAATTCAGAAACTGTTTGCAAGTTGGTGTGACCGCACATATTCAATGTGTGTTGGACAAAGATTGATTGTTGACCGTAAATATGGGGTGAAACTGATTTTTTTTTTAAAAAAATCATTTTTATAACACGGTTCGTATGAATAATGGTGTTATAAAACAACAAAATTTTGGTGGGTAAAGCATTTTATAACACGGTTTGCTAAACCAACCGTGTTATAAACGCCATCTCCCTTCAAATTCTCTGTGGTGTTAACCAAGTTTATAACACGGTTATTTAAAAAAAAACCGTGTTATAAAACACTTTTATAACACGGTTCGTATGAATAATGGTGTTATAAAACAACAAAATTTTGGTGGGTAAAGCATTTTATAACACGGTTTTCTAAACCAACCGTGTTATAAACGTCATCTCCCTTCAAATTCTCTGCGGTGTTAACCAAGTTTATAACACGGTTATATAAAAAAAACCGTGTTATAAAACACTTTTATAACACGGTTCGGAACCGTGTTATAAAAACCGAAACTTTATACCTCCGTAGTATATAACAAACCTCATAACCGTGTTATATTTAGCAAAACAACCGTGTTATAAAATGTTTTTTCTACTAGTGTGACTGCATTTCCTGATGATGGCTATTTCCGCTGCTGGTGTAAGGTATCCCCTTAATAAAATCATACCTGGGCGGATAACCTGACATTGTTCGGTTGGAAAGTCTAGGGTTTCGATGTCGGTGTACTCCGGGTTAGGTGTTGAAGGCATTGGATAGCAAATGTTGAAGTTCCCTAAGGTGGTAGTAGGTTATATCTCACTTAAGTTCTAATTTTATCTTATCTTCACTTAACTCAGTTATTCACCAAACATGCATGATAATGCGGTAAGCAGGTAATTATATCACTTAACGGTTTTAGCGGTACCTGGTCTCGATGAGGGTTCAGGCTCATCGTCCCGGTCCACCAAGTGTAGTGTGGGTCCTGACTTCTGGGCTACCCGTGGGTTCTTGTCTGCAGCTTGCTGCACTCTCTTCTGACTATTAGATCCAGCTCCCTGATCAGTCTTGCCCTTGCCCCTAGTCTCGGGCCTAAAGGCTCTGCTTGCGGGGTTCCGGAAGCACTCGTATGCTCGGTGTCCGTATACCCCACAATAATTGCACTCCACCTTGTTCCCCTTGCAATCGAGCCCGGGGTGGTCCTTGTGACACCACTGACAGATGTAGCGTCGCTGGTAGCCACCACCGGCTCCCTTTTCATTCTCAGATCCTGATTATTCACAATATCAGTACTCATATCTCAAACGGTTACTAATTGTCTCTTAACTCACTTAATATCAATTCCCTTACCCTTTGGCGCCCTTGAACGCAGGGGTTTAGCTGCATACGCATACGTCAACTTCAATGGCTCTTCTGGAGCCTTCTCCTTTTCCTCCTTCCCTTTTTGGTTCTGATTTTTCTGGGCTTGAGGGTGGTGTGGAGGGTGATTTTTCGGTATGAGGGGGGTTTATCTAAATATGGTCTGACTGAGAAGTCTAGATCCTAGAAAATGCCATTCTGTGGAGGGTGAAAACCCGTTATTATGACATCCCTCAAATACCTACTCTATCGTCCGTCTTTCCCAGAAAGCATGAAGGGGAGTGTTAGTGAACACTACACCCGCTCTCAATGGGCTCCACGCGGACTTATGCCCTAAGGGCGGAAATTGACTAGAGTCGCCACCTAGTTTGACCTAAGATACTAGGAAGGAAGGGAAAAAGGGTTCTAAGAACCGTTGGTTGACTCTGAATTTGTTGCATATGGATAGGACTTATCTGGTCATGTCAGAGATTCTATGTGGATTCGTACTGGGTTACACCCCTTAGAAGTGGCAACGACCACGACTTCGGATTGGTGCCCGAGGAAACCTCGGTCTCCAATTGTCAGGATTGCCTTCTTTCAAAACCTTTTTAGAGAGATTCATTTAAATGCCAAATGATAGGATTGAGTGTGGACTGAAGAACAAATGATTTCAAAGAATTTGGAGAAATAGGCTGGTCGTGAAATGAATGTCGAGAAATTTTGATTGTTTTTGAGAGGTCTGAGGTTGTTTCGACTTTCACGGGGTTAAAAGGATGCTGAAAATTTTTGAGGAGCAACAGGGCATTTTGGTTATTATAGAGTTGAGGGGTATTTTGGTCATTATATGAAGTTGAGAGGTGTTCGGATTTTGAAGATATCCAGGTTTTTGATGATTAAGGTTGTTCGGGAGCATTTAAGAATAAAGGGTCCTATGTTAGTAAGACTGGTGACTTCGAGTTTACTTAGGAAAGGATTGAGGAGTACTTATGGGTTAAAGCTCTAATGAAAGAATTGGATTGATTTGTTCAGAATTGTCTCTCTTAAAATTTTAAAACTGAAAATCATTTTTGTTGTAAAAGGGCGGATAATCCCGAGGGATTACCCTATGTACCCCCTCGAACACGATACTTAACTAATGGTAAGTACCGAGGCTCGAAAGATGGGGCAATGAATTTATGTCGAAAAATAGGATTCAGAGAGAAACACCATGAATGAGATGTTCTCGGTCGAACCCTAATAACGTCTCTAACTCCCGGGTTTTAAAACGTTAAAACCGAAAACATTGAAATTGAGTGGAAGGGAGTTAGACGATTCTAAAATCACGGCTGCAACTAGGAAGGCCGTTACCTCCCAAGCACCCCGCCTTGTAAAAATCTAGGCTGCTATTAGGGGAGGTTTGTCACCCTAATGCCCCGCCTAAAGAGATCCAGACTGCGACAAGGGAGGTTATGACCCCAGCGCCCCGCCTCGGAATTTTATTATGGAAAGAGAGACAAGCGATGATCTAACCATGGATGAAATGTTTTGAAGGGGTTAGACATTTCTTGCTCCCTGAAAAAACGGTTTATTTTTTGAGTTTGAAAACTGAGTTGGAAAACTTTTGAAGTCGTTTAGAATTCTCGATGAAGAAACACTGATTTTGAGAAATGTTTTAGGAGAAAACTTTCTGTATATGTGAGAAGAACTTTCTGCCTTTGAGAAGAGTTTTCTGTGATGTGAGAAGAGTTTTTCCTTTAAAATTCCACAAAACGGTTTCTTTGAAAAATTGATGAAATTTGAATAAAGTGATTGTTTGAAATTCGAGAAAGAAATATTTTTGGATTTTTGAATGGGATTTATAAGCTGGGTTTGAATTGGCTTAAATGAGATTGGGTTAAGTTGAGATTGGATTTACTTTGGGCCGGGCTTGGAAAACGGGCCAGGTTATCTTTGGGTTAGGTCAACTCTGGGTCAAGGTCAACTTCGGGTCAAGGTCAATATTTTTGACTTGATTTGGATTATGGGCTTGATTTGGGCTTAAGATGGAGAGGGTCGGGTTTGGGCCTCGATAGGATATGGGCCGGAGTGGGCTGATGGGCCGGAGTGAGTTGATGGGCCGGAGTGAGCGCTTGGGCCGGAATGGGCGCTTGGGCCTCGAAATGGGCTTGGGCTACAGGTTTTGTGGGCTTGGGCCTCGAAATGGGCTTGGGCCTCGAAATGGGCTTGGGCCTCGAAATGGGGTTAGGCCTCGAAATGGGTTTGAGCCTCGAAATGGGCTTGTAGGAAAGGTGGACTGATTTTCTTTTTGAAGTGGGCTGATTGTGTTTTGGACCAGACATGGTCTTGGCTGAAGTTGGTTACGGGCCAGGTTGAAGCTCTTGGGCCTTTTGATTTGGACTGGAGTGTGATTTGGATTGGGCCTTGTGTGGGCTTGTGGGTCGGTTTGGGCCTTGATTGGGCTTGTGGACCAATTTGGGCCTTGTTTGAGGTTTTGGGCCGGATTGGGCCTTGTGTGGGCTTGTGGGTCGGTTTGGGCCTTGATTGGGCTTGTGGACCAATTTGGGCCTTGTTTGAGGTTTTGGGCCGGATTGGGCCTTGTTTGAGGCTTTGGGCCTGGTTTGTGAGATATTAACAAGCAAAATGGATCAATTATTGATTTATTAACTCTTGATTACGGGTGTGTTGAAGGTAAAGGAGGATTCCACCCACATAAAACGAATGAGAGATCCGCTAGGCATGTGGTGGTTTCACATCCTAAACCCTCCTAAGATGGCCTTAAGGGCTCATTTTTTAAAGCTTTTGTTCTTATAAACATATAAAGCTGATTTGAGTGTTTTATGAAGTTATGGAAGATTATTGCCCCACAAAACGAATGAGAGACCCGTTAGGTGTGGAGCGATGATACATCCAAAACTTTTCTGTCAGTTGAAGGTCCTAGAGGTATAATAACTAAGGCTTACTATTGGTTAGAAGGGTACAAGGAAATGAAGTGAAATTTACAACATAATCTATCGTAAAATATATATACGTATGCAAGAATGTAGGTACAAATTCAGCTGATGGTGAACAGGTCCGATACCAAATATCAAATGTAAATTCACGTGTCGGTTAGTTTTTCATTGCAACTTGAATCAAGATTTCGAGTGCCAATCTGAAATTAGGCAATAAGAGTTACGGACCATTAAGCCCAAGGACAAATTCAAATAATATATCTCAGTCCGTAAAGGGATGTTAGCCGAATTGAAATCTTTAAAAATAAATAAAACCGTGAACCAGTACATAAAGCAATTGCAAGGTTAATTGTAAGGTATTCAGAAAAGGGTGAAAACAAACATTGAAAGCAGTAGCACTATCAAATCAACATTGACATATAAGAAGGGGCGAGATTTTTAAACAGGTCATCACGTCATAATTAGGAATAGCTGACCGACAAGTTTTCCAGATTCATAAGAGCAGTTGGCTAGATAGAGACCAACAAGCTCTGTCCAGTCTCAATATCCAAGATCAGCTTCAAGCCAAACAAAAATCTGATTCAGTCCACACCTCCAAGTGAAAGGTACCTCAGCCAAGACATGAAATCAGAGTGTAAACAAAAGCCACTAATGTGAATACCGCAGAGGATACCGGGAAACAAAACAAGGCAAAGTCATAATGAGACTCGCAGTGCATCAGTTTTCCAAACCAGACAAGGAGAAGATACCAAACCGACATCCACAACTTTGGTCAGGTTGCAAAGCCAAGGTTGAATCCAAGCAAGACAAATCCAGCCCAAAGTTCAAGTACCTCGGTTATAATCAAGAAACACAAGTGTAAGTGACAAGTCAAATACAACATACTGTGTAATGGACAGAATGAAATTGGGTATCGAACAACACGAGTTACACCAATTAGCCCATGTACTGAATTAGTCGCTGACCACCCACAAGCTTGTGCAGACAGTGGTCGCTGGTCATGGATCCCTAAGACATCGGTGTGGCTTGCATCAAATCAACGTTCACAGACTGGCTCCTCGAAAACTCACTCCCGTCTGAATCAACTGCTAATGGTGAGAAAACCTTGGTTGAATTTGTCGAGCGGAGCATGGACGTTTCTTGTTCACCTATCGAGTCTCCACGTTTTTCGACAGTAAAGAGAACGAACGACAGAGCATGTACGTCCCCTTTTCACGGATCGAGTTGCGAAGTTGACGAAAACTGGTGAAGTAGACGAGGGAGATGCAGAGCAGGTATTCCCTTGTTCGATTTCATGGTTCAGGAGTAATTGAGGTAGGATGGAGGCGATTGAAGGTCTCGGTTTAGGGCTTTCTGTTTCGTTTGAAGATCAAGATCCAAAGGGAGATGGAAGGAGAAGTATGTGGACGTGGAGAGGAAAAACGACGAGGCGTAGAGCATATGTTGTTCGCCGGTTTGGATTGCCCAAATTGCCGGGAGAGCCGAGAGTGGAGGAGGCGCAGCGTGTTTTTGAGGAAGAAGAGAGTGGGCAGCGGCGACCATGCTTCGAGAAAGAAGAGCATGGGCAGCGACCGTGTTTTCGAGGAAGAAAAGCATGGGCAACGACCGTGTTTTCGAGGAAGAAGAGGATGGGCAGCGACCGTATTGCTTGGTCCACCCGACATGGGCAATAAAAATAAGAAAATGGGACTTGTTCTTGTTGAGTTTCAAACTCGGTACCATATAGTCTATCCACCGCATGTTTTAACCGGTTGAGCTGTAACAGAATTTGATAAGTAAAAGCAAAGAAATAAAACAAGAACCATGTTGCGAGCTGAGGCAAAATTAAGAAAACATTTTTTTTCGTTCATGCCAAGAGTCGAACCCAAGACAAATGGGTTGTATAGCAAGTACCTTTACCAGTTACGCTGGGTCAAAATTCAATGTTTTCAAGGACATAAGGTAAGGACAATGTAAAACAAATAGACGACTAAATAAGCGAATACGAAATAGAACAAAATAACATAGTAAAATATGTAAGTAAATAAAGAGGGACGGGTTTGAAATCGGATTGTCGTTGGAAATTCGTTTTCGCCAAAATCATGTTTTTTTTATGAAATGCTTGGAAAAAGATTATAAAATGATAGTTTCGTTTTAGCACGCACGCTAATATTTTTTTTTTTGAAAAAGAAAGGCGACGACCCCTCCTATGTTTTCGAAATTTGCTTAATGGGGTGAGAATTTGGTGTCTACAGATGGCTCCCCTTGATTCAATTCTACAAGCCCTTGTAGAATTGGATCAAGGTTGACGGGGCGCCAAAAATTCTCACAATGGTTTAATGGCGCATAGGGATGCGACCGTGAGTGTATGAATACAATTGAAAGTACGAGGACTTATGACGAGCCTCAGTTAGACCTCTTGACATCTAACCCTAGGACTTAAGATGAGCCTAGGATACTAACAATCCGATTTGGTTTTAGGATGCACGAGGGCTTAGGAGTGCCTCAACTGGACCTCTTGATATCCAGTCCTAGGGCTTATGGTGAGCCTAGAATGCGATTGAGAGTACGAGGACTTAGGAGTGCCTCAACTAGACCTCTTGATATCTAGCTATAGGACTTATGTCGAGCCTATAATACTAACAACCCGATTTGATTTAAGGTGCACGAGGGCTTAGGAGTGCCTCAACTGGACCTCTTGATATCCAGTCCTAGGGCTTATGACGGGCCTAAAATGCAATTGAAAGTACGAGGACTTATGACGAGCCTCAACTAGACCTCTTGACATCTAGCTTATAGGACTTATGACGAGCCTATAATACTTTTGATTGTGTACCGTACTAGTAGCGTAATAGCTATCTAGTAGGCGGATGTGGAACGAGCTCGCACTAGTAGCGTAATAGCTGCCTAGTGGAGTAAAAGTGGTGGGATCGTACTAGTAGCGTAATAGCTGCCTAGCAGGCGGATGTGAAACGATCTCGCACTAGTAGCGTAATAGCTGCCTAGTGGAGAAAAAGTGGTGGGACCGTACTAGTAGCGTAATAGCTGCCTAGCAGGCGGATGTGAAACGATCTCGCACTAGTAGCGTAATAGCTGCCTAGTGGAGGAAAAGTGGTGGGACCGTACTAGTAGCGTAATAGCTGCCTAGCAGGCGGATGTGAAATGATCTCGCACTAGTAGCGTAATAGCTGCCTAGTGGAGGAAAAGTGGTGGGACCGTACTAGTACGTGTAATAGCTGCCTAGCAGGCGGATGTGAAACGATCTCGCACTAGTAGCGTAATAGCTGCCTAGTGGAGGAAAAGTGGTGGGACCGTACTAGTAGCGTAATAGCTGCCTAGCAGGCGGATGTGAAACGATCTCGCACTAGTAGCGTAAGCTGCCTAGTGGAGGAAAAGACGGGGACCGTACTAGTAGCGTAATAGCTGCCTAGCAGGGATGTGAAACGATCTCGCACTAGTAGCGTAATAGCTGCCTAGTGGAGGAAAAGTGGTGGGACCGTACTAGTAGCGTAATAGCTGCCTAGCAGGCGGATGTGAAACGATCTCGCACTAGTAGCGTAATAGCTGCCTAGTGGAGGAAAAGTGGTGGGACCGTACTAGTAGCGTAATAGCTGCCTAGCAGGCGGATGTGAAACGATCTCGCACTAGTAGCATAATAGCTGCCTAGTGGAGGAAAAGTGGTGGGACCGTACTAGTAGCGTAATAGCTGCCTAGCAGGCGGATGTGAAACGATCTCGCACTAGTAGCGTAATAGCTGCCTAGTGGAGGAAAAGACGGGACCGCACTAGTAGCGTAATAGCTGCCTAGCGGGTTGTGAATATGCATTGGATAGTGAATGAACTTTGTGGGTGAATGCAAATGTTATGCAATGTAAGATGGTTAAAAATAAATGCGCTGGTTGGATTGGGACTCCCTGTTTATGGATGTAGATTCTTTTTCTATGTGAGTTGGTGGCTTAAGAGTTGCTTTGAAGCTTCGGGATGGCTCTGGCATGGCTTCAAGGATCTGAGATGGCTCCAGCATGCGTTGATGGCTCTGGTATGAACTAAGTGCTCCGGTATGCAATAATTGCGCTGGTATGCACTGATTTCTCCGGTATGCACGGATGGCTCGGTATGCGCGGATGGCTCCGTGGGTGACCAATGGTCTCGGGATGGTGGTGGGTTGATATGGTTTGCGTTTTTGATGGGATGTGATCATTTTGGGTGGTTGGGGGTTTTGATGTGATTGAAATACTTCGATGTGGTGGACAGGTTTGGTTGAAAAATTTTCGAAGTAGTTTGATGGCTCCAGCGATGGATTTGTTGCGATTTGATGGGATTTTTCTTTTGTGGACTTTGTGGTGGGTGAATGGTTTTTATGGGCAAATGATGAAACACAGCTGCATGACTTTATTCGTAGTTCTCATCAAGGTTCCAGGATTTCCATGGATGGCTCCGGGATGACTTGTGCCGATTGAGCATGACGATGCTTTGGTTGGTTCACTTCGATGACGCCAAAGGAGGGGAAAAGGGAAGTTTTCGCCTTTGATGTGGTCGCACCTGGACGGGCTGCCTACGTACTCAATTCCATATTGAGATCAGACCATGCGTAGTTCGATACTCTGTGGGCAAGGCCCAGGTGATGAAATGGCTCCGACAGGGATTTGAGGTGGCTCCTGTATTGTTCTCGAACTGTTGGGATGGCTCACGTGTATCTGGAGATGGTCTCATATTTGAGGATGGCTTCTGCATGGCTCCAACTTGGATATGGCCGTGGGATGGCTCCATCTTGACTTTTTTTTATCGGAAGTTACGCTTTGATAGCGGCAACTGAAGTCGACTTTCCACGAGACTAGGCAGAGTTCTTACCAGTCGGATGTTGATGATGAAATGATTATGGTGCATGCAAATATTAAATTCTAGACACGATGCAAAATGCATATGCAGTTTTTTTGGAGAGAAAGTATAGTCCTATCTTTATTAATATGAGGTTTACGAATATAAGACATCTTCAGTTTGATCCTGAGTGATTGTTGAGCTAGAATGCGTGAATCACTTTCCTCTCACGGAGGGATATGGGTCAATCTTTCATGAGTATGACTGTGTGCAAAATGTGTGATGATGCTCTCGATGCTCGGAGCAGTATTTACCTTAGAATTTCATTTGAGGTTATGGACCTTCCATTCCTCACAAATTCCTCACCTGCAACAGGGTAGGCTGTTTATGATTTGGTGGTTGAATCGAAGAGTCACTCGCACTCTAAAGACCTTCTGAGATAAGGTCACACTCATTCGCTCATGGTCCCTTTGGTATGAGGGACATGTTGATAGCAAGTACGAAGCTTATGTTCATGCTTCAGATCCGATACTTTCAGTTAACGCTCATTGACTTACGAGTCAGAGGTCTTTTATCGGGTTATAACGGGGCTGGGGGTATGATGTATGTCACACGGGACTGGAGGATTTATTTGGGAATTGTGGAGCTTTTGTGCAAATTAGGATGTGTTTCACCTTTGCCATGGGTGGAATGATTAGACAGGTTTCGATAACCTTTTATTGGTTTCTTCGGGATCATTGGTCCTTTCGATTTGGATTTCTCCTTCTTGTCTCTTCTGGTGACGGTTCGAACTTTCTTCTCATTTTTTGGCTCATCGACTTTCTCAAGCGTTCTTCGCCTTTCATTTTGGCTTTCAGCTTGGAGCTGCATTGGCTCATTGATCTTTTGGACAATTTTGATGTTCTTTTGGGTTCGGCTCTGGAGTTGCACTGACTCACTGATTTCTTTGCACATTTTCGATGTTCTTTTTGTGAAAGATGGTGGGGGGAGAGGCCATGGCTCCGGCTTTCGAGATCCTCTATGCAAGGGTAGGTATGTATATGTGGGGTGGCATGTTGTGGAGTTTTTTTTTTATTTGAAAAAAGAGTTTTTATGAAAGGCTCAGCGGGCTCACTAAGGGATTATGTACAGGGCAGTCAAAGCTTTTTTGGTTTTGTGGAGATTTTTATTCCTAGGTGCCTCGTCATTCTCATTAGTCAATAATTGTTTTCTTACTATTCTCGAATCTTTGCATGAACCACAGTTCGTATCTTGCTATCGACATTGATCTCACTCTAAATTATGCCTCTCCATGTACTGAAGGAAAGCACAAGTCGCTCATGGTTTTACCTTGATTGGCTCTCTCTACCTTCCCTCGTCGCTCAGTGGATGGTCCAATACCCTCTTTTGGAATTCAAGAGAAAATACCGCTCTTCGCGTACTACTCACTTGGTTTGTGGTGCTGATTTTGATGAGACCCTTGTGTTCATTGATGGGTCGAGAGTTACGTGGTTCACGCGCTCCATTCAAGCAATCAATCAAGATTTTCGCCAAAGACGTCGTTTCGACACGGGAGTATGCAAATGCAACGATCTACCATGCAATGTATTGTGGTAATATGGAATTACTATGTATAGGATGCATGAAATGTTGAAAATGGTGAATGAAGATGATTGACTAAATGTTTTTTTTTTGTGTTTGTTTTGTTTTTGGATGCAATGCATGAATGGTAAGGTTATGACTAGTCTCGCTTGAGTCGTATTCAGCTCATGGTTCATGAAGCTCATCCCACTACTGCTGGTTTTGAAGATGGTCTAGCTGTTGGGGTCGCTGTCGGGGTAGTGATTCTCAAGTGAGGTTGGGTTAGTGATTGGCTCCTGGATTTTGGTACTTTTAGGGAGTGACCACTCCCGCATGGTGACCTTACAATATGGAAAGGACTGCTTCTTTTCATCTTGGGCACTGATGCACATGGCAGAGGCTCAAACTCCCCGGTGTTTTCTACTATCCCTTTGAAGATCAGACTTTGGATATTGAGGTGTTGGGATGAAAGCTGATATGTGATGAGGTGAGGATGGAACACGTGATAGTGCAATATTTTTTGTGGTAGTCAGGACTCGTACATGACAGATGTTTTTGAATGGACTAAAGGTGCTTGTGACTTTTTTTGACATGAATGCAATGCATGTGTTTTGCTTTGTGCTCAGTTGCATTTGTTGGTGTTGTTTATTTAGGGGATGCCTCCTGTAGACCGTGAATTTTCACCCCATAAAGCAAAGTTGATGAATGATGTATAAATGTGAGGGGTCGCCCCTTATTCGTTCTTTTTACTATACGTGCATGCCAAAAGAAACCAAGTTTTAGAAAACAATTTTGAAAACGCGTGCTTTCAAAGTGGTGGGTTTTCTCAATATAAACTTTGATGCTCGGTCATTCGCAAATAAAATAGGGAGTAGGGAACCCTATACACATTGATCTAAATAAATTCAAAGGGGATGTATAAACCTATACACCTAATCTATTCAGAAATGGACGAGAGTGAAAAGAAACATCGGGGAAAATCCTATACATCATCAATCCTAAAAAGTCATTAAAAGGGGGAATTTTGAACTAAATTCTTCTGAACTTCTTTGGTCCGTCTTCGGGCTTCTGACTGACTGCTCGCGCTCGGACTCCTGATTGGCCGTTCGCTCGTCTTCGGGCATTTGACTGGTTGCTCCCTCGAGTTCAGGTTGTTGCAGCGAAGCAGTATTGTGATCAAACAAAACGGGTTGGTGTTCTTCTGATTTTCAACAGTTTGAACTTGAACCGGTGTTGCTGATCTTCGTGTCGCTTGACTCGGATTGGTACACCTCTGGTTTTCGGCTCGAATCGTTGTTGGTTTTCATGCACTCCACTTGCTTCGATGAAGAAAAATGAGGGGCGTTTTTTGAGAAAGGAAAGGTGAATGATCGAGCACAATATCATTGAGAAAATCCACCACTTTTGTGAAAACACGAAATGACTAGTACACTCCACAGTAATGACTGCTACTCTTGAAGGTGGGTTGAACTTCAAAAATAGCGGGTCACAACATGGGGACTAAATCATTTATTTTGAAATACGTTTGTGAAATTCAATTTTGAAAACTGTTTTCGAAAACTATTTTGAAAATCATGTTGGTGAAGAATGTTGTTTGAAATTCGTTTGTAGAAAGTAGGTTTTCGAAATCTATTTTTGAAAATTGTTTTGGAAATAACATTTTAATGAAACAAAGGTTTTCAATGATGAAGTGACGGGTCCTAAAACCCTAGGTGTTTATGAGTAGAATTTAGGTGGGATTCTAAATTGAACGAGCTCGTAAAACATCTTTAGAAGATATGCAAAAGAGAATTCCGAACGTTTTGAAACAAATTGGTTTGAAAGAGTAGTGACTTGCACACATGTATAGCATAAAGTAAATCGTGGCTATATTTGATGTGGAGCGGTAAGTTTTAGTGTTGGGATAATCACTTTCCAGGTCAATTATGATTCCGTCTCACCGGGGGAACCATCGTCCCTTCACCATCATCTCTCGGGGTTTTTCTCTGCTATGCCTTTATGGGGCACGTTATCAAGAAAGTCCGGAGTGCTTAAGTTCGAAAGGTCAGGATACCCGATGGTAAGGAAACATACGCCACGGCCAGTGATGATCCAACAACACCCCACTTTTCGGGAAACTCGGAGAAGTACTGCATGAGAACGGGTCTCTCGTCACCTGCACGGTCAGGTGTGTCTAAAGTCCAAATTATTCACTGACTACGTTGTGCCATGTATGGGTATCCGGTAAATACGGGATCCTCTATGGACGTATAGCGTGACATTGGGCTTTAGAGACACCCGTGGTGCAGATGTACAATGGAGAACTGAGCCCATGCAATCTTCAAGGTAAGGCAGAAGGGTGGTCAGACAGGCGGCATACAAGGGGGTGACTACACATAAACCCATCTTAAACACTGGATAAGGCAGCTGGACACTGAAGGCTCATGGCTCACTATATGCTGGCTTTGACTCGGGTAATGGAGGATATTTTTGGATCATGAGCTTCAAGGCGTTAGTCGGAGACCATACCGCCTCGTGGGTTTGTTCACTGAGAGAGTGACCCAGCTCATGGGGAATCAACCGTGGACCGGTTGGGGATCCCGTGACATCGTGGATAAAACGGGTGACACAGAGAAATGCATGTCCTAAGCTACCCACCCAATGCACCCCACAATCATGTAGCACATAGAGCAGAGAAGTCAGCACCAGCCTAATTACTAAGAGTTTTGTCTTGAGATTAGTGATTCCAAATTGGTTGCTATTAACCTAAAGGGAAGTTAGCTTCATTCAGTCCTAAGTGTCTCTTTCTAATCGTGAGCTAATCATTAACCCAATTGTTATCATGTTTATTGAGGATGTAATATGGCCTAGCTGTCCTCATCAGGCACACACTCTGAGTGTGGAGTAGAATAATCCTAGAGGCTTTGAAAAAGAATCCCTGAAGGTTTTGAAAGAAGTGGGGAAGTCCCGACAATTTTGAATGGAGTTCAGTCTTCCTTGAGTTTGAGAAAAACTTACTCAAGTTTTCCCCAGCAGAGTCGCCATTCTGTGGAGGGTGATTTTTCGGTATGAGGGGGGTTTATCTAAATATGGTCTGACTGAGAAGTCTAGATCCTAGAAAATGCCATTCTGTGGAGGGTGAAAACCCGTTATTATGACATCCCTCAAATACCTACTCTATCGCCGTCTTTCCCAGAAAGCATAAGGGGAGTGTTAGTGAACACTACACCCGCTCTCAATGGGCTCCACGCGGACTTATGCCCTAAGGCGGAAATTGACTAGAGTCGCCACCTAGTTTGACCTAAGATACTAGGAAGGAAGGGAAAAAGGGTTCTAAGAACCGTTGGTTGACTCTGAATTTGTTGCATATGGATAGGACTTATCTGGTCATGTCAGAGATTCTATGTGGATTCGTACTGGGTTACACCCCTTAGAAGTGGCAACGACCACGACTTCGGATTGGTGCCCGAGGAAACCTCGGTCTCCAATTGTCGGGATTGCCTTCTTTCAAAACCTTTTAGAGAGATTCATTTAAATGCCAAATGATAGGATTGAGTGTGGACTGAAGAACAAATGATTTCAAAGAATTTGGAGAAATAGGCTGGTCGTGAAATGAATGTCGAGAAATTTTGATTGTTTTTGAGAGGTCTGAGGTTGTTTCGACTTTCACGGGGTTAAAAGGATGCTGAAAATTTTTGAGGAGCAACAGGGCATTTTGGTTATTATAGAGTTGAGGGGTATTTTGGTCATTATATGAAGTTGAGAGGTGTTCGGATTTTGAAGATATCCAGGTTTTTTGATGATTAAGGTTGTTCGGGAGCATTTAAGAATAAAGGGTCCTATGTTAGTAAGACTGGTGACTTCGAGTTTACTTAGGAAAGGATTGAGGAGTACTTATGGGTTAAAGCTCTAATGAAAGAATTGGATTGATTTGTTCAGAATTGTCTCTCTTAAAATTTTAAAACTGAAAATCATTTTTGTTGTAAAAGGGCGGATAATCCCGAGGGATTACCCTATGTACCCCCTCGAACACGATACTTAACTAATGGTAAGTACCGAGGCTCGAAAGATGGGGCAATGAATTTATGTCGAAAAATAGGATTCAGAGAGAAACACCATGAATGAGATGTTCTCGGTCGAACCCTAATAACGTCTCTACTCCCGGGTTTTAAAACGTTAAAACCGAAAACATTGAAATTGAGTGGAAGGGAGTTAGATGATTCTAAAATCACGGCTGCAACTAGGAAGGCCGTTACCTCCCAAGCACCCCGCCTTGTAAAAATCTAGGCTGCTATTAGGGGAGGTTTGTCACCCTAATGCCCCGCCTAAAGAGATCCAGACTGCGACAAGGGAGGTTATGACCCCAGCGCCCCGCCTCGGAATTTTTATGGAAAGAGAGACAAGCGATGATCTAACCATGGATGAAATGTTTTGAAGGGGTTAGACATTTCTTGCTCCCTGAAAAAAACGGTTTATTTTTTGAGTTTGAAAACTGAGTTGGAAAACTTTGAAGTCGTTTGGAATTCTCGATGAAGAAACACTGATTTTGAGAAATGTTTTAGGAGAAAACTTTCTGTATGTGAGAAGAACTTTCTGCCTTTGAGAAGAGTTTTCTGTGATGTGAGAAGAGTTTTTCCTTTAAAATTCCACAAAACGGTTTCTTTGAAAAAATTGATGAAATTTGAATAAAGTGATTGTTTGAAATTCGAGAAAGAAATATTTTTGGATTTTTGAATGGGATTTACAAGCTGGGTTTGAATTGGCTTAAATGAGATTGGGTTAAGTTGAGATTGGATTTACTTTGGGCCGGGCTTGGAAAACGGGCCAGGTTATCTTTGGGTTAGGTCAACTCTGGGTCAAGGTCAACTTCGGGTCAAGGTCAATATTTTTGACTTGATTTGGATTATGGGCTTGATTTGGGCTTAAGATGGAGAGGGTCGGGTTTGGGCCTCGATAGGATATGGGCCGGAGTGGGCTGATGGGCCGGAGTGAGTTGATGGGCCGGAGTGAGCGCTTGGGCCGGAATGGGCGCTTGGGCCTCGAAATGGGCTTGGGCTACAGGTTTTGTGGGCTTGGGCCTCGAAATGGGCTTGGGCCTCGAAATGGGCTTGGGCCTCGAAATGGGGTTAGGCCTCGAAATGGGTTTGGGCCTCGAAATGGGCTTGTAGGAAAGGTGGACTGATTTTCTTTTTGAAGTGGGCTGATTGTGTTTTGGACCAGACATGGTCTTGGCTGAAGTTGGTTACGGGCCAGGTTGAAGCTCTTGGGCCTTTTGATTTGGACTGGAGTGTGATTTGGATTGGGCCTTGTGTGGGCTTGTGGGTCGGTTTGGGCCTTGATTGGGCTTGTGGACCAATTTGGGCCTTGTTTGAGGTTTTGGGCCGGATTGTGCCTTGTGGGTGGGGTCGGTTTGGGCCTTGATTGGGCTTGTGGACCAATTTGGGCCTTGTTTGAGGTTTTGGGCCGGATTGGGCCTTGTTTGAGGCTTTGGGCCTGGTTTGTGAGATATTAACAAGCAAAATGGATCAATTATTGATTTATTAACTCTTGATTACGGGTGTGTTGAAGGTAAAGGAGGATTCCACCCACATAAAACGAATGAGAGATCCGCTAGGCATGTGGTGGTTTCACATCCTAAACCCTCCTAAGATGGCCTTAAGGGCTCATTTTTTTAAAGCTTTTGTTCTTATAAACATATAAAGCTGATTTGAGTGTTTTATGAAGTTATGGAAGATTATTGCCCCACAAAACGAATGAGAGACCGTTAGGTGTGGAGCGATGATACATCCAAAACTTTTCTGTCAGTTGAAGGTCCTAGAGGTATAATAACTAAGGCTTACTATTGGTTAGAAGGGTACAAGGAAATGAAGTGAAATTTACAACATAATCTATCGTAAATATATATATACGTATGCAAGAATGTAGGTACAAATTCAGCTGATGGTGAACAGGTCCGATACCAAATATCAAATGTAAATTCACGTGTCGGTTAGTTTTTCATTGCAACTTGAATCAAGATTTCGAGTGCCAATCTGAAATTAGGCAATAAGAGTTACGGACCATTAAGCCCAAGGACAAATTCAAATAATATATCTCAGTCCGTAAAGGGATGTTAGCCGAATTGAAATCTTTAAAAATAAATAAAACCGTGAACCAGTACATAAAGCAATTGCAAGGTTAATTGTAAGGTATTCAGAAAAGGGTGAAAACAAACATTGAAAGCAGTAGCACTATCAAATCAACATTGACATATAAGAAGGGGCGAGATTTTTAAACAGGTCATCACGTCATAATTAGGAATAGCTGACCGACAAGTTTTCCAGATTCATAAGAGCAGTTGGCTAGATAGAGACCAACAAGCTCTGTCCAGTCTCAATATCCAAGATCAGCTTCAAGCCAAACAAAAATCTGATTCAGTCCACACCTCCAAGTGAAAGGTACCTCAGCCAAGACATGAAATCAGAGTGTAAACAAAAGCCACATAATGTGAATACCGCAGAGGATACCGGGAAACAAAACAAGGCAAAGTCATAATGAGACTCGCAGTGCATCAGTTTTCCAAACCAGACAAGGAGAAGATACCAAACCGACATCCACAACTTTGGTCAGGTTGCAAAGCCAAGGTTGAATCCAAGCAAGACAAATCCAGCCCAAAGTTCAAGTACCTCGGTTATAATCAAGAAACACAAGTGTAAGTGACAAGTCAAATACAACATACTGTGTAATGGACAGAATGAAATTGGGTATCGAACAACATGAGTTACACCAATTAGCCCATGTACTGAATTAGTCGCTGACCACCCACAAGCTTGTGCAGACAGTGGTCGCTGGTCATGGATCCCTAAGACATCGGTGTGGCTTGCATCAAATCAACGTTCACAGACTGGCTCCTCGAAAACTCACTCCCGTCTGAATCAACTGCTAATGGTGAGAAAACCTTGGTTGAATTTGTCGAGCGGAGCATGGACGTTTCTTGTTCACCTATCGAGTCTCCACGTTTTTCGACAGTAAAGAGAACGAACGACAGAGCATGTACGTCCCCTTTTCACGGATCGAGTTGCGAAGTTGACGAAAACTGGTGAAGTAGACGAGGGAGATGCAGAGCAGGTATTCCCTTGTTCGATTTCATGGTTCAGGAGTAATTGAGGTAGGATGAGGCGATTGAAGGTCTCGGTTTAGGGCTTTCTGTTTCGTTTGAAGATCAAGATCCAAAGGGAGATGGAAGGAGAAGTATGTGGACGTGGAGAGGAAAAACGACGAGGCGTAGAGCATATGTTGTTCGCCGGTTTGGATTGCCCAAATTGCCGGGAGAGCCGAGAGTGGAGGAGGCGCAGCGTGTTTTTGAGGAAGAAGAGTGGGCAGCGGCGACCATGCTGCTTCGAGGAAGAAGAGCATGGGCAGCGACCGTGTTTTCGAGGAAGAAAGCATGGGCAACGACCGTTTTCGAGGAAGAAGAGATGGGCAGCGACGCGTATTGCTTGGTCCACCCGACATGGGCAATAAAATAAGAAATGGGACTGTTCTTGTTGAGTTTCAAACTCGGTACCATATAGTCTATCCACCGCATGTTTTAACCGGTTGAGCTGTAACAGAATTTGATAAGTAAAAGCAAAGAAATAAAACAAGAACCATGTTGCGAGCTGAGGCAAAATTAAGAAAACATTTTTTTTCGTTCATGCCAAGAGTCGAACCCAAGACAAATGGGTTGTATAGCAAGTACCTTACCAGTTACACTGGGTCAAAATTCAATGTTTTCAAGGACATAAGGTAAGGACAATGTAAAACAAATAGACGACTAAATAAGCGAATACGAAAAGAACAAAATACATAGTAAAATATGTAAGTAAATAAAGAGGGACGGGTTTTTGAAATCGGATTGTCGTTGGAAATTCGTTTTCGCCAAAATCATGTTTTTTTATGAATGCTTGGAAAAGATTATAAAATGATAGTTTCGTTTTAGCACGCACGCTAATATTTTTTTTTTGAAAAAGAAAGGCGACGACCCCTCCTATGTTTTCGAAATTTGCTTTATGGGGTGAGAATTTTTGGTGTCTACAGGTGGTACTTCTGTTTCTTGTACCCACCTTGCCCTTGGTTCTCCGTGCTCTTACCGGCACTCTTCCTCTTAGCATTGTCCTCGTCCCTCAGCTGGACGGTTATCTCAACCTTAGCAGCGGCATGATAGCACTCCTGCTTTCCAAAGTATTAGTTACTCTTATTTTTCACAATCTAAATCTTATTCTCTTAATCATATCTTACTCATTTACTGACTCATATCTCAACTATTCTCATTACCTGCAAGGTAGTATAGCTCGTCGGCCCCATGCCGTAGCGGAGTCGATGGCTAAGCCCGCCATAGAAGCGGTCCACCAGTATCTGGTCTAAATATCCAAGACCTGGCAGAAGACGGAGCAAGGCGGTGAACTCTGAGTAATACTCGCCCACCGTCATCTTGTCGGTCTGCTTGAGCGCATCCAACTGTAGGCGCTTCTTCATCTGGACATGGGCGGGATAGTACTTTGCTCGTAGCAATGCTGTGTACTGGTCCCAGCCGAAGTCTGGATTGGCCACATGCTCGGCCCTTACCAGCTTCCACCAATCGCCTGCTGCCCCCTTCAGGTAGAATGCAGCTAGACGCACCTTGATCCCAACAGGGACGTCAAGGGTCTCGAAGGCGGTCTCCAGCTCGGAGATGTACGCCTCAAGCTTGGCGGGATCAGTCTCCCCCTTAAAATGTGCGGGTCGAAGGTCTGTAAGGCTCTTCACCCAATTCGGTTCCCGGGGCTGTGGCGGTGGAGGTGGTGCACCCACACCGGGCTGATACCCCATGTGCCCTAATGCGGCAGCTACGATCTCTGCGATCGTCTGCCCTTCCGGTGTCTCTGAGGCATCGTCGCCCCTACCACGGCCTCGGCCTCTCCTTCCTGACATCTGAACAATCACAACTCACATTAGATTCGTATCCACCACTGTTTCGGTTAACAAATTTATAACGTCCGTAGACGGTAAAGACGATCCACACTTAATAGTGGTCATCTGACTCTACTCACACTAACAGCTCACACCCTTAACCCATTACTTATATCTTAACTCCTAACCTAACTCGGTGGCTTTTTATGTCCGGTATTTCTTGATCAGAGCGTAACTACGCTCTGATACCACTTTTGTAACACCCCGTCCAAAGCCAATCATGGTTATCGCAAACTTAACACTTAATCAAAAACGTCACAGCGGAAATAACGAACACCGGGACCTTGCCACGGTCTGATCATTAGAATATACCGAACCTTAAACTGATTTAGAACACTTGTCCAAAATACACGACCAACCAAAATACCACCAACCAACCGAGTTTAAGTATCCAAGTCATAAACACCAACTTACATCAGTTTAAATATAAACAGACGGGCGCACAAGCGCAACCCGTGCTCAAAATAAGTAACCCATCCTAAGTCTAACCGCTCCTACTCTCGTGGTGCGACTTCATGGGCCTCTTACCTGCAAGTGTAAAAACAGCCCCCAAAGGGGGTCAGCACGAATGCTGGTACGACCCTCTCGTGGCCCCCAAGCTAACGGGGCTACGACGACTAATTGTCGATAGCATGAAAGTTGATTAGATACACAAGCATAATATGAAGTGCAATAAACAACCATCCACAAATGAACATACATAGTCCACACACAATTGAACGACTCAAGCGTTCCCTTAACAAACGGGTTAGCAATAACCTCCTCCAGATTTGATTCCTCTCATCCTTAGTCCTCCTTAACTTACCTCAGTCTCAGTCTCAATCTTATCTTAACCTCAGTATACAAACCATTCCTAAAATGGAAATGGTTGTAGCTTAACTCAATCTTAGGATTTAGGTGATCCTACCGCACCATCTTAATGCCACCTACCTTGGACGGGAGTCCAGCGTAGCTGAGCCGGCAACCAACCCTAGGCAACAAGTCCGAAGACAAGTCCTTAAGCGGAGGGCGGATCTGATTCAGATATTGACCCCCTTTCCTTAGCATGCATGACCGGAGTCAGTCCCGGGTTCCTCACTCCCCCCTTAAGTTCCAGTTAGTGCAAATCTTACAAACCATGTGTTAGTTAAACCTTAACGGGTATTAACCAACAGATACCAATACTTAACTCCTTTACTTAACTCAATAAGTACTAAACTTAGTTAGTAACAATCTCAAGTCTCGTGGGTTAGTGTAAAGAAAACACATTCACAACGAGAACAAATATTACCGGTTGCATGCTTTATCTTGTCTTAGTCATAGCAATAAACAGATAGCACACAAGCCGAGGGACACCTCGTTAGCAAGCAGGTCACAAGAAAGATTGTACCGTTCACCGTCGACGATCGTTTGGTTTATCTCCTTCCAAGTCCCAATTCACAAGTCCTAAAACATTCATTCAGTTTTAGGTTATTATTCAACTCAACTTAATACAGTTACTTAACCTTCCTAGACACCAACTTTTACCCATTGTTTTTCACTAAGCATTATGGTTTTTAACTTAACTTCTAAATGCATCATTTCTTCATTATCTATTACATTTGTTCACCCACTTAATAACTATTACACCCTCCAAACGTGCCCTTAATAAGCTTATAACATCAATACCTAATCATCCCCATCATTTCCTAACATTTCCCAAGCTTAAACATAATTTTTAGAGTGGTCCGGGACCTTGTCCTCAACCTAAGTCTCGGACCTATACTTAGTTCAAACTCTCGGCTATTTTAATGTGGTGGTCCGGGACTTTGTATGGGACTTAAGTCCTGGACCAATGCAAGCTAAAATCCTCGGGGGTAAATTAGGGGGTGGTCCGGAACTTCTTACAAAACTTAAGTCCCGGACCCTAAGGTTGAAGCAACTCTCGGCATGAATTTTAGGTTGGTCCGGGACTTCACCCTGGACTTAAGTCCCGGACCAGCTACAAATTTCTTTCTTTTGCATTGTTCTAAGTGTTGTTACACTTGTTCTCTTCATCCATAAATCACCCAAACTTCACACATGATCTTAGGCATATTCTAATACCAAAATAACATCCTAAACTTGCCCATCTCCATCTCTAACCTTATAACCCAATTCCTCACATAATCTCTTAACACTTATAATATTTTCCTTAGGTTTTCTAAGTGGTGTTTCATACCTATCATAACCACTATGCCAAAATGTTTCCTCACCACCATAACATCATCTCCCAAGCATCTTTCCCCACCTAAGTTCCTTTATGTAACTACATGAAGTCTCTTCACACAAGTTTGTTCCTTCTCCTTTAACACATCATTTCCTCTTCTCCTAACAAGATTTGCATATATCCTAAACACATTCTCAAACTGCCTTTGGTGTATACCAAAACATTCTTTTGGTTCCTAAATCCTCCATAATGATGCCTAAGTCATTCTAACTCACAAGAACACCTTAAACTCACTCTTTTTCATCAAAACAACCCCTAAAGTTCCCTAGTACTACCTTAGTCATGAAATTTCCTTAGGACATCTTAAACACTAAGTTTCTTCATCAAATTTTGACATGGGTTCTCTAGTATATTGTTACACCTAAACACTTGGTTTTTCACCATCAAACAACCAAGATCACTCAAATTCTCATTACGTCATCTTAACACACAATTTACACCAAAACTACACCACATCATCATATAGTGCATAAACTTAAAATGCTTGGAACTTAGGCCCTTAAATGACAATAATCTTAACCACTGAATTTCCACATATATTTGCCTTTGACCTGCGAATACACACAACAAGGTTCCCATTGAAATAAAATGCCTCTTGTAATTCACCTCAACATTGTTTAACTATCTCTTTTCTCATTGGCTCCTTAATCACAAGTTCTCAAACATAGTCATTGTTTCTCCTAGGTTATATATAGCCCTTTTCTAATGTAAACCCTAAGCTACACTCATCGTATACCTAAATCCCATCCCTTAATGCACTAAACACCTTAAGGTATGACATTTACCTTGTTCTTTTTCAAGCTTCACAAACTTTCTTCCTTAGGTTTTTCCTTGCTCAATCTCGGTCACCAAGTCAAGTTCTCCTTGCCAATGTTCTAACAAATATTCAATGACTCTAATGAGTACTAAACAACACACTAACCTTAAGGAATAAAACCTAGGTTAAAAATGTGTTTTAAGGTATTAAATTGATTGTTTTACCTTGGAGTCTTAGAATAAGCTTGGATATGAAGCAAGAAGGACCTCCTCTAGTCCTTGGAGAATTGAAACAAGCTATAACAAGGCATAACAATGAAGCCCCATGAGTATACATTTTCGGTTATGGAGAGAAAATGATGGAAACCTAGATTTTCTTACATATTCTTTACCTTAAGAGAATGGAGAAGATAATGGAGTCTCCAAGCTTGAGTTTCCCCCTATAATGGTGGTTTTCCTTGGCACCAAAATGGAGCTCTTGAAGTTTTGGAAAGATAGAAAGGAAGAGCTTGAGCTAACTAAGAAGAATATGTAATTTGTTTTGGTTTTGGAGCTTAAATGAGTAAGTAGTAATCAAAGGAAGATGAAGCTAGCATGGAGGTTGTTCTTCACGTTGGAGAAGAAGAGAGGAGCAGCACTAAACCGGTGGGAACAAGAGAGAATGAAGAGGTGAGGAGAGAGGTAAGTAAAGGTGGGATATTTATGTTAAAGCAAATAGTACTTTTACTTTATCTCTTATTTCCTTTTGTTATTTGATCATGTTGGTGAATCATCACCTTAAAAACCTGCCACCCCCTTTAACTAAGCTAGTCATGGTCTTGTTTGACCAACTAACTAAACTAAATTGACTTAAGACTAAACTAGGCACTATTTGGTTACTATTCACAAACTAGTGCACATAATTGTGAAATTTTTGATTTCCCATTGATTTAAACTTCTAGTACACATGTTAATTAAAGAGTAATGATGGACATTTAGCCACTCAAAACCCATTTACAAGACAATTTTTCAAAAATGTGCTTTAAGACTCCTTAAAGCACATTTTGTGTTTTAACTTGTTTTCAAGCTTGGTTTTCTTTGGTAATTGGTTTAAAATGACCATTAGGATATTACTAAGGTCTAAGAATGATATTTGGGTGCTCACCAAAGTCTCTCCAAGCTTAGAGCACGTTTTTGCTTAAACTGCTCTTTTGGTGTTTCCTTATGTTTTCTTTGATTAAAATGGTTTCTTAATGTTTCTAAGGCATTATTTAGCCTTCTTATATTTTAGTTTATCACTTAAACACCATATCTAAGTTTGGGGTATTTCACATGCCCACCCGCCCGGATGATCATCTCTAATTTTAACCATGTGTGAAGGATGATATTTCTGATTTTTCCAAGGTGGAATCGAATTTTTTGGATACTGGAATATTTTTAAATTCAATTTCTCGTCAGATTCAATCAAAAATTACTAGAAAATTATTGGAAATTTGAAAAATCAAAATTCTAAAGCCATTATGCTCAAAATGTAATCCTCTATCATGGATTAAAATTTTAAAGCATTTCGAGTTGATTTAAGCCACTTTCGGAGGAGAGAGAAAGCTTATAGGGGGTTTAGAAGCCTTTGAAAATTATGAAAATGCCCCTGAAGATGGCTAAGCAGCCATTAACACTCCGGAATGTGCTGATCGAATTGGAATCCATGCCGCTTGACCAAACTACCCTTTTCGTACCTTCACCTTAAGAGACTCTCTTCCGGGGGGTTAAAATTTTGAGTATAATATGTGGTTAATAGCCAAACTACATTAGTTTACTTCGATGGTGTTAGCTTCTTGGACGGTTGTTAGCTTCTTCGATGGTGTCTGCTTCTTCGACAGTGTTAGCTTTTTTGACGGTGTTAGATGTCCTAAGGTTGTATACGGGGGTAGGGTTATATTTTTTCTTGGGTGGTGGTTAATGTTCAGTTATTCAAACCCAACCCGGCCACCCAACCCGACCCGAGAAAAAGTCTGAAAAATCGGGCTTGGAAAAAAATTTGGGCTGGCTTGGACAAAAAACAAGGCCCGAATAAAAAACCGGGCCGAGCTCCGGCAAAATTTTGGGCCCGACGGTGTTAAACGTCCTAGGGGAGAGATCCACATAGGAGTATGCAGACACGGACATGTTGCTCAGTTTTGTATATGATAAGTGTGAAATATGCATGGTTTTAGTGGTTTTAAACGTCTAATTTTTGTACCTGTATTGATGATATTCCACACTTATGTTACGTTTTCCCTTGGTTTCTTGTTCAATGAGAGTTGATACCTTTTTGTATGCCAAATACAGGAAAAGGCCAAGAAAATAGTAGCTAATCTCATGAGGGCGATGATGCAACAAACGAGGATCAAATTGGAGTCAGAACGAAGAATTTAAAAGATTTTGAAGGTGTGTCCGAGCTTGTGTCCGAACATCCAAGCTCGGACACAAGTCGAGAGTTCGAGTGCTGTACCTATGAAGTGTCCAAACTTCAATCCGAACTTTGAAGTTTGGACACAGTTCAAGACTCACAACGAAGAAGTCGAAACTCCGCTCCACGTTGCATGTCCGAAAGTTGAAGTTCGGACACAAGTTGAGACTTTTGAAATTGAAGCCAGGTCCGCGCTCAAAACAAAGTGTCTGAACATTGAAGGTTGGACCAATGTTCGGACGTGACTAATCTATCAGCAGAAGTGCCGCGTTTTGAAGAGAAAAGGGAGGAAAAACTTTATAAAAAGAGACCTAATCAGTGAAGGAGGGACATGACATTACATCTCATTACATCACAACTCTTTGGACAGGAAACAACGCTCTTTATCGACTCAAGCTCTCAAGCTCTTCATCATCAGCATCACATCCTCAATTCCATTCAATCTCACCAATCATCATCACCGTCGAGGAGAGTCATCAGAAGTGAGTCGACCATCGCCTTCAACCTTGCGCCAGTAGTCTTCGAATCTGGATTACAAACGAATTTGAGAGTTTTTCTTTCTCTTGATGAATTCCTTCCTAGTTGTATTTATTGGTTTCATTAATATGTCTAGCTAGTAAGGATTGCTCTGGGGAGGATTGTTCGTAATGGATACGAATTAGCTAGTATTATCTGCAATTTGAATATGAGAATACATTGGATTGTTTCTAGATTAGTGTTAATCATTCATCTTCATTAATAATATCACGAGTTTATTAGAGTTGTTTTATGAATCTTGTTATGATCAGATCAAGTGATTAACAAGAAGTTCGAATTAATCTGAAAATTTGTGAAGAACTAGTCGGATAGATGAGTTCTCCCTACAATTGCTAATAATTCTTTGCACCTATCCTGCCTATATGTGTTTTGTCAGATACTGGATTAGAGCTGACATGTTCTGATAGGTGAGCTCTTTAATGAACTAGGATTTAGCATTGAAATGAGTAAAAAGAATTGGCCAATCCTAATCTCATAGGAGAATTGTAGAAATTGCTAACTATATCCAGTAAAGAACAACCCAAACCCAGAGTTCCATTCATTTGATCAACCTTATCATTAGTTTTCATTAATTGTTCATTTAAATTCTTGATTTATGTTATTTCAATTCAATCACAAAAACAATTAACAACCCCCCCTGAATTTCCAGTTTTCTAGGATTAGGCTTATTTCTTCAAGTCCCATGGATTCAATACCTGGTTACTTAATTTTCTATACTATAGTAACCGGGATTTTCGCAACCTGACAGACTTTGGTTTATTAGTTTCTAGGTTTAATTTCATAGTTTTTAGTATATCAATTTTCCTGTTTGTAAAATGGTGCCGTTGTCGGGGACTTGACTTTGTCTAGTCCTTAGCCTTGGTTCTCAATTGTTTTTACTTTATTTTATTTTTTATTTTTTATTTATTCGTTGTAGTTATATTCATTTTATTTTACTTTCGCTATGTATTTCTTCCTTGTTTTAATTTGATTATAATCTTAATTTTGTGTTTGCTAGTTTTGTTTTAATTTTTAATATAGTTTTTAATCTATTTTGTTTGAGCAATTTTGTTCTATTTTACATTCAGTTATTCTTAGTTGTTTATACGTATTTTAATTTGTTTTGTTTTGTTTTCATTGTTTTCTTAACTCTATCTTATTTTCAATTAAATTGTAGTTCATTTTGTTATATGTTAATTAGACATTTTATTATTTAATAGTTTGTTCATTCTTGTTTCATATTAGTCCTAACTTTAATTTTTGTGTTTTATTTGTTTAAACTGTGCAGGTGTTTGGTGAATGCACGGTACCCGATCTCGAGGACCACCAAGATTTAATCTAGACCCAGAGATCAACCGTACAGCTCGTCGAGCAAGAAGAGCACTCGCCGTCACCATGGCTGCAAACGGACCAGTGAATAATGAGCAAGCCACAATGGGAAGAATCAATCGCCCACCAGCTGCTCCCAGAAGAGGCCCTGTGGTTCTACCAAATCTCACAGCGGAGTTAACAGCAAAATGGCAGAAACTTAAACCAAGCCATCAAACAAATGCTGTTAGGAATCACCCTACGGGGACCTTTTCAGGCGCAGACCCAGCTGATGCGCTCGACCGTGTCCATCGATTTCTAGTACATCTAGATTCGTTGGGGATGTCTCAAGGACTAGAGGAGTATGCACGACTGTGCTTGTTCCAGCACAGTCTATCAGGGGAAGCATCAAAATGGTTCCATCGTTTGTCACCGGGTATCATCACCACCTGGGAGCAGATGACAGACAGGTTCTACGAGAAGTACATCCCCATCTCCAGAACCAGACAAATGATCGCTGACTTGATGGCCTTCAGATAGTCCAGCAGTGAGACAGTCTGCGAAGCCTGGGATAGATTCAAGGAGCTACTTCACCAGTGCCCTCATCACGGTCAAAACACAACATCGTTGGCTCATGGGTTCTTCTAAGGACTAAAAGATGAGCATAGAGGTGAGGTTAGAGCGGCACTGGGTGGAAATCTATTTGCTAGGAGCGGTGAAGAGTTCATGACTGCTATGGAGTCCTACTGTGAGGAGCTCCGCCAGTGGAGCAGCAGTGGGGGAAGAGTCTTTACAGTTGGTCAAACTTCTTCTCAGACTCCAGACCCCATGATTGAGCAAATTGCTGCTGAGCAGGCCCATTTAAGTACCACAGTTGGTAACATGGCGAAGATGCTCGAGCAACTCACTTTGGGACAGACATCTGTGCAAACTGCCAAGAAGGTGTCTATTGGTTCCAGTGATGTATGCTGCTCTCAGTGCTGAGACAACCATGAGTACGAGGACCACCCAATGGTAGCCGAGATGAGGCAGAACAAGGAGGCACATGCAGTTGGTCAGTACAACAGGCAGCCTTGGATGCAGAATCAGCACCCAAACCTGAGGTACGGGAATCCAAATAATGCCCTGAATTCACATCAGATGCAGCCTCAGAAGGCGAACCAGGGAGGACCACCTGGTTTTGCTAGGCCTCAGTATGGTCAGTTCAGGCCACCGCAGTCTCAGTCTCAGTAACCATCACTGAGCTCAAACAATACCAAACTTCAAGAGATGGTGGATAAGTTGATGGCTTCTTAGGAGCAGCAAACTGTGATCAATCAAAATCTGGCAGCTGGTCAGCAGAAATTGGAGAATGTCATGGTAGAGATGCAAGGGACGATGAGTCAGTTGACCTAGTTCCTTCTACAGCAGAGACCTTCTGGATCACTGCCTTCCTAACCAGACCCTAATCCCAAGGAGCAGTTGAAGGCAGTGTCGGTCTCAGAAGCAGTAGTGATTGAGGATTGCGAAGATTCTGAAGAGGTATCAGCAGTTACCCTAAGGAGTGGAAGGAGCTTAATTAATGACAAAGTGGCAGGAAGCCAAACTGATGACGAGATTGAGCTCCCTTCTAATACCGCCGGTGCACCATCATGGCATCCTGCCCCTCCTGAGGTAGTTCATGAGGAGACCCAGGCTCCTATTTCTTCCTCTTCTTATTCAACTGCTATTAAAAATACGAAAGGAAAAACATCTGCAAATGAACTTCCTTTTCCAAAACGTCTCAAAGAGCGAGAGCTTGATGAGTAGTTTGGAAAATTTTTAGATGTCTTCCGTAAGCTTACTATCATTATTCCTCTTATTGATGCAATCAAACAAATGCCTAACTATGTTAAATTTGTTAGGGATTTGATTTCAAATAAGATGAAGTACAAGGAGAAGGATACCATCCAGCTGACTAAGACCTGTTCAGCAGCGATCCTACAGAAGCTGCCTCCCAAGCGTGGTGATCTAGGTCAGCCCATCATTCCTTGCTCAATTGGAGATATGGATTGTGGATACGGCCTATGCGATCTGGGAGCGAGCATCAACCTGATGCCATATACAATGTTCAGGAAGCTTCATGCGGGTGAGCTCGTTCCAATTCACTTCAATCTCCAATTAGTTGATAGATCGTCAATCACACCTCGAGGTATGGTAGAGAATGTGGTTGTTGGTGTGGGTAAGTTTTTCTTTCCAACTGATTTCATAATCCTTGACATGGATGAGGATGTTGAGGTACCTCTAATTTTAGGTAGACCTTTCCTTTGTACTGCTAAAACTGTTATAGACGTTGATAAGGGAAAGATCACCTTAAAATTTCATGATGAAGAATTGAGTTTTGATATAATAAGATGATGCGAAAGAACTCTTCTTCTCATACTGTATTTTCTGTCAATTTACTTGAGGATTTTTCTGATCTAGAGGATGATTATATCCCTAGAAGTACTGATGTTTGTTATTCCTTGTCTGAGTCTTCTGACATGTTAGAACAGGTACTGACCTTATCAATTGAAGATGACAAGGAAAGCTTTGAGATGGCCTTAGTTGTCCAGTAACTCAATCAAGGGAGATCATATTTTCGCTCCTTCACTCCTCCGGTAGAAAAGTTGGATCGACCTATCCAAAGGCATGTCCCTTCAATAGAGAAGCCTCGTATTCTTGAACTCAAATCTCTTCCTTTCCACCTTAAATATATTTTTCTGGCAGAGGGTAGCACCCTGCCTGTTATTATCTCTGCATCTTTGTCTGTTTCACAGGAAACTAGACTTCTAGAGGTGCTCAAGTGACATAAAGGTGCCATGGGGGTGGTCAGTTGCTGACATCAAAGGGATCAATCCGGGTTTTTGCACTCACAGGATTTATATGGAGGATAATTACAAGGCAGTGAGGCAGCCCCAGAGAAAATTAAATCCCAATCTAAAGGAGGTGGTCAAAGCTGAAGTGCTGAAGCTTCTTGATGCGGGTATTATCTACCCGATATCTGACAGCCAGTGGGTATCTTCAGTCCAGGTTGTCCCAAAGAAAGGAGGGATCGTGGCCGTTCAGAGACAGATGACCAGATGGAGAATGTGTATTGACTATCGTCGCTTCAACAATGCCACGAGGAAGGACCACTTCCCGCTCCCATTCATCGATCAAATGATGGAGCGGTTAGCTGGTCAGGAGTTTTACTGTTTCCTTGATGGCTAAAGTGGCTACTTTCAGATCCCTATTGCTCCAGAGGATCAAGAGAAGACGACCTTTACCTGTCCATATGGGATGTTCGCATATAGGAGGATTCCTTTTGGCCTCTGTAATGCTCCTGCGACGTTCCAGAGGTGTATGATCGCTATCTTCAATGACTTCATTGAGAAGAGCATTGAAGTTTTTATGGATGACTTTTCAGTCTATGGGCAGAGTTTTGAGGTGTGCCTGGAGCAGTTAGATCAGATATTGGGAAGATGTGAGGAGACGAACCTTGTGCTGAACTGGGAGAAATGCCATTTTATGGTACAAGAAGGTATTGTGCTGGGTCACAAGGTACTAAGGAGGGCATCCAGGTAGATAAACCTAAGGTGGAGGTGATAGAGAAGCTTCCCCCACTGACTACAGTGAAGGATGTCAGATCTTTCCTTGGTCACGCAGGATTCTACAGGAGATTCATTCAGGACTTTTCGAAGATTGCTAAGCCCCTATCAGACCTGCTTCAAAAAGATGTCAAGTTCCAGTTCACTGATGAGTGCTTGACAGCCTTTCAGACGATCAAAGATAAGCGCTACTCATCTCCGATTGTGGTTCCACCAGACTGGTCAGAGCCATTTGAGATCATGACAGATGCGAGTGACTATGCTGTTGGCGCCGCGTTATGTCAAAAGAAGGATAAGATACGGAGAGTGATTATCTATGCAAGCAAGACCCTGATAGATGCACAGAAGAATTACACTACTACAGAGAAGGAGTTGCTTGCTATGGTATTTGCTCTGGATAAATTTCTACCGCATCTGCGAGGAAGCAAGGTAATTGTCCACACTGATCATACAACCCTTAAGTATCTTTTCCAGAAAAATGAATCGAAGCCCAGACTTCTGAGGTGGATTTTGCTTCTCTAAGAGTTTAACTTGGAGGTTGTGGATAAGAAGGGGAAGCAAAATGGAGTTACTGATCATCTGTCTAGGCTAGACATTCCTGATGATGGAATCCCAATAAATGAGTTCTTTTGAAATACCCCAAACCTAGTTATGTTGTTTAAACATTAAAATAAGGTATATTAAGACTAAAAAGAGTCTTAGAAACATTAGTAAACAATTTAAACCATAGAAAACACAAACAAATGCCTTAAGGTCAATAAAGGCAAAAATGTGCTCTAAGCTTGGAATAAGCTTGGTTAAGACCTAGTGAGCTTACCAAGACCTTATTTATATACTAATGAATATAATAAACCAATTACCAAAGAAAACCAAGCTTGAAAACAAGTTAAAACATAAAATGTGCTTTAAGGAGTCTTAAAGCACATTTTTGAAAAATTGTCTTGTAAATGAGTTTTGAATGGCTAAATGTCCATCATTACTCTTTAATTAATATGTGCACTACTTAGTATCACATTTGGAAGTCTATATCAATGGGAAATCAAAAATTTCACATCTATGTGCCTTGTTTTAGTGAATAGTAACAAAATAAGCAAGTTTATAACATATGTCATTATAAGTGTGACAATTGGTCAACAAAGACTAAAATACCCCTTGTTATAATATGGGGGCCGGTTTTTATAAGGGTGAGTCATCTCCCCCTTGTTAGTTATCAAGTAAGTAAAATTAATAAAGCAAAACACTATTTTCCTTTTACTTAAATATCTCCAAAAGTGAACTTATCTTCACTTCTCATTTCCCTCTTCATTTCCCACGGTTCCAAGCTCTCTTCTATCTCCTTCTTGCTCTCCATTCACGGTTTTGCAATAGTACCACCATCATTCTTAATCTTCAACCTCTTGTAACTCCTAGCTCACTTTGCCAAATCAAAAACAAAGACCACCATTCTCTTAGTCTCATCAAGCTCTTCATTCCTATCTTCTCAAAATCCCAAGAGCTCCATTTCGGTGCCAAGAGGAATCACCATGGGAGGAGCTTGAGCTCATCTTTTCACATATTGTTGTTCTCCTTTGCTTCTAGGTAAGGAAACTCAAAGAAAAATGATGTTTCCTTCATGTTTTTGTGTTGTCTGAAAATTACCCTTAATGGTGTCCTTTACCTTGCTTGTTTTAGCTTCATTTGAATCTTCCAAGGGCTTGGTGGAGTCCTCTCTTGCTACATATCCAAACTCTCTTTGATATCCAAGGTAAAACAATCATCTAAATATTCTAAGGCAATCTATGTATTTAGGGTTTACAATGAGATGGAGCATAAAGCTTGTATACTCATTGCATTATTTGTATATTTTTTAGAAATTGACAAGAAATCAAACACCCTTGCCGATTTTTAAACAAGGAAACAAGAAAGAAGTTGTGAGGAAAAGAGGTAAATATGCTAACTTAATGTAGTTTAAAGTCTTAGGAGAAATGAGCTTATATTGCTTATGAAAATGATTTAAGGAGCCAATGGTAAATGACTTAGAAGAATGCTCTCAAGGGCTTAGTAAAAGGCATATGTATTGTTGGGTGTATTTGCAGGTCAAAGGCAAATATAATGTAGGAAATTCAGCGTTTAAGATTTATGCATCTTAAGGGCCTAAGAGCCATGTTATTTAAGGGCCTAAGTGCCAAGCAATTTAAATTATGCACTATATTGTGATGTAGTGTTAATTGAGTGAAGTTTTGTGTATAAGAATGTTCTTGATGGATTGTAGTGTTCTTGATTGTTTAATGGTGAAAACAATGTGTTTTGGCTTAGTAATGTTCTAGGAGAGTTCATGTCAAAATTTAGGTAATGTACAAGAAGTTCTAAGTGTTTAAACAAGATTTGGTGAACTAGGAAGTGTTAGTAATGTTTAGGTGTTTTACTAGAGGAGAAGTAATGTCTTAGGTGTTCTAGGGAACAAAAAGGACTTAGACATCAACTAGAAGTTAGGTTATTAAGAAAAGATGCTTGGGAGATGATGTTATGGTAAGAAGAAAGCATTTTGGGATAGTGATTATCATAGGTGAGAAACACCATTTAGAAACCTTGTAAGAAATGTTACAAGTGTTGTTGAATTTAAAGGAAAAAAATTGGGTAACAAGTTAGATAAGGAACTAGGTGTGCTTAAGATGATATTTTGGCATTAGAATATACCTAAGATCATTTGGGAAGTTTATACATTTAATGGGTAAGGAGAACCATTGCAACAAGACTTAGAAAATGTTCAAAATGTAAATCTGTAGCAGTGGTCCGCGACTTAGGTCTTGGATAATGTCCCGGACCATGCATTAAAAAGGGCCGAGGATTTTTACACCTCCTTGGTCCAGTACTTAGGTTATGTAAGAAGTACCGGACCACCCCCTGATTTACCCCCGAGAGATTTTGCCTACATTGGTCCGGGACCTAGGACTTGTATGAAGTCCCGGACCACCCCATTAAAACAGGCCGAGGATTTTGTTAAGTGTAGGTCCGGGACCTTAGTTGGGGACCAAGTCCCGGACCACTTTAAAAGTTAGTTTAAGGTTAGATAATGATGTCTAATGATGGGGATTAGTTAGTAATGGTGTTATAAAGTTATATAAGGCATGTTAGGAGTGTAATAATGACAATTTAAAAGGTGAGAAGTTATAACAAAGTGTGAATACAAAATAACTAGTTAAGTGAAGTAAAAGTTAACAATGGATTAGTACATTAATTAACCGACGTTACTAAATGTGTATAGGATTCTTCAAAGGTGGAAACCAGTCGAAGCAAGGACCAAGGTATGGTTTTCTTGCAGTCAGTTGCCTACCGGTTTACACCGGCTTGTGTGTTGTTTGTTTTTCTGTGTGTTTATGACCTTGTAAGATTTAAGTCATGTAATGAGTTTACAGTTGTTAAATATTATTGTATTGTTAAGTATGACTCTTCCTTCCCTTGTGTGTGTCTAACAAGACTTAACCTATTGTGTGTGATTGGTTCATTGAGTTCAATGTTGAACTTCTAACAAGTGCTAACGGGGGAAGTGAGGAGTCCGGTCTGTTCCGGCCACGCGTGTGAGTATGGGAGTCGATGTCATAACCGGTTCGATTCTCTTTGTATGTTATGGTTGTTTTCCAATTTGGTATCCAACCTTCCTTTTAGCTTAACCAAGGCTATTTTACTGACTCACGTCGGGCCACAGGGGCATACTAAGTGTTGTTCGGTGTGCTTGGGTCACTATATCCGAGGCACCTTGTGTTAAGTTATCCGTTTAATCTAACAAGACGGTAACGAGTTATGTAACGAGCTTAGCATGAGTATGGCAACATTCTCTAGGCTCTCCATGGGAACTAATTGTATTGGTTCACTTCCTAAAAGGAATTGTTCTTGTGTGTTATGTGTGATGTTGTGTACAATACTCATGTTATGATATATGTATATGTTGTATGTTTTAAAAAGAATGCCATGTCATCATGACAATTAGTTGCGCGTATCCCGGTAGCCGATGGGCTGCTCGTTAACCATACCAGCCAAGGGTTGCTGACCCCCTCGGGGGCTCCATATTTTTACTGCAGGATGAGGATCGAAGAAGCGGAATGGCTTTAGATTCTAGGATGCAGGATTACTTTTGATTATTTTGGATGTTAAGCCCGGGATGCGCCTGTGCTCCTGTGGCAATATATTTTGGTACCGTTGTAGTACAATGATGGTCGTTAACAGTTCACAGTGACAGCTTGTGATGTATAGTTACGTTTATGGATGTAGTTACAACTCGGTATTATGTTTATGTATTGATGGTTATTAGTTCTATGCTCGGGAGTCTGATCATCAGACCGGTACACTCGTGTTTATTCTGCCTTGTTGACCACGTGGGTGGTTAACGGCGTTGTAGCACCAAATCGTTTAGTTATTATTTAGTTGTTTAATTCTGCTGCGATTACAAGTATTGTGAAGTGCGTAGTAGGGGTGTTACATCTTCCCCGACGAGACAGTGTTTATGATTGGAAAGGTGAAAGAACCTTGGTATGCAGATTTGGCAAATTATCTTGCTTCTGGGCTGATTCCTCATGACTACAGTTACAACCAGAAGAAGAAATTCTTATCGGAGGCCCGCCACTATATCTGGGAGGATCCCTACTTGTTTAGGATCTATGCTGATGGCTTGATGAGGAGATGCCTTCCAAATGAGGAAATTTAGAGCGTAATAGAATTATATCGTGCTAGAGAGGTAGGTGGTCATCACGGCTCTACAAGAACAGCTGCTAAGATCTTGGAGTGTGGATTCTTTTGGCCCACTCTACACAAGGATGTCCACCACATATGTTCCCATTATGATAGCTGTCAGAGGATGGGAAACATCTCTAGAAGACACGAGATGCCTCAGCACGGTATTCTTGAGGTAGAACTTTTTGATGTTTGGGGCATGGATTTCATGGGCCCCTTCCCTTCATCTCATGGGAACCAGTACATTCTAGTTGATGTGGATTATGTTTCGAAATGGGTTGAAGCCATCCCGTGCCACACCGCTATTTCAAAGACTGTGGTTAAGTTTTTGAAAAAGAACATCTTCACCAGATTCGGGGTACCCAGAGCGATCATCAGTGACGGTGGTTCCCACTTCTGCAACCGAGCTTTTGATTCTTTAATGACGAAATATGGGATGACACACAAGATGGCATTACCTTATCATCCCCAAACTAATGGTCAGGCAGAAGTGACCAATCGAGAGCTTAAATGGATTTTGCAGAAGACTGTAAATGCATTGAGGAAGGATTGGTCAATTAAGCTAGATGACACTCTGTGGGCATACCGGACTACTTTTAAGACGCCTATAGGAATGTCTCAATTCAAGCTTGTGTACGGGAAAACCTGCCATCTCCCAGTGGAATTAGAGCATAAAGCATATTGAGCATTGAAGGCCCTAAATTATGATTTACATGCAGTTGGAGAGAAAAGGAAATTTCAGTTATCTGAACTTGAAGAATTGAGGGATCAAGCATATGACAACTCAAGGATTTATAAAGAGCGCACCAAAAAGATTCATGACCGGATGATTCAGAAGAGAGAGTTCAAAGTGGGGGATCTGGTGTTGCTCTTCAATTCCAGGCTATGTCTTTTTCCTGGGAAGCTGAAATCACATTGGGCAGGCCTCTTCAGAGTTGTAGGAATCACATCCTATGGAGCATATGAGCTGGAGAACAAAGCTGGTGAAACTTTCAAGGTAAATGGTGCTCGTTTAAAAAGTTATCTTGGTACTGATCATAAACTTCTTCCTATGCAGGCGGTGTTCTTTGTTGAAAATGACTCCAGTTCTGCAGCCAAGATAGTTTCTCAGAAGAAAAATTCAAATATGAAGACAAAATTTTCTTGGAGAATTGGAAGGAGTTGGGAAGGTTGAAAAAGCTTGCTGTAGGATGTTGTGGAGCTTCAGACCACGCTGTCTTTGATTGAATCAAATTGGGAAATGTCTAGCTAAAAGACTTTAAAGAGGAGCAGCTATCTGGGAGACAACCTAGTATTTTTGGTACTTTGTTTCTGTTTGATTTTGGTTATTTAAGCTTTGTATTATGTTAAGGTTTGTTTACATTGTTTTTGGTTGAGAAGAAAGCAGGTTACTGCATCTGTAGCATTGTCCGAACTTGTGTCCGAACGTCAAAGTTCGGACTCAGTTCGAGAGATTAAAGACTGCGTATAACGAGATGTCGAACAATGGTCCGAACTTCAAAGTTCGGACATGGTGCGAGAAGAATCGGAGGGAAAATATGACAATGTCCGAACTTCGGTCCGAGCTTCGAAGTTCAGACACGATACGAAGCGCTGCCCATGTAAGTCTGTCCGAACTTCTGTCCGAGATTCAAAGTTCGGACACTTCGATAAGTCCAGAATTAATAAGCGCGGGCGAAGCTATTTCGAACATAAAATCCCTAATTCTCTCGAGAGCAACAGCAGACCACAAAATCGCCCTCTCCTTCAATCTCTCATAACTCCCTCATTCTTCCACCAAATCCTACAATCTTGGTATCAATCTCTACGTTTTTGAATTCTCTACAAGTTGAGCACCAGAAATCACCAAGAAAGTTGTTGAATCAGTCCGATTTTGAGCCAATCTGTTCAAACCCTAACTGTTGAGTTTAGGAAATTTTGAGTCGAATCTTGCAGATTTTGTTGTTTTTCAACTTCTAAACATTCATTCAACTCAATCAAGGTATTCTCTCAACTTTTCTACCTCATTTATTGTGTTTTTGATAGATTTTGGAATCTAAGGTGTATCCAGTCGCAAATTTGCTATGTATTAGTGGGATTTCTGAAATTCATTTGCATGTATGGGGTTTATTTTCTGCTATGCTGTGAGTTACTGGTTAGAAATGTTTCAAACTGCACTATTGTGATTACATTGTAGATATTCAAGTATGTAGTTTGATTTTGCATGGTTCAACTAGTAAAAGTGACCAAGACTAAATCGAATGTGTTGGAATACTGTGACTTTTTGTCGGTTAAGTCTCTGCTGGTCGCTGTTTGATGAAGATTAACATTGCAAAATGAAAGATTGATTGACCTTTGTTATGGAGAATGATGAATTTTGAGGGGAGGCTCTGTCGAATTTTGGGTAGAATGGGTGCATGCATTGAACTATTTTATATGTACCATTGTTGATATTTATTGACTTCTTCTGAGCAGATGATGAGCAGAATCACTGGCCGATCTAAGAGGAGTGGGAGAGCCGGCGCTAGCTCGAGTCGCCAAGGCCGACAAGATGACTTTAGGGACGATGCAGCCCGGGAATGTTTTGCTAAGGAAGTGGATATCATCACGGAGCGTTGTGTAGTGCCTGAGCTGGAGCGTCAGCTGGGTTTGAAGGAACTACTGGACCCGCTTGGTTAGGGTAAGATCTTGGATATGGGGGGACCGTATTCTAAGCGAGCGGTGCGTATGTTTTATGCCAATGCTCTCTGTCAGGATGGGCAAATTTGCTCTACTGTTGACGGTCAGAAAGTCACAGTCTCGAAGATGGAGATTGCTCGATATCTTGGACTTTCATACCCTGCTCCCCCTCAGCCTGAAAATCTTAATCCTCATGACTTCCAGACGGTGGCCATTAATCACTATACCCCACTCATGGTTCAAGGCCCACGTCGACGCAGAGGTGATGACCCGTCAAAGCAGGTCATCCCTGCTGATCTGCTTAAGGACCCCCAAGAGCGAGTCCTCTTCGCACTGCTGGTTGCGAATGTTCTCCGCAGGCAGAGCTCAGATCTGAACCACACTGATTGTCTCCTTCTCCAAGCTGTGTTGAATCCGGATTTTGTTGGGGCTGTTGAGGTCACATACTTGCCATGGGTCATCTCCCTGCATCTTCGTTACATTGTGGAGCACAAGGACCGACATAAGGTTGGCTATCCGGTCATGATATGTCAGTTGCTTCGGAGGCAGCTGCTATCCATCCCATCTGAGGGGCTTCATGCTGCGCGGTCCCCTATTGATATCAGCGCTTTGAAGAAAATGTGGTTTGAGTTTGACGGGGTGACCTGGAGAAAGATGGCTGCCCCAAGGTCACAGAAGCGCTAGAGAGATGCTGGTGAGGGTTCATCAGAGCCAGTTCCCCCTTCTGCAGTTAAGGATGAAGAGGAATTTGCTGCACTGCCGGCTCTTGGGAGCGAGTATGTCACACGTTACGAGTTTGATCGGCTCGAGTCTCGCTTTATGAAGATGGATCATCGCTTTCAGGCGGAGATCGAGGTCCTTCAGCAGCAGGCTCGTCGCTCTCAGGAGGATTATGAAGCCTTACTCTCTCAGTTTCAGCAGTGGCAGGCATTCTATCCACCCCCACAGTGATGGATGATGATGGGTGATGATGGATGATGCTACTCTTTTCATTTTGATGACATCTCTGGACTTCTTTTCTTTTTATTTTCAGTTGTTATTAGATTTTGTTCTTTTTAGTTTATTTGAGTTGTATTTTCTTTATTTCATTTCTTGTTATGTTCTTCACTTGGAATCATGGTACTAGTCATTACTAATGCAATGCTTCCCGCATATCTTTCTGGTTTTTTATGTTTGTGTGCAAGTTTGCTGTTACCGTGATGATTCCATGGCTGGACACTTGCTTGCAAGTGTGAGGAAACATTATACCCCTAGCAAGACATTAAGTGTGAGGAAGAGCCTCTTCCTCAATCAATCAAAAGAAAAATCAGGGGAGTTTTAGTTTTCTTTCTTTTTCGTTTGTGTTCAGCCTGTGCTTTAACGCGTTACATCTCTGTTAAATTTATAATTCCACCCTTGTGAGGCTGACACATTTCGTAAGATCTTTTTCTTGTGTTAATTTTCTGAACAATGAGGACATTGCTCCTCTTTAAGTGTGAGGAAGGGGAGATCTTTCTAAATGTGTCAGCCATTTATTTTGCATCCCGCATTAGTTTTTTATTGTTCTCGGACTATATGGGGGTAAGTTCCTTGGAGTGCTTTTACGTGTTGAATACTCAGGTAAATTTTTGTCGTGGAGTCAAGTCTAGTGATGATTTTAAGGATTAGTTTGCTCAAAGCTGTGTGTTCTTGTATTTTTGAAATTGCTGAATTTTATTAAATGTCTGTGGACAAGCTGATTATGGAGTCAGAACTAGTTTAACTTGGAACCTTGGGAATGATGAGAATGTTTGGAATGAAGGATGAAGGCAAGGTACTCCTCTGATCTGATTTATTTTCTGAACCAAAACAGGCCTCTTCCATCCAGTTATTAAGTCCTTGGGGTGCTTCATCACCCACTTACCTAAGATCATCTGATATGGGATAAAAGGCCCAACACAGTTACAAGGATGGAGAGAAAAGTCTAGGGGATGAATTAATTGTGTGAACAATTTAATATATATGCAAGAAAAAAAAGAGGAGGCTCTTTAAAGTTTTATGTTTATTGCAAATCCTTTAATTAGATCATGAGTGCGTGGTGTTGAAAGGTACTGCAGAATATAGTAGTACTTCACACCCCTTGTCATCCATGGGTTTGAGAAGACAAACAGTTGGAAGGTTCCGAATTACTCTATGTTTTGACTTTGTGATCTGACTTCTTCATATATTTTTTTGTTTTAAAGCTTGCTTCACTGCTTAAGAGACATACAGTTAAGAGCAGTTTGATTCTTGGGTTATTATTATGGTTTAATTCCATTTTATGTTGTTCGAACCCGAGATTTGGTACTTAGGCATTTTGAGATAACTTACTTCTATTTTGCTTGAGGACAAGCAAAAGCTAAGTGTGAGGAGGTTTGATAAGTGTGAAATATGAATGGTTTTAGTGGTTTTAAACGCCTAATTTTCGTACCTGTATTGATGATATTCCACACTTATCTTACGTTTTCCCTTGGTTTCTTGTTCAATGAGAGTTGATACCTTTTATGTGTCAAATATAGGAAAAGGCCAAGTAAAAAGTAGCTTAGCTCATGAGGGTGATGATGCAACAAACGGGGATCAAATTGGAGTCAAAATGAAGAATTTAGAAGAGTTTGAAGGTGTGTCCGAGCTTGTGTCCGAACATCCAAGCTCGGACACAAGTCGAGAGTTTGAGTGCTGTACCTACGAAGTGTCCGAACTTCAGTCCAAACTTTGAAGTTCGGACACAGTTCGAGACTCACAACGAAGAAGTCGAAACTCCACTCCACGCTGCATGTCCGAACGTTGAAGTTCGGACACAAGTCAAGACTTTTGAAATTGAAGCCGGGTCCGTGCTCAAAACGAAGTGTTCGAACATTGAAGGTCGGACCAATGTTCGGATGTGACTATTCTGTCAGTAGAAGTGCCGTGTTTTGAAGAAGAAAAGGATGGAAAAACTTATAAAAAGAGACCTAATCAGTGAAGGAGGGACATGACATTACATCTCATTACATCACAACTCTTCTGAACAAGAAACAACACTCTTTATCGACTCAAGCTCTCAAGCTCTTCATCATCAGCATCACATCCTCAATTCCATTCAATCTCACCAACCATCATCGCCGTCGAGGAGAGTCATCAGAAGTGAGTCGACCATCGCCTTCAACCTTGCGCCAGCAGTCTTCGAATCTGGATTACGAACAAATTTGGGAGTTTTTCTTTCTCTTGATGAATTCCTTCCCAGTTGTATTTATTGGTTTCATTGATATGTCTGGCTAGTAAGGATTGCTCTGGGGGAGGATTGTTCGTAATGGATACAAATTAGCTAGTATTATCTGCAATTTGAATATGAGAATACATTGGATTGTTTATAGATTAATGTTAATCATTCATCTTCACTAATAATATCGCGAGTTATTAGAGTTGTTTTACGAATCTTGTTATGATCAGATCAGGTGATTAACAAGAAGTTCGAATTAATCTGAAAATTTGTGGAGAACTAATCGGATAGATGAGTTCTCCCTGCAATTTCTAATAATTCTTCGCACCTATCCCGCCTATATGTGTTTTGTCAAATACTGGATAAGAGCTGACATGTTCTGATAGGTGAGCTCTTTAATGAACTAGGATTTAGCATTGAAGAGAGTAAAAAGAATTGGCCAATCCGAATCTCATAGGAGAATTGTAGAAATTGCTAACTATATCCAAAAAGAACAACCCAAACCCAGAGTTCCATTCATTTGATCAACCTTATCATTAGTTTTCATTAATTGTTCATTTAAATTCTTGATTTACGTTATTTCAATTCAATCACAAAAACAATTAACAACCCCCTGAATTTCCAGTTTTCTAGGTGTAACACCCCTACTGCTAATTCCGTCCTTACCGTCTCATCATCCCGTACTTCTATACAAACGCAGTGGATAATCCATACTCAATAGCGGGTGGTACAACGCCGTTAGTCACCTATGTGACTAACAAGGCCTACTTCCAATACAGCATCGATCTAATGGACCGGAATACCCGAGTACAACATAATACAAATCATACTCCAATTCTAATTTGAATACACACCATTCTCCATTCTTTACATTCCTCAATACTTACCATACAATATACCGAGTTTACTAAGATCCAAATCCAAATACAACATTTCTCTCAAGTCTATACATACTCATTAAGAGTCTAACATCTACCCATGTCTCAAATACATCAGGGTGTACCACTTGGTACACCAACGGTTCAAGGGCTACAAGCCCGTACACAAGTACTACACTATCAAAGATATTCCCTAGCTAATACTAGGCATAACAGCCCGGTCTCACTTTCGACCTCTGAGCTTGTCGGGTACCTGTTAGATAAAACTGCACTGTAATTAATATAGAATTATAACAACTATTAGGCAAGTGTACCTATTCGTAGTAGTAAAACAAGTGTCGTATCCACAAGGAGATTGTTTAATTATCCTAGTTTAGGTAGTTACTAAAAACTGTAAAAGGGGTTTAGCCGGAGGCAAGCTTGATTTGTTGTTGAATTATAAAAGAAACAATAAAACAGTAAAAACGGTTGTGGATTAAGTGGATGGAAACTGTGCTAAGGAAGGTGAAATCGCCCGTTTAACTCAGATAATAAATATAATCCTAGTTTGTCTCTTATTTGTCTGTTTAAGAATTTTATCTTGTGACCTTTCTAATCATAGATAAGGACAGCTCTTAATTAATTCATTAAACTTCTTACAATCAGAAAAAGTCTAAAATCATTAATTAGCTTTAAGTGAGAATTCTTTTTATAACAGCGATGGATTTTATCTGGCTATCAAGGAGAATAAAATCTAACGTTTGTCTCTCTTTGTGGTCTATTCTCTAATTTACAAAATCATTGAAATTAGAGAACCGGAAATGAGTAAAATGATCAGTTCTTAAACATTTATATAGAGAGAGACAAAACAAATATTATAAGCAAACTCGGTATTATAGATCGCTGAGTTATTTTGGGTTAAACACCCATCCTAAGCACAATTATGATTTACTCAGACATTGACAGAAATAAAAACAGAGTAGAGACTGGAATATTCATTACTCAGGAACTGCCTGCGATTAACGGGTCTACACTCGCCTGCCTCTTTTCTCTCTTTGTAATTTACTGCTTCTGTTTGAGTACGTACGTGAATGAGGTGAAATGGTAAATAAATAAAAGATGAGAAGTTGGTGATACGGGAGGAATTAATTGGAAGAGAATGGAGTGTGAGCTGTTTGTGATTTTTCTCAGCCTCTGGTCATACGTGTGTGTCTTTTTTGCAGATGTAGTGTTGGTTTATATAGAGAATTGAGGAGGAGATCCGTACGTTTTAATTGTCTTAGCATTGATTGCAGCCAGTGCTTCATTTATTGCAGAGGGGACAAAGATCTGGAGTGATTTAAGGTAGGCTGTGCGGTGGAGTAGATGGATAGAGAATCCATTTGCAGAGCGACGCGAGGAAGGAGAAGACTAGCGCGTCCCCTTTCTGCTGGAGTCCGTGTGCGAAATTGGTGAAATTGGTCCGGGACTTGGGCAAGAGTAGAGGTCCCGGACCATAATGTAATGAAATCCGTCGGTTTGAGCATCTTGAGTGGTCCGGGTCTTGGGTCTGAGATAAGGTCCCGGACCAATGTGCAAGAAATGGCCTCGGTTATGAAGTACATGTGGTCCGGGTTTGGGACTGGGTTAGGTCCCGGACCATGTGTTTGTCTCAGCGTATGTTGTCCTAGCTTTGAAGGTTTTAACCAAGCTAGGACATGACTTCAAAACCTTCTTAAATCTTCGTTCTGACTCCGTTTTCTGAACCGTCTGCGGCTATGCGTTCGTCTCTTTATGTTCTTTGCTTCTAGCTTGGCTTTTTCTCATGTTTAACCTATAAATCTGTAAGACAACCAATAAAACATAAACTAGAGAAAAGCTAAGATAAGTGGAGAATTGAGCAAGAGAAGTGCTAATAATATATATGAAATACACCTATAAACATGCTCATTTGGACACTTATCACACCCCACACTTACCTTTTGCTGTCCTTAAGCAAAACCATGTACCCATATAAGTAGGGAATGCTCAATATTAATAAATACTATTATGAAGGGTAGGATAAAGAAGTCAATAGTACATGATCTTAAATTTTTAAGAGGAGTGTGATCCATCACCTACTGGTGGCATAGGTGTACTCAGGGTAAAAATAAAAATTAGAGTTTCGGGGTATGATCCGGAGTACTTCAATGCTTCTTTTGTTTTGGGTGACTTTGAGAACTTTTACCATGGCCAACTTCTCTCAAGAATGGGCATTGAGGAGAAAACAAAAGGAAAAATAGAATTAAGCATTTGTTTCACTTTTGCATAAGAGAAGAGAAGATAATATGCAGGCATTAAGCCTTCGTATTTAAGAACACTCAACTCTCTTTTTGTTGGTTACCAATGGTGTCTCACAAGTCCCTTATTATTATTTTCCTTTTTTGACAGAGAAGTACCCCTTAGCAATCCCTAAGAAAGAAGACAGAAGGAACCCCTGAGTAATAAAAATCCATTCATTTCAGATCATTTGGTCACACCGCATAAAAATGCTCCTCAAAAGTAATCAAAATTGTTAAAATTTTTAAATTTGTACCATTTATACCATTTATCCCACAATTCATAACAATATTTATTCTTAAAGAGAACAACCCACACATAAAGGGTCCACGATATTTGAATTTGAACAAACGCAAGATAAGCAGAGAGATTAAGCATTTTAGCATAAAATGTTATCGAAAAGGTACACTCCCCCACACTTAAATTGAACAATGTCCACATTGTTCACCAGAAAAACAAGGAAAGTTTCAGAAAGCCTTTTCGGTTATTAGATAAAATAGAGAGACACGAAGCTCACGAATATTCATTTAAGCAATAAATTCTCCTCTGCAGTTTATTTAAATAAAAGCATAAGTAAAGAACTGGTACTCCCCTGATATTTATTTTTTCTGGCGTGTATTGGACTTCCCCCACTTGAGCTTTAGCCTCAAGTAGCGTAGCTTGGTTGCGGTGTAGACATGAAATTGCACCTGCATAAAACACTAGAAGCAACCATACTATAACGGGGTTAAAAGTTAGCAAAAATAAAATTGAAGGGAATCTGAAAATTAAAACAGCTAAAAGCATATAGAAGATAAGTTCGTCCGGGTTGCCTCCCGGAAAGCTGCCCTTCTTTAACGTCTTTGGCTAGACGCTTTGTAGCGTACTCAAATCTGAGTATCATGTAGGTTTATTGTGCGAGCATCAACTGTCTCAAGATTACCACCCTGGTAATGCTTTAGTCTAGATCCATTAACCATGAAAGTGTGTTGTTTAGAATCCACCAACTCAACGGATCCATACGGGGTGACCTTGGAGACAGTAAATGGTCCAGCCCAATAGGATTTGAGTTTACCCGGAAACAACTTTAACCTGGAGTTGTACAACAGAACCAAATCTCCCTCATGAAATTCCCGCTTAAGGATCATCTTGTCATGCCACTTCTTGGCTTTCTCCTTGTAGATTCGGTTATTCTCATAGGCATCCTCTCGAAATTCTTCTAATTCAGTGAGCTGGAATTTCCTTTTTCACCTGCTCTCAGAAGATCAAAGTTGAGGGCTTTAACGGCCCAGAATGATTTGTGAACGAGCTCGACTGGTAAATGACAAGCTTTGCCGAAGACTAGTCGATATGGGGACATGCCGATGGGCGTCTTGTAAGCTGTCCTATATGCCCAGAGTGCATCATCTAGCTTCAGTTCAGGGACCAATCTTTTCGGGAAGAATTAACCGTCTTTTGTAGGATCCACTTCAATTCTCGGTTAGGACTTCAGCCTGGCCATTCGTTTGAGGGTGAAGGTAAGGCTACCTTATGTCTCACTCCATATTTGGTCATCAAGGCTGTGAACTGCTTATTGCAGAAGTGGGATCCTTGGTCACTGATGATAGCACGTGGGACTCCAAATCGTGTAAAGATGTTCCTCTTCAAAGAACCTGAGTACTACCTTTGCATCATTTGTGGGAGAGGCGATAGCTTCCACCCATTTAGTGACATAGTCGACTGCCACCAAGATGAAAAGGTTTGAACAAGACGAAGGAAAGGGACCCATGAAGTCAATACCCCACACGTCGAAAGGTTCCACCTCGAGTATGATGTTGAGAGGCATTTCGTGTTTTGGAGGTGTTCCCAAGTCTTTGGCATTCATCGCAGGAGGCTACAAAGGAATGACAGTCTTTATGTAAGGTTTTCCAGAAGAAACCTGACTGTAGTACCTTAGCCGCTGTTCGAGCTGGCCCATGATGTCCTCCTGCTTCAAGAGAGTGACAATGTCGTAGAATGCTGTGGATTTCATCGTAGGGCACACATCATCTTACCATCCCGTCTGCACAAACCTTGAAAAGAGAGGATCCTCCCAGTAATAATGTTTGACATCGGAAAAAACTTCTTCTTCTTTGTGGTAGGTTAACCCATGTGGTATTACTCCTCGTGCGAGGTAGTTGGCCATGTCAGCGTACCATGGTTCACCGGTGTCACCAATCATAAAGATGCACTCATCCGGGAAGAATTCATTTATGGAAGTGCCATCACTAGGTGCCTCTATGCGAGATAGGGGTCTGCTACTACATTCTGCTGCACTCCTGGCTTGTCTCTGATTTCAATCTCAAATTCCTGTAGTAGGAGTATCCACCGGAGGAGTCGAGGTTTGGCATATTCTTTGGCAAATAGAGACCTCAGAGCAGAGTGATCGTTGAATTATGACTTTACTCCCCCAAGAGATATGATCGGAATTATCCAGAGCAAAGACTACTGCTAGAAGTTCCTTCTCAGTAGTTGAATAATTCTTCTGAGCGTCGTTGAGGGTTCTACTTGCATAGTAGATGGTTCTCAAGATTTTCTCCTTCTTTGACATAAAGCGGCACCCACGGCATAGTCGCTGGCAACGGCGCCAAAACTTGTTAGGATAAACTACACTGTAATTAATATAGAATTATAACAAACTATTAGGCAAGTGTACCTATTCGTAGTAGTAAAACAAGTGTCGTATCCACAAGGAGATTGTTTAATTATCCTAGTTTAGGTAGTTACTAAAAACTGTAAAAGGGGTTTAGCCGGAGGCAAGCTTGATTTGTTGTTGAATTATAAAAGAAACAATAAAACAGTAAAAACGGTTGTGGATTAAGTGGATGGAAACTGGCTAAGGAAGGTGAAATCGCCCGGTTATAACTCAGATAATAAATATAATCCTAGTTTTGCTCTTATTTGTCTGTTAAGAATTTTATCTTGTGACCTTTCTAAATCATAGATAAGGACAGCTCTTAATTAATTCATTAAACTTCTTACAATCAGAAAAAGTCTAAAATCATTAATTAGCTTTAAGTGAGAATTCTTTTTATAACAGCGATGGATTTTATCTGCTATCAAGGAGAATAAATCTAACGTTTGTCTCTCTTGTGGTCTATTCTCTAATTTACAAAATCATTGAAATTAGAGAAACCGGAAATGAGTAAAAATGATCAGTTCTTAAACATTTAATAATAGAGAGAGACAAAACAAATATTATAAGCAAACTCGGTATTATAGATACGCTGAGTTATTTTGGGTTAAACACCCATCCTAAGCACAATTATGATATTACTCAGACATTGACAGAAATAAAAACAGAGTAGAGACTGGAATATTCATTACTCAGGAACTGCCTGCGAATAACGGGTCTGCACTCGCCTGCCTCTTTTCTCTCTTTGTAATTTACTGCTTCTGTTTGAGTACGTACGTGAATGAGGTGAAATGGTAAAAATAAATAAAAGATGGAGAAGTGTGGTGATACGGGAGGAATTAATTGGAAGAGAATGGAGTGTGGAGCTGTTTGTGATTTTTCTCAGCCTCTGGTCGTACGTGTGTGTGTTTTTTGCAGATGTAGTGTTGGTTTATATAGAGAATTGAGGAGGCAGATCCGTACGTTTTAATTGTCTTAGCATTGATTGCAGCCTGAGTGCTTCATTTATTGCAGAGGGGACAAAGATCTGGAGTGATTTAAGGTAGGCTGTGCGGTGGAGTAGATGGATAAGAGAATCCATTTGCAGAGCGACGCGAGGAAGGAGAAGACTAGCGCGTCCCCTTTCTGCTGGAGTCCGTGTGCGAAATTGGTGAAATTGGTCCGGGACTTGGGCAAGAGTAGAGGTCCCGGACCATAATGTAATGAAATCCGTCGGTTTGAGCATCTTGAGTGGTCCGGGTCTTGGGTCTGAGATAAGGTCCCGGACCAATGTGCAAGAAATGGCCTCGGTTATGAAGTACATGTGGTCCGGATCTTGGGACTGGGTTAGGTCCCGGACCATGTGTTTGTCTCAGCGTATGTTGTCCTAGCTTTGAAGGTTTTAACCAAGCTAGGACATGACTTCAAAACCTTCTTAAATCTTCGTTCTGACTCCGTTTTCTGAACCGTCTGCGGCTATGCGTTCGTCGCTTTATGTTCTTGCTTCTAGCTTGGCTTTTTCTCATGTTTAACCTATAAATCTGTAAGACAACCAATAAAACATAAACTAGAGAAAAGCTAAGATAAGTGGAGAATTGAGCAAGAGATGCTAATAATATATGAAATACACCTATAAAACATGCTCATTTGGACACTTATCAGTACCTGAAATATAAAAACAGTGCCTCAAGGGGCTCAGCGAAACGCTGCATATGAAATTCGCATACCCCACGTGCTAACGGGGGTACACCGACTACTTGGTCGAATACAAGCGGTTCATTATTCATACATACATACATACATGCTTGATAAGATTCAATACATTCACTTCATAGCGCATACATACATTCCATTCAATACATACAAGGAAGACAATACAAGTCAACCATTCATACTTACCGGAATACGGAGATACACTTCTCCAATACATACACAAGGCTTGTTAGCTTCTTTACTCACCTGGGTTAATCGGGTGTACTTTACTCTTTTACTCGTGGTCAATGACTTACACTAGCCCAGACCATTACTCATACAAATACTTTACTTACTTACTTACTTACTCAAGTCAAGTCGGTATGACCACCAAGCAGGGACTACTATATCCCACCACCGGGCTTTAGGGTGGCTCACTAATCCAGGATGCTACCCATTTAAGGGGTTTGGTCCATGGAAAATATTAAGGCCAGGATTTGGATCCAACCTCTTGTGTCTCCTTATCCTCACGCGTGGCCGAAACTATATCGGACTTCTACTCATTCCATTTTACTCATTACTCAAGTTAGGAGTTAGGTGGTTAGGAATTAGTAGAAGTCATTACTTCCATACCAAGGGTTAATACACTACACAAGTACACAACAAGTTACACATACACTTCATTCTCATCCATTCATTTCATGAGTTATACAAACTGAGTGTTCAAGACATTATAACCAGAACAATATAATACAAGCACACGTAAGTGCATTAAAATCCGATTCGTGCATTTATCTTATCTAGGTGATCAAATAAGCACACAAATAAGAGTAGCCAAGCTAGCATACGGGGCATGAGAAAATCATACCGTTCACCGTAGTTATTCGATCCCCGATGTTCCTTCGGAGTCCAACCTTTTGAACCCTATAATATGCACGGAGTCGGACGGTTAATTCTCTATCATTAACCTAACTCTTTTAATCTTTAGAGTTTCCCGACTTACAATTACTTACCCCTTTACATTTCAAATTTACTTACATTTGTTACTTACTTCCATTTACTTCTCATGTTTGTTTTCTTAGATTCTTTGGTGCATATTATTTACTTCTTACCACCATTGCTCTAGCACTAATGCCTCACTTATACATATCTATATGTATGTATATATATACATGTATGTACATATATATATATATATCTAATTAATTTTTAATTTTTTTTGTGTCTGAAATACCCCGAACTTAAATATGGTGATTTAATTATTTTAATATGGTATTTAAGGGCCTAATAGTGCCTAAGTAATTTTGGTAAAGAAAATAAATCCAAAGAAATGAGAAAAACGCTTAGAAAGCGGAAAACGCTAAAATGAGCGTTAAATAACCATAGGAGGTACGAGACCTCGGTTATAGTATCGTAAGGATTCCTAAGGCTTATTCATACCTAATTAGTATATGGGAATGATTCCCGAAAAAACGGATCCAAGAAATGTATTAAAACGCTAAAAGAGCTTTAGCGCACGTTTTTCGAGGAAACCCGAAAACGTGACTTTAAGTGGTCAAACAGACCCGTAAAAATTATAAATCATTAAATAATAATTATTAAGCATTTATGGAAGCTTAATAACCAATAAAAATAAAGAAACGAGAAAATTCCGGAAAACGGGCCCGGTTAGTGAACAGTATCAAAACCGGGTAAAATAACGAGCGTTTTCTGTAAAAGACGAAAAACGCTCCAGCTAGTAGTAGTGTGTGGGGCCAATTTTTAATGGGTCAAATAACCCTCTCATACACATGTAACTAGCTAATAAGTAGAGGGAACCAAAAAGCAAAACAAATAAAAGTACAAAAGTAAAACCACACACTCTCTCACCTCCTATTCTCACTTTTCCCTCTCTCTCTCTCCTATTTCCCCCTTCTCACCGTCTGACTCCTTTCCTCTCTGGCTTGGGCGATTTTTGAGAGCTCTCCCATGGCTTCCATGGAAACTCCAACTTCATCCTCATGCTCCATCCACATGTAAGCTCCAAATCAAAAACAAAATACATATTTGAACTCCTCTCTTCAAGCTCTACATTTCTATCTTTTCAAAATCCGAAAATGAGAAACTTCATCTCCATGGGTTTTCCCCATTTGAAGAGAAAAGCACACCATTGTGAAGCTTGGAGTCTCCTCTTTCCAACAAGGTAAAAATCTCCATAAAAGACCTCACTTTTCTCCATCTCTTGGTATGGCCGATTTTTGGTCCTCTCTCTTACCTTGTTTTTCCTCTTGTTTTGGAGCTTTGCTTCAACCCTCCAATGGTGGTGAGAACACCTTCTTGAACCAAGGGCTAAAACCCCTCCTAAAGCACTCCAAAGGTAAACCCTAGAATTTGTATTTCAAACACTTCAATGAATTAGTGTTAATGTGAGGGCTAGTAAATTAATCATGCTTGTCTTTGTGTGCTTGGGTGATGGGAATGGAGTTTGGCAACTCCATTCCCCATCAAAACGGTTTGGACAAGAAAGAGAGCAAGAGGAGAAATGGAAAAGAAAAGAAGGTAGTATAAGCTCAAGGTAAGAGCCCCTTCCTAATGTAAATTCTATTGCATTAGAGTAATGGGAATGGGTAAAATATTTAAAGAACCCAAATTATTGTATTGGTATTGTAGTTGTGGAAATTTGAGTACTAGAGAGCAAATGTGTGGATTTGTAGGCCTTAGAGCCAAAAGAAAGGTGTATGTATATTAGTAATGCTATTTGAGGAATAATGAGGTATTGGTAATGTGATTGAGGAAACATTGATGTATTAGGATTTTTGTATGTGTGCTGGTAGGACCCTTGTTGGGTGTGGCTAGCTTTAGGTTGAACTTGAAAAGAATGTGTATTCGAGGATGTAAGAAAAGAAGGTGAACTATGGCAAATTTTAGGAATTGTGCATTAAAGGGTGACTTGGTGAGAGGGAGAACCAAGGAATGTATTGGGGTTAGTGGAGATGCTTAATGACCATGGATTGGTAATTGGAGGATAAGGATCAAGTATATAAAAATCTGTAGCAAGAAGTGATGATGTATTGGAGAAGCTAGAGAAAAATTAGAAGGCAAGATGTAGTGAAATAGATGTTGGACTTGGGTTAAGGCATGGTAATGGTTTGGGAATATATTTGGGATGCTAGAATTGGCATTAGTAGTAGGAGTATTGGATGGTAGAAGTTGGTTTAGAAATCTGTAGCATAAGGGTAACAAAAACTGTTACAAGTGTTGGAAAAGAAGTGAGGAAATTGTGTATGTGGATTTAGAGAAGAGTAAGGAATTTGGATGAACTAAGGTAATTTGGAGGACCTAGATAGTGTTTAAACATGTGGGATTACATGTAGGAAGATTGGGGAAGTAATGGGTAAAAGAGAGGACTGAAAACAGATTTTAAAACTGAAGTACTGGGCCGGACCGGACTTGCGACCGGACTTGCAAGTTCGGTCGAGCCCAGATTTACAAAGACGGGAAACCTTCTGGAATCGACCGGACTTGCGACCGGACATGCAAGTTCGGTCGGACCAGAAAATTCTCCCGTCAGAAACCTTCTGGAATGGACCGAACTTGCGACCGGACTTGCAAGTTCGGTCGGCCAGAAAAATTCCCGTAATGCAAGCTACTGGAATGGACCGAACTTGCGACCGGACTTGCAAGTTCGGTCGAGCCAGAAAATTTCCCGTACTGGTAGCTACTGGAATGGACCGGACTTGCAAGGTCGGTCGCAAGTCCGGTCGAGTCAAAAAAAAAATATTATTACTATATATATATGAATATATAATCATGTATATATATATGCCTATACACATATATGCATATATGTAGTAGTACACTACAATTGAAATAATAAAGGTAAGAAGTAAGTATATGAGTATGAAAACAAGTGTAAAAGTAACCAAGCAAGTTGAGAGTATAAGAACATTAATACTACACCGGGATAACGGGGTAAGTACGGGAGTAGTAATTATTTGTGTATCGTAAGAGTATAGTATTAATAATAATGTTGAAACATTATCAGTGGAACAAGTGTGAACCAAGGAACAAGGGAACACATGGTAAGCTAACTCCGGTGAAAGGTATGATTTCCTCATGCCCCGTATGCTAACCGAGTTACGTTGATTGTGTGCTGTATGCCGGCTAATCAAGACTAAAGCATGAAAACGGTTATTGCCTTTCATTGCATGTCTTGTTGTATGTTGATTGAGCTAACCTTCTTGATTGATTGTGTGGCCTTACTTAGTGCGTAGACCGACTCATAGATGAGTCTTATTGTGTATAGACTCGTGGTAAGTCATGTGTGAACCAATGGAACCGTAGCAACGCACTAAACCAACGAACCAATAAACGATAACGTAAATCAATGAACTCACCAGAATGTGAGAGAGTGTACGGGAGTAATAACCTCCCATAACGGTAGGAGAAACGAAATGAGTAATCCACAAACGAAAGTAGTGGAAGTACATAAGTAACCTATATTAGAGGAACCGATCTTGGTGCAAAACATGAACCATGAGAGTAGTAAAGAATGATGAGGGATCTCCAAACCCCTTAGTAATTAGTCGACCATTATGAGAGGACCCGACTGATGTAAGTATGCCCGAACGAGAGAGTATTCGATATGTTGGGGAAACCCTTAAATCTGAGGATACTAGACGGTGGTAATTCCCCAAGCTAATAGAGGTTGTCGAGAGGATACTTCTAGGCTAATCCATGAGATTGTATTGTGCTCTGAGAAAGAGTGTTGGGAATATGAGTAGTCCGGTAAGAACGACATTGAGTATTAGAGGAGCTAAGCGTATAGCCCTCGTATTGTAGGTCCGGTGGCGAGTCTTGTGTATGACTCCGCCCAGAGACCAAAGTAATGAGTAATGAGTATTGCGTATGTATGAGTAAAGTAATGAGTATCGAGTAAGAAGCAAGTATGAGTATGTAATGAGTACCGAGTATTGAGCACGTATGAGTAAGTAGCGAGTATTGAGTATGTAAGAGTAAGTATGGAGAATTGAGTAGTGAGTATGCACTAGTATAGTAATGAGTACAGAGTAAGGATCGTGTACGAGTAAGGTATTGAACATGGAGTGATATGCAAGAGTAAGGAGTAAGTATGAGTAGAGTAACGAATATCGAACACAGTACGAAGAGTAATGAATGTATAACAATACGAATGGTCGACTATTGAATTGTCTTCCTTAGTAAGTATCGAACTTGTGTGTTTATGTAGGTATCTTTGATTGTATTATTGTAGTATGAGTATGTATGTATGCATGTAAAATGAACTCCATGTAAATCCGACCCAAAGTAGTCGGCGTACCGCGGTTAGCACGCGGTATATGCGGATTTCATATGCAGCGTAAGCTGACCCCCTAGGGGGACCGTTTTTAGTGTGCAGGTACCGAAGCTGTTCACCGTTCGAGAGAGTAGGACGGGGACTGCTACATAAGCATGGGTAGTTGAGTAAAGGGAATTATATGTGTAAACGTAGTATGAATTTGGATGTCTAAACTGTATCGGTAATGTAAGGATTGTAGTATACTCGGTATAGTATTGTATTGGAGTTGTATCGAATTATGAAATGGTATGCAAGGGAAAGTAATGTATTGTGTAGAGCACTCGGTATGTTCATATTCATCAGACCGATAGTATGTAGTATTGTAACTCGCCTTGTTAGTCACGTGGGTGACTAACGGCATTGTACACCCGTCGTTGAGTAAGTAATATCCGCTGCGAAGGTAAGTATGGTACGGTAATGACGGTATTAGCGGTAGGGGTGTTACAAAAAGTGGTATCAGAGCGAAGTATCGCTCTGATGGATGAAATACCGAGTTTAGGTAAATACCGAGTTAGGAGGTAGAGACTTAGGGCTAAGGGTTGAGTGCTAGTGTGCGAGGACGCTAGTTAGGAACTTCCGTATGAATCGGAAACCTACCACAACCATACCCCGCCCTCCGCAACCCACGGTATTAAGTTGGGAGAATAACGCCAGAGAGATGGAAAGACCTCTCACACTCGGGTAAAACCCGATCTGGCAGTACAAAACAAACCTTATTAGAAAAGAACCTGTCATACGGTAGAGTCCAAGAACTGGAAGTCCCGAAGACGGTTCCCGTTGGATGACGATGACCGCACTTAATGGCGGAAAATGAAGATCCTAAACACAAGGATAATGGATTTATGGCACCATGGGGCGACATGCTTCGCAGTCGCGAGAACCATGTGCAGCCAGCAAGAAGAGAAGCACAATCGCGCAATAAGCAAGGAAGATGAGTAACGAACCCTAGACAAGAGAGTCTACGGACTGTAACCTCTGAGGATACCAACAACGGTATACAAACCGACTAAGGAATTAGTCGAGGTTGGATTAACACCAAACCTACATGCCAAGAGGCTGTAATAACCGAACAACATAGTTCAGATAACTATGAAAGAAATCATAACACACACACCTATAGGACCACAACCTGGTTCCTAAGGATAAGTCAGGTCTCGTTAACCACACTGAAGGTGTGAGACACCCGGATGGACGACAACCACGTCAAGTACACTGAGAAGCGACTCAGGAGATCGATCACCAAGATCAAAAGATCAAATGAAGACCTAATAAAACCACCAATTGTGGATGGAAACGATACCGCCACCGGTATGCGTTAACCGAAAAACAACCTACCCACGCACTTGCCCAGGGCAAGTGCAGCAACTACAAGACGATTGGAATACTTTTAACAACCCGCATACTTGTCAAGTACCGCTATGACGAATGGAGCAAATATAGGATCACCAATCCTAAGGATGTTAAATAACGAACCTCGGAAGGCCTAACGGCACGACCATTGTATTAAGGCATGCCAATCAGCAAGAAGCTGAACTTGGTCAAGACCGCAAACATGGCAACGCCATGAAGAATTCCTTTTAACACTGAACTGTTATTTCAAAACCCAAATTTTTCTTTCAAAATCACAAACTCTTCTTTTAAACCTTGGATTTTTAAAACCAAATAGACGGAATTACGGTGAGTATCATAGAATGATACAAGAGGAGTTGACAAAAGAATACTTCACCTAGGCGTGTGACGAACACTACGAGTGTACCCAAATACGGGATGTGGGACGACCGCACTCCGAAGGAGCTTGCGGGCCTGACAGATAGTTGGGTAAGTGGTAACGTGCCAAGACGGTACCCCACGTATGTATACATGTAGTGTACGGAACACGGGAAGTAGTCAACTCCGTTCTACGGACCATAAGTAAATTCAAAACGGAACAGTTGGATACCCAAAATGAGCAGAAGAAACTCAGATAAGCTACAAGCTAAGGAGTCAAGAACCTACTACAGGAGGATGCTTAAGAGTTAAAGGTGCGAGAAGCACCAACAACTGAATAAAGACATTGGACATGTCTTGAATATATTAAAGTAAAACATGATGGCTGGAAGGAATACCCAGTCTAAACACAGTAAGGCGAATGCCTAACATTAACACATCAGTGTTCAATGAACGGGATGAGATTCCCAGAACAACTACCACAAACACACAGGGTGATGTGGCAAGGTACCAGAAATACCATTCATCACCGGAAGGGATATTTAATCCGTTATAACATAAGGGAAAAACCCAATGGTCTACCCTAAGAACGGGAGACGTTACAACCCCTAACGGGATAACTCAAATCCAGAACCGCAAGGTAGGACAACAAACTGAAAATACTCATACATGTCAGATGCTACCGTATAATCGGCACTACCCAGGAGCAATCCATAAAGGGTAGCAAGTCAACACAGTTGAACGAGATGTCGTGGTAAAAACACCACAATCGGAACGAGCAACCGGTTAGAGCACCGAAGGGATCCCACTTGACAGGGGATACCCCAAATCAATAAATGGTATCGATCAATACCGAGATACAAAAAGGGTCTCCAACATACGGAAGCGTGATGCGACGATCTTATCATGGAGCCCAGTATCACCTCCAACGCAGCAATAGCTTATGGAGAAATAACCACTTGGGAACAACCTATGAGGAGCAGAGCTCTAGGCAATATGGCTAGTAGGCCATGAAACTACTACCACACATAACCCAATGGTTGCAAAACCCACTGTGAACAATATGGAAGGCTGTCAAGGACGGCACCGATGGAAGAGTAACAATCGATGAATGAGGACGCCCCTCATAAATGTGAAACCGCAAGGGCGGTGAACACGTGGATCCCAAGAATGGGATACCATCAGTAACTGTCGGGAAATATATTCCTTTCAGAACTACTAGTGTAGTCAAGCTTGAGCATACAACTATTGTCAAGCAATGTGAAATAAGCTTCGCAGCAATTGTTGACAACCAAGGAATAACCGGTTATAAAACCAATGATGCTCAGGGAGCTCAGAAAAATAAAGGAATACCATATTCGGTATTGCCAAATACATGGGAAACCATTGTATAAATGCATGAGCTGAAGCTAGCAACAGTGGATGCCATGTAAACCAATACTATGGAATCTGTAAGAACATGGTGCACAACAGGCGACCAATGTATATGAGTAATCACTAATGCTATGGAAATTGTTAATTCGAGATAGTGGACAGACCGGGCAACAAGCCAGGAGTCCGCACGAAATGATGAAACACCACCTGAAGGAGTAACAATAATTCCTATTGCGATCTCATAAGAGAGTTACTGCCAAGCGTTTACGCCTCTGCACTCTGTAGGACTGAGTGTTTTGGTATTGCACTTGTGTAGTCAATGATCTAGTGGGATAGCTAAGGATATGGAGAACGTAAGTAGTGGTAAATTCTTCCTTTCACCAGTAAACGGCGTAAACCAGTTGAGCAAAAGCTTGGAAACAAACCGTGCGGCCTAAGGCCAAAGAGCACGAAGGTGTGAAACACACCAACAATCACAAGATGTGAATTCCATTGGAATAAAAGTGAAAGGAGACTTAAGAAAGTCACAAGGACCGACGCATGGAAAATGCAAGGTCATACAAGTAAAGAACACTTGTAATGAACCAGAGAAACTGGTGTAGCTCAGAAGCTACTAACGACAGAGGAAGCACTACAACTAAGTAGTGACTTAACCTCAACCGACAATAGGTCGGAGAAACCAAGTGAATGATCACTACAAACACAACAGTATGTATATACATTGCCCGAGAGCTGGTTATGAATCTACAACTCACCGAGTTCGAGCACGGTAAGAGAACACCACATTTGGTCAATAAACCTTATTCTCACAATAAGAGGGATAAAAGGTGATGCGTAACACGTTCAAGATAACAAGAAGGGCGAATAACCCAAGTTATCAGGGTCGCGCAGCAGAAGCTAGTGGACCCAGAATTCTAAGCGAAATACACCTAGTGAATAAAAGGCTAATCACCAATGCCTCAAAGCCATTTAGGCTAGAACCGAATCCGGTTAAGAGTTGAATAACTCCGATGAAAATTCTTGATGCAGGGACTAACCGATAGTACGGTTAAGACCCGTTGATCAAGGAACATTGTATAATGGACCGCATGGAAACCGAACCACTCCATGACGGCTGAATGCCTTCGACCAATGTTCAATGTTGACACATGGTAGATTACGTGGGCGTAATCCCTTTTAAGGGGGGTAGAGCGAAAACCGCGAAATGTATGTTTTACGTGATAGGTGCGTAAACTACAATGCGCATAGCGCAAAAGTATTTGTTTTGGATGATTGATACTTATGTTACATAAACATTTGTATTCACTCATCGTGTAATTAGGGTTATTTGAGAAGCAAGTATAGGAAAAAGGAGTAGAGAAACTCCAGGGTAATGAGAAACCCGATTGGTAATAGTATGAAGAATGAGTATGTATGGGAGACTTGAGGAGTATAAATCGGTACGGAACCGACGTATGTAATGAGTATGAATCGGTATACAACCGACGTATGTAATGAGTATGAATCGGTGTACAACCGATGTATTTTATGAGTATAAATTGGAGTATAGCAAATTAATGGGATATTATACCCTTGAATTCTTAAAGTATAGCAGTTGGAGAAGATGTAGCAATAATTGATGAAATGATTAGTAAGTAAGTAAGTGAATCATATAAATTGGGAAATGTATGTGTATGATTATGAGTAGCAAGATTAAAAAGATAGAAAACGAAATAATGTTTGACAATCTGTCTGTTTGTATTGAGGTGGGAAGTGGAACTTGATTTGCTAGCGATCAAGGGAAGCCGAACACAAATTGGGGTGGAAGGATAATTCAACACCAATGCTGATCACATTGGGGTTGAAGGACTCTGGAAGCTCCCCTAAGTGGCCACAATAATAACACTAGTAATAGGAATGATCATCATAAATTGAAATTGGGAGATGTATGCAAGGTTTTCAAAATGAATTTCCAAAACTAATTTGGTACAACGTTTTCTTCAAACTCGAGAATGAGGATCGGTTTTAAAACCGCTCCCACGGACGCTAGTGGATCTTCCATGCCTAGGCACGGGTATCCGGTCGAAACCATAGGAGGTGAAGCTAGTTTTGAGTCTGTGGAAGTGTAGAGTAGTTTGAAACCACTACACCGGGTGTACGGTAACAGTGCGTGTTTTGTATTTTTCCAAGGGCACTGGGGCAGTGTAGTCCCGAGTAAGTATGAGTAAATTATGAGTAAGTAAGTATGAGTAAGTGCCTGAGGATCTCTATATGTGCAAATGAATTTGATCAGAACCAATGGACCATAGAGCCAGAAAGCGTAAGTGCTCAAGTCATGACGGCCGTGAACCAGAAAGCGTAAGTGTTCAAACGTGACCGGTACCTGAGGGATCACTCGCCATTGGGGGAGGATTGTACCTAATTGTCTTCGGATGGACCCCCTTGGAGAGGAGTAAAACGGATATTTTTTATTGCTATACATGCAGTGACATGCTGTTTGGATGCGTAGTATGCATCATGTCAGACATTTGGAGTTTGACAAGTTATATGTAGAGGTCATAACCTTAGCATAGAGTATATGTACGAGTAACAGTATTAGATTCACCAACTTTGAGGGCAAAGTTCTTTAAGGGGGGTGTGGAGGGTGATTTTTCGGTATGAGGGGGGTCTATCTAAATATGGTCTGACTGAGAAGCCTAGATCCTAAAAATCGCCATTCTGTGTAGGGTGAAAACCCGTTATTCTGGCATCACACAAATACCTACTAAATCGTCCGTCTTTCCCAGAAAGCATAAGGGGAATGCTAGTGAGCACTACACCCGCTCTCAATGGGCTCCACGCGGACTTATGCCCTAAGGGCGGAATTGACTAGAGTCGCCACCTAGTTTGACCTTTGATAACTAGGAAGGAAGATCGGGTTCTAAGAACCGTTAATTGACTCTGAGATTATCACCTATGGATAGGACTTATCTGGTCATGTCAAAGATTCTGTGTGGGTTCGCACTGGGTTACACCCCTTAGAAGTGGCAACGACCACGACTTCGGATTGGTGCCCAGGAAACCTCGGTCTCCAATTGTCGGGATTGCCCTCTTTCAAAACCTTGTTAAAGAGATTCAATTAAATCCAAAGGATAGGATTGAGATGAGGAGTGAGGAGGATTTCAAAGAGCTGAAGAATAGGCTGGTCTTGGAGTTGATTTGGTTGAAATCTTTGAGAGGTTTTAATTGCTCTGAGAGATTTGAGGTTGTTTTGGGCCTTCACGGGATTAAAAGGATGATGGGAGTTTTGAGGAGTTAAAAGGGCATTTTGGTCATTTTTGGTGGAGTCTAAGGGTATTTGGATCATTTGGCTGATTCGAGGAGTTTTTTGTGTTTGCGAAGTTCGGGTTTTGAAATGGTCGGGTTTTTGAGGTGTTTTGGGAAGTTGAACATGTTGAGGTGCAATTCGGGCTTTAAGGATGGTCGAAGTGGAAGAGGATATTTGGTTTGCAAGTATTCGGGTTTTGAAGACGTTTCATGGTTTCTGGGAGTCTTCAGGAATTGGAAGTCCTATGTGGCTTAGAGTTAGTTCAGAGGAGAACTGAGAAGTGTTTATGGGTCCTAAAGCTCTAATGGAGATGTTGGATTGGGGTATTCAAAATTGTCTCTCTTAAAGTTTTCTAAAATCGGAACAAAAATCATTTTTGTTGTAAAAGGGCGGATAATCCCGAGGGATTACCCTATGTACCCCCTCGAACACGACACTTAATTAATGGTGTGCCGAGGCTCGAAAGATGGGGCAATGAATTTATGTCGAAAAATAGGATTCAGAGAGAAACACCATGAATGAGATGTTCTCGGTCGAACCCTAATAACGTCTCTAACTCCCGGGTTTTAAAACATTAAAAACCAAAACATTGAAATCGAGCGGAAGGGAGTTAGACGATTCTAAAATCCCGGCTGCCACTAGGAAGGTCGTTACTTCCCTAGCACCCCTTGTAAAAATCTAGACTGCAATTAGGGGAGGTTTGTCACCCTAATGCCCCGCCTAAAGAGATCCAGACTGCGACAAGGGAGATTATGACCCCAGTGCCCCGCCTCGGATTTTTTTTTGGGAAGGAAGACAAGTGATGTTCTAACCATGAGGGAAATGCTTTTGAAGGGGTTAAGACATTTCTTGCTCCCCGAAAATGGTTTTATTTTGGAGTTTGAAAACTAAGTTGAAAATTTTTTTTTGAAGTTGTTCGGAATTCTCTATGAAGAAACACTGATTTTGAGAAATGTTTTGGGAGAAAACTTTCTGTATATGTGAGAAGAACTTTCTGCGATTGAGAAGAGTTTTCTGTGATGTGAGAAGAGTTTTTCCTTTAAAATTCCACAAAATGGTTTCTTTGAAAACTTGATGAAACTTGGATAAAATGATGATTTTGAGACTCTTTTTGGTTTTTGGATTCTGAAAGGGATTTACAGATTGAAAGTGAATTGAAAAGGGATTGGGCTTGAAAAATGTGTTGGACTTGATTTGATTTGGTTTGACTTGTGTGGGCTTGGACCAAATTTGGGCCAAAATGGATATGGGCCTTATTTGGGATATGGGCCTTATTTGGGATATGGGCCTTATTTGGGATATGGGCCTTATTTGGGATATGGGCCTTATTTGGGATATGGGCCTTATTTGGGATATGGGCCGGATTGGGCTTTGGGCCGGATTGGGCTTTGGGCCGGATTGGGCTTTGGGCCGGATTGGGCTTTGGGCCGGATTGGGCTTTGGGCCGGATTGGGCTTTGGGCCGGATTGGGCTTTGGGCCGGATTGGGCTTTGGGCCGGATTATGCTTTGGGCCGATTGGGCTTTGGGTTTTTTTGGCTTGGCTTTGGGCCGCGGATTTAGACATGGCTGGGTTTGGAGATGGGCTGAGTTTTGGGTCGGGTTTGAGGGAGTTTTGGGCTGAGCTATATGATTGGGCCGGATTTGAGTAGGTTTGGGCCTTGAGTCGATTTGGGTCTGACTGAGATGTGGGCTGGTCTGAGAAGTGGGCCGGACTGAAAAGTGGGCCGAACTGAAAAGTGGGCCGAACTGAAATGGAATTGGCCCGGATTGAGTAATGTGACATTGGGCCTTAGATTGGATGAGAAAATTTGGAGAATCAGATTGGAGATGAGTTTAAAAAAGGTCAAAATTTGTATTTACAAAATGGTTTGGAAATGAGAGACAATTTCTGGATTTGAGGATGGAGAATTTTGAATTAAAGAGCTGGAGGTCTGAAACGGAAGTGAGATTTAATTACATATATAACATGTATTAGGTACATTTTAGGGTTTAGAATGTTACCATAGATAGGCCAATAGTCTATCAGGCTAGGGGAACATTCTCTATCCTAAAGGATTATTGTTTGCTTATATACATAAATGTGTTTTAAGGCTTAGGATGTCACCACCATGAGATAGGCTGATAGTCTATCAGACCAGGGGGACCCCACTATCCTAATGGCTTGGGTCTAAGGTCATAGTAACTAGGGCTTAATAACAATGAACAAGTACAAGGAAATGAAATAGAAGTCGTAAGAAAAAAGCTAAGTACAGTATATACAAGGCTCATGCAGAAGGGATAAACATCATGACCATGAAACAGATTGAGATTGATGAGCAAATAATCAGATGAATGAACATATTCAGGGTCGACGCAGACTGCTAGGGACAGAGAACAAAAGAATCAAATAAGTCCCCAAACGAGATTGAAACATAAACTAGATACCAAGTTGCTAAAAGCTCATGCTATGTCTGCTCATTAGTTATCTAGTATCCCTTCCCTAAGTGGTCAGATTTAACAATTCTGAAAAAGAACAACTAGGTTGAGGGTCCGGGACCACGGCTTATTATATTGGACCAGATGAAAGCCTAAGCCAAAATGTTTGACGCCAATCAATCACATACAGAAACCCGACATGAAGGTTTAGGCCATAAAGATGAATGTCAAAACCTGGGAATTATTAACGTTGTTTTTGAAAACTAACTAAAGACTAAATGAGTCAAACACTAGTTTCTAAACTGCTTCTGTTTTTTAATCACGAGATTCCCTCCCTCTGCATCGACCTCCAGTCCCTCAAAGTCATGTTTGCCTAAGTCGGGTTTCACCTTAATCTAGTGATTTAAACGAAAAACAAACCAGGACAAAGAGTAGACAACAGGATGAACTGCTAGACCGTGACTGCTTCAGATAGCCAAAGAGAAATCAAACATCAACATCCAAACTCTTCTCTGATATGTAACTTGTAGCCTAAAACCGAATAAAACAAAACAGCCAAACATAGCATCAGGGAAGTGATCATGGTGAATCGCAGATAACAAAGCAAACAGTCACCAACACTCAAACACGGTCATGAGGCAAGCTTAAACACATTAGGGTTAGGTCGATTACCAGAAGTGGCATGCAAAATTTCCTGCGAGAATATTAGTGCAACAACCAGAATGAGCAAGCAGAATCAGGTTAGCTCACAGATTAGGCAAGATCATGTAGTCTGAGTATAATGAACGACGAATGGAGATTTTCAGATAACCAGAACCCGAATACAACGTTCTGATTTCCTGTAAGTATCTCAGAACACAACCACAACTCAGCAGAGCATCAGTTCCAATAAACAGGCAACAGAAATGAAGTCAACCATTGGGCAGACGGCTTTTATCTCGTAATAGATGAGTAGAAGGGACATTCAAACTCGTCGGGGTTTGGACGTGAATGCAACAGCGGAGACAATTATCAAGCCATAGTCACGAGGGGTTAGGGCTAAGCAAAATAACTCTCCCGACGGGAGAAAGACCAGTTCACGAATCCAATCAGAACCGAGAGGAAACAGATGGAACTAAGACTGGTGTGGACCAGTTTAACAGTATCGTAAAAGGTAGTAATCCCAGGGTAATTCGAACGCGGATGCATGAAAGTTCAACATTGAAGGTGTTTCTTCTACCTGTCCGTGGACTACAAGGTCCATACCAGGTAATAATACCGCCCGAAACACAACAACAATAAACAAAGTCTACCGACGGATTACCAATGGTGCATGCGAAAGCAGAACAGCAAGTCGAGGGTGAATGAAAGTCATAGTCGGGATGGTTACCGAAACTACCTCACCCCCTGACATTCAAGCGTACGAAGAGAGAAACAGCATGAATTTAATACAGAAACCAAGTGTTCAAAAATCTCTGAAATCCACGGACCTACGAAACTGAGGATTCGAGGTCCGCTTCGTTTTTTTTTGAAGGAAGCGGAAGAAGGGAGCAGGAGGAGACGGGATGGGTTTTCGTCGGAAACAGTTTCTCGACTGAACCACAATATCCACTGTCATCGATTTGAGCCTTTGGGCGAAAATGTGCTTTGGGAAAGCACGACGGAAGAACTGAAACGAAAACCGTTGAAATCGGGAAAAGGGTTGAATGTAAGGGTGACGAAACCGACTTACGCTGTCGACGACGGGGAGATTGACCGCGCTCGAGTTTTCCGGTGGAACGAGTGTTGACGGAAGAGGAGTTTAGGAAGGAGGACAGTTTCCTGGCGATCGATGGTGGTCGAGAGACACTCTCGGGGTCGAGCTCAAGAGAAGAAAAACCGCAGGGAATGTGAGACGTTTCTACTTTTTTCAAACAGGGAATATTTGGGATCTGTGTCTGCTGAGTGGTAAAAACGTGGGTATACTGTAGGGTTTTAGAATGTTTTATAAGGAAAGGTGACGACGGATGTCAACCTTGGGCTTCCTTTGTAGTTGGGCTTCCTTTGTAGGGATGGCTCTTTTTTTTTGAAGGTCTTGAAATGATCGGGTCCATTTGAGAAGGATCGGGTCCAATTGAGAAAGAGGAGGGTTTGGTCCGCGCACGTGGCAAACAAAAATAAAAACGAGAGGTGCCCTCACCCGGACTCGAACTCAGTACCACCTGCTTCCTCCCTGCATACTCTAACCAACTGAGCTATAGCCGCGTTCGGTATATGGGTGCGAGGAAATAAAACAAGTGTTATGTTGCGAGTCGGGGCAAAACAAAGGAACGTCCTCCTTTCTTGCTAAGATTCAAATCGTGAAATGTTTTAAAACAAAAGCAACAAAAAAAAAAGCATACAAAATGCGCAGGCTAAAACGGATTACGATAAAAGGCTCGTGCTTCCTTTCCCATAGGAATGTGAGATTTAAATGTCGGGAAAAAGAAATTCCTTTAGTTGAAAACGGGGACGACCGCCTTGTTTCTGAAAGCATGTTCATTTTTGAATTTTTGTTTTAAAATAAAACGGGTGAGAATTTTTGGTGTCTACAGATGGCTCCCCTTGATTCAATTTTGCAAGACCTTGCAGAATGGATCAAGGTTGACGGGGCGCCAAAATTCTCACTAACGATTTATACGTGTACCGAGATACGGTTGCAAATGGAACATTGAACGAATGCAACGGGAAATATTACACGATAGTAGGATGCACGAGGACTTATGACGAGCCTCAACTAGACCTCATGACATCCAGCTATAGGACTTATGACGAGCCTATAATGCAATTGAAAGTACGAGGACTTATGACGAGCCTCAACTACCTCTTGACATCTAGTCATAGGGCCTATGACGAGCCTATGATACTAACAATCTGACTTGGTTTTAAAGTGCACGAGGGCTTAGGAGTGCCTCAACTGGACCTCTTGACATCCAGTCCTAGGGCTTATGACGGGCCTAGAATGCGGTTGAAAGTACGAGGACTTAGGAGTGCCTCAACTAGACCTCTTGATATCTAGCTATAGGACTTATGACGAGCCTATAATACCAACACCCGATTTGATTTAAGGTGCACGAGGGCTTAGGAGTGCCTCACTGGACCTCTTGATATCCAGTCCTAGGGCTTATGACGGCCTAGAATGCGATTGAAAGTACGAGTGACTTATGGAGTGCCTCAACTAGACCTCTTGATATCTAGCTATAGGACTTAGACGAGCCTATAATACCACAATCCGATTGATTTAAGGTGCACGAGGGCTTAGGAGTGCCTCAACTGGACCTCTTGATATCCAGTCCTAGGCTTATGACGGGCCTAGAATGCGATTGAAAGTACGAGGACTTAGGAGTGCCTCAACTAGACCTCTTGATATCTAGCTATAGGACTTATGACGAGCCTATAATAACCAACTCCGATTTGATTTAGGTGCAACGGCTTAGGAGTGCCTCAACGGGACTCTTGATATTCAGCCTAGGGATTATGACGGGCCTAGAATGCGATTGAAAGTACGAGGACTTAGGAGTGCCTCAACTAGACCTCTTGATATCTAGCTATAGGACTTATGACGAGCCTATAATACTTTGATGGAGTTGTACGAAACTCGCTGCGGTGAAAGGTTGATCTGAAGTCAAATTTAGTTGCATGTTGATTCGGGGTCGGACGCTTTCTGATGGGTCCTTCGATCCTCAACGAAGGATTTGAGATTGGGAAATTTTCTCTTGTGTCGTCCCCTTTAACTGCATGGGTGTTCGGGATGATGGGATTGGGTGATTTCGATATATACGGTCGGGTGGTCTGACATAACCTTTGGGGACCGTGGTGGTCAAATGCGATCTTTGTGATCTTGGAGAGGGCTTCGGCCGACGACTCTGGTAGTTTGACGGTGGCCCTGGTGTTGCACTGGGATGGCTCCGGTATTTCTCTGAGATGGTTCCGGTATGGCTCTTAGATAGCTCCGGTTTGATATGTGACTCCCTTGTGAGCAACGACTCCGGGATGGTTGATATATTCGGGTTCGATATGATCTGAGGGCTCCGGTATGATATACGACTCCCTTGTGAGCAACGACTCTGGGATGACTTTCTTGATTGAGGCGAAATCCTCCATAGAGTGATGGCAACGACCCTGCGGTTCGCGGGGAGGAGGGGTTTTTATTTTGGGACGGGGTCGCACCCTGAGAGGGTTGCCTACGTACTCAACTCCCTGTTGAGATCAGACCTTACGTAGTTCATGATTTTTGACGAGCGAGGAGTTCGGTGGTGAGGGGATGTCTTGCGGGGCATTTTCTTTGAACAGCCCCGAAGACTTTGATCCTTTGTTTTGAAGGCTGTGCGGTCTCCGAGAATTGCTGTCGTGCCGGTTGGTGAAGGAGACAGGCTCTGTGCTGTGGCTTCCCCTTCTAAAAGAGCATACTCATTCTTCTCTTTCCGTGGTGTAGGATATTATGTCCGAACCGATGGATGCAAATCTATTCTACATGCATTTTTTGGATATGATGAATGCAACGAGGATGTCGTGTCAAGGTGAGCTCAGCCAAGAATTCTAGTTAAGTCAGATTAGTCATTTCTGAGCCACTTCTTTCTTGAAAAATCTACCCAAAAGAGGTCTCTCGGAATCTCTTATACCTTTCCGTTTCCTTTCCTAAGGTCAGTTAGGCTTTCTTTAATCGGGGTGATGAACACTCGTTTTTTTTTACCTTCCTGATTTCTTTGACACTCGTTTGTGCACGATTGCATTGACAAGATCGGACGTGTCATAGCCGTTCATGTTTCGAATTTGGTACTTTTCAATCAAGCAACTACCATCGCTAGTCGGAGGTCTTTCATGGGTTATAACGGGGCTGCAGGGCATGTGACATGGGACTGGAGGATTCGTTTGAGGATTGTGGAGCTTTGGTGCAACGGAGGATATGCTTCACCTTTGCCATGGATGGAGTGATTTTGGACTCCTTTCGCATTTGTGCGGATTATTATGTGCTCTCATTTTTGATTTGGCACTTTCTTTGAGTACTCTATTTGCATTTCTTCGTATTCGAAGTTTTTGGTCTCGTCTATTTATCAGGTGTGGAGATATTGAGTGGTGTGAGACTTTCATTTCCTCTTTTACTATTTTGAGCGTTTTGTGCTCCGCTTCTCTCGTTTTCATCCTCTTTGGGTATCTCTTTCAAGCTTTCCTCCATGCTTTAAATGGTGGGGAAGGAACCATGGATCCAGCTCTTTTATCCTCTTTTGAAGGGGGTGAATGGTTGCGTGATGTGGGGTGGTATATCGTGGAGCTGTTTTCGAAAAGATTCTCAATGAAAGGCTCAGCGGGGTTCACTAAGGGATCGTTTTCAGGGTCAAAAGGCTTTTGGTCTTGTGGAGGTTTTCTTCGATCCTAGGTGCCTCGTCATCCCTATTGACAGATAATTGTTTCCTCTACTATTCCCAAATTTTGACATGAATGGTAACGCGCTTTTCTCATCAATATTTAGTTCGTGAAGGGGATCCTCACATGGTGCTTTGAAATTTAAAGCATCAAGCGCTCTGGGTTTTGCACGCTCTGTGTTTCTCTCATGCACTCAACTCTCACGGGAGGTTAGGGATCCTTTCAGGACCTCTTCGGGGAAAATGATACAAGAATTCGGCGGCCTTTGATGACTTATGTGACTTTCCTAGAATTAAAGCTTGAGATGCACCTCGACACTAGGGATATGCGAATGCAAATGCAAATGCAATTAAGCTAAACCTAATGCAAATGATAATGATAACTTTTGTGTGGATGCATTTTTTTTTATGGATGCATTTTTGTGGATGCACTTTTTTTTATGGATGCATTTTTGTGGATGCCTTTTTTGTGGATGCATTTTTTTTATGGATGCATTTTTTGGATTTTTGAATGAATGCGTGTGTGTTTTTTTTTGATTTTTATGACGGTTCAGACATAATATCGTTTCAGCCGGTCAAGATTGACAAGGCTTTGAAATTCTTCTCCATCCAAATCTGTGAGTAATACAGCGCCATGAGGGGTTATTTCTTTGACCAGATAAGGGCCCACCCAGTTCGGTTTGAATTTCCCTCGTGGGTCTGGTAAATCTTTCTCAGCTCTTTAGGACGAGATCACCCACTTGGATGTTTCGTTCTTGACCCTTTTGTTGAACGCTCTAGCCATTCTCTTTTGATAACCCTGGATGTGATATAATGCCGTAGGCGCTTTTCATCAAGAAGAGCAAGACTGTCATAGCGTTGCTGTAACCAGTCACTTTCAGCAATTTTCAGTTCGTTAGTGACCCGGAGTGGAATTTCAAGCTCGATTGGCAAGACACATTCTGACCCATACACCAAGGAATACGGGGTGGCTCCGTTGCAGTTCTGACGTGGTTCGGTAACCCCAGAGAGCATAGTGTAGCTTTTCCCCAATCTCTATACGTTTCAACCATTTTCCTAGTGCACTTTTACGGCTTTGTTGGCGGCTTCGACTGCTCCGTTAGTCTGAGGTCTGTATGGGATGACTGTGGTAACGGATGTTGTATTTTTCCATGACCCGGATGTGTCTCCGTCGAATTGGGACCGTTGTCTGATACAAACTCTGATGGAACCCCGTATCGGCATATGATATCTCGCTCAATGAACTGGGCGACTTGCTTTGATCCGATGTTTGCGAACGACCGTGCCTCCACCCATTTGCTGAAATAGTCTATTGCTACAAGGATGTAGCGGTGTCCATTTGAAGCTTTGGGGTGGATTTCCCCAATGATGTCGATTCCCCATATAGAGAACGGCCAAGGAGCCGCCATGGCTGTCAGGGGTAGAGGAGGCAGGTGTTGCAAGTTAGCATGGGTCTGACACTTGGCGCACTTCTTCACGAATTCGTGACAATCGGCTTCCATTGTTGTCCAGTAGTACCCTAGTCTGAGGATTTTCCGGGATAGGGAATGTCCTCCAGCATGGGTCCCGCATACTCCCTCGTGGACGTCCTCGATGATCTTATCAGCCTCTTTTCGGGTCACACACAAGTGTTGGACTCCGTTCGGCATTCTCTTGTAGACCCTGGTTCCGCAGACCACGTACTGATTTGACATCCTTCTTAGTGCGATGCGGTCTTGCTTAGTGGCTTCTGACGGATACTCTCCTCTTCTAAGGAAATTCTCAATGTCCACAAACCACTCATCCTCGACTTCCTCTGTCTCGATGGCTCCAATCTCAAACGAGGGTGCATTAGTCATGGTTATCCACAAGGGGAAGTATAGTGAACCGGTTGGTACCTGGACTACTGAAGCCAAGGAGGCTAAAGAGTCAGCAAAGATGTTCTGGCTCCGGTTCACATGCTTGAAAGTCACATTTCGAAAGCAGGTGATCAAGTATGAAAGGTAGTCATGGTAGGGGATCAATCGTTCTTCTCTGATCTCCCAAGTCTGATTGACTTGCGAAATAACGAGATTAGAATCGCCAAAAACCTCTAACTCCTCCACTTGCAATTCTAATGCCATTTCAAGTCCCAGGATGCAGGCTTCGTATTCCGCCATGTTGTTAGTGACTGGATAATTGATTTTTACTGCAGCTGGAAGTAGATCCCCCTCCGGATGGATCAACAAGATCCCCGCTCCTTTACCCTTATGGTTGACGGCACCATCAAAGTACAACCTCCAACAGGTTTTCCGTAATGTCATGATTTGTTCGTCCGGGAAATCATCATTTCCGAAGAACTCGGATGCTACAGGGCATTCTGCTAGATGTTCGGCTATGGCACTCCCTTTGATTGACTTCTGAATTTTGAAAGTGATGTCGAACTCAGACAACAGTAGGGACCATCTGGATAAGCGGCCGTCGAGAATTGGCTTTTCCAGGTACTTTATAGGGTTCATGCGTGCAATCAGGTGAACCTCTTGTCCTAACAAGTAGTGCCTTAGCTTCTTCGTAGCCCAGACCAAAGCAGCACAAAATTTGTGGATGTCAGAGTATCGTGTTTCTGCATCGACCCATTTCTTGCTGATATGGTAGATTGACTTTTCACGCGGTGGGGATCCTTGTTCTTGGGCCAGCATGGCGCCCATGGATGTTTCCCGAGCTGTCAGGTAAAGAATCATTGGCTTACCCTCCTGGGGCGGTACCAAGACGGGCGGGTTCTGCAAATAGGTTTTGATCTTTCGAAGGCTTCCTGACACTGCTCATTCCAGACCTTAGACGCATCTTTCTTCAACAGACGGAAGATAGGCTCACAGGTCTCGGTTAGCTGCATGATGAATCTTCTGATGTACTGAATTCTGCCTAAGAAGCCTCTGATTTCTTTTTCGGTTTTCGGAGGAGGCATTTCTTGAATGGCCTTTATTTATCTGGGTCTACCTCGATTCCTCGAGTAGTGATCATGAAGCCCAAAAGCTTTCCTCCGGTCACTCCGAATGTACATTTCTCGGGGTTTAGCTTCATTGGTACTTCCGCATCCGATCAAAGAACTTTCTCAGATTTATCAAGTGGTCCTCCCGTTGGGCAGCTTTGACAATCATGTCATCTACGTATACCTCCACTTCCTTGTGAATCATATCATGCAATAAGGTAGTGGCGGCCCTTTGATACGTGGCTCCGGCATTTTTCAAGCCAAAGGGCATGTTCACGTAACAAAAGGTTCCCCACTTGTGTAATAAAAGACGTCTTTTCCTGGTCTTCTACAGCCATTCGAATCTGATTGTAACCTGAAAATCCATCCATGAATGACAGTAGTACATGTTGGGCGGTATTGTCAACAAGGATATCAATGTGGGGTAAGGGAAAGCTGTCTTTGGGGCTAGCCTCGTTCAAATCCCGAAAGTCAATACATACTCGCACCTTTCCATTTTTCTTTGGGACGGCTACGATATTGGCTAGCCAATCGGGGTAATTGACGACCCGAATGAAGCCAACACGTAACAACTTTCTCAACTTCCTCTTTCACTTTCAATTGGTGCTCGGGTTTCATTCTTCTCAAACGCTGTTTCTTAGGTTTGGCATCAGGGTACAACGGTATTCGATGTTGGACAATGTCAGGAACGATCCCGGGCATGTCTGCGTAACTCCACGCAAAACATCGACATATTCAGTTAGTAGAGAAGTCAAGTCACGTTTTTCTGTTTCACTCAGACCTAAACCGACTTGCAAGGTTTTAGGGTTATCGGGTGTTCCGATATTTATTGCTACTGTGTCTTCCACGATCTGGGTGTGGGTGGAATATTGTTCGATGGGAGGCATACTCTCCTCATCGTACTCCTCTTCTTCGGCCTCAAGATTTTGCGATGAATCAAACAATTGAGAAGACAGAATAGACGGAAATCCGAACGAACTGAATTTTCATTAATATCCGACGAGCTTGGAAGCTCAGAGATTGTAAGAAAAGCCACCACTTTTACAAGTGAAAATAAGTGGTGGCGATCCATCCCTTAATCCGAATCTACTTGCATTGTCGACGTTCCTGATACAACTGCAACTACCACCATCACTAAAACTATCACCGTCACTATCACTATCGTTATCATCGCTACTGCTAACTAGGCTAACTAAGTAAGGCTCCCGGGGAATCAGCTCTCTTTCTTATGATAGACGACAAGGCACGCTCCATGGCCATCTACCGAGGGTGCGGGGTCCTTGATGACTGGTTTGATCGTGACACTGCTCTCGCTGCATCCTCGGGCATTCCTTGGTTGCATCCCTTGTCGCCATGGTCTTCAAGGCATGAGTAGAGGGGAAGTAAAGTGGTCGACCAGCTCTCCCACTCTATTGCCTCCTGACTTCCCTGAGCTCGAACTGCTTTCTGGTATTTCTGTAAATCCTAACCCGGCTCCTCGACCTCCGATATACGCGGTTAGCGGCTCCTCCATGCCCTGTAGCTCCTTGCCTAGCCCACTCCCCTGTGAATGTGGCCTCTCCACCGTGAAGCCCCCAAGTGTTAACTCTCGACCCCCCGGTGTATTAATCTCAAATAGCGGGGACTCAGCTCTGGCCTCTCCCAAAACCTCCACGATTCGCCCCTCGTGTTTGAATTTCAGCTTCTGGTGGACGACTGAGGGGACTCCTTTGATCTGATTGATGAACTCCCGTCCTAACAGAAGGTTGAAGGTGGAGGATATGTCTATGACCATTGCTTCGATGGTCAGGGAGACGTCCTCGATCAAGATTGGAAGTGACAAGGTTCCCAAAACCTTCCTATGACTGTTGTCATAGGCACTCAACGTCATATCCACCGGCTTGAAGTCGTTGAGTCCCATATGACGGGCTACGCGGAGCGGGCAGACATTCACCTCAGCCCCATCATCAATCAAAGTCTTGGGGACTTGGAATCCCCCAGCCTTCACGGTTATGTAGAGGGCCTTTCCCGCCTGACGAGGGATCTCGTCATCAGTGAATGTTATGGAGAGGTCCGGGGTCCGAGACAAGTGGGCTACGATGCTTTCGACCGACGCCGGCCGCTTCTTATCCATTCTCAGGTGCCGAGCTACCGCATCTTTGTGCTCTTCAGAAATGGTCAGCAGAGACCAAATTGTGATGGGTATGCTGGTTGTCTTCAGTTTTCTCAACAGTTCTTCTTCTCCCACCAATTTGTTCTCTGACTCATTCAGAGTAAGGTCGTGGACTCTCTGCTGTAGCATTTCTGGCTCTCCTGCGAGCTCAGCGGGCTTGAAATGTCTTCCTGAGCGGGTCAAGTGACTGATTCTCTCAAAGTCATCATCCTGTTTTTCCTCACCTGCTATCAGAAATGGTCCTTTAACAGGGGTTATAGCCGGTGGATTTTCTTCTACATTAGTAATCATGATGACACTGCACTCAGAAATTCTCCTTCCTCGCCTTCCGATAATCTTCTGTCGGCACCATGCTTCTACCACCTCCAACGCCTTCATGGTTTTATGCAGCTCCAAGGCTTCAAAGTTTAGCCCCACCAGTATCTCGAGATTCTTTTCCATATGTCGACTCACTACCAACAAAGTGATTATGGACACCCTTCCTTGCCCTACTAGACGCTCAACTGTGTTTCGCATTTCGTGCGTCATGGCTAGATACTCTCCCATCATGGGTTGAATATCGTAACGAATCGTTGGACGGGGGGTTCGGAATGCATCGAGTACCGGTGACAACGTGATTGGTGGAGGCGCGCTTTGAGTGGCTGGCTCGGAGGAACTTCCAATGGCATTTATTTTCACAATCCTTCCCAGGTCTGATTCTCTTTGTTTCTCCCTTACTAGACTTATCATGTTCAGATGTGATGGGATTGAGTTATTCTGAGTGTTGGGAGTGGTCTTAGGGAATTGAACTTCCCCTGCATCAATCAGATCCTGTACTGCATGACGCAACGCTCTACAATTGTCTACACTGTGACCCTTCATCTGGTGATAGTCACAGAAGCTGTTTAAATCAGACCCGAGTTGGGTGACCCCAGGCTTAGGGTTTGGATGCTTCAAGAGAAAACCATTTTCTCTTAACTTTTTGTATGCTTTACTCAGGGGCATTCCCAAGGCCGAGTACTGACGTTGGGGTCGAGTCTGGTAATCACGAGGGGGAGGTGTTGCCCTGTAACTCTGGCCTGATCCTGAGGACTGTGCCTGGTAAATACCTACCCGGGGAGAGGTAGGAGGTGGGTAATCGGTGAGAACTCGGGGTTGTACCTGGTTCACCGGTGGTGTTGGGACAGTCTTGTTGTTGTTGTTGTGATTATTGTTGTTGTTGTGATTGTTGTTGTTATCACGGTTCGGACGGTTCTGATGATATGAAGTTCTGGGTCCCGATCCAGGGAGGTTCAACCCTTTTAATCTTCCAGCTAGCGCTAGCTCTTCGGCAGCCGAAGCAGCAGCTTTTAGATGTTTGAAATCACAAATCCCAAGGGACTTGAGATGATCTGCATAGGGATTTTCCAGGCATGAGGTGATTATTCTGATCTGTTCATCTTCAGTGGGACGGTCGATCATCTGACCAGCTACCTCCCTCCATCGGGTGATAAATTCCATAACAGTTTCATCACTTCTCTGTCTCATTGTCTCAAGATCTCTACGAGTGATTCCCAGATGGGTGTTGTAACTGTACTGTTCCACAAACGCTTGATAAACATCCTCTAGTTTCTTTCCGGAGAAATCTAGCCTCGACACCCACGTCTGAGCAGCTCCCTCAAGATAGCTGGGAAAACAGATGATCTTCATGTCATCGTCAAGGCCGTGCATAGTCATGACCCTGTCGAATTGGGCAAGATGATGTCTGGATCTCCTTTCCCGTACTTGGAGATTTCTGGCAGTTTTAGGTTCTCAGGCAATTTGGAGCTTGGCTTCAATCGAAAATGACGGAAACCCAGCATCTTCGCTCGCTCTCCGAGCTGCATTTCTGCCAGTAACTCTTCTTTCAAGGACTTCTTCATTTGACCAAAGTCCATTGGAAGGTGTTCTGGAGGTGGGGCCTGGTTGTAGCCGTGAATCAACTGGCTAGACGGTTGTGGTAACAGTTGGGTCTGGGGAATCACTTCCTCAAAACGGACAGCATGTCCGGGGGTGGTGTACTGGTATTGATTGAGTTGGATGGGGTCAGGGTGTGGTGAGTTGGGATGAACGAATTTTGGTTGTTTGGCTTGATATAGATGGGCTGTCTGGACAGTGGCTCCAGCGGGTGGGAACGGTGGTAGTCCGGGGAAGGTGGTTGGTACTGTAGGGACCGTGGTCATGATCGGAGGTGGCATAGCTAGGTGCTCCCGAAAGCAGGTCAGCTGTTTGGAATGTGGCGGTTACAGGGTGATAACAGTACGTCCCTTCCCTGTGATCGGTTGAGGTATTGTGGTGTTGAACATAGGTTTTGATTGCTCCAGACTCGGTTGGGGTGTGGGGAGGGTCCTCAATATAATCCTCATCGGGATCAGTAAGGTATGGATCCTTTCCCTTGGCTGACCTCTCTTGGCGTAATTGCTCCTCTAGCCTCTCAACAGTTTGCTTCAGCATGTTCTCATTTCTTGTTGACTGTTCTAGCATACGGTAGAGAATGCTTGGATCAGGAAGACGTGAGCTACCGCCGCTAGCTCCTACAACTGCACTTGCCTCAACAGCCGGGATGGCTGGGACACCTTTGAGGCAGTGGATTAATCAGATTTGGATCCATAGTTTCAGATGATGTTTCGGTCGCGGTATCACTAGCCAGCCTACCTCGGGAATCTCTTTTCCACAGTCGAGTAATGTTGGAAGACTGGAGGAGTGCTCTTCACTTTCTGCTAAAGCTGTGTACCCCGGAAATACAAAGTATGCAAAAAGTCAGTATAATGGTAACTTTGAAAGGGTGAAAGGGAAAAGAGGAGGGGGGGTCGTCCCGTTGTTGTGTAAAAACGCGCAAAAACGATCGAATTCTTTGTTGAAAGTGATAGGCGGGAAAAGTGCACGAGCTGATTTCCATTTCCGAAACGAAGGTCGCGCTATCATTACTTAACTACCGTTGCAATATAGTGGGAGATAAGGGATTACATTCGAGTTCATAGGGGAAACATAACATTAGTTTAGAGAATAAATTAGTCATTACATAGCCGAGTTTCATAATGGGAAAGGGGATTACATCTAAATTAAGAGGGGGAAATACATAATATCGAGCGAAACATAAAAAGGTCATTACATATCCGAATTTCATAACGGGGAAAATGGGGGCAGTCGGCCAAAGGGGTGGGGGGGGCGAAAAGGGATTACACCAAAGTGAAAAAAGGGGGGGGGGCATATCTAGGACCTAGATGAGTAAGAGGACCGGCGGGAAGGGTCAGGCAAGCGCTTGTTTCCTCTTCAGGTTTCTTCTCTCTTTCTTCCTCTGCTGGCAGGCTGACATGGGGGGCTGCAGGTTCTCGACTATCGCCTCACCAGGTTTCTGCACGATCACCGGATGAATGAGTGAGTAGGGATAGCGGACTTGCCGGTCGATCCTCATGTCGAGCCAATTTTTGTATCCGTCGCTAAGGTCCAAGCAAGTTTCCCTATTAGCGTAAACAGCCCACTTTAATCCATTGGCATAAGCTTCGATGACGTATCTAATCGCGCTATCAGTAAACTGATGGCTCCTGAAACCTGACTCAATGGCCCCCGGGATGGTCTGCTCGCGTCCGAATTGGCGCATCGCCCTCTGAGGGTAAATGGTGATGAATTTGCCCAGGCCAATGAGTATTAATCCGCTGTTGCCTGCTGATTGGACTGCTCCCCCTTGGACATCCCAATCCTTAATGACCCAGCGCTTGAAAATCAGATGTGTGTCACGGAAACGAGCTCTCCAACCATCTTCCGGCTTACGCTCTCGCTTTCTAGCCATCATAAGAGTGTCCATGTTGACTACTGAGTAATGGGGTGCTACTGGCAATAGGTGCAAATGATCAAAAAGCCAAATCTGAAGTAGCAAGGGGCTTCCTACGAAGAAGGTCTCTGCGGTTCCCATCTCCTTCCAATGGTCTAAGGCCCGAACGATTTCAGCGGCCGCTACTGATCCGACACTCAGTCCCTCTTCGAATGCATGTAGTAAGTAGATGACCTGAGGATTCATTCTGAGGTCTCTCTGTCGGAACAAGAACACACCCATGATGCAAAGGTCCAATACCCGTCTTCTGGTCTTAAGCGAGCGGTAAGGCCGACTAAAACGTTCCAACAGTTCTGGTAAGCTCAACCCCATATTCCCGAAGTTCTCGACCTCCTCTAGGCTTACCTCCAAGAACTCTGCAGCGAATTTTGGGGTCTTAGTCCGATCTGTAGGGATCATCGGCATTCTCTGGTGAGGCTCTATCTTGAGGAAAGCGTCCAACTCCGCCGGCAATATCACCATTTCCTCTCGGAAGAAGCGATACAAGTGATCCACGGGATCCCAATAGGTTATAGATTCAAACAACGCTTCATAGATTATGTCGACCTTACATAAGCGAGCGAGGCTTGTCAAGAGTGGCTCACATGTATTCTTCATCTCCAGGCAACGGCTCAAAAGCTCTTGACCAAACTCCTTTTCTCTGACTAGCTCTTGCTGAAAAGGCGAGAGTTGGCCCTGACTCCCGGAAGCTGTTTCATCCCTTGGTTTCTGTTGTGCCCTTCTGCGTCTCTTCTCTTCCCCGGGCACTGGCACTAGTCGGCTGAACATGGTTAATCCTGCAAAATTGGACAAATAAAGAAAAGGGGAAGAAAGTGGTGAGCAAGAATAAGGGAGAGCAGTTTAAGCAATATTAGTACGACCCTCGTTTTTGGAAACGGAAAGCTAGATTTGGAAGATAATTTCAAAAAGGGTTTGAAAACAATTTTTGATCTTGAAAACGGTTTTTGAAAAAGGTTTGAAAACATTCTTTGACTTTGAAAAAGGTTTTCGAACAGGGCTTGAAAGCAATCTTTGACCTTGAAAAAGGTTTTCGAAAAGGGTTTGAAAACAGTATTTGATCTTGAAAAAGGGTTTAAAAGCCGTTAACGAGCTCCAAATACTTGTTGATTGAAACAACTTTTAAATGAGAATTCCGAACATGTTTTGAAGGCGTAAACAAGTGGGTTTGAAAAGAGGTTTTTCACACAATGCAAACTGCTCAAATTAAATCGTGGCTGGTTTTTCATGTGGAGCTGAGTGCGAATGATTGGGATAATCACCTTCCAGGCCTATTCCAACATCTATCGTAAAGCCACGCGGGCCACGGCCGGTGATTATCACAACATACTCACTTTGGAAAACTCGGGGAAGTACTGCATGGGAATAGGTCTCTCGTCATTTGCACGGTCAGGTGTGTCTAAAGTCCAAATTATTCACTGACTACGTTGTGCCATGTATGGGTTCCGGTAAATACGGGATCCTCTATGGACGTGCAGCGTGACATTGGGCTTTAGAGACACCCGTGGTGCAAAGGAACAATGGAGAACTGAGCCCATGCAATCTTCAGGGTAAGGTAGAAGGTGGTCAGACAGGCGGCATACAAGGGGGTGACTACCCATAAAACCCGTCCTAGACACCGGATTAGGCAGCTGGACACTGAAGGCTCAGAGTTCACTATATGCTGGTTTGACTCGGATATGGAGGATAATTTTGGATCATGAGTCTTCAGGGCGTAGGTCGGTGACCGTCTCGCCTCGCGGGTTTAACCACTCAATGAGTGACCCGACTCATGGGAAATCAATCGTGGACCGATTGGGATGCCGTGACTCGTGGAAATAGGGGTGACACAGAGGAATGCATGTCCTAAGCTACCCATGCATTCACAACTTGTAAATGTAAAAGCGGTAATGGTGTAGGTCAGTGACCGTCTCACCCCGCAACAAGCAACAATAATATGAATGCGGTAAATAAAGTAGAGAAGAACAAGCAACCCTATTTACTAACTGTTTTGTCTTGAAGGCGGTAATTCCAATTGGTTGTTTATTAACCTAAAGGGAAGTTAGCTTCATTCAATCCTAAGTGTCTCTTTCTAATCATGAGCTAATTATTAACCCAATTGTTGCAATGTTTGCTGAGGATCTAACAAATCCTAGCTGTCCTCATCAGCTACACACTCTAAGTGTGGAGTAGAATAAACCTAAAGGCTTGAAATGAATCTCTTGAAGGTTTTGAAAGAAGTGGGGAAGTCCCGACAATTTTGAATGGAGTTCAGTCTTCCTTGAGTTTGAGAAAAACTTACTCAAGTTTTCCCCAGCATAGTCGCCATTCTGTGGAGGGTGATTTTTCGGTATGAGGGGGGTCTATCTAAATATGGTCTGACTGAGAAGCCTAGATCCTAAAAATCGCCATTCTGTGGAGGGTGAAAACCCGTTATTCTAGCATCCCTCAAATACCTACTAAATCGTCCGTCTTTCCCAGAAAGCATAAGGGGAATGCTAGTGAGCACTACACCCGCTCTCAATGGGCTCCACGCGGACTTATGCCCTAAGGGCGGAATTGACTAGAGTCGCCACCTAGTTTGACCTTTGATAACTAGGAAGGAAGATCGGGTTCTAAGAACCGTTAATTGACTCTGAGATTATCACCTATGGATAGGACTTATCTGGTCATGTCAGAGATTCTGTGTGGGTTCGCACTGGGTTACACCCCTTAGAAGTGGCAACGACCACGACTTCAGATTGGTGCCCAAGGAAACCTCGGTCTCCAATTGTCGGGATTGCCCTCTTTCAAAACCTTGTTAAAGAGATTCAATTAAAGCCAAAGGATAGGATTGAGATGAGGAGTGAGGAGGATTTCAAAGAGCTGAAGAATAGGCTGGTCTTGGAGTTGATTTGGTTGAAGTCTTTGAGAGGTTTTAATTGCTCTGAGAGATTTGAGGTTGTTTTGGGCCTTCACGGGATTAAAAGGATGATGGGAGTTTTGAGGAGTTAAAAGGGCATTTTGGTCATTTTTGGTGGAGTTTAAGGGTATTTGGATCATTTGGCTGATTCGAGGAGTTTTTTGTGTTTGCGAAGTTCGGGTTTTGAAATGGTCGGGTTTTTGAGGTGTTTTGGGAAGTTGAACATGTTGAGGTGCAATTCGGGCTTTAAGGATGGTCGAAGTGGAAGAGGATATTTGGTTTGCAAGTATTCGGGTTTTGAAGACGTTTCATGGTTTCTGGGAGTCTTCAGGAATTGGAAGTCCTATGTGGCTTAGAGTTAGTTCAGAGGAGAACTGAGAAGTGTTTATGGGTCCTAAAGCTCTAATGGAGATGTTGGATTGGGGTATTCAAAAATTATCTCTCTTAAAGTTTTCTAAAATCGGAACAAAAATCATTTTTGTTGTAAAAGGGCGGATAATCCCGAGGGATTACCCTATGTACCCCCTCGAACACGACACTTAATTAATGGTAAGTGCCGAGGCTCGAAAGATGGGGCAATGAATTTATGTCGAAAAATAGGATTCAAAGAGAAACACCATGAATGAGATGTTCTCGGTCGAACCCTAATAACGTCTCTAACTCCCGGGTTTTAAAACATTAAAAACCAAAAACATTGAAATCGAGCGGAAGGGAGTTAGACGATTCTAAAATCCCGGCTGCCACTAGGAAGGTCGTTACTTCCCTAGCACCCCGCCTTGTAAAAATCTAGACTGCAATTAGGGGAGGTTTGTCACCCTAATGCCCCGCCTAAAGAGATCCAGACAGCGACAAGGGAGATTATGACCCCAGTGCCCCGCCTCGGATTTTTATTTTGGGAAGGAAGACAAGTGATGTTCTAACCATGAGGGAAATGCTTTTGAAGGGGTTAAGACATTTCTTGCTCCCCGAAAATGGTTTTATTTTGGAGTTTTGAAAACTAAGTTGAAATTTTTTTTTTTTGAAGTTGTTCGGAATTCTCTATGAAGAAACACTGATTTTGAGAAATGTTTTGGGAGAAAACTTTCTGTATATGTGAGAAGAACTTTCTGCGATTGAGAAGAGTATTCTGTGATGTGAGAAGAGTTTTTCCTTTAAAATTCCACAAAATGGTTTCTTTGAAAACTTGATGAAACTTGGATAAAATGATGATTTTGAGACTCTTTTTGGTTTTTGGATTCTGAAAGGGATTTACAGATTGAAAGTGAATTGAAAAGGGATTGGGCTTGAAAAATGTGTTGGACTTGATTTGATTTGGTTTGACTTGTGTGGGCTTGGACCAAATTTGGGCCTTGGACCAAATTTGGGCCTTGGACCAAATTTGGGCCAAAATGGATATGGGCCTTATTTGGGATATGGGCCTTATTTGGGATATGGGCCTTATTTGGGATATGGGCCGGATTGGGCTTTGGGCCGGATTGGGCTTTGGGCCGGATTGGGCTTTGGGCCGGATTGGGCTTTGGGCCGGATTGGGCTTTGGGCCGGAATGGGCTTTGGGCCGGATTGGGCTTTGGGCCGGATTGGGCTTTGGGCCGGATTGGGCTTTGGGCCGGATTGGGCTTTGGGTCGGATTGGGCTTTGGGCCGGATTGGGCTTTGGGCCGGATTGGGCTTTGGGCCGGATTGGGCTTTGGGCCGGATTGGGCTTTGGGCCGGATTGGGCTTTGGGCCGGATTGGGCTTTGGGCCGGATTGGGCTTTGGGCCGGATTGGGCTTTGGGCCGGATTGGGCTTTGGGCCGGATTGGGCTTTGGGCCGGATTGGGCTTTGGGCCGGATTGGGCTTTGGGCCGGATTGTGCTTTGGGCCGGATTGGGCTTTGGGCCGGATTGGGCTTTGGGTTTTTTTTGGCTTGGCTTTGGGCCGCGGATTTAGACATGGGCTGGGTTTGGAGATGGGCTGAGTTTTGGGTCGGGTTTGAGGGAGTTTTGGGCTGAGCTATATGATTGGGCCGGATTTGAGTAGGTTTGGGCCTTGAGTCGATTTGGGTCTGACTGAGATGTGGGCTGGTCTGAGAAGTGGGCCGGACTGAAAAGTGGGCCGAACTGAAAAGTGGGCCGAACTGAAATGGAATTGGGCCCGGATTGAGTAATGTGACATTGGGCCTTAGATTGGATGAGAAAAATTTGGAGAATCAGATTGGAGATGAGTTTAAAAAAGGTCAAAAATTTGTATTTACAAAATGGTTATGGAAATGAGAGACAATTTCTGGATTTGAGGATGGAGAATTTTGAATTAAAGAGCTGGAGGTCTGAAACGGAAGTGAGATTTAATTACATATATATACATGTATTAGGTACATTTTAGGGTTTAGAATGTTACCACATGAGATAGGCCAATAGTCTATCAGGCTAGGGGAACATTCTCTATCCTAAAGGGATTATTGTTTGCTTATATACATAAATGTGTGTTTTAAGGCTTAGGATGTCACCACCATGAGATAGGCTGATAGTCTATCAGACCAGGGGGACCCCACTATCCTAATGGCTTGGGTCTAAGGTCATAGTAACTAGGGCTTAATAACAATGAACAAGTACAAGGAAATGAAATAGAAGTCGTAAGAAAAAAGCTAAGTACAGTATATACAAGGCTCATGCAGAAGGGATAAACATCATGACCATGAAACAGATTGAGATTGATGAGCAAATAATCAGATGAATGAACATATTCAGGGTCGACGCAAGACTGCTAGGGACAGAGAACAAAAGAATCAAATAAGTCCCCAAACGAGATTGAAACATAAACTAGATACCAAGTTGCTAAAAGTTCATGCTATGTCTGCTCATTAGTTATCTAGTATCCCTTCCCTAAGTGGTCAGATTTAACAATTCTGAAAAAGAACAACTAGGTTGAGGGTCCGGGACCACGGCTTATTATATTTGGACCAGATGAAAGCCTAAGCCAAAATGTTTGACGCCAATCAATCACATACAGAAACCCGACATGAAGGTTTAGGCCATAAAGATGAATGTCAAAACCTGGGAATTATTAACGTTGTTTTTGAAAACTAACTAAAGACTAAATGAGTCAAACACTAGTTTCTAAACTGCTTCTGTTTTTAATCACGAGATTCCCTCCCTCTGCATCGACCTCCAGTCCCTCAAAGTCATGTTTGCCTAAGTCGGGTTTCACCTTAATCTAGTGATTTAAACGAAAAACAAACCAGGACAAAGAGTAGACAACAGGATGAACTGCTAGACCGTGACTGCTTCAGATAGCCAAAGAGAAATCAAACATCAACATCCAAACTCTTCTCTGATATGTAACTTGTAGCCTAAAACCGAATAAAACAAAACAGCCAAACATAGCATCAGGGAAGTGATCATGGTGAATCGCAGATAACAAAGCAAACAGTCACCAACACTCAAACACGGTCATGAGGCAAGCTTAAACACATTAGGGTTAGGTCGATTACCAGAAGTGGCATGCAAAATTTCCTGCGAGAATATTAGTGCAACAACCAGAATGAGCAAGCAGAATCAGGTTAGCTCACAGATTAGGCAAGATCATGTAGTCTGAGTATAATGAACGACGAATGGAGATTTTCAGATAACCAGAACCCGAATACAACGTTCTGATTTCCTGTAAGTATCTCAGAACACAACCACAACTCAGCAGAGCATCAGTTCCAATAAACAGGCAACAGAAATGAAGTCAACCATTGGGCAGACGGCTTTTATCTCGTAATAGATGAGTAGAAGGGACATTCAAACTCGTCGGGGTTTGGACGTGAATGCAACAGCGGAGACAATTATCAAGCCATAGTCACGAGGGGTTAGGGCTAAGCAAAATAACTCTCCCGACGGGAGAAAGACCAGTTCACGAATCCAATCAGAACAACGAGAGGAAACAGATGGAACTAAGACTGGATGTGGACCAGTTTAACAGTATCGTAAAAGGTAGTAATCCCAGGGTAATTCGAACGCGGATGCATGAAAGTTCAACATTGAAGGTGTTTCTTCTACCTGTCCGTGGACTACAAGGTCCATACCAGGTAATAATACCGCCCGAAACATAACAATAAACAAAGTCTACCGACGGATTACCAATGGTGCATGCGAAAGCAGAACAGCAAGTCGAGGGTGAATGAAAGTCATAGTCGGGATGGTTACCGAAACTACACTCACCCCTGACATTCAAGCGTACGAAGAGAGAAACAGGCATGAATTTAATACAGAAACCAAGTGTTCAAAAATCTCTGAAATCCACGGACCTGCGAAACTGAGGATTCGAGGTCCGCTTCTGTTTTTTGTTTGAAGGAAGCGGAAGAAGGGAGCAGGAGGAGACGGGATGGGTTTTGCGTCGGAAACAGTTTCTCGACTGAACCACAAATATCCACTGTCATCGATTTGAGCCTTTGGGCGAAAATGTGCTTTGGGAAAGCACGACGGGAAGAACTGAAACGAAAACCGTTGAAATCGGGAAAAGGGTTGAATGTAAGGGTGACGAAACCGACTTACGCTGTCGACGACGGGGAGATTGACCGCGCTCGAGTTTTCCGGTGGAACGGAGTGTTGACGGAAGAGGAGTTTAGGAAGGAGGACAAGTTTCCCGGCGATCGATGGTGGTCGAGAGACACTCTCGGGGTCGAGCTCAAGAGAAGAAAAACCGCAGGGAATGTGAGACGTTTCTACTCTTTTCAAACAGGGAATATTTGGGATCTGTGTCTGCTGAGTGGTAAAAACGTGGGTATACTGTAGGGTTTTAGAATGTTTTATAAGGAAAGGTGACGACGGATGTCAACCTTGGGCTTCCTTTGTAGTTGGGCTTCCTTTGTAGGGATGGGCTCTTTTTTTTTTGAAGGTCTTGAAATGATCGGGTCCATTTGAGAAGGATCGGGTCCAATTGAGAAAGAGGAGGGTTTGGTCCGCGCACGTGGCAAACAAAAATAAAAACGAGAGGTGCCCTCACCCGGACTCGAACTCAGTACCACCTGCTTCCTCCCTGCATACTCTAACCAACTGAGCTATAGCCGCGTTCGGTATATGGGTGCGAGGAAATAAAACAAGTGTTATGTTGCGAGTCGGGGCAAAACAAAGGAACGTCCTCCTTTCTTGCTAAGATTCAAAATCGTGAAATGTTTTAAAACAAAAGCAACAAAAAAAAAGCATACAAAATGAAGCAGGCTAAAACGGATTACGATAAAAGGCTCGTGCTTCCTTTCCCATAGGAATGTGAGATTTAAATGTCGGGAAAAAGAAATTCCTTTAGTTGAAAACGGGGACGACCGCCTTGTTTCTGAAAGCATGTTCATTTTTGAATTTTTGTTTTAAAATAAAACGGGTGAGAATTTTTGGTGTCTACAGGGGGTAGATTGAAATACCCCGAACTTAAATATGGTGATTTAATTATTTTAATATGGTATTTAAGGGCCTAATAGTGCCTAAGTAATTTTGGTAAAGAAAATAAATCCAAAGAAATGAGAAAAACGCTTAGAAAGCGGAAAACGCTAAAATGAGCGTTAAATAACCATAGGAGGTACGAGACCTCGGTTATAGTATCGTAAGGATTCCTAAGGCTTATTCATGCCTAATTAGTATATGGGAATGATTCCCGAAGAAAACGGATCCAAGAAATGTATTAAAACGCTAAAGAGCTTTAGCGCACGTTTTTCGAGGAAACCCGAAAACGTGACTTTAAGTGGTCAAACAGACCCGTAAAAATTATAAATCATTAAATAATAATTATTAAGCATTTATGGAAGCTTAATAACCAATAAAAAAATAAAGAAACGAGAAAATTCCGGAAAACGGGCCCGGTTAGTGAACAGTATCAAAACCGGGTAAAATAACGAGCGTTTTCTGTAAAAGACGAAAAACGCTCCAGCTAGTAGTAGTGTGTGGGGCCAATTTTTAATGGGTCAAATAACCCTCTCATACACATGTAACTAGCTAATAAGTAGAGGGAACCAAAAAGCAAAACAAATAAAAGTACAAAAGTAAAACCACACTCTCTCACCTCCTATTCTCACTTTTCCCTCTTCTCTCTCCTATTTCCCCCTCTCTCACCGTCTGACTCCTTTCCTCTCTGGCTTGGGCGATTTTTGAGAGCTCTCCCATGGCTTCCATGGCAACTCCAACTTCATCCTCATGCTCCATCCACATGTAAGCTCCAAATCAAAAACAAAATACATATTTGAACTCCTCTCTTCAAGCTCTACATTTCTATCTTTTCAAAATCCGAAAATGAGAAACTTCATCTCCATGGGTTTTCCCCATTTGAAGAGAAAAGCACACCATTGTGAAGCTTGGAGTCTCCTCTTTCCAACAAGGTAAAAATCTCCATAAAAGACCTCACTTTTCTCCATCTCTTGGTATGGCCGATTTTTGGTCTCTCTCTCTTACCTTGTTTTTCCTCTTGTTTTGGAGCTTTGCTTCAACCCTCCAATGGTGGTGAGAACACCTTCTTGAACCAAGGGCTAAAACCCCTCCTAAAGCACTCCAAAGGTAAACCCTAGAATTTGTATTTCAAACACTTCAATGAATTAGTGTTAATGTGAGGGCTAGTAAATTAATCATGCTTGTCTTTGTGTGCTTGGGTGATGGGAATGGATTTTGGCAACTCCATTCCCCATCAAACCAGTTTGGACAAGAAAGAGAGCAAGAGGAGAAATGGAAAAGAAAAGAAGGAAGTATAAGCTCAAGGTAAGAGCCCCTTCCTAATGTAAATTCTATTGCATTAGAGTAATGGGAATGGGTAAAATATTTAAAGAACCCAAATTATTGTATTGGTATTGTAGTTGTGGAAATTTGAGTACTAGTGAGCAAATGTGTGGATTTGTAGGCCTTAGAGCCAAAAGAAAGGTGTATGTATATTAGTAATGCTATTTGAGGAATAATGAGGTATTGGTAATGTGATTGAGGAAACATTGATGTATTAGGATTTTTGTATGTGTGCTGGTAGGACCCTTGTTGGGTGTGGCTAGCTTTAGGTTGAACTTGAAAAGAGAATGTGTATTCGAGGATGTAAGAAAAGAAGGTGAACTATGGCAAATTTTGGTAGGAATTGTGCATTAAAGGGTGACTTGGTGAGAGGGAGAACCAAGGAATGTATTGGGGTTAGTGGAGATGCTTAATGACCATGGATTGGTAATTGGAGGATAAGGATCAAGTATATAAAAATCTGTACCAAGAAGTGTTGAGAATGTATTGGAGAAGCTAGAGAAAAATTAGAAGGCAAGATGTAGTGAAATAGATGTTGGACTTGGGTTAAGGCATGGTAATGGTTTGGGAATATATTTGGGATGCTAGAATTGGCATTAGTAGTAGGAGTATTGGATGGTAGAAGTTGGTTTAGAAATCTGTAGCATAAGGGTAACAAAAACTGTTACAAGTGTTGGAAAAGAAGTGAGGAAATTGTGTATGTGGATTTAGAGAAGAGTAAGGAATTATTGGATGAACTAAGGTAATTTGGAGGACGTGGATAGTGCTTAAACATGTGGGATTACATGTAGGAAGATTGGGGAAGTAATGGGTAAAAGAGAGGACTGAAAATAGATTTTTAAAACTGAAGTACTGGGCCGGACCGGACTTGCAAGTTCGGTCAAGCCCAGATTTACAAAGACGGGAAACCTTCTGGAATCGACCATACTTGCGACCAGACATGCAAGTTTGGTCGGACCAGAAAATTCTCCCGTCAGAAACCTTCTGGAATGGACCGAACTTGCGACCGGACTTGCAAGTTCGGTCGGCCAGAAAAATTCCCGTAATGCAAGCTACTGGAATGGACCGAACTTGCGACCTGACTTGCAAGTTCGGTCGAGCCAGAAAATTTCCCGTACTGGTAGCTACTGGAATGGACCGGACTTGCAAGGTCGGTCGCAAGTCCGGTCGAGTCAAAAAAAAAATTATTACTATATGAATATAATAATCATATGTATATATATATATGCCTATACACATATATGCATATATATGTAGTAGTACACTACAATTGAAATAATAAAGGTAAGCAAGTAAGTATATGAGTATGAAAACAAGTGTAAAAGTAACCAAGCAAGTTGAGAGAATAAGAACATTAAATACACCGGGATAACGGGGTAAGTACGGGAGTAGTAATTATTTGTGTAACGTAAGAGTATAGTATTAATAATAATGTTGAAACATTATCAGTGGAACAAGTGTGAACCAAGGAACAAGGGAACACATGGTAGAGCTAACTTCGGTGAAAGGTATGATTTCCTCATGCCCCGTATGCTAACCGAGTTACGTTGACTTGTGTGCTGTATGCCGGCTAATCAAGACTAAAGCATGAAAACGGGTTATTGCCTTTCGTTGCATGTCTTGTTGTATGTTGATTGAGCTAACCCTTCTTGATTGATTGTGTGGCCTTACTTAGTGCGTAGACCGACTCATAGATGAGTCTTATTGTGTATAGACTCGTGGTAAGAGTCATGTGTGAACCAATGGAACCGTAGCAACGCACTAAACCAATGAAGCAATAAACGATAACGTAAATCAATGAACTCACCAGAATGTGAGAGAGTGTACTGGAGTAATAACCTCCCGATAACGGTAGGAGAAACGAAATGAGTAATCCACAAACGAAAAGTAGTGGAAGTACATAAGTAACCTATATTAGAGGAACCGATCTTGGTGCAAAACATGAACCATGAGAGTAGTAAAGAATGATGAGGGATCTCCAAACCCCTTAGTAATTAGTCGATCCATTATGAGAGGACCCGACTGACGTAAGTATGCCCCGAACGAGAGAGTATTCGATATGTTGGGGAAACCCTTAAATCTGAGGATACTAGACGGTGGTAATTCCCCAAGCTAATAGAGGTTGTCGAGAGGGATACTTCTAGGCTAATCCATGAGATTGTATTGTGCTCTGAGAAAAGAGTGTTGGGAATATGAGTAGTCCGGTAAGAACCGACATTGAGTATTAGAGGAGCTAAGCGTATAGCCCTCGTATTGTAGGTCCGGTGGCGAGTCTTGTGTATGACTCCGCCCAGAGACCAAAGTAATGAGTAATGAGCATTGCGTATGTATGAGTAAAGTAATGAGTATCGAGTAAGAAGCAAGTATGAGTATGTAATGAGTACCGAGTATTGAGCACGTATGAGTAAGTAGCGAGTATTGAGTATGTAAGAGTAAGTATGGAGAATTGAGTAGTGAGTATGCACTAGTATAGTAATGAGTACAGAGTAAGGATCGTGTACGAGTAAGGTATTGAACATGGAGTGATGAGTATGCAAGAGTAAGGAGTAAGTATGAGTAGAGTAACGAATATCGAACACAGTACGAAGAGTAATGAACGTATAACAATTACGAATGGTCGACTATTGAATTGTCTTCCTTAGTAAGTATCGAACTTGTGTGTTTATGTAGGTATCCTTGATTGCATTATTGTAGTATGAGTATGTATGTATGCATGTAAAATGAACTCCATGTAAATCCGACCCAAAGTAGTCGGCGTACCGCGGTTAGCATGCGGTATATGCAGATTTCATATGCAGCGTAAGCTGACCCCCTAGGGGGACCGTTTTTAGTGTGCAGGTACCGAAGCTGTTCACCGTTCGAGAGAGTAGGACGGGGACTGCTACATAAGCATGGGTAGTTGAGTAAAGGGAATTATATGTGTAAACGTAGTATGAATTTGGATGTCTAAACTGTATCGGTAATGTAAGGATTGTAGTATACTCGGTATAGTATTGTATTGGAGTTGTATCGAATTATGAAATGGTATGCAAGGGAAAGTAATGTCTTGTGTAGAGCACTCGGTATGTTCATATTCATCAGACCGATAGTATGTAGTATTGTAACTCGCCTTGTTAGTCACGTGGGTGACTAACGGCATTGTACACCCGCCGTTGAGTAAGTAATATCCGCTGCGAAGGTAAGTATGGTACAGTAATGACGGTATTAGCGGTAGGGGTGTTACAGTGTCTGGGTCCGACCGACCCACTGACCGACCCAGCCCCTTGGTAGGTCGAAGTCAGAAAGCGATTCCAGTCTGACCGACCCACCGACCGACCCAGCTCTCTGGGGAGGTCGAAGGCAGAATGCTCATTTTGACTTGGTTTCAACTCCAATCTTCTACCCATTTCTTCTCTAACCTTCCACATGCTTTCTAACATGTTTAACCACCTTAAAACACTCCTAATCATGCTCTAAACCTCCTCAAATCTTTTGGTCAAATCCATTACCCAATCCTTGCTTAATTCTACACAACTCTCACTCTTAATCTTCTTCCTTAAATTCTTGCTACATATTTTGCTCTCCTCTTTGCTCTCTCCATGGTTTACACTTAGTGCTATCCTAGCACTCACACTTACATCCTTACTCATTCTCAAATTCACCCAAGTACATCATTCATTTCCAAGGTTATTCACACTAACTCTTTTCTAGAATTCAAGGCACTAAAACACTGTTTTGCTACAGAATTTTCTTCTATTCTTACTCACTCCTTGTTCCACACTAATGCACTTCCAATACACAACTTACATCATTCCTCATCCCCAAATTCACCCAAATACATTATTCTCTTCTAATCCCACAAACCATGGCAATTTAGCCACTTAAATTCACCTCTACAACACCTAGTTATCCCTAGGTTCTTTCTCCTTAATTAGAACACTTAAGTCCTCAAGTTTCTAGGACAATTTTGACAGAGTTTCCCCTAAAATTTTAACATTCCCAAAGCATTATCTTCATTCCACTAAACCTACTCAACAAGCCACTTTCACCAGGGGTGCTAACAACATTTAAATTCCTGCACATCCTAAACAATAATCCCATTGTGCATAAACCTTAAATACTTGGCTCTAAGGCCCTTAAACATTCATACTCAATACTAAAATACCTTCATTACTTGTTTACCATTACATTAGCCTACACAATACTAAGGCCATGTGTTTCTCATACCACAAGACATTAACATTCATCCAAGGGTAAGTTCATTACCTTGTGATTTCCTTGATTTTTTCCTTTCTTTCTTCCATCCTTCCTTGTTCTTTCCTTTCCCCTTCTCTTCTAGCTTTACAAAATCGGTCAATGGGGCTTGCTAATGCTACAACCCATTGCCCAATGCAATACACATATACACAACTAAATACATAATCCTAGAATTAAACCCTAAGATTAGTAAGAGTGTTTGAAGCTCTAAATTGAGAGATTACCTTCTAAATTCTTGATGAAGCTTTTGGTAACTAAAATAGCAAGACTCCAGCCCCTTTTTGAAGCAAAAACGCCTGGAACAAGAGCAACAATGGAGCTCAAAACTTGGAATTTTCGGTAGTCAGGGAAGCTAGAAAATGAGAGGTTTTTGAGTTCCTTTTTACCTTACGAAGCAAGAGAGTTGTTCTAGCTCACCATGAGCTTCTTCTTTCTTCAAATGGAGGTTCTTCCATGGTGACCAACTTCACCATTTTCAAATTTTGAAAAGAGGGGGATGATCTCCAAGAAGAGGGGAGTTTAGTGGTGTAATTTTTTTTGCTCTTTGGACTTTGTTTAAGCCATGAAAAATGGAAGAGAAGAGAGGAGATGGGTGGAGAAGTTTAAATCACCATTGGTGTGCTGGAGGAGGAATAAGAGTTCTGAAATGGGGGGAAAACGAGAGGGAATAAGAGAATGGGAGGAGAGAGTGTCTTACTTACTTTTGTACTTGTCATTTTTTGCTTTATTTTGTTTTATTAGTGAGTGAGGGAGTGTGAGAGGCTGGAAGGAAAAACGTGACCCCTATACACAATACGGGTTCCAGCCTTTTTATTTTCACAATGGGGGGGGGGGGGGGGAAGTCTGGTCTATTTACAATTTATAACGCAAAAGTTCCCGTTTTTACACTATTCACTCACCGGAGTCCGTTTCCTGGAATTTTCTCGTTTAATTAATTTTAATGGTTCTAGACCTTCACTAATGTCTAAATATAGACATTTGATTGACTAAAATTATTATGGATCTATTTAACCCGCTTAAAGTCGCGTTTTCCCGGTTTCCTCGAATACGCGCTTTAAGGTTCGTTTGTGGTTTTAATCGATTTTATGGATCGGTTTTCTTCGGGAATGGTTTCTACATACTATTTAGGCATAACTAAGCCTTAGGAATCCACCTAGGATTCTAGTCAAGGTCGTATAACTCCTATGGTTATGTAACACTCATTTTTACTTTTTCGCTTTTTAAGAGTTTTCTCTTTTCTTTTGGTTTTATTTCCTTCACCAATATTCCTTAGGCACTATTAGGCCCTTAATTACCACATTAGGATAATTTTAATCACTATAATTAAGTTCGGGGTATTTCACTAGGATTAGGCTTATTTCTTCAAGTCCCGTGGATTCGATACCTGGTTACTTAATTTCCTATACTATAGTGACCGAGATTTTTGCAACCCGACAGACTTTGATTTATTAGTTTCTAGGTTTAATTTCATAGTTTTTAGTATATCAATTTTCCTGTTTGCAGTATGGTTCAAGATTCACCACTACCCTTGTCTATCCGTAATGGTTTTACTACAGAAATCCAAACACGGTTGGAACTTGGATTTATCCACTACACTCTAGGCTAGACATGTAACACTCCTCTCCATAATCACGATATAATCTCTCACGTAGCAATAAATAAAACGTCTCACAGCGGAAAATAACCAACAATTACAAAACTCACTCGGGTGTCACCGGCCATTACTCGCCCATGCGAGCAATGTAGCCAAACTACATCCAACTTCCAAAATAAACAAACTGCTAACCGCAGTGATAACGAGAAATTCCTATACATCATACTAAATCCATAAATCATAAACATCGACAAGTGAGCGTCTACCCAAACCTGAAAATACACAACCTTACCATAAGACCATACACCATCTTCATTGCTATACAACATCTCCAATTACCCTGTTCCTGCTCTTCAGCTCCGACAATGATCAACAACCTGTAATGGTGTAGTATCAGCGATAGACGCTGAGTATACCGGGCCTGGACCCTAATGGTCACTTGTCATTTTAACCATCTTATTATTAGATTGGTTTCATGCTTTACCATTTTACAGATATATTCAATACTGTAATAAACATGCATAATAAATTTAACCATCCATCCAAGTATCCATAAACATTCAACCATCCATCCAAATATCCAAACATTCATTTAATATTCCATACAACATTTATATATCGAATGTATCGAGTAATAACAATATAATGTACAATGTACATTCGCCGTAGCGTACAGTTTTCATATTTAATTTACCTTAGCCTTGTAGGCTCCATCCAACCATCAACACACAATAAAATAACCACAAGTATAACCAATGAACAACAAAGCGAAACAACGAGAATAATAAACAAGTATTAAGTCTCGTCCATGGTATTGTTCGCCACTGTATAAGTCTCAATTGTTTTAGTTGTTCAGTTATACCTAGTGACAATGTCTCGTAAAACGACATGTCTCTAGTTACCCATATATTATGGCGGGTCACCCACGGCAGTAGCCACTCCAACGGTAGAGTCTCCGACCAACGAGCCATTCTAGCTCACGGGAAATTTTCTTGATACTTACGGACCCGTACGCGGACATCCTGGTATCGTTTTTGTGATCACAGCCGCACCAAGAGCCACATCCTCTTGGCTTTACTTCCATTCCTTTAATTAATTAATTATACCATCGCATCGCATTACCAAATTTTCTAACACAGCAGACTAAGGTCATTAGTCCAATCCGGAGTCTGTAAACTCGGGATCCAGTGTTAGATACGAGAGCGGCGTATAGAAAAGGCCAATGCTCCGTACAAAAGTCTCAGATAATATGTATATGTTATTATCATAGTGCTACAACGTTTTACTTACGTTCCTTATATCTCATATAAGATAGCACCATAGCCGCTAGTTCGTTTTATATATATTGGTTCATTTATACGAACCGATACTGTTAACTCAACAACAGTAAATAATAAGCAGCTATAAATATACAATTCATGCATATTAATTAACACATTCAGACAATCAATCTTGTCATAGATCACACAGAAGTCTGAACTGAGGAAGCCCTCAGAGACAATCAGAGACACATAACAACATACAAGTTATATCAACCAAATCCGAGCCCAAGGAGCAACCTTAGGACAACTCGGATCAAACCCCTTTACATACCGTTCACCCTGATCGTATTACGGTGGAGTATGAATCAGCAAGATCCTATGCTCCGTGTAGTCCGCTAGCTTGTCAAGCGTCCTTGTCAGAAGTATAATCTAAACGGTATTAAAACTATAAGTCAATCTCCATGATTAACCACATCCGGTATATCCGAATAATAAGTAACCCCGACAGTTCACCCCTGTTTTCTACAGTTGTTTGTTACAGGTTTCTCTAAAACAGTCGGCTTGTTACTTAAAACGCGTACGTCAAAACATTTCAACTGTTAAGTTTAATTCGTTACATTTCTTTTAATCTTATCCACCATCTAGTTTAGGTACATAACCTATAGTTGCATGTATGCATGCATGATTGTATTATATTATTATTTTTGTATTGTATCACTTATTATATTGTATCATTCTCCCACCATCCACTAAATACAATATGTATTATGATCCATTTATCTTTAGCAAATAATATTTGCATCCAAAATTCATAACTTATAGTTCGTAACTATATTTTTTTTAAATAACCACCCCATTAAATCATATGGTTTTCAACCAAAATATATATATCCACCTTATATACATTATTCTTGTGTATGTATATATTTTTACCACGTAGGTAATTCTCATGAGTTTCATAAACTCTTATATTTTATGTTACATTTTATCATCTTTTATTAGATGATTATTCCCATTAGGTGTATTATATTATACAACCTATATTAAGATTATTATCCTAATATTATGTAACATTTTATGTTGTATATTTACAACTCCTAAGGTTTATTCCATAAACACCTTAGTTTATAAATCCCATTTATTTATAGTTTGTCACATTCTTTGATGTGAATATCCTTACTCATATTAATTCCACCTAAACCATATAATTGTTATAACATTTATAACATTATAGACCTTAGTCTAAAATTCATTTTCCAAACTTTATCAATTCGGTAAAGCCCTTGAATTTATTTAAATTCTATTTTGACCACATAACATTATGTAATGCTATTCCATATGCTAATATCATTTGACATGATATTCTTATTTCCTTTAATTAATAACCTATGGTTTTTATACCAAACTATTTATTATTGCCACATGGGCACCATATCAAAACCATATTCTTTTTCATAAACCATAGTTTCCTTTATCTACAAAATCACCCCTTAATTTATACCATATTATATATTCCATTTAATATAACATTTCTAACTTATAAAAAGGGTATAACCTATGGTTATTTTTTGTAACTTTCGAACAGCCCTTGTGCTATTCTATAATTGCCATTCGGCCCTATTTATAACACATAGTTTCATAATTCATTAAAACTATATATTATACATATATCTTAATAAACACTCTTATATTATTCTAAAAATCATCAAATTTCTCCAAAGGGTTATTATTACCTTTATTAACCCATATATAATCGGTATTTACTATACCACCTCCTATATTTCTCCAAAGTGTCATAATGACATAATAACTATATATTATACATATATAGTTTATTTTAATTCCAAAAACATTCCAATAAATTCCTAAAAATTCCTAATAGCCCATGGGTGTTTAAAATACCATTGTACACCCTTTATTTTCGGTAATAACATATTTACCACATATGTTATAAAAATATTACCATAAGATACTTATCTTATTATACAACCTTAAATAAGTTATTTAACTTATCTATTTTGGTCAAAACCTAGCATATGGTCAAGGTTGACCACCTTAATATTTCCTTGACCACCAATTCCTTGTAATTACGGTTTTAACCCCTCAGTTTCCAAAATTCACCATTTAACCCCAAAACTTTATAAAATCTTATAAACTTTATTTTAACTCCTTTTTACCACTAATTTTCGGCCTTATTTTTATAAAGCCCTTAAATTTAATTTAATTACACCTAATACCCCATTTATTGTCGGTAATGCATTTATACTACTTAAACTTAATTAAAAGCTTGTAAATGCATAAATAAAATGGCCTAAAATACATGGCCTTATTACAAACATTGGCTTGCAAAATAAATTACACATAAATGTCCCAAAAACACTTATAAATTTCGGCCTCACCATATAATTTTCATTTATTTACCAAACTTCCACATAATGTCTTAAATTTGACATTTATGCTTGTTTAATTAGTTATAAAATTTATTAAACCATTCCTTAAACATTTTAAGGTCAAACAAGACCTTATTTTAATCATTCACTCACGGCAATTAGTATACACACACTTAAACTTGTGTTAATGTATCAAGTTAAGGTTTTAAGTGATTTATACCTTGATTTAGCTTAGGTAAAGCCTTGTTTGGGTTCGCCACCTTAAGGAGAAATTCTCCACAGCTTGTTTTACATGTTTTCAAACAGAAAACAAGGCCTAGTTAGTCTCCAAGCAAGATCTAACCATAAGAAGTAATTTAAGTCATGAAAATCATGGATTTTTACCTTAGATCTTCAAGCTTGATATAGATCTACTTCGGCCCTATTTTTCCAGAGAGAAAAGTATCAAAACACTCTCAAGAACAAGGTATAAAACCGTGGGTGAATTAGCTTGGAAGATAGCTAAGTTTTACCTTGTTTAAGATGCCAAAAATGGTGTTTTTGGCTTGGATCTAGCTACTCCTTGTAGATCTTGGTATACCAACTGAATCTACATGAAAAGGAGAAGAAAATAAGGCTATGGAATAGCTAGACAACAACAAGCTGCCTTGTTATTAGGTTTTACCTTGGAAAAATGCCTTAAAAGAGAGTATTTCCTTTGGATCTCGGCCACCCTTGCTCCAAATGGCTAACCAACTGATTGAACATGTAAATATGAATATTATGAGTGTATAAACTCATAAAAATCAGAGGAAGAAAATCGGATGACTTGTAGAGAAGCTTAAGGTATGTTTTTACCTTAAAATGAGATTTTGAGAAACTTTGGTCTCTTATCTTGCTTCAACCGAGTTTAGCTCTTGTTCTAACCTTATAACACTGAGAATAAGCCATAGGAGTTGATGAGCCACGAAATCTAAGCATAGGTGGTGAAGAGATGAAGAAAAAGAGCCAAAAACAAGCCTTAAACCATTAATTCGAAGCTTAGAAGTTAGGTTTACCTTCCCAACTGAAGAAGTTCGGTTGAGAGAGCTTGGGAGAGCTTGGAGGAGCTGCTTCATCGAATTGAATGCAGCTAGGGGAGAGAGAGTGACTAGAATTGGTATTATTAGGTTGAAAATGTGCTTTAGATTAGTTTATTGTCTAATAATTGAAGGTGACTCATCAAGGGGATAAGGAGGGAGCAAGGAGCTGGCTGATTGAAGAAAGGAGAGGCTCCTCACACGTTTTTCCAGCTGGAGAATTCAAATAATGGAGCTAGTGGAGTGTATAAACTAATAAAAGGCAAAAAGTAAGCCTTAATTAAGGGAACAAGTGGAGTCTTGTTTATTAAGCTAGCAAGTGACGAAATTTGACTCCCCCAGCCTGTTTATGCCGACCTCATGTGGTCCAAGGGGTCAAACTTTGACCTCTTGACCATTCTTAGTCAATGTTGACTCAAACGGGCCCCCTTTTAGGGTTTTATTAATATTTTAATATTAAATTTGTAAAAATTTGTAAATTTCTGGAATTAAATTACTTACATGTTATAATATGATATTTTATCATATTTAAAGGTATTTATAACTTTTTAGCCCAATTAAAACCAATTTAGAAGACAATTACACAAAAACGTGCTTTAAAGAGTTTTAGTGCACATTTTGTGTCTCAAGGAGTTTATGAGCTTGGTTTTCTTTGAAAATGGTTTTGTTGTGTTCCTTACATGATATTTTATCATGGTATCCAATTTTATATCATTTAGAGGTCATTAGACCTTTAAGGTATTCTTAGAGCACATTTTTGCCCTTTTTGACCTTGAAGCATGAAAGTGCTTGTTCTTTGTGTTGGAGTGTTGTCCAACGATTGTAATGTGTTTAGTAATGTGTTAATAAGCTTAGGACAAATTTTTAGGTCCTAAGTAGTTCATTTGGGTATTTATTTACCCTAAACAGTCAAAGGGTGCAACATCTTGTTTTGTGTTGACCACTGTTGTTCTCAGTTGACTTTTAAGGCATGTTTAGGCCTTAATTAATATAATTAAATATTTAATCCATATTTAATAAGTTTGGGGTATTTCAATCTACCCCCCTTAAAAAGACTTCGTCCCGAAGTCTCTTAATCAAATAGGTATGTATATAAATGTATAACTACCCATTGTTCCCATAATGTATATCTATGTGATATATCATTTACACACATCGTATTGCGCTTATACAGCACATAGCCATCACGTTGTGGCGTTAGTTCAATCATATATGGATATAGGTGATCCATCAGCACCATCATTTCCTATCAGTTCTACCAACCCTGACAACCTCCCTGAGGTGTCCATATGTAACACCCCATCCAAAGCCATTCGTGGTTATCGCAAAACTGAACACTTAATCGAATACATCGCAGTGGAAATAAATAACACCTGGACCTTGCCACGGTCTGATCATTAGAATATACCGGCCTTAACATTTACAATACTTATCCAACTCAAAACATCACCATCCACAATACCACAACCAACCGAGTACAAATATCTTACACATGATCGCAACCTTACTTCAGTTTAAATATAAACAGTCGGGTGCACAGGCGCAACCCGAACTCAAAATAAACATCCCACCCTAAGTCTAACCGCTCCTACTCTCGTAGTGCGTCCTCATGGGTCTCTTACCTGCAAGTGTAAAAATAGCCCCCGAGGGGGTCAGCACGAATGCTGGTACACCCTCTCATGGCCCCCAAGCTAACGGGACTACGACGACTAATTGTCGATAGCATGGAAATTGATTACATACACAAGCATAATATGAAGTGCAATAACAATAACCACAGATGAACATATATAGTTCACAAACAATGAACGACTCAAGCGTTCCCTTATCAAGTGGGTTAGTAACCCCCTCCTTAGTCCTCATTTCCTTAATCTCAGTTCCTTACCTTACCTTAATCTTAATCTTAATCTTAATCTTAATCTTAATCTCAGTTTACAAACCTTTCCTGGAAGGGATTGGTTGTAGCTTAATTCGAACCTGGGATTTAGGTGATCCCACCGCACCATCTTAATGCCACCTACTCTGGACGGGAGTCCAGCGTAGCTGAGCCGGCAACCGGCCCTAGGCTACAAGTCCGAAGACAAGTCCTTAAGCGGATGGCGGATCTGATTCAGATACCGTCCCCCTTTTTCCTTAGCATGCATGACCGGAGATCGGTCCCGGGTTTCCTCACTCAAGTTCCAGTTAGTAGAAATCTTAATCACCATGTGCTAGCTAAGCCTTAACGGGCATTAACCAACAACCACCAAACTTAACTCTTATTCTTAACTCAGTAAGTACTAAACTTGGTTAGTAACAATCTCAAGTCTCGCGGGTTAGTGTAAAGATAACACAAACACAACGAGAACAAATATAACCGGTTGCATGCTTTATCTTGTTTTAGTCATAGCAATTAAACAATAGCACACAAGCCGAGGGACACCTCGTTAGCAAGCATGTCACAAGAAAGATTGTACCGTTCACCGTCGATCGTTGTTTGTTTAACCTTCTTCGGGGTCCCAATTCACAAACCTAAAACATTCATTCATTTTTAGGTCATTAGTTATTTGCACCTTACTCAACTCACTTAGTCCCTAAGGATTCCCATTCAATAACCTCTCAAGTCTTTGCCACTTAGCTTACAATCTTAACTTTAAACATTAAAATTTATACTTAACTTATTCCCTTAAGTTCTTAGGGTCCAAATCATTACCACCCTACCAAAGGTACACCTTATTACCTATTACCATTCTTAGAACTCAAAATTTCTTTTTTTTTTTTATTTTTTTTTTGGCTCGACCGAACTTCCGACCGACCTTACCTAAGGTCGGTCCATTCCAGAACACTTTACCGTTTAAAAATTCTACCCCGACCGACCTTGCAAGTCCGGTCCCAAGGTCGGTCCATTCCCGAGAGTTTCCCCGAGGGAAATTTAAGCTCGACCGAACTTGCCAAGTCCGGTCCCATGTTCGGTCGATTCCAGAGACTTATTACCGTACAAAATACATGCCCGACCGACCTTGCAAGTCCGGTCCCAAGGTCGGTCCATTCCAGAGACTTAATTCCTTCACAAAATACATGCCCGACCGAACTTGTAAGTCCGGTCCTATGTTCGGTCGATTCCAGAAACTTCCTCCGGCAGTGTAAACTGAGCTCGACCGACCTTGCAGGTCCGGTCCTAAGGTCGGTCGGCTCCAGAACCTTATTTCTAAATTCTCTTTTAACTCCAAACTTCTCCTCATATATCCTAATATGTTATAACCTCATTTGGGCACCTCAAACACACCTTAAGCCCTCCTCAAAACACATTAAATCATTCACCAAGATTCATCTTAGTCATTATGCATTTTCCTTGTAATAATGCTAACACTTGTAATGTTTTCCTCTAGGTTTCTAGGTGGTGGTTCATACCTAATGTAACCACTATGCCAAATGTTTTCCTCACCACTATAACATCATCTCCCAAGCATCTTTCACCATCTAAAACTCTTTTATGCATTTACTTAAAGTTCCTTCTCAAGCTTAAACTTCCATCCATCAACACATTATTTCCTTCCTAGTTGTTTACCAACATTTGCCTAAGTCCTAAATACTCAAATACATTCTCTTGATTCCTAAATCCTTCATGGTGATACCTAAGTCATTATAAGTCATTAGAACACCTTAATCTCACCCTTTTTCATCAAGACAACCCATAGAACATCCTAGTACTTCCTTAGTCATTAAATCCCCTTAGAATATCTTAAACACTTAAGTTCTCCTTTAAAATTTGCCATGGGTTCTCTAGTATGTAGTACATCCTAACACTTGGTTTTTCTCCATCAAACAACCAATACCACTCAAATTCTCATCACAACACCTTAACACACAATTTACACCAAAACTACACCACATCATCTTATAGTGCATAAACTTAAATGCTTGGCACTTAGGCCCTTAAATGACAATAATCTTAACCACTGAATTTCCACATATATTTGCCTTCAACCTGCAAATACACACAACAAGGCTCCCATTGAAATCTATCTCTTCTTCTCATTTGCTCTTTAGTCACAAGTTCACAAATATGCTCATTGTTTCCCCTAGGTTTTATATAACCCTTTTCTAATGTAAACTCTACACTAAACTCATCACATATCTAAATCCCATTCCCTTAAACAATAAAACACCTTAAGGTAAGTAATTTACCTTGTTCTTTTACAAGCTTTAAAAGCTTTCTTCCTTAGGTTTTCCTTTGCTCAATCTCGGTCACCAATATATATCTCCTTGCCAATGTTCTAACCAATATCCAATGACTCCAATGAGTACTAGATAATACATTAACCCTAAGGAACAAACCCTAGGTTAAAAATATGCTTTAAGGTATTAAGGTGATTGTTTTACCTTGGTTTCTCAAGACAAGCTTGGATATGAAGCAAGAAGGACCTCCTCAATCCTTTGAAGAGTAGAAAACAAGCTAGAACAAGGCATAAACATGGAGTCCCATGAGTGTAAATTTTCAGACAAGGAAGAAAATGATGGAAACCTAGATTTTCTTACACTTTCTTTACCTTAAGAGAATGGAGAAGCCAATGGAGTCTCCAAACTTGAATTTCCTCCTCTAATGGTGGTTTGACTTGGCACCAAAATGAAGCTCTTGAAGTTTTGAAAAGATAGAAAGAGAGAGCTTGAGCTAACTAAGGAGAATATGTAATTTGTTTTGGTTTTGGAGCTAAAATGAGTGAGTTGTGTGCAAAGCTAGATGGAGCCAGCATGGAGTTGTGCTTCACGTTAATGGAGAAGGGATAGAGCAGCTCAAACCGTGGGAAAACAAAGGAGAATGAAGAAGTGAGGAGAGAGAACTAATAAAGTGTGATATTTATGTAAAAGGTGAATAGTGCTTTTGCTTTATAACTCTTATTTGCTTTCTTATTTGCTTAATGACTCATGAAGGTGGTGACTCACCTCATAAGAAACCGGCCCCCTTTTAATAATGAGGTTACTTAAGTCTTTGTTGACCAAATGTCTCACTTATATAGACTTATGTTATAAACTAGCTTAATTAATTCACTATTCACAAAACAAGGCACATTGTTGTGAAATTTTTGATTTCCCATTGATATAGGCTTCCAAATAGGATACTATATAGTACACATGTTAATTAAAGAGTAATGATGGACATTTAGCCATTCAAAACTCATTTACAAGACAATTTTTCAAAAACGTGCTTTAAGACTCCTTAAAGCACATTTTGTGTTTTAACTTGTTTTCAAGCTTGGTTTTCTTTGGTAATTGATTTAAAGTGACCATTAGGATATTACTAAGGTCTTAGAACAATATTTGGGTACTCTCCCAAGTTCTCCAAGTTTAGAGCACGTTTTTGCTTAAACTACTATTTTGGTGTTTCCTTATATTTTCTTTGATTAGAAATGTTTCTTAATGTTTCTAAGGTATTATTTAGCCTCCTTATATCTTAGTTTATCATTTAAACACCATATCTTAGTTTGGGGTATTTCAATCTACCCCCCTTAAAAGAACTTTGTCCTCAAGGTTCACATATGTGCTTAATCATTCCCGGTACTCAATTCCCTTAATCTTAACACCACATCTTATATTCACATTCACACATCTCAAGACTCAAAGGTCAATCTCAAATACAATACATAAGTATTATACATAACTCAAACTTACACCGAAGTGTAGCAACTTACACAAATTCACATCTTAAACAACCAAACAAACGACAAACATGATCGTTTCCTAACTCAAAAGCGAGGAAGCTCTACCCCCTTAAAAAGGGGTACGCCCCGTACCCTATACAGACGATCTAGTCAGTAAACAAAGAAGGGTACTTCGCCCTCATCTTATCCTCTAACTCCCACGTGGCCTCTTCGACATCCTGGTTAGACCAGAGAACCTTCACCAGTCGCACTGACTTGTGGCGAGTGTCCCTAGTCTTACAGTCCAAGATTCTCTGAGGAGTCTCCACGGATCTCATATTCGGTTCTAAAGTCAACCTCTCAGGTTCTAACATATGGGAGGGGTGGTGCATGTATTTCTTTAGCTGTGAAACATGAAAAACATCATGCACTTTACCCAGCTCAGCAGGTAAATTCAACCTGTAAGCAACCGGGCCCACCCGCTCCGTAATCTCATAAGGACCAACAAATTTCGGGCTTAATTTGCCCTTCTGCCCAAACCTGAATACACCCTTCATCGGTGAAACTCGTAGAAATACCTGGTCGCCCACTGCGAACTCCAGGTCCCGTCGTTGAACATCAGCATACGACTTCTGCCTATCTTGAGCAGCTTTCATGTTCTCCCTGATTTGCTGAACTTCAGCCTTAACTTGTTCTAAGTACTCTGGTCCTATAATGACTGTCTCACTCGACTCATCCCAGCAGAGCGGTGTACGACATGGTCTACCGTACAACGCTTGAAAAGGTGCCATCTTGATCGAAGCGTGATAGCTGTTGTTGTATGAAAACTCGATCAGATGCAATCTATCAATCCAACTGCCCTGGAAGTCTAAGGCGCATGCTCTCAGCATGTCCTCGAGTGTCTGAATAGTACGCTCAGTCTGACCATCTGTCTGAGGATGGAACGCGGTACTCAGCTTGAGTTCTGTACCCAACGCTTCTCTGGTAGCTCTCCAGTACCTCGAAAGGAATCTGGTATCTCTATCTGACACTATGGTCTTTGGTATGCCGTGATGTCTCATGATTTCTTTCTCAAATAACTCAGCTAATTTGGTCACCTTCCAAGTATCCTTCATCGTATGAATCGGGCTACTTTGGTAAGGCGATCCACCACACCCATATCATGTTGAGACCTCCCCTAGCAGGTGGAAGCCCAACTACGAAGTCCATGGAGATATCATGGAACTTCCACTCCGGAACTGGCATCGACTGTACCATTCCGCCTGGTCGTCGGTGCTCGAATTTCACCTTCTGGCATGTGAGACACCTCAAGACGAACTCGGTAACATCTGTCTTCATCCCCGACCACCAGAAGTATCTCTTCATGTCTTTATACATTTTAGAGGCTCCCGGATGGATGGAAATTGAAGAACAGTGTGATTCTCTAAGTATACGGTCTTTCAGATCCGTGTTGCCCCGTGGTATGCATAACTGGCCCTTAAGTCTGATCAGATCATCATCATGAAGTCTGAAGTCGTATTTCTGACTCTCAAAGGTACCATCTGTCAGCTTCTGTCTGACCTCTCTCATGTACTCATCTGTCCTCTGAGCCTCTCGCACCTCATCAACCAAGCTGGAGAAAGAAACTAGCGAATGGAGTGAGTGTGCTCGACGGCTCAGGGCATCTGCTACAACATTGGCCTTTCCCTCTTTGTATTGGAGGTCAATGTCATAGTCTTTCAGAAACTCTAACCATCTCCTCTGTCGAAGATTTAACTCCTTCTGAGTGAATATGTATTTCAAACTCTTGTGATCGGTGTAGATCGTGACACTAACCCCATATAAGTAGTGGCGCCATATCTTCAAAGCGAAGACTACAGCTCCAGCTCTAAATCATGTGTGGGGTAGTTCTCCTCATGTTTCTTCAACTGGCGTGAGGCATATGCCACCACCTTGCCATGTTGCATGAGCACGCAACCCAGCCCTCTGCCGGATGCATCACAATAAACCTCAAAGCCCTCTGTACCGTCTGGAATGGTCAGAACCGGTGCAGTGGTCAGTGAGTCCTTCAAGCTGAAATGATCTCTCACAGTCAACTGTCCACAAGAACGGTGCATCCTTCTTCATCAGACTGGTCATCGGCTTCGCGACCTTGCTGAAATCTCTAACAAACCTCCTGTAGTAACCTGCCAGACCGAGAAAGCTCCAGATGTTGGTAACAGTCTTCGGCCTTGGCCAAGTACGCACGGCATCAATCTTTGCTGGATCCACTGCGATCCCAGCATCTGAGATGACATGACCTAGGAAAGAGACCTGGTCAAGCCAAACTCACACTTGGAGAACTTAGCATATAGCTGGTTCTCCCTCAATATTCCAATACCCTCCTCAGATGTTCCTTATGCTCAACCTTAGACTTCGAATATATCAAAATGTCATCAATAAAAACCACAACCGACTTGTCCAGCTGCTCCCGGAACAAGCGGTTCATCATATCCATAAATTTCGCCGGTGCGTTCGACAAACCGAACGGCATCACTGTGAACTCATAGTGGCCATATCGTGTCTGGAATGCCGTCTTCTCAATGTCTCCCTCCTTAATGGCTATCTGATGATACCCCGATCTGAGATCAATCTTGGAAAACTCAGATGCTCCCTTCAACTGATCGAACAGATCGTCAATGCGGGGTAGTGGATACTTATTCTTCACTGTCACTGCATCAGCTCTCTGTAGTCGATGCAGAGGCGGAGGCTACCATCCTTCTTCTTCACGAAGAGGACTGGCGCTCCCCATGGTGACACACTTGGTCGAATGAATCCCTTATCCAACAAATCTTTCAATTGTTCTTTTAATTCAGTCATTTCTGCCGGAGCCATACGGTATGGTGCCTTGGCTATCGGTTCGGTACCAGGTAGAAGCTCGATGGTGAACTCTACCTCCCGAGTGGGTGGCATGCCGGGCAGTTCCCGTGGAAATAAGTCGGGGAACTCCGACACTACCGGTAAGTCGGGGTCGAACTCGGGGTCTCTCTCTATGTCCTATACATAGCAGAGGTATACTTCTTCCTTTCTCCTTAATTCTCTATACATTGCCATGGCGGTGATGATCCTAGTCGAAGGCTCTCTGGGCCTCTGGCGGTATGATATTGTTACCCCAGACGGACTCCTGAGCAGCAATCTATGCTCGGCGCAGAGGATATGTCCCTTGTGCCGCTCCAACCAGTTCATCCCGAAGATAACATCAAATCCTAGCTTACTGAACTCTATGAAACTGACTGGAAGGTCTTCTCCCTTAATTCTGACAGTGGCTCCTCGGTAGTAACGAGTGCACCGAACCTTCTCCTTAGACGGGAGCGTAACCGTGAAGTCGGGTAGCTCATCAGCGTCTAGCCCCAACCTGCTCGCAAACGATGCCGAGACAAAGGTATGCGAGGCCCCTGAGTCGAAGAGAACTGATGCCTCAATCCCATTAATCGGAAAGGTGCCGGTGAGGATGGTACCGCTAGCGTCGGCCTGTGCCTCTGTAAGTATGCTTAACGCACCTTCCGTACCGAGTCCATAACCTAATTGTGTTCACAAGCTTCATGAGTATTGATGGTATAACAAGAGTCGTAATAATTTATATGAACAACACTGTTATTTTATTCATGACCATCCTGTTTACAACATGTGCTTCAATCTTACATCTCATTCCTCATTCCATTCTAACATTACATGGCTAATATTGTCTAAAGGTTAGGTTTAATCTTCCTGGTCTCATATGCGTCGCATTGATTACTGTTGACGGTGCTGTATTCAGCTTGATTCTCTTAATCCCATGGTATAACATCCTTGATTCTCCTCCCATAATTAACACATCACCTGACTTAAGTACTAACTTATCTGCACGGTCCGCACGCTTCTGCTCGCCGTATAAAATTCTGCATCATCCCCAATGGACCAAGACACTACGGGTATCCCTCTTTCGAGAGACTCCGTTGTCTCGTCCTTATCCTGGTGTAGTCCCAGTCTCCCATCTTTCTCGTATAAGTTTACAATGCAAATGTCTACCTGGATGTCTGGAATCGGTTCAGCTTCCAACTGCTGAGCGATTTCCACGACTTGTGTAATAACTGGATGGAACTCTTCGGGTATTCCCGGTGGTGAGACTCCATCTTGCACCCTCATGGTTTGGTAATTCTTGGCATACGGATTCCAATCCTTGCCCAAGCTCATCATCTTTAATTTCATCCTTGCTCCCCTGGGTACTCCGGTGTGTAAAAACCTCCCGGTCCCCCCTAGTTGATTGCATCTCCTGATGATGGCTATTTGTGCTTCGGGTGCCAGGTATCCCCTTAATAAAATCATACCTAGGCGGATAACCTGACATCGTTCGGTTGGAAAGTCTATGGTTTCGATGTCGGTGTGCTCCGGGTTAGATGTAGATGGTATTGGGTAGCAGATGTTGAATCTTCCTAAAGTGGTAGTAGGTTATATCTTACTTAAGTTCTAATCTCATCTTATTCTTACTTAACTCATTTATTCACCAAGCATGCATGATAATGCGGTAAGCAGGTAGTTTTTATTACTAAATGGTTATAGTGGTACCTGGCCTCGATGAGGGTTCAGGCTCATCGTCCCGGTCCACCATGTGTAAAGTGGGTCCCGACTTCTGGGTCACCCGTGGGTTCTTGTCCGCCGGCTGCTGCACCTCCTGACCGTCAGATCCAGCTCCCTGATCGGTCTTGCCCTTGCCCCTGGTGTCGGGCCTATAGGCTCTGCTAGCAGGGTTCCGGTAGCACTCATATGCCCGGTGTCCATACACTCCACAGAAGTTGCACTCCACTTTATTCCCTTTACAGTCGAGCCCGGGGTGGTCCTTGTGACACCACCTACAAATGAAGCGTCGCTGGTAGCCACCACCGGCTCCCTTCTCATCTCAGATCCTGATGATTCATAATGTCATTCTCATATCTCAAATGGTTATTAATTTGTTTCTTAACTTATTCAATATCAATTCCTTACCCTTTGGCGCCCTAGAGCAGGGGTGTAGCTGCATAAGCATACGTCAACTTCAATGGCTTCTCCGGAGCCTTCTCCTTTTCCTCCTTCCCCTTTGGGTTCTGATTTTCTGGGCCTGAGGCTGGTACTTTTGTTTCTTGTACCCTCCTGCCCTTGACTTTCTGAGCGCTCCCAGCATCTTCCTTTTTGCATCTCCTCGTCCCTAGTGCGCCAAATATCTCACCTTAGCAGCGGCATGATAGCACTCCCTGCTTTTCCAATATCTTGTAGTCACTCTTATTTCTCATATCTAAATCTTACTCTTACTTACTCAAATCTCAATCATTCTTATTACCTGCAAGGTAGTGGTACTCGTCGGCCCATGCGTAGCGGAGTCAATGGCTAAGCCCGCCATAGAAGCGGTCCACCAGGATCGTCAAATATCCAAGACCTGCAGAAGACGGAGCAAGGCAGTGAACTCTGAGTAATACTCGTCCACTGTCATCTTGTCTGTCTGCCTAAGCGCATCCAACTGTAGCGCTTCTTCGTCTGGACATGGGTGGGGTAGTACTTTTGCTCGTAGCAAGGCGGTGTACTGCTCCCAGCCGAACTCTGGATTGGCCATATGCTCGGCCCTCACCAGCTTCCACCAATCGCAATGCCGCCCCCTTCAGATAGAAAGCAGCTAGACGCACCTTGATCCCAGCAGGACATCAAGGGTCTCGAAGGCGGTCTCCAGCTCGGGATGTACGCCTCAAGCTTGGCGGGATCGGTCTCCCCCTTAAAGTGCGCGGGTCGAAGATCTGCAAGACTCTCACCCAGTTTAGTTCCCTAGTTGTGGCGGTGGAGGTGGTAACACCCGCACCAGGCTGATAGCCCTAATGCCCTAATGCGCAGCTACTCTCTCTATCGTCTGCCCTCCATATTCCTGAAACATCATCACCCTGGCCGCGACCTCGGCTTCACCTAGGCGTCCTGCCATCTGAACAAGCATAACTCACATTAGATTGTATTCACCACTGTTTTCGTTAACGAATTTATAACGTCCGTAGACGATAAAGACGATCCACACTTATTAGTGGTCATCTGACTCTACTCACTCTAACTTCTCACACCCTTAACCCATCACTTATTCCTTAACTTATATCCTAACTCGGCGGTTACTCATGTCCGGTATTTCTTGATCAGAGCGTAACTACGCTCTGATACCACTTTTTGTAACACCCCATCCAAAGCCATTTAGTGTGGTTATCGCAAAACTGAACACTTAATCGAATACGTCGCAGCGAAATAAATACACCTGGACCTTGCCACGGTCTGATCGTTAGAATAACCGGCCTTAACATTTACAATACTTATCCAACTCAAAACATCACCATCCACAATACCACAACCAACCGAGTACAAATATCTTACACATGATCACAACCTTACTCAGTTTAAATATACATCGGGTGCACAGGCGCAACCCGAACTCAAAATAACATCCCACCCTAAGTCTAACCGCTCCTACCTCGTAGTGCGTCCTTATGGGTCTCTTACCTGCAAGTTAAAATAGCCCCCGAGGGGTCAGCACGAATGCTGGTACCACCTCTCATGGCCCCAAGCTAACGGGCTACGACGACTATTGTCGATAGCATGGAAATTGATTACATACACAGCATAATATGAAGTGCAATAACCATAACCACAGATGAACATATATAGTTCACAACATGAACGACTCAAGCGTTCCCTTATCAAGTGGGTTAGTAACCCCCTCCTTAGTCCTCATTTCCTTAATCTCAGTTCCTTACCTTACCTTAATCTTAATCTTAATTTATCTAATCTCAGTTACAAACCTTTCCTGAAGGGATTGGTTTGTAGCTTAATTCGAACCTGGGATTTAGGTGATCCCACCGCACCATCTAATGCCACCTACTCTGGACGGGAGTCCAGCGTAGCTGAGCCGGCAACCGGCCCTAGGCTACAAGTCCGAAGACGTCCTTAAGCGAGGGCGGATCTGATTCAGATAACCGTCCCCCTTTTTCCTTAGCATGCATGACCGGAGATCGTCCCGGGTTTCCTCACTCAAGTTCCAGTTAGTAGAATCTTAATCACCATGTGCTAGCTAAGCCTTAACGGGCATTACCAACAACCACCAAACTTAACTCTTATTCTTAACTCAGTAAGTACTAAACTTGGTTAGTACAATCTCAAGTCTCGCGGTTAGTGTAAAGATAACACAACACAACGAGAACAATATAACCGGTTGCATGCTTTATCTTGTTTTAGTCATAGCAATAAACAGATAGCACACAAGCCGAGGGACCCTCGTTAGCAAGCAGTCACAAGAAAGGATTGTACCGTTCACCGCGATCGTTGTTTGTTTAACCTTCTCGGGGTCCCAATTCACAAACCTAAAACATTCATTCATTTTTAGGTCATTAGTTTATTTGCACCTTACTTACTCACTTAGTCCCTAAGGATTCCCATTCAATACCTCTCAAGTCTTTGCCACTTAGCTTACAAATCTTAACTTTAAACATTAAAATTTATACTTAACTTAACTTAATCCCTTAAGTTCTTAGGTCCCAATCATTACCACCCTACCAAGGTATACCTTATTACCTATTACCATTCTTAGAATTCAAAATTTTTTTTTTTTGGCTCGACCGAACTTCCGACCGACCTTACCTAAGGTCGGTCCATTCCAGAACACTTTACCGTTTAAATTCTACCCCGACCGACCTTGCAAGTCCGGTCCCAAGGTCGGTCCATTCCCGAAGTTTCCCCGAGGGAAATTTAAGCTCGACCGAACTTGCCAGTCCGGTCCCATGTTCGGTCGATTCCAGAGACTTATTACCGTACAAATTCATGCCCGACCGACCTTGCAAGTCCGGTCCCAAGGTCGGTCCATTCCAGAGACTTAATTCCTTCACAAAAATACAGCCACCGAACTTGTAAGTCCGGTCCTAGTTCGGTCGATTCCAGAAACTTCCTCCGGCAGTGTAACTGAGCTCGACGACCTTGCAGGTCCGTCCTAAGGTCGTCGGCTCCAGAACCTTGTTTCTAAATTCTCTTTAACTCCAACTTCTCCTCATATATCCTAATATGTTATAACCTCATTTGGGCACCTCAAACAAACCTTAAGCCTCCTCAAAACACATTAAATCATCACCAAGATTCACCTTAGTCATTATGCATTTTCCTTGTAATAACTAACACTTGTAATGTTTTCCATCTAGGTTTCTAGTGGTGGTTCATACCTAATGTAACCCTATGCCAAATGTTTTTCCTCACCACTATACATCATCCCCAAGCTCTTTCACCATCTAAAACTCTTTTATGCATTTACTTAAAGTTCCTTCACAAGCTTAAACTTCCATCCATCAACACATTATTTCCTTCCTATTGTTTACCAACATTTGCCTAAGTCCTAAATACTCAAATACATTCTCTTGATTCCTAAATCCTTCATGGTGATACCTAAGTCATTATAAGTCATTAGAACACCTTAATCTCACCCTTTTTCATCAAGACAACCTCTAGAACATCCTAGTACTTCCTTAGTCATTAATCCCTTAGAATATCTTAAACACTTAGTCTCCTTTAAATTTTGCATGGGTTCTCTAGTATATACCGCTAACACTTGGTTTTTCTTCCATCAAACACCAATACCACTCAAATTCTCATCACACACCTTAACACACATTTACACCAAAACTACACCACATCATCTTAAGTGCATAACTTAAATGCTTGGCACTTAGGCCCTTAAATGACAAATCTAACCACTGAATTTCCACATATATTTGCCTTCAACCTACGAATACACACAACAAGGCTCCCATTGAAATAAATGCTTCTTAATTCACCTCACATTGTTTTAACTATCTCTTCTTCTCATTTGCTCTTTAGTCACAAGTTCACAAATAGTCATTGTTTCCCCTAGGTTTTTATAACCCTTTTCTAATGTAAACTCTACACTAACTCATCACATATCTAAATCCCATTCCCTTAAACAATAAAACACCTTAAGGTAAGTAATTTACCTTGTTCTTTTACAAGCTTTAAAGCTTTCTTCCTTAGGTTTTCCTTTGCTCAATCTCGGTCACCAATATATTCCTTGCCAATGTTCTAACCAATCTCCAATGACTCCAATGAGTACTAGATATACATTAACCCTAAGGAACAAACCCTAGGTTAAAATATGCTTTAAGGTATTAAGGTGATTGTTTTACCTTGGTTTCTCAAGACAAGCTTGATATGAAGAAAGGACCTCCTCAATCCTTTGAAGAGTAAAACAAGCTAGAACAAGGCATAAACATGGAGTCCCATGAGTGTAAATTTTCGGACAGGAAGAAAATGATGGAAACCTAGATTTTCTTACACTTTCTTTACCTTAAGAGAATGGAGAAGCCAATGGAGTCTCCAAACTTGAATTTCCTCTCTAATGGGGGTTTGACTTGGCACCAAATGAAGCTCTTGAAGTTTTGAAAAGATAGAAAGAGAGAGCTTGAGCTAACTAAGGAGAATATGTAATTTGTTTTGGTTTTGGAGCTAAAATGAGTGAGTTGTGTGCAAAGCTAGATGGAGCTAGCATGGAGTTGTGCTTCACGTTAATGGAGAAGGGAGAGAGCAGCTCAAACCGTGGGAAAACAAAGGAGAATGAAGAAGAAGTGAGGAGAGAGAACTAATAAAGTGTGATATTTATGTAAAAGGTGAATAGTGCTTTTGCTTTATAACTCTTATTTGCTTTCTTATTTGCTTAATGACTCATGAAGGTGGTGACTCACCTCATAAGAAACCGGCCCCCTTTTAATAATGAGGGTACTTAAGTCTTTGTTGACCAAATGTCTCACTTATATAGACTTATGTTATAAACTAGCTTAATTAATTCACTATTCACAAAACAAGGCACATTGTTGTGAAATTTTTGATTTCCCATTGATATAGGCTTCCAAATGTGATACTATATAGTACACATGTTAATTAAAGAGTAATGATGGACATTTAGCCATTCAAAACTCATTTACAAGACAATTTTTCAAAAACGTGCTTTAAGACTCCTTAAAGCACATTTTGTGTTTTAACTTGTTTTCAAGCTTGGTTTTCTTTGGTAATTGATTTAAAGTGACCATTAGGATATTACTAAGGTCTTAGAACAATATTTGGGTACTCTCCCAAGTCTCTCCAAGCTTAGAGCACGTTTTTGCTTAAACTGCTATTTTGGTGTTTCCTTATATTTTCTTTGATTAGAAATGTTTCTTAATGTTTCTAAGGTATTATTTAGCCTCCTTATATATTAGTTTATCATTTAAACACCATATCTAAGTTTGGGGTATTTCACCATAACATTCCATTGTTCCACATTCCATATCTAATGATTCATTTCGTATCTAGGCGATACCATATGTAATCATTCTATAAAGCAATATGAATACATATTACAAATAGCATAAGAAAGGTACTACACACATGGTGTACATACAATCATTCAAACAAGTATCTCATAAGATACATACATTCAAGTGTACATCACACACAAACAACCAAACAACGCACGCCCCGCGTACCAAACATAACCAACAAAACCAATTCACTGTATGCCATGCATACGAAACAAACAACCTCGTATGCCCCGCACACCACCAAACCAATTCTTTGTATGCAATGCATACTAAACAACCAAAACTTAGTGCACACATGTGCACAGCCAAGAGGCTCTACCCCCCTTAAAAAGGGTTACGCCCCCGTACCCCACAAGTATGCAACAGCCGCTCAACAAGGAGCGCTGGATACTTGGCTCTCAAAGAGTTCACCAACTCGTGGGTTATCCTCATATCAGAGAGACGGGTATGACTCTAGCCCTTCTGGGCTCCACAATATATAAAGGGTGAGGCACTAACTATTTGTGCTCTCTCCCAAGGTCATTCTTATGGGCCCACTCGCTCCGTATGAGGTGCAGACCCATGAACCATAGGCTCAATTTGCCTCCTTTTTTCCATTGCTGTGAATCCACTGGTTTGGATCACTAGCATAAATACGTGTGTTCTCTCACTGACATTCAGTTTGAGGTGTAATATGACATTGGCTATTGTTAGCACTTAGTGCTCTTTGCACTTGTCTTTGTAATACTAAGACGTACCAGCCTATATGTCCACAAAGATGATGTTTGTCATCCATGTCTCCTGGTGGTTTTATTCCGAAGTAACACACTGTTGTAGTTTTTTTTTCTTTTTTTTACACACTCTTGCTGATATCCACTTTATCTTTCTGTATTCCCAGAAGATTAATAACTGCACGAGTGCAATACCAAAACACTCAGTCATACAGAGTGCAGAGGCGTAAACTCTCAGCAGCTAATATCCTATGAGTCAGATAAGATGCGTGAATTATCCTGTGAGTGGTACGTTCCGAATCCACTGTTCCTTAAGCAAGATATCTGCTATCATATAGCTTTATCTTTTCTCCTTGCGTAGTCACGCGTTTATATCCATATCATCTTGTAGATTTTCTCTGGATTGTAAGAATTTACTCGATCCTTATGAGGATTCTACATATTATCCGTCCATAACGGGTTTCCATGTTTTTTTTGGGTTTCTGTCCTTGAATTGTTTCCCTGTCTTCACTGTATATTGTCTACTGTTCTCTGTTGAAGGTTCTTGATTTCCTTAGCCCGTTGATTTAACTGCGGCTCTTCTCGTCCATCTTCGAGGTAATCCGTCTTTCTGTCCGTAGAATGGAGTTGACTACTTCTCGTGTTTCTAACACTACTTGTCTACTTGCATGGGGTACCGTACTGATACATTACTACTTACCTGACTAACTCATAAATAAGTCTGTCAGGCCCACATGCTCCTAACGGAGTGCGGTCGTCCCATGTCTCGTTTAGTAAACTGGTAATGTCTGTCACACAGTTGTTGTGAAGTATTCTGTTGTCAATCTCCCTCTGATGGATATCCTTTTTTTTCGTCCTTCTTTTTTTTCTTCTTTTTGGTTTTTCTCTCTTTTTTTTTGTCTAATAGTTCATATTATCAGTTATCCTGTAAAAAAAAGTGCTATTGCCTTTGTGGCATCCGTGGTAATTCGTGTCATAGATCAGCGTTATTCAGCTCGGTGTAAATAAAAGTCGTGCTATATTAGCAAACTTGTTTCTCCTCTTTTTTTTTATCTCATTGAGTACAACACATTTTCCTTTTTCTCCCTGTCTTTTTGATCATATCTCATCCATAGTTCATATTCGTCCCCTCATCCATGTAATAGGATATATTGCAGATTGCACAATAGCTTGAGCAACTTGGCTCTTCACTTCCCAACCATCCTCACTGACGGTGGTGCATCTACAAAGGGTATGCTTGTCCATAAGGACTAGACATTTTATCACTGGTAGTGATTAGCATTAAATGCGGGTATACACTGTTGGTATTTGGCTAATAAGCCATGTCTGAAAATTCCTAAATGTTTAAACTGGTTTGGTTTACAATCACAGTGGTTGTATAGTTTCTCCAGTTGCAGTGGTTGGACTAACGGTCCTTCCAAGGTTGTATAGGTTTCTAACCTCAAGGTTTGTATGAAAGAGTTTGAAAAGCATTGTTGTTTTTTTACATATAATAAAAGACTAAAAAGTAGTAGTTGCTGCAGTTGCATTTGCAATTGCTGTTGTGGTTGCTGTCGCTGCACTTGCTGTAGCAAGTGCGCAAGGCAGATGGAAATTTCAGTGGTTTTTTTTGTCATAGCGCTTGCAATAGCAAGTGCGCCATGCAGGTGGAAATTCTGGTTCAGTAATCCCCTGTCTCATTGACTCTGTGTCGTCTAGTATGGCTACATGATAATGTAAGCATTAACATCCTGTTCATGTATATATCCGTCACGGTTTAAAGCTTATTGGTACTGGGTACACACAACTAATCCCAATGTCTTACACAAAAGGCGAGTGGTCAATGACACACTCCCACATACTTATAACAAGTCTTTGTCTAACATCCAAAGTAAATATACAACATAGTAATCAAGTCTTCCACCAGCGGTCTCATGGAGTTAGGATACTCATGCCCTATCTACTCCCTTGCCCTTTAGGGCTCCAGCATCAGTAGATGTCTGGCCATCCTGACCGCCTCGTGGTACTCCAGATCCTCCAACTGAGGTCTTCTGAGTATTCTTTGGTGGCCTGTAGTTACGGCTCTTAGGGTTCATCCAGCACTCGAATTCCCTATGGCCCTCTTTCTTGCAGCACCGACAGACAACTTTGCGGCCTTCGCAATCGACCCCAGGATGGTCTTTCCCACAACACTTACAGTAAAAATGGCGCTGGGGCTGTCTGGTGCCTAATGGTAGTAATTAAGTTTAAGTTACAATCTGATGATTTAAAGGTTAAGGTCACAATTCAATTTAAGAGGTAGGTGTTCTCACCCTTAGAAGGTGCTGGGCCGGTCAACCAAAGGACGGGCTCTTTTCCCTTTGCTCCCTGGTGACCCTGCTGCCCTTTCTTTGGAAAGAATTTCCTATTTAAGGTTTCGGGTCAGCATTCCTAAGGTATTTAATATGATAAATAATCTGAAATGGAATAAGTCCTTACTTTCCCTTCTCTTGGCTTTCGCCTGGAGATGCTCCTCCACCCTCAGACTCTCCCTCAGGGTTCTTTCTCTTCTTTGCCCCTAGAGTCTCTTCCCGAGTCTGGAGCATTAGCTCCGTCCTCGAGGCAGCCTCATAACACTCCTGGAATCTCCTTGGTAAGTTCTCACAAAGTTAATTGGTAATGTAGTAAGTAAAGAATTCACGGCTTCCATATTAATACCTGGATGGTAGTGTAGAGGGTAGCACCCATCGCCATCTGGATGCGAAACAATAGTCCTCCCCGGAACTTCTCGACCTTCACGGTCTCTGAGTAATCCACACCGGGAATGAAGTCCAGCGGACCAATGAATCGAGCGTAATACTCGTCCACGGTCAGACCTTCTTGGGTCAGTGTCTCAAACTCATGGCGCTTCTTCTGTTTGAGATGCGCCGGGTAGTACTTCCCTCTTAGCAATTCGACAAAGGCAGCCCACGAAAAGTCGGGCGTAGCCAAGTGCTGGTCCTTGACCAACCTCCACCAAGTACTGGCTGCATCCTTCAGATGGAAAGCAGCAATGGCGACCTTCTGTGTTCAGGTACTTGTAAAGCTTCATATGCTTTCTCATGTTCAACAATGTAACGCTCCAAAGCTACGGGGTCTGGTTCCCCTGAATACGTAGGTGGTCGGGTCTCGCTAACTGACTTCAGCCAGTTCATTTCCCAGGGCTGTGGCGGGTGGGCTGGTGCTCCTCCTATCTGAGTATCCAGCTGGCAAAGAACGGTGCAACCGTCTCAGCAACTCATGGAATGCCGGGGTCACCGCCTCTACCTCTTCCAGTACCACGCCCTCTAGTTCTCCCAGACATCTGTAGTACAGTATGTCACAATAATTACTCGGTAAATTACCGTACACATTCAATAGATATTAAGTTGCCTTAAGGCTAACCTGTCACGCAATTTGCGTTTCTAGACACAATATCTTTCTAAGACGAATCGTCTCGTATTTCCCAAACGTTTCCCATAATTTCCCAAGTCCTAAGCTCACTGTCTTAACCTATTATCTCGTCATCAGAGCGGTACTCCGCTCTGATACCACTTTTGTAACACTACTCTCCATAATCACGATATAATCTCTCACGTAGCAATAAATAAAATGTCTCACAGCGGAAAATAACCAACAATTACAAAACTCACTCGGGTGTCACCGGCCATTACTCGCCCATGCGAGCAACGTAGCCAAACTACATCCAACTTCCAAAATAAACAAACTGCTAACCGCAGTGATAACGAGAAATTCCTATACATCATACTAAATCCATAAATCATAAACATCGACAAGTGAGCGTCTACCCAAACCTGATGGTCACTTGTCATTTTAACCATCTTATTATTAGATTGGTTTCACGCTTTACCATTTTACAGATATATTCAATACTGTAATAAACATGCATAATAAATTTAACCATCCATCCAAGTATCCATAAACATTCAACCATCCATCCAAATATCCAAACATTCATTTAATATTCCATACAACATTTATATATCGAACGTATCGAGTAATAACAATATAATGTACAATGTACATTTGCCGTAGCGTACAGTTTTCATATTTAATTTACCTTAGCCTTGTAGGCTCCATCCAACCATCAACACACAATAAAATAACCACAAGTATAACCAATGAACAACAAAGCGAAACAACGAGAATAATAAACAAGTATTAAGTCTCGTCCATGGTATTGTTCGCCACTGTATAAGTCTCAATTGTTTTAGTTGTTCAGTTATACCTAGTGACAATGTCTCGTTAAAACGACATGTCTCTAGTTACCCATATATTATGGCGGGTCACCCACGGCAGTAGCCACTCCAACGGTAGAGTCTCCGACCAACGAGCCATTCTAGCTCACGGGAAATTTTCTTGATACTTACGGACCCGTACGCGGACATCTTGGTATCGTTTTTGTGATCACAGCGCGCACCAAGAGCCACATCCTCTTGGCTTTACTTCCATTCCTTTAATTAATTAATTATACCATCGCATCGCATTACCAAATTTTCTAACACAGCAGACTAAGGTCATTAGTCCAATCCGGAGTCTGTAAACTCGGGGTCCAGTGTTGGATACGAGAGCGGCGTATAGAAAAGGCCAATGCTCCATACAAAAGTCTCAGATAATATGTATATGTTATTATCATAGTGCTACAACGTTTACTTACGTTCCTTATATCTCATATAAGATAGCACCATAGCCGCTAGTTCGTTTTATATATATTGGTTCATATATACGAACCGATACTGTTAACTCAACAACAGTAAATAATAAGCAGCTATAAATATACAATTCATGCATATTAATTAACACATTCAGACAATCAATCTTGTCACAGATCACTCAGAAGTCTGAACTGAGGAAGCCCTCAGAGACAATCAGAGACACATAACAACATACAAGTTATATCAACCAAATCCGAGCCCAAGGAGCAACCTTAGGACAACTCAGATCAAACCCCTTTACATACCGTTCACCCTGATCGTATTACGGTGGAGTATGAATCAGCAAGATCCTATGCTCCGTGTAGTCCGCTAGCTTGTCAAGCGTCCTTGTCAGAAGTATAATCTAAACGGTATTAAAACTATAAGGCAATCTCCATGATTAACCACATCCGGTATTTCCGAATAATAAGTAACCCCAACAGTTCACCCCTGTTTTCTACTGTTGTTTGTTACAGGTTTCTCTAAAACAGTCGGCTTTGTTACTTAAAACGCATACGTCAAAACATTTCAACTGTTAAGTTTAATTCGTTACATTCTTTTAATCTTATCCACCATCTAGTTTAGGTACATAACCTATAGTTGCATGTATGCATGCATGATTGTATTATATATTTTTGTATTGTATATCGTAATACCCCGGATCTAAAAATGGTGATTAAATTACTCTAATAAAATTATTAAGGGCCTAATGGTGCCTAAAGAGTATTGGTAAAGGAAATAAAACCAAAGAAAAGAGAAAACGCTTGAAAAGCGAAAAACGCTAAAATGCGCGTTAAATGAGTATAAGAGATACTGATCTCGAGAGGGTCCGAGATGGATTCTAGGCTTAGTTAGGCCTAATAAGTATACGGGAATGATTCCCGAGAAAACGGATCCAAATAATGGATTAAAACGCTAATTAAGCATAAAAGCATGTTTTCGAGAAAACCCGAAAACGTGACTTTAAGTGGTCAAATGGACCCGTAAAAAATTATAGTTGATTAAATAACTATATTAAGTATTAATGGAAGCTTAATAACCCTTAAATTAATTAAACGAGAAAATTCCGGAAAAAAACGGACCGGTAAGTGAATAGTGTCATAACGGGAGATAAAACGCGTTTAATTTCGAAAAAACGGGGAAAACGCTCCAGACTCACTAATAAGGTGGGACCGGTTTAATATACACACACACACACTTATTAAACAATTAGCTAGTTTATTAAGTCACTAGATGACAAATAAATAAGTGAGGAGGGAATAGTTAAAAGTGGGGTTAGTGATTCTCTCACCTCCATTCTCACTTAGCAGCCACGTTTTTCCTCCTCCTCTCTGCATATCTTCTTCTTCCTCTGCCTATTTCCGATTTGAGAAGAAACAAAGCAGCCACCACCTCCTTCCTCCATTATCTCACTCATTTCTTCACCAATCACACAAAAACACCACCGTTGAATTCCTCTCGTCAAGGGCTACGTTTTCCACCCTTCGAAAGCTTGGAACCTCCATCTTCACCTCCATGGCAGTTTGGCCTCTTGAAGCTTAAAGGTGTGCTTTGGACTCCCCATCATCACCTTAATGTTTTAAGGTAACAATATAATCAAGAGTTCCATCCTTTCCTAGTTTGTTCTTGCAAAATCAAAAAAAAAAAACCCACGTTGCATTTTTCTCCATTTCAGCCGATTCTCCATGCCTTTGTGGGGTGTTGGAAATTCCATTATTTGATTGCCAAGCTCTCCTTTTGGACACTCTAAGGTAATGTCAAAGTTAAGCCTTAAAAACTAGCTCTTAAATACTAGTTTTGTAAGGAGGGTTTGGATTAATAAGTTTGACATATGTGTGGGGATATGATTGTAGTTGGCAATCTATGCCCCTTTGTTTTGATGTGGAAACATGAAGAGAAAGAGGGAACAAGAGAAAGAGGAAGAAGAGGGAGAAAACCGAAAAGGAGCAAGGTAAGAAGCTTACCTTGAGCTAGTTTTTATGTGACTTGTGAGTTAAATGATAGGTTGAATTAAGGACCTTGAATTGTGGTGGTCATGATACTATAATGTTGTTTGTTGAGTGGGAATGAGAATGTTTTAATGTGGTTTATGTGTGCAAATAAATCTAGAAACCAAGCTAGTGTACATATGTGAGCAAATGGGAATCAAATGTGTTGTAGTTGTTGGTGCCTCATTAAACAGGGGTGAATAAGTGATTGTGTGTTTATATGGTGTGGTGTGAATGCATAGAAAGTAGGCAAGTGCTGTCAAAATTCGTTTAGGAGAGTATGGACTTGGGTGCTACATTAAGAGGTGATTGAAATGCCTTGGAAGTTTTGGAAAAGGATGAGAGTTTAAGGTTTAAGAGTTAGTCGTGGAACTTGGTATGTGGTGTGCATTATCTTAGAAGTTTTGGAATGGCCAAATGAAGAGAGAACAATAATGCAAGTGTCAAGAGAGGTTAGGAAATGCACAAGTGTGCATTAGTGCAAAAGGGAGAATGCAAAATGTGTGAATTTGAGCAAGAGTTTGAGTAAGGTTTGAGCCTATGATTTGAGGAGTTTTAGAGCATGTTTTAAGGTGATTAAACATGTGTAAAACTTGTGGAAAGTTTATGGAAAGATTAAGGGTGGTTTAAGGATTGATTTGGAGTGGAAAAATCAAGTTTGGAGCAGGTTTTAGCAGGGTCCGGGACCTAGTCCATGGACAAGGACCCGGACCACCCCCTATTTTTATGTCGAGAGTGAACAACCATGTTGGTCCGGGACTTGGGATAGGGACAAGGTCCCGGACCATGGTAGAAAAACCACCCGAGAGTTACAACCAGCTTTGGTCCGGGACTTAGGGTAAGGACCAAGTCCCGGACCACCCCCAGAAACCTACAGAGAGTGTTTTAAAGGGTTTAAATGATGGGGGATTGAATGTTAATGATGTTATAAGATGTTAAGGCCTTGTTTGGTGAGATGTAAAGGCCCTAGGAAGTGTTAGAAAGTGTTAGAAGTGTTTGAGAAGTGAGAGCTTAAAGTAACAAAAGTGAAACCGAGATAACGGGATAACGGGGTAACTACGGGAATAACATTTAATTATGTTCCGTATGAGTTTAGTATTAACAATAATGTTTGAAACATTATCAGAGGATCGTGTGTGACCCGAGCAAGGTGAGATGACACGGTAAAAGTAAAATCCCGGTGAAAGGTATGATTTTCTCATGCCCCGTATGCTAACCGAGTTACTCTGATTTGTGTGTTTGTGTGCCGGCTTAATCAAGATTAAGGCATGAAAATAATCCCTTGTTTGATTATGCATGCATTGTTGTATGTTTGTGAGCTAACACACTTGTATGCCGGTGTGGTCTAACGTAGTGCATAGACCGACTCTTAGTGAGTATTGATTGACTAGAAACCCGTTGAACTGGTAGTCACATAACCAATGGAAGTATGCAAACACACATAAACTATTGATTTAAGTGTAATGATAACGCAAACATATAAACTCCCTAGAATGTGAGGAGATGTACGGGTTGAGTAAATACCCGATAACGGTTAGGAAACCTTATTGCAACAATCCACGAAATAAATATGAGTGGAGGGATAAACGAACCTCCATCGAGAGGATCGAAGTTAGTCCAATAATGTAAACATATAAGAAAGGTAAAGAGACCTAAGGGACTATGTGACTCCCTTGAGACACGGTCGACCTCTTATATGAGGATTTTACCCGGCATAAAAAAATATCCTAATGTATAAGCATATGATTGTGAGGGTAACCCTTAAACCTAAGATTACCCGAATTTAAGTAAAGTTCCCAAAGTCATTAGAAACATCGAGAATGATGCTTCTAAACTAATATACATGATATTATTATAACTCCGAGAGAGGAGTGTATGGGAACGAGAGTAGTCCGAGAGTAGTCGGACCTAAGTAAAAAGATAGGAACTAAGAGAGAGTTCCGTGAGCTAGTTGAACCTTCCCACCATGCTAGACCCAGAGTAGGGTCGAAACCGGGGAAGTAAGACTATGCTAGAGAGCCATGAGTTTTGGCTTAAGTATGTATAAGAGTAACAAGCGTGATGTAGGAGACCTGTAGTGTCTCGAGAATCTACAAGAGCTTGAGTATGAATAACCCAAGAGAAAGGGGTGAGTATATGTATGAGTAACCCAGAGAATGGGTAAGTATAAGAATGAGTAGCCCAAGAGAATGGTGTGTATACGAATAAGTAACCCGAGAGAGCGGGTGAGGTATTGAATAAGTAAAACAAGGCATAGTGAGGAATAACCCTCAATGCCTAAGAGTAACCAGTTACCACTAACAACATTGTTATGTAGTTAGGAATCGTGTTCCGTGATTGGGATGTAGATTCCTTGTGTGATATACATATATATTGTATTGCCATGATGCATGTTGTTGATTAAAATGAACTCCATGTATATCCGACCCAAAGTAGTCGGCGTACCGCGGTTAGCACGCGGTATATGCGAATTTCATATTCAGCGTAAGCTGACCCCTAGGGGAACGTTTTTAGTGTGCAGGTACTTGAAGCTGACCACCGTTCGAGAGAGTAGGACGGGGACTTGTTTATACCCAAAATTTCAACCCCCCGGAGGAGAGTCTCTTCTAATAGGCTAGTAGTGAGGGTTCCCAGATCGATCGGCACATTTCAGAGTGCTAGGGACAGCTTAGTCATCTCCAGGGCCATTTTCGTAATTTTTCAAGGCCCTAAGCCCCCTACAGGCTTTCTCTCTCCTCCAAATAAGGGTCAAATCAATTCAAAATGCTTTGAAATTTTTACCCAAGATGGAGGATGACATTTTAAGCATAATGGCGTTGGAATTTTGATTTTTCGAATTTCCAATAATTTTCTAGCAATTTCTGATTGAATCTGACGAGAAATTGAATTTAAAAATATTCCAATATCCAAAAAATTCGATTCCACTTTAGAAAAATCAGAAATATCATCCTTTACCCATGTGTGAAATTTCATAATCAAATTCCTTTTGGAAGCCCTTGAGCTAAAACGTCGGTAAATCTCGGTTTTTACCGGATTTTTCTATCTTTAAAGAGGTCTATATAAGGAACCTTATCCCATGATCAAAGAAGCTCAAGAACCCTAGACTCTCAAAGAAGGCAGCCGTCTCTCTCTCTCCACGTTTTGAACCCCAGAGCCACGATCAAACACCGAAATCTCACCAAAATCAACACCAAAACACATTTTTCAACTCCCACAACATCATCCATCATCAAACCCCCACCAAAACAGCACCAAAACGTGAAGAACATCAAGAACAACAAGGAGTCAGAAGCTGGGTTCGAAGTTCTTCTGGATCCGCCATCAACGAGGCCTCCGAAGAATCCCGACGTGAAGAATCCTCCTAAATTCGAAGGTAAAACAGGTTGCAATTCTACTTTTCTAACTCTCCACGACCTTATTAACTCTCTGTCAAATTTTGGGTTCAAACTAACCTTTTTACGCTTCTGTATTGCTAATTACTTTTGTTTCTGCCTTGTTACTTGTTCGCCAAGTTTCGTACATAATTCGACTTCAAACTGCAATCTTTCAATTACTAACGAATTGTACACCTTTCAGGCTACACGTGCATAAATTTTGAGCCGAAAACACCTTCGGGAACCACCATAAAACCCCCGTCCGTGGGTGGTCCGGGATCCCGGACCTATGGTCCGGGACCACGGACGGGTTGTCCGTGGCCACGGACACCCACGGACGGCGGCGGGATTTTAAAATTTTAAAAATTTAGGTTTTGTTAAACTATGTCCGGGCCTACGGACATCCTGTCCGTGGCCCCGGACTTTTCAAATTTTTTGTTTTCTGTTTAATTCGACTTTTATTTTCACATAGATTAACTAGGGTCCGTGGTTACGGACATTAGGTCCGTGGCTACGGACGGAAACAAAATTTGACCTAATTCTGCCTCCGAAACCCTAGTTTAGGTAATTTCAACTTTCACTTTTATTTTCAGTCAAAAAATGCTAAAAAACAAAAAAAAACAGAAGCTCGCGCACTTAGCTTAAAACGACTCGTAATAAGCCGTAATTAAACTAAGTAGAGGAAAAACGACTTCTAGGGGTAATGAAAGTAATTGAACCCTAACTAAGTCGAATATCAAGCCCCCGAACCCGAACTCTACCTTTCCTAATTTACTCTAGGTAAAAATTAGGTGGCGACTCGCAATAGGTTCCAGTGAGCTAGCGTAGGATTTAATAATTATTGTTATATGACATAGTTATTAACCTTAGGTTATAAGTGGACCTAAAACCCGACTAGATCCTAATCAACTTTAATCAACATAGGATAGGGTTTAAAATCGAGGCTCACAGACTGGCGACTCTGCTGGGGACAAACTTCTTAATTTTAACTTGTTTAATTTTAAGAAAGAGGGCTTAACTCGAAAATGTTTATTTATGGCTTATTACTCTGTTTGTTTACCTTCGTGCGCACTTTAATTTTCTGCACCTTGGCATCATATGAGAGCGAGGGTCCACACAAACCAATTTCACCCCGGGACCCATTTGAGGGTCCCCTGTCAGGGACTCACACCTTTTAGGTGATGTGAATAAGCGGGGGAAAAGAGGAGGGTGTCGTCTAACCACACCCCCTTAATACCTGGGCTTTAGCCCCAAGCGTCTTCCTGGCAGTGCCCTTACCTAGCCCTTTGTTTGGTCAGTCAAAGACCCGACCGTAGACGCACACCTTCAGGTGATGTGAAAAGAGTGGGGAAGCCCAAAGAGAATAGCGTACAAGCCCTATTCCTTTGTGGTGACCTGGGCCCGCGCCCCAAGCACCTCTCCGGATCGATCCATACCCGGTTTGACTTAAACGTCTAGTGAGGACATGTTGAATTTGTGTGGGCCTTGTTTGCTTGTATGATCGGCCCACTACCCAGCCTAGAGATTGATAGGAACTTCTCCTACATCAACCTAGCCCAAAACGAATTGGCAGCTCTATTTGTTTGCGGCCCAGAGGCCCTGTTTGGTTTAACATGTGAGTCGTTCGGGCTTCGGCCCAAAAGCTTAGACTTAGGTGATTTCTCTTCTGGCCCATTTTGAATTATCCAATTAGTTCTAGGCCCATAAAAAGGAAATCCATCTGAACTCGAAATAACTCACAAGTCCCGAAAACAAAATCTTTTTCTGCTTAGCAACCATCTTCTCTGGCCCAAAGAAAGTTGGGCCCATTTGTGATTTAGGGACCATTCCAGCCCATGTGCTTTACTCCAGGCCCAAACACATTCCGGCCCAAGGGCTCATTCTAGACTAGGTAGACTTCTTATCCGGGCCCTAGCCCCAAACCCTAGATCTAGGTGTCACCTCTCAGGCCCAATCAAAGCCATCTGTTTACATTTCAGTCCAAATTCCAGTTCATAGCCTGAGAGATACTTCAGCCCAAGCACCTCATTTTCTGGGTATCTTGGCCCACTTGCTTTCAGCCTAAGCCTGTTTCGATCTACCTTGTGAAGTGTCATTATCACCTTAGTGTCTTTCAACCCACTTCCTCTTGTTAGCTAATAATGGACTTCTTGGAAACAGGCAAGCCCGAATCCAGATATGGCAGAAGGAGGAAATCCGATCAACACCGAGGCCCAGTTGGCCGCTGTGCTGCAAGGGTACAAGGTCTTGGAGTCCATTGTCGAGGAACTGAGGAGTAAGGCTAATCTCCAGGAGACAAACCAGCACACTCTGGAAAAGCTTGTGGATGAAAATCTTAATCGTAATTACATCGAGATTGACTCTGTTAGGGCCCAAGATCCTCAAACACGTATGGGGAAGGATGTTCCTGACAACCAGCTAGCTGCAGAGGTCAAAAGGGTTTTGAAAAGGATTGAGCGCATAGAGAAAACCAACAAACCAGCTGGCTTCGATTATTTCTCCACGGCGTCGTATCCCGAAGTTGCTCTTCCCCTAAAGCTGAAGCTGCCTGCACTCGCTTTGTACAAGGGTTCCTCGGATCCACAGATTCACTTGGCTATGTTCGACCGAGAAATGTCCATCTTGGGGCTCAACGATATGCAAAAAGCCAAAGTTTTCGCACGCTATCTAGACGAGACTCCTCAGCGTTGGTATCTCACTCAGAAGATGAATACCAAAACCTACGAGGAGGTTTGCGAGGCTTTCCTAAATCATTTCGAGTATGCTAAGAACCTCGAGGTCACCAGAATCGATCTGGCAGGAACTCGACAGAAAGACGGTGAGTCCATGTCTGACTTCATCAAGCGTTGGAGGAGAAAGGCTGCAGCCATGCCTACCAGAATGGACGAGCAGGAGCAAATCCGCATGATAATTGAGAACATGCGAAAACAACACAACCATGAGCTAAAATTTATGTACTTTCCGAGTTTGGACATGTTGATGGGACAAGTCGGTATTCTAGAGGAAAGGATTCATAAGGAAGGTTTGGAGCTCGAGTGCTCAAGAAACTCCGGCAGTGGCTCCAAATTATCTAAGCCAGGACCAGAAAAGGCTTATCTTCAGACAGTAGCTTGCGCTCAAAGCAGTTTCCCAGAAGTGAATATGGTTCAACGACCTAGATCTCCGCATCAAAACCTTAGGACAATACCCTTACCACGCCGAGACTCATCGCAAAGGGAGTTCACCAACATTGGCCGAGCACCAAGTCAGGCGTTTGAAGAGCTTCAGAAGAGAAACCTGCTACAGCCCCTGGCCCCTCGGCCAGGAACCACTCATTTGGGGAGGCATCTTAATCAATTCTGCCACTACCATCAGTTGCCTGGCCATTATGCTGACAATTGCCGAGCATTGAAGCATAAGATTCAAGACCTCCTCGAGCAAGGAGTCCAATTTTTCTAAGTGTGCAGATCGTTTTCTTGCATCTTCAAATTTTCCTAGTAGCTTATTAGTTAGTTTTCAGTCACCTCTGATTGTAATCTTTACGTTTCTTTCATGATTCATAAATAAAATCATAGTTCCATTTTCACAACTCCTGTACAAACCATTTTTCATTCATCGAAAAAAGAAGGAAAACAAAATAGTTTTTTTAAGGAAAAGGATCACGAAGCAATCATTTTCTGACTAAGCAATGGAACGGCTTGTCTCTTGTTTCTAAAAATTTGAACATGCCTAACCAAACACCACAACTCACCCCATAATATCCAAATAACCCACAAAGAGGTTCAAAGTCCACATCTATCGAATTGTTGTCACAAACCCCAAACCAAAACTGGGGGCAATCTAAGTTTAAGTTCGTCGTCTTTTATCTTTTGTCTAAATGTGCGAACGAGTTTCCAAGTGAAAATCTCACGAGAGTGTCTTGAGTGGGAAAACCATGAGTGAACGAGCGTGTCATTTTTACACGACTCCGGTGAGTCCACATTCAAAGGTGAGGTAAACGGTATAACTCCGACCGAAGAAGATAATTTGTAAATTTACGCTTAGATCTGCGGAAAGTAACAAAGAGCGGATACACAACTATCAGGAATGACGAAGCACCTAGGTACAGCACCACATAGCCAAAAGCTTGTAAACCCTGACATTAAACCCTAGGCACCCCCGCTGAGCCTTTCATATATCCCTTTTCGATAATATGAACACCACAAAATAACCCAGCCAATGATGAATGCCCGACCCGGTGACCAAAGGAAGCAAGGAGCCGACTCTCGGATAACATTATCATCAGTCCGAAGAAGCAATGCCGCTATCAGCATGACGAAGTGATCCGTAAATGGTCCCAAAGTGACACAGGATCAAAAGAGCTCACGTCAAAACAGCTCTCGAAGCCCAAAACCGGGAAACACAAGAACCCCAAAGGCAAAGTCAAGAAAGGATAAAACAAAAAGGCGAACCCGAAGTGCCTCGAAGAAGTCCAAATGACAAAAAAAGAGAAATGGTGTAAAGGACAACTCCAAAAGTCCAGGTCCAGAAGCTCAAAAACAACGTCAACATGAAGCAGTTAGACGACTTCAAGACAAGGAAGATGAATCTGAGAGAAGACGCAAGTTGCAGCTTTGGTCACCCATTTTAGCTCCACATACCTCAAATATCCCTCCATGATCCCGTCGTCTTTCATCACACCCTATGGCCACGTTATAAGCTTTAAAGACTTCCGACTTGATAGTTGTGTGTCCAATCACGTGAAAGTAACAGATCAAATGCGTAAATCCATCAAATATCAAATTCAATGGTTTAGAAGTTATGACCATGAGCGAGAAATGAGTGCAAACACCGACCACATCGAGTGTAGGTTAGGAAGCACCACATCAAAGAATAAGCCTCAACCCTGTGAGGATGAGACTTGTTCGCACGTTTAATCAAAGAAAATACTGGGGGCAATCGATCGTTCCGATCGGTTGCCATGAACTCTAGCTCGGATTGTCCTACGGAAAAATAATGGGGGCAATTGTTGGTTCCAACAATCGCCATGTCAACACCAATTGAAACCCAAAGCTTGAGCACCACCATCCCACCACAGACACACATAAGCCCTTACCACCACACACCACTCTCAAGCCCATCATAAATCACAACCCAATCCCAGGTCTGTCACAAATCCTGAACACCGGCAAAAGCCCTTACCTCCACAATAAACACCACACACTTCCACCAATGGCATGTTCATCTTTCAAGAAGCAAATTGCAGATTTGAAATTTTTAGTCAGGAAATGATCATTTCACTTTCCTTTTTCAGCAGGGTTTTTCTCAAGCATTGCCAAGTTCGGCACCTTTACCAACAGTTTCCTGTTTTGAACGAGTATCTTTCATATATCTGGATTGCGTACATCTTATCATCATTGCCATGTTTGGCACTCCAGTAATCAGTTCTCATCATTTGCACGAGACCATTATCTTCCTAACTCATTTTTAGTTCGAGACCTAAAATCGGCGCAAGGCCCTGCAGATTCCTCTTTCAGTACGAGACCTTCAGTCAGAGACCACATCTTCATCAGTGAGAGCCATCTTTCATCAGTCGAGACATGAGACTTCATCAGTGCGAGACCATCATTTTCAGTGCGAGCCCATCATTTTCTTCAGTGCGAGACCATGCATCTTCATCAGTGCGAGACCATCATATTTGTCAGTGCGGGGAGACGAGCGTCATCATCCAGTGCGAGACCAGTACGAGACCTAGTATCATCTTCAGTGCGAGATAGAGCGTGATCTAAGTTGGCGGGGGAGGCAATAAGTCCCCATCTTTATGTCAACTTCTTGGGAGAAGCAATAGTGGGCAGTGGCAATAAGTCCCTTGGTAATCTAGAAGTTATCCCAGCACCCCAGTTGGTGGGCAGAGGCAATAAGTCCCCATAGTATACCAACCAGGAGCATTGGAACGGGTTTCGGTCCCCAGAAGCATCCGAGCATCATCAGCACCAACTCATCATCAGCATCGTTAGCATATCATCATCATATCATCTTTTTCTGCATGACATCTACATTTGCATTACAGGTTCCCGACCCCTTAGAATGTTCGGCATACTTCATTTCATTTTAGGTAGTCAACGCCTTAGAATAGCTTGACATCATCTCATTCGTTATAGTTAGTCGGCGCCTTAGAATAGTCTGACATTATTTCATTTTTACCTTTAGGTGGCCGACGCTTAGAATCGCTCGACATCCTTCCACTTTACTCATAGGTAGTCAGCGCCTTAGAACAGCTCGACACAACTTGTTGGTTTTCAATTGCACGAGGGGTCTTTTAAGATCCAAAATTTTGGGGTATCACTCAAGCATCAACTAGCCTTTCATTTCCATACAAAGTCTAGTTGACGGGGGGCAATCTGTTATACCCAAATTTCAACCCCCCGGAGGAGAGTCTCTTCTAATAGGCTAGTAGTGAGGGTTCCCAGATCGATCGGCACATTTCAGAGTGCTAGGGACAGCTTAGTCATCTCCAGGGCCATTTTCGTAATTTTTCAAGGCTCCTAAGCCCCCTACAGGCTTTCTCTCTCCTCCAAATAAGGGTCAAATCAATTCAAAATGCTTTGAAATTTTTACCCAAGATAGAGGATGACATTTTAAGCATAATGGCGTTGGAATTTTGATTTTCGAATTTCCAATAATTTTCTAGCAATTTCTGATGAATCTGACGAGAAATTGAATTTAAAAATATTCCAATATCCAAAAAATTCGATTCCACTTTAGAAAATCAGAAATATCATCCTTTACCCATGTGTGAAATTTCATAATCAAATTCCTTTGGAAGCCCTTGAGCTAAAACGTCGGTAAATCTCGGTTTTACCGGATTTTTCTATCTTTAAAGAGGTCTAATAAGGAACCTTATCCCATGATCAAAGAAGAAGCTCAAGAACCCAGACTCTCAAAGAAGGCAGCCGTCTCTCTCTCTCCACGTTTTGAACCCCAGAGCCACGATCAAACACCGAAATCTCACCAAAATCAACACCAAAACACATTTTTCAACTCCCACAACATCATCCATCATCAAACCCCCACCAAAACAGCACCAAAACGTGAAGAACATCAAGAAACAAGGAGTCAGAAGCTGGGTTCGAAGTTCTTCTGGATCCGCCATCAACGAGGCCTCCGAAGAACCCCGACGTGAAGAATCCTCCTAAATTCGAAGGTAAAACAGGTTGCAATTTATTTTCTAACTCTCCACGACCTTATTAACTCTCTGTCAAATTTTGGGTTCAAACTAACCTTTTTACGCTTCTTGTATTGCTAATTACTTTTGTTTCTGCCTTGTTACTTGTTCGCCAAGTTCGTACATAATTCGACTTCAAACTGCAATCTTTCAATTACTAACGAATTGTACACTTTCAGGCTACACGTGCATAAATTTTGAGCCGAAAACACTTTCGGGAACCACCATAAAACCCCCGTCCGGGGTGGTCCGGGATCCTGGATTATGGTCCGGGACCACGGACGGGTTGTCCGTGGCCACGGACACCCACGGACGGCGGCGGGATTTTAAAATTTTAAAAATTTAGGTTTTGTTAAACTATGTCCGGGCCTACGGACATCCTGTCCGTGGCCCCGGATTTTCAAATTTTTTGTTTTCTGTTTAATTCGACTTTTATTTTCACATAGATTAACTAGGGTCCGTGGTTACGGACATTAGGTCCGTGGCTACGGACGGAAACAAAATTTGACCTAATTCTGCCTCCGAAACCCTAGTTTAGGTAATTTCAACTTTCACTTTTATTTTCAGTCAAAAAATGCTAAAAAACAAAAAAAACAGAGCTCGCGCACTTAGCTTAAAACGACTCGTAAAACCGTAATTAAACTAAGTAGAGGAAAAACGACTTCTAGGGGTAATGAAAGTAATTGAACCCTAACTAAGTCGAAATCAAGCCCCCGAACCCGAACTCTACCTTTCCTAATTTACTCTAGGTAAAAATTAGGTGGCGACTCGCAATAGGTTCCGTGAGCTAGCGTAGGATTTAATAATTATTGTTATATGACATAGTATTAACCTTAGGTTATAAGTGGACCTAAAACCCGACTAGATCCTAATCAACTTTAATCAACATAGGATAGGGTTTAAAATCGAGGCTCACAGGACTGCTGTGAGCATGGGTAGTTAGATTGTAATTACTTATGCGGTTGAATGAGGTGTAAGTCCGAGTATGTTATCGGCGCCGTATATTGTAGACTCGGTATAGTAGAGATATGAATTGAGTATTGTATTGTATGAAGTACTCGGTTGTTCCAGTTCATCAGACCGTTACGGTGTGTAAGAAAGGCCTGGTTAGCCACATGGGTGGCTAACGGCGTTGTTTCACCCCTCGTTGTAATTAGAGTTCCGCTGCGTGAGTAGGAGTAATTAGTAACAGTTTAAGAGGTAATGACGAGATAACGGTTGGGGTGTTACAAAAAGCGAAAAAACGCTAAAATGCGCGTTAAATGAGTATAAGAGATATATGATCTCGAGAGGGTCCGAGATGGATTCCTAAGGCTTAGTTAGGCCTAATAAGTATACGGGAATGATTCCCGAAGAAAACGGATCCAAATAATGGATTAAAACGCTAACGGAGTTTAAAGCACGTTTTTTCGAGAAAACCCGAAAACGTGACTTTAAGTGGTCAAATGGACCCGTAAAAATTATAGTTGATTATATAACTATAATTAAGTATTAATGGAAGCTTAATAGCCATTAAAAATAAAGAAACGAGAAAAATCCGAAAAACGGGCCCGGTTAGTGAATAGTGCCAAACCGGGTAAAATAACGAGCGTTTTCTGTCAGAAACTGAAAAACGCTCCAGCTTAACTAGCTAGTGGGGGCCGGTTTTATTAAATAAGAAGCCTCCCCCTCTCATGTTAATTAGTAGCAAATAAAGAAAGAAAGAAAGTAAAGGAGGAGAGAGAAAAGTAAAAAGTAAAAACATAAAACTATTCCCTCACTCTCTTTCCTCTCACTTTCCCTCCTTCTTCTTTCTTTTCCTTCTCCACGATTCCCTTCCTCCCTTCTGGTGCTGTGCGACATGGGAGCTTAACAAGGGTTCTCCATCTTCTTCTCCTTGCTCAAGTCTCATCCTTGCTCCGAATTGAAAAATAATTGCATATTTAAACTCCTCTCATCAAACTCTACCTTTCCCTCTTTTCAAAATCCCAAAAGCTTGAAGTTCATTTTCATGGGTGTGGCCCATTTGAGGAGAAAAGCACATAAACTTGAAGCTTGAAGCTTCCCCTTTCTAGCAAGGTAAAAATATCCATGAAAAAGTCATGCTTCTCCATTTTCCCACCTTGGCCGATTTTGGCTTTTGGTAATGACTAGATTTCTTCCTTGTTTGAGATATTCTCCAAGCTTTAATGGTGGGGGAGTCCCTCTTAAGATTCAAGAGTTGAAAACCATTCAAGAAATTCCAAAGGTAAAACCTAATTTGGTGCTTTAAGCATCCTTGTGAATTTTAGTTTATTTGGTGAGCCTAAGGGAGCTCCTTGGTGCTTATTTTGCAATTTGAATGTGGCTAGAGAAATGGGCAAATGAATTGCCTTGGCCGATTTTGAAGGAAGAAGAGGGGAGAAGGAGAAGAGAAATAAAAAGAACTTAAGAGAAATTAAGGTAAGAAACCAACCCTAATGTGTATCCTATGTGTTTTAGCATTTGGGAAGGGTTAATTAAATGAATGAACCCCACTTGAGTTGTGGTGATAATGTGCTTGCTTAGAAATAATGCAAGTGAGAAAACATTTGTGAGTTAATGCTTGTTTGGGAGCTATGTATTTGATGAATTATGCTATATGGTTGTAATGAGTTTTGCTTGATTAATGAGGAGATATTGAGTGCTTATAGAACCTTGTGGTTTGGCTAGTTTTAGGATGATTTAAATGGTGGTATGAGTTTTGGGCAATGTTGGAGAAGTAGCCAAGTTATGGCAAAATTTATGTGGAAACCTAAGTGGTTTAAGTGATGTTTGTGTGGAGAATAACCTAGGGTTAGCTAGGTGTTGTTGGAGTTTGAATTGGGTAAATGATCACCCAAGAATACGAGAGGATGATTGTGGTGAGATGTGCAAAAAATCTGTAGCAAAAGAGGTTGTGTAAGTGCCTTAGGAGTTTTTAGAAAACAAAGAAGATTTTAGGCTTTAAAAGTGAGTCTTGGAACTTGTATGAGGTGTGCATTATTGGAAGTTTTGGAATGGTAAATGAAGAGAGAACAATAATGCAAGTGTCAAGAGAGGTTAGAAAATGCACAAGTGTGCATTAGTGCAAAAGGGAGAATGCAAAATGTGTGAATTTGAGCAAGAGTTTGAGTAAGGTTTGAGCCTATGATTTGAAGAGGTTTAGAGCATGTTTAAAGGTGATTAATCATGTAGGAATCTTGTGGAAAGATTAGAGGAGGATTGGGTGTGATTAAGGATTGAATTGGGGTTGAAAAATGATGTATGTTGCAGGTTTTAGCAGGGTCCGGGACCTAGTCCATGGACAAGGACCCGGACCACCCCCTGTTTTTATGCCGAGAGTACACCCCTGCTTTGGTCAGGGACTATACTCCAGGACAAGGTCCCGGACCAGGTATTGTTTTTCACCCGAGAGTTTAGTAATGCTTTGGTCCGGGACTTAAGATAGGGACCAAGTCCCGGACCACCCCCAGAAACCTACAGAGAGTGTTTTAAAGGGTTTAAATGATGGGGGTTTGAATGTTAATGATGTTATGAGATGTTAAGGCCTTGTTTGGTGACATGTAAAGGCCCTAGGAAGTGTGATAAAGTGTTAGAAGTGATTGAGAAGTGAGAACTCAAATTGACAAGAGTAAAACCGAGTTAATGGGATAACGGGGTAAATACGGGAATAACTTTATTATGTACCGTATGAGTTTAGTGTTAACAATAATGTTTGAAACATTATCAGAGAGTCGTGCGTGACCTGAGCATGGTGAGATGCCACGGTAAAGTAAAAAACCCCGGTGAAAGGTATGATTTCTCATGCCCCGTATGCTAACCGAGTTACTCTGATTTGTGTGTTTGTGTGCCGGCTTAATCAAGATTAAAGCATGAAAATAATCCCTTGTTTGATTATGCATGTTGTTGTATGTTGTATGAGCTAACATACTTGTATGCCGGTGTGGTCTAACGTAGTGCATAGACCGACTCTTAGTGAGTATTGATTGACTAGAATCCCGTTGAACGGGTAGTCACATAACCAATGGTATATGCAAACACACACAAGCTATCGATTAAAGTTAACGATAACACAAACATATGAACCCTAAAGTGTGAGGAGATGTACGGGTTGAGTATATACCCGATAACGGTTAGTAAACCTTATTGAAACAATCCACGGAATAAATATGAGTGGAGGGATAAACGAACCTCCATCGAGAGGATCGAAGTTAGTCCAATAATGTAAACATATAAGAAAGGTAAAAGAGACCTAAGGGACTATGTGACTCCCTTGAGATACGGTCGACCTCTTATATGAGGAATTTCACCCGGTATAAGAAAATATCCTAATGTATAATCATATGATTGTGAGGGTAACCCTTAAACCTAAGATTACCCGAATTTAAGTAAAGTTCCCAAAGTCATTAGAAACATCGAGAATGATGCTTCTAGACTAATATACATGATATTATATAACTCCGAGAGAGGAGTGTATGGGAACGAGAGTAGTCCGAGAGTAGTCGGACCTAAGTAAAAGAGATAGGAACTAAGAGAGAGTTCCGTGAGCTAGTTGAACCTTCCCACCATGCTAGACCCAGAGTAGGGTCGAAACCGGGGAAGTAAGACTATGCTAGAGAGCCATGAGTTTTGGCTTAAGTATGTATAAGAGTAACAAGCGTGACGTAGGAGACCTGTAGTGTCTCGAGAATCTACAAGAGCTTGAGTATGAATAACCCAAGAGTGTGGGTGAGATAACGAGATATAACCCGAAAGAAAGGGGTGAGTATATGTATGAGTAACCGAGAGAATGGGTAAGTATAAGAATGAGTAGCCCAAGAGAATGGGTGTATACGAATAAGTAACCGAGAGAGAGGGTGAGGTATTGAATAAATAAACAAGGCATAGTGAGGAATAACCCTCAATGCCTAAGAGTAACCAGTTACCACTACAACATTGTTATGTTAGTTAGGAATCGTGTTCCGTGTTGGATGTAGATTCCTTGTGTGATATACATATATATTGTATTGCCATGATGCATGTTGTTTGTTTAAAATGAACTCCATGTATATCCGACCCAAAGTAGTCGGCGTACCGCGGTTAGCACGCGGTATATGCGAATTTCATGCGCAGCGTAAGCTGACCCCTAGGGGGGAACGTTTTTAGGTGCAGGTACTTGAAGCTGACCACCGTTCGAGAGTAGGACGGGGACGATGCTGTGAGCATGGGTAGTTAGATTGTAATTACTTATGCGGTTGAATGAGGTGTAAGTCCGAGTATGTTATCGGCGTCCGTATATTGTAGACTCGGTATAGTAGAGATATGAATTGAGTATTGTATTTGTATGAAGTACTCGGTTGTTCCAGTTCATCAGACCGTTACGGTGTGTAAGAAAGGCCTGGTTAGCCACATGGGTGGCTAACGGCGTTGTTTCACCCTCGTTGTAATTAGAGTTCCGCTGCGTGAGTAGGAGTAATTAGTAACAGTTTAAGAGGTAATGACGAGATTAACGGTTGGGGTGTTACAAAAATGGTATCAGAGCGAAGTATCGCTCTGATGACTGGAAATACCGAGCTTAGGAAGTACCGAGTTAGGAAATAGAGACTTAGGGCTAAGGGTTGAGTGGTAGCGTGAGAGATGCGCTAGATAGGAACTTCCAGTATGATCTGGATACCTACAATACCAAACCCGCCCTCCACAACCCCCGTATTGGAAGCGTGGGGAAGAACGCCAGAGAGACGGGGAAACCCAATCTGGCAGTTATTTAATATTTCAATATGAACTAGAACCTGTCATGCGGTAAATCCCGAGAACCGGAAATCCCGGAGACGGATCCCGCTGAAATGACAAAAACTGCATGCAATGACGGAAGGTCGGACATCCTAATCCAAGGAGACCAGAATTTGTGGCAGCTTGGGGCGACATGCTTAGCAGTCGCGAGAACCCAGCTGGTCGAGAGCAGTGAGTGAGAAGGATGCACCAATCGTGCGACAAGACGGACTTATGAAAACTAACGGGAACCGGGACACAAGTCTACGGACCGCCATAGTAAGTAATACCAATCGGTACACTAACCGACTAAGAATCTAGTCAAGAGTAGGTACACCCACCCTACCACACCCGAAGAGGCTGCAATACCTAACGGGCACAGCTTAGACAGCTAAAGCATAACTACGGGATATACCCGAATAGGACTACAGAAGTAGTGCCTAAATGACTTTACCTCGGTAACCACAGTAAAGACATGGGACGAGCAACGAGGTAGAACAAAGCACTAAGTAATTAAGGAACTCCGAGAGTGGAGAAGCGCCTAAATTGAATGGCAGTCATGTCAAGATGAGTGAGAAGCAGCTCTAAGGAGCAGTTATCCAGTTAAAGGATCAAGGAAGAGCCAACAAGGCTACCAAATACAATGTAAACAATACCGTGACCGGTATGAGTTAACCCAAAAACCCACCTGTACCGCGCACTTGCCAAGGCAAGGCAGTAATAGCGGGATTATTAAGAGGAACCTTTGCAATAAAAAGTACTTAGCAAGTACCAAGACGGCAAGAGAAGCCAATATAGCACCACAAACCCTAAAAATTCTGAAATGAAACCTTGGAAAGGCCTAAAGGCCTGACCACTGTATAAAGAATATACCGGTCAGCAAGAGGCTAGACCTGGTAAGAAGCAACCGGCATTGAAATGCCGCAAAGAGTTTACTTTCAAGACTCAACTTTTCTTCAAAACATGAAATTTTCCAAAAACCCCCAAATTTTTAAAAACCAAACCAGAGAATCACGGTAAGTTATCATAGGACGATTTAAGAGGAGTTGGCGACAGAATACTTCACCTAGGCGTGACCGACACTACAAGTGTACACAAATGAGACATGGAACGACCGCACTCCGAAGAGGAGCTTGCGGACCTGACAGACCAATTATGAGTTAGTCAGGTAAGTGGCAAGTATCAATAAGATCTTCATGTATGTATACTAGTAGAGTACGGAACAGGGAAGTAGCCCACTCCATACTAGACGACGAAAGAGCCAATCCAACCAAGACAGTAGACACCTCGAATGATCGAAGAAACACAAGGAAGCTTACCGAGTTAAGGGAGTCTAGAATCCAGTAAGGTCACGGACCTAAGGATAAGGCGTTAAGAAGTGCGAGAAGCACAGAGTATTAGTACAGACATTGGATGTCTCAGGAAATACCTAATAACTGGGTGAATACAGTGTAAATAATACGGCGAATGCCTAAATGAACTTATTAATGTACGATAAACGGGATAGAATTCCACATTATACCTCACTGAAGAGAAAATGACCAGACCAGGAGGTATAGAAGGTACCAAGGATCTACCAATAATGGAGACATTAAACCCTAAACGGGTAGTCAAGGACATAGTCGCAAGGCGAAGTCAAATGAACATAACCATAAGTACAAGCCAGATGTAATGGCATTACTCAGTAACACCTAGGAGCAATCCGGGAAGGGTGCCGGAGTCAACAGTAGTTGAACGAGATATCGTGCTAAGAACACAAGTGTTAAAGAGAACACTCGGGTAGAACCCGAAGGGATCCCATGTAACACGGGGTACCCTAAATTGCCAGAAAGCATGAATTAATACCAAGAAACTTAGAGGGACTTCCATGTACGGAAGTGTGGTGAGATAACCATATTAAAGAGCCCAGTAATACCTCCAAACCCTTTAATGGTGTACGGAGAAAAAGAAACTTGTCTAAACAGCCCGCATGGAGCACGGCTCGGGGCGAGGTGGCTTGTAAGCCGGTAACTAACTACAAATTGTAGATTTAAACATTGCCAATCTAAGCATAAACGCATAGAAGAAACAGTGGAGAATAAACCGCTACTTTGGAGTGGGGATACCACTTGTTACTGTGGGGCCTAGGGAGCGGCAATTACGTGAATCCTCCAGAGAAAGGCTACCACGTTGGCATGAAATGTGAAACCGCTAGAGCGGTGTAGTAAAACTTGAGCATGTGTATATTGCCAAGGAGCATATGAACTATAGTAGTGTGTAAAGAGGAACCTTGATAACAGTAAAAAGGAAACCGATAGAGTAATCGGATGAGTAGTAACACTGTATGTGTGCAATATGAATTGCAGAGTAAACAATGCGCAAGAAGCGCAGAGAGATTTAGCCATAGTATGAATGGCGGGAGTATATGAGCGGAAACTAAAGTAGTAGCGGATGCCTTATAAGCGAATGTTGTTAATGAGTAGAACATGGTACGCAGCAAGCAACCATTGTAAGAGTATAGCCAGTTCATGATATGAAGTTGATGAGAAAATGTGGTAAGGAGACATAATCATTCCTATCCCATGAGAGATTTACTGCCAAGGGTTTACGCTTCTGCACTCTGTATGACTGAGTGTTTTGGTATTGCACTTGTGCGGTGATGATCGAGTGGGAGAGCCAGGAATTGAGAAATGTCAACAAAGCCTGTTGAGTGAGAATCTAGAGAGATAACCGTGCGGCCATTGGCTAAAGATGCACAAAGAACGTGGGCAGTAACCCACAGGGCCCAGGATCGATATGTGGAAAAATGCAGAGTAGTATGAATGAAGAACTCTGGTACAGAACCAAGAAACAAACATAATCCATGAGCCACTATTAAACGAGGAAGCACTACATGCTAAGTAGTAGCTTGACCTCAACCGACAACAAGTCGGGAAAAATGAGTGAATAATCACAAAGGTATACAGTGTTATACGAAGTAGATTTCCAGAGAGTTGGAGAGAAAATCTATAACTCATCGAATTCGCATACGGTAAGAGATACCAAGTGACGATTGAAATACATTGAGGATACCAAAGAGCGAATTAAGCTCTAGTTATCAGGTCACGCAGCAGAAGCTTGTGGACCGTGATTCAGGGTTAAATATACCTATGTCATAAACCCCTTGAAGCCTTAGAGGCTAAAACCGAACCCGGTTATGAGTTAATTAACCGTACTGAAGTTAAAACACTTCAAAATACTCGAATTAATGAACCAATGTTCAGTGATAACATATGGTTGGTTACGCGGGCGTAACCCCTTTTAAGGGGGTAGGGCGAGAAACCGCTTAGAGTATGTTTTACGTATTGGTGCGTAAACTACTATGTGCATAGCACAAAAAGAAATTGTTTTGATGATTGGAACTCATGTTACATAAACATGTCTACCCATTCATCGCGTAAGTATGAGTATTGTGCATGAGAGATGCGAGTAATGTGTATGTAATAAATATGAAAAGAGGAGTAGAGAAACTCCTGGGGAATGAGAATCCCTATAGTATAGTGTCTAGTGACATTAGATTATGATGAGTATGAATCGGCATGAAACCGATGTGTAACCTAAGAGGGAGTGAGTTCCCTAGGTGATTTTATTTGAGAATGATAGATGGAGTGAGTTCCATCCTTTGGAGTTGTATGTTATGTGTTTTAAATTGAGCAACAATTTGAGTAAATGAAGCCATAAGTATGGAATACCTAGGTAAAGTAGTGAAGCAATGAGAATGACAAATGACCTAAGTACTAGGAACTAGAGATTAATTGAAACGAATTGTTTCGTGAATATGACTAGAAAGAGTAAAAGATAGAAAACAAAAATGTTTGACTATCTGATTGTTTGAAACTGACGTGGGAGGTGGAACTTGATCTGCTAGCGATCAAGGGAAACCGAACACAAATTGGGGTGGAAGGATAGTTCAACACTGATGCTGATCACATCAGGGTTAGATGATTCCTGAAGCTCCCTATAGTGGTCACAAGTAATCACGCTAAGAAAGATACAGCTACCATAAATCTGATTTGGAGTTGTGTGATGTTTTAAAAAAAAGAATTTTCAAACAGATTTTGAAAAAGAATTTCCTTCAAGTATGAAGATGGAAATGAAACTGGTTTTGAAACCGCTATCACCCGCCGATGGCTGAGCCTTAAGTCTTGATGACCGGTAGAACGGTGGGCGTGTATTAGTTTTGAAACCATTGCACCGTACGTGCGGCGGTCCTAAGTGACCGGTTGGGCGGTGACAGTGTGTGATTTTTCCAAAGGCAGCGGGACGGGGAGAATACCCTGAGATGTTCCTGTGTTGAGTGAGTCAACCAGAGTGCCTGAGGATATGTATATGTGTAATGTTTTGATCAGAACCGAAGGGACCGTGGGCCAGAGAGAGTAAGTGCCCATTTGTCATGAAACGGCCGTGAACCAGAAAGAGTAAGTGTTCAACGTGACCGGTACCTGAGGGATCAGTAGTATATCACTCAACATGGATTCGAGGACTGTAGTGCCTTCTTGTCTTCGGACCGATTCCATGGAGAGAGAACAAAAAGTATTTTTGATTGCTATACATGCTGTGATATGTTGTGGTATGTGTAGTATGAAATGAGACTGACTTGTGGAGTCAGTAGGGTTATACATGTACTATAACCTTGGCATTGAATGCCATGAGAGTAACCACTTAGATTCATCAACTTTGAGGACAAAGTTCCTAAGGGGGGTAGATTGAAATACCCCGGATCTAAAAATGGCGATTAAATTACTCTAATATGATTATAAAAGGCCTAATGGTGCCTAAAGAGTATTGGTAAAAAGAATAAAACCAAAAGAAAAGAGAAAACGCTTGAAAAGCGAAAAACGCTAAAATGCGCGTTAAATGAGTATAAGAGATATATGATCTCGAGAGGGTCCGAGATGGATTCCTAAGGCTTAGTTAGGCCTAATAAGTATACGGGAATGATTCCCGAAGAAAACGGATCCAAATAATGGATTAAAACGCTAACGGAGTTTAAAGCACGTTTTTCGAGAAAACCCGAAAACGTGACTTTAAGTGGTCAAATGGACCCGTAAAAATTATAGTTGATTATATAACTATAATTAAGTATTAATGGAAGCTTAATAGCCATTAAAAATAAAGAAACGAGAAAAATCCGAAAAACGGACCCGGTTAGTGAATAGTGCCAAACCGGGTAAAATAACGAGCGTTTTCTGTCAGAAACTGAAAAACGCTCCAGCTTAACTAGCTAGTGGGGGCCGGTTTTATTAAATAAGAAGCCTCCCCCTCTCATGTTAATTAGTAGCAAATAAAGAAAGAAAGAAAGTAAAGGAGGAGAGAGAAAAGTAAAAAGTAAAAACATAAAACTATTCCCTCACTCTCTTTCCTCTCACTTTCCCTCCTTCTTCTTTTCTTTCTCCTTCTCCACGATTCCCTTCCTCCCTCTCTGGTGCTGTGCGACATGGGAGCTCAACAAGGGTTCTCCATCTTCTTCTCCTTGCTCAAGTCTCATCCTTGCTCCGAATTGAAAAATAATTGCATATTTAAACTCCTCTCATCAAACTCTACCTTTCCCTCTTTTCAAAATCCCAAAAGCTTGAAGTTCATTTTCATGGGTGTTGCCCATTTGAGGAGAAAAGCACATAAACTTGAAGCTTGAAGCTTCCCCTTTCTAGCAAGGTAAAAATATCCATGAAAAAGTCATGCTTCTCCATTTTCCCACCTTGGCCGATTTTGGCTTTTGGTAATGACTAGCTTTTCTTCCTTGTTTGAGATATTCTCCAAGCTTTAATGGTGGTGGGAGTCCCTCTTAAGATTCAAGAGTTGAAAACCATTCAAGAAATTCCAAAGGTAAAACCTAATTTGGTGCTTTAAGCATCCTTGTGAATTTTAGTTTATTTGGTGAGCCTAAGGGAGCTCCTTGGTGCTTATTTTGCAATTTGAATGTGGCTAGAGAAATGGGCAAATGAATTGCCTTGGCCGATTTTGAAGGAAGAAGAGGGGAGAAGAGGAGAAGAGAAATAAAAAGAAACTTAAGAGAAATTAAGGTAAGAAACCAACCCTAATGTGTATCCTATGTGTTTTAGCATTTGGGAAGGGTTAATTAAATGAATGAACCCCACTTGAGTTGTGGTGATAATGTGCTTGCTTAGAAATAATGCAAGTGAGAAAACATTTGTGAGTTAATGCTTGTTTGGGAGCTATGTATTTGATGAATTATGCTATATGGTGTAATGAGTTTTGCTTGATTAATGAGGAGATATTGAGTGCTGATAGAACCTTGTGGTTTGGCTAGTTTTAGGATGATTTAAATGGTGGTATGAGTTTTGGGCAATGTTGGAGAAGTAGCCAAGTTATGGCAAAATTTATGTGGAAACCTAAGTGGTTTAAGTGATGTTTTGTGTGGAGAATAACCTAGGGTTAGCTAGGTGTTGTTGGAGTTTGAATTGGGTAAATGATCACCCAAGAATACGAGAGGATGATTGTGGTGAGATGTGCAAAAAATCTGTAGCAAAAGAGGTTGTGTAAGTGCCTTAGGAGTTTTTAGAAAACAAAGAAGATTTTAGGCTTTAAAAGTGAGTCTTGGAACTTGGTATGAGGTGTGCATTATCTTGGAATTTTTGGAATGGTTAAATGAAGAGAGAACAATAATGCAAGTGTCAAGAGAGGTTAGAAAATGCACAAGTGTGCATTAGTGCAAAAGGGAGAATGCAAAATGTGTGAATTTGAGCAAGAGTTTGAGTAAGGTTTGAGCCTATGATTTGAAGAGGTTTAGAGCATGTTTAAAGGTGATTAATCATGTAGGAATCTTGTGGAAAGATTAGAGGAGGATTGGGTGTGGATTAAGGATTGAATTGGGGTTGAAAAATGATGTATGTTGCAGGTTTTAGCAGGGTCCGGGACCTAGTCCATGGACAAGGACCCGGACCACCCCCTGTTTTTATGCCGAGAGTACACCCCCTGCTTTGGTCCGGGACTATACTCCAGGACAAGGTCCCGGACCAGGTATTGTTTTTCACCCGAGAGTTTAGTAATGCTTTGGTCCGGGACTTAAGATAGGGACCAAGTCCCGGACCACCCCCAGAAACCTACAGAGAGTGTTTTAAAGGGTTTAAATGATGGGGGTTTGAATGTTAATGATGTTATGAGATGTTAAGGCCTTGTTTGGTGACATGTAAAGGCCCTAGGAAGTGTGATAAAGTGTTAGAAGTGATTGAGAAGTGAGAACTCAAATTGACAAGAGTAAAACCGAGTTAATGGGATAACGGGGTAAATACGGGAATAACATTTTATTATGTACCGTATGAGTTTAGTGTTAACAATAATGTTTGAAACATTATCAGAGAGTCGTGCGTGACCTGAGCATGGTGAGATGCCACGGTAAAGTAAAAACCCCGGTGAAAGGTATGATTTTCTCATGCCCCGTATGCTAACCGAGTTACTCTGATTTGTGTGTTTGTGTGCCGGCTTAATCAAGATTAAAGCATGAAAATAATCCCTTGTTTGATTATGCATGCATTGTTGTATGTTGTATGAGCTAACATACTTGTATGCCGGTGTGGTCTAACGTAGTGCATAGACCGACTCTTAGTGAGTATTGATTGACTAGAATCCCGTTGAACGGGTAGTCACATAACCAATGGTAATATGCAAACACACACAAGCTATCGATTAAAGTATAATGATAACACAAACATATGAACTCCCTAAAGTGTGAGGAGATGTACGGGTTGAGTATATACCCGATAACGGTTAGTAAACCTTATTGAAACAATCCACGGAATAAATATGAGTGGAGGGATAAACGAACCTCCATCGAGAGGATCGAAGTTAGTCCAATAATGTAAACATATAAGAAAGGTAAAAGAGACCTAAGGGACTATGTGACTCCCTTGAGATACGGTCGACCTCTTATATGAGGAATTTCACCCGGTATAAGAAAATATCCTAATGTATTCATATGATTGTGAGGGTAACCCTTAAACCTAAGATTACCCGAATTTAAGTAAAGTTCCCAAAGTCATTAGAAACATCGAGAATGATGCTTCTAGACTAATATACATGATATTATTATAACTCCGAGAGAGGAGTGTATGGGAACGAGAGTAGTCCGAGAGTAGTCGGACCTAAGTAAAAGAGATAGGAACTAAGAGAGAGTTCCGTGAGCTAGTTGAACCTTCCCACCATGCTAGACCCAGAGTAGGGTCGAAACCGGGGAAATAAGACTATGCTAGAGAGCCATGAGTTTTGGCTTAAGTATGTAATAAGAGTAACAAGCGTGACGTAGGAGACCTGTAGTGTCTCGAGAATCTACAAGAGCTTGAGTATGAATAACCCAAGAGTGTAATACCCCGGATCTAAAAATGGTGATTAAATTACTCTAATAAAATTATTAAGGGCCTAATGGTGCCTTAAGAGTATTGGTAAAGGAAATAAAACCAAAAGAAAAGAGAAAACGCTTGAAAAGTGAAAAACGCTAAAATGCGCGTTAAATGAGTATAAGAGATACATGATCTCGAGAGGGTCCGAGATGGATTCCTAAGGCTTAGTTAGGCCTAATAAGTATACGGGAATGATTCCCGAAGAAAACGGATCCAAATAATGGATTAAAACGCTAAGCATTAAAAGCACGTTTTTCGAGAAAACCCGAAAACGTGACTTTAAGTGGTCAAATGGACCCGTAAAAATTATAGTTGATTAATAACTATAATTAAGTATTAATGGAAGCTTAATACCATTAAAATTAAAACGAGAAAATTCCGGAAAAACGGACCCGGTAAGTGAATAGTGTCATAACCGGGAGATAAAACGCGTTTAATTCGAAAAACGGGGAAAACGCTCCAGCTCACTAATAATGTGGGACCGGTTTTAATATACACACCACACACTTACTTAAACAATTAGCTAGTTTATTAAGTCACTAGATGACAAAATAAAGTGAGGAGGGAATAGTTAAAAGGGGGGTTAGTGATTCTCTCACCTCCATTCTCCTTAGCAGCCACGTTTTTCCTCCTCCTCTCTGCATATCTTCTTCTTCCTCTGCCTATTTCCGATTTGAGAAGAAACAAAGCAGCCACCACCTCCTTCCTCCATTATCTCACTCATTTCTTCACCAAATCACACAAAACACCACCGTTGAATTCCTCTCGTCAAGGGCTACGTTTTCCACCCTTCGAAAGCTTGGAACCTCCATCTTCACCTCCATGGCAGTTTGGCCTCTTGAAGCTTAAAGGTGTGCTTTGGACTCCCCATCATCACCTTAATGTTTTAAGGTAACAATATAATCAAGAGTTCCATCCTTTCCTAGTTTGTTCTTGCAAAATCAAAAAAAAAACCCACGTTGGATTTTTCTCCATTTCAGCCGATTCTCCATGCCTTGTGGGGTGTTGGAAATTCCATTATTTGATTGCCAAGCTCTCCTTTTGGACACTCTAAGGTAATGTCAAAGTTAAGCCTTAAAAACTAGCTCTTATAAACTAGTTTTGTAAGGAGGGTTTGGATTAATAAGTTTGACATATGTGTGTGGGGATATGATTGTAGTTGGCAATCTATGCCCCTTTGTTTTGATGTGGAAACATGAAGAGAAAGAGGGAACAAGAGAAAGAGGAAGAAGAGGGAGAAAACCGAAAAGGAGCAAGGTAAGAAGCTTACCTTGAGCTAGTTTTTATGTGACTTGTGAGTTAAATGATAGGTTGAATTAAGGACCTTGAATTGTGGTGGTCATGATACTATAATGTTGTTTGTTGAGTGGGAATGAGAATGTTTTAATGTGGTTTATGTGTGCAAATAAATCTAGAAACCAAGCTAGTGTACATATGTGAGCAAATGGGAATCAAATGTGTTGTAGTTGTTGGTGCCTCATTAAACAGGGGTGAAGAAGTGATTGTGTGTTTATATGGTGTGGTGTGAATGCATAGAAAGTAGGCAAGTGCTGTCAAAATTCGTTTAGGAGAGTATGGACTTGGGTGCTACATTAAGAGGTGATTGAAATGCCTTGGAAGTTTTGGAAAAGGATGAGAGTTTAAGGTTTAAGAGTTAGTCGTGGAACTTGGTATGTGGTGTGCATTATCTTAGAAGTTTTGGAATGGCCAAATGAAGAGAGAACAATAATGCAAGTGTCAAGAGAGGTTAGGAAATGCACAAGTGTGCATTAGTGCAAAAGGGAGAATGCAAAATGTGTGAATTTGAGCAAGAGTTTGAGTAAGGTTTGAGCCTATGATTTGAGGAGTTTTAGAGCATGTTTTAAGGTGATTAAACATGTGTAAAACTTGTGGAAAGTTTATGGAAAGATTAAGGGTGGTTTAAGGATTGATTTGGAGTGGAAAAATCAAGTTTGGAGCAGGTTTTAGCAGGGTCCGGGACCTAGTCCATGGACAAGGACCCGGACCACCCCCTATTTTTATGTCGAGAGTGAACAACCATGTTGGTCCGGGACTTGGGATAGGGACAAGGTCCCGGACCATGGTAGAAAAACCACCCGAGAGTTACAACCAGCTTTGGTCCGGGACTTAGGGTAAGGACCAAGTCCCGGACCACCCCCAGAAACCTACAGAGAGTGTTTTAAAGGGTTTAAATGATGGGGGATTGAATGTTAATGATGTTATAAGATGTTAAGGCCTTGTTTGGTGAGATGTAAAGGCCCTAGGAAGTGTTAGAAAGTGTTAGAAGTGTTTGAGAAGTGAGAGCTTAAAGTAACAAAAGTGAAACCGAGATAACGGGATAACGGGGTAACTACGGGAATAACATTTAATTATGTTCCGTATGAGTTTAGTATTAACAATAATGTTTGAAACATTATCAGAGGATCGTGTGTGACTCGAGCAAGGTGAGATGACACGGTAAAAGTAAAATCCCGTGAAAGGTATGATTTTCTCATGCCTCGTATGCTAACCGAGTTACTCTGATTTGTGTGTTTGTGTGCCGGCTTAATCAAGATTAAGGCATGAAAATAATCCCTTGTTTGATTATGCATGCATTGTTGTATGTTGTGTGAGCTAACACACTTGTATGCCGGTGTGGTCTAACGTAGTGCATAGACCGACTCTTAGTGAGTATTGATTGACTAGAAACCCGTTGAACGGGTAGTCACATAACCAATGGAAGTATGCAAACACACATAAACTATTGATTTAAGTGTAATGATAACGCAAACATATAAACTCCCTAGAATGTGAGGAGATGTACGGGTTGAGTAAATACCCGATAACGGTTAGGAAACCTTATTGCAACAATCCACGAAATAAATATGAGTGGAGGGATAAACGAACCTCCATCGAGAGGATCGAAGTTAGTCCAATAATGTAAACATATAAGAAAGGTAAAAGAGACCTAAGGGACTATGTGACTCCCTTGAGACACGGTCGACCTCTTATATGAGGATTTTACCCGGTATAAGAAAATATCCTAATGTATAAGCATATGATTGTGAGGGTAACCCTTAAACCTAAGATTACCCGAATTTAAGTAAAGTTCCCAAAGTCATTAGAAACATCGAGAATGATGCTTCTAAACTAATATACATGATATTATTATAACTCCGAGAGAGGAGTGTATGGGAACGAGAGTAGTCCGAGAGTAGTCGGACCTAAGTAAAAGAGATAGGAACTAAGAGAGAGTTCCGTGAGCTAGTTGAACCTTCCCACCATGCTAGACCCAGAGTAGGGTCGAAACCGGGGAAGTAAGACTATGCTAGAGAGCCATGAGTTTTGGCTTAAGTATGTATAAGAGTAACAAGCGTGATGTAGGAGACCTGTAGTGTCTCGAGAATCTACAAGAGCTTGAGTATGAATAACCCAAGAGAAAGGGGTGAGTATATGTATGAGTAACCCGAGAGAATGGGTAAGTATAAGAATGAGTAGCCCAAGAGAATGGGTGTGTATACGAATAAGTAACCCGAGAGAGCGGGTGAGGTATTGAATAAGTAAACAAGGCATAGTGAGGAATAACCCTCAATGCCTAAGAGTAACCAGTTACCACTAACAACATTGTTATGTTAGTTAGGAATCGTGTTCCGTGATTGGATGTAGATTCCTTGTGTGATATACATATATATTGTATTGCCATGATGCATGTTGTTTGATTAAAATGAACTCCATGTATATCCGACCCAAAGTAGTCGGCGTACCGCGGTTAGCACGCGGTATATGCGAATTTCATATTCAGCGTAAGCTGACCCCCTAGGGGGAACGTTTTTAGTGTGCAGGTACTTGAAGCTGACCACCGTTTGAGAGAGTAGGACGGGGACTGCTGTGAGCATGGGTAGTTAGATTGTAATTACTTATGCGTTTGAATGAGGTGTAAGTCCGAGTGTGTGATCGGCATCCGTATATTGTAGACTCGGTATAGTAGAGATATGAATTGAGTATTGTATTTGTATGAAGTACTCGGTTGTTCCAGTTCATCAGACCGTTACGGTATGTAAGAAAGGCCTGGTTAGCCACATGGGTGGCTAACGGCGTTGTTTCACCCCTCGTTGTAATTAGAGTTCCGCTGCGTGAGTAGGAGTAATTAGTAACAGTTTAAGAGGTAATGACGAGATTAACGGTTGGGGTGTTACAAAAATGGTATCAGAGCGAAGTATCACTCTGATGACTGGAAATACCGAGCCTAGGAAATACCGAGTTAGGAAATAGAGACTTAGGGCTATGGGTTGAGTGGTAGCGTGAGAGATGCGCTAGTTAGGAACTTTCAGTATGATCTGGATACCTACAATACCAGACCCGCCCTCCACAACCCCCGCATTAAAAGCTTGGGAAAGAACGCCAGAGAGACGGGAAACCCGACCTGGCAGTTACTTAATTAATGTATCAATATGAACCAGAACCTGTCATGCGGTAGATCCCGAGAACCGGAAATCCCGGAGACGGATCCCGCTGAAATGACAATAACCGCACATAATGGCGAGAGATCGAGAAATCCTAATCCAAGGAGACCGAAATCTGTGGCAACTTGGGGCGACATGCTTAGCAGTCGCGAGAACCTAGCTGGCCGAGCAGTAGCAAGAAGAAAGCACTAACCGTGCAAGAAGGCGGATTAATGAGATGCAATGATGATAACAAAAACCGAGACACATGTCTACGGACCGCCATAACTAAATAATACCATCAACGGTACACTAACCGACTAAGAATCTAGTCAAGAGTAGATACACCCACCCTGCCACACCCGAAGAGGTTGCAATACCTAACGGGCACAGCTTAGACAGCTACGAGCATAGCTACGGAACATACCCGAATGGGACTACAGAAGTAGTGCCTAAATGACTTTAACCTCGGTAACCACAGTAACGATGTGGGAACGAGCAACGAGGTAGAATAAAGCATAAAGTAATTAAGGAACTCCGAGAGTGGAGAAGCGCCTAAATGGAATGACAGTCATGTCAAGATGAGTGAGAAGCAGCTCTAAGGAGCAGTTATCCAATTAAAGGATCAAGGAAGAGCCAACAAGGCTACCAAATACAATGTAAACAATACCGTGACCGGTATGAGTTAACCCAAAAACCACCTGTGAAACGAAACCTTGGGAAGGCCTAACGGCCTGACCACCGTATTGAAAAGCATACCAGCCAGCGAGAAGCTAGACCTGGTAAGGATCAACCGGCATTGAAATGCCGTGAAGACCTTGTTTTCAAACCCAAATTTTTCTTTAAGAACGCAAAATTTTCCAAAAACCCCCAAATTTTTAAAAACCAAACCAGAGAATGACGATAAGTTATCATAGGACGATATAAGAGGAGTTGGCAACAGAATACTTCACTTAGGCGTGTGACCGACACTATGGTATGCTAAACGAGACATGGAACGACCGCACTCCGAAGGAGCTTGCGGGCCTGACAGACCAGTTATGAGTTAGTCGGGTAAGTGGTAACGTATCAATAAGATACTCCATGTATGTATACATGTAGAGTACGGAACACGGGAAGTAGCCCACTCCATACTACGGACGAAAGAGCCAATTCAAACAAAGACAGTTGGACACCTCGAATGATCGAAGAACATAAGGAAGTTTACCAAGATTAAGGAGTCTAGAATCCAGTAAGGTGACGGACCTAAGGATATAGCGTTAATAAGCGCGAGAAGCACAGAGTATTAAGCACAGACATTGGATATGTCTCAGGAAATACATAATAACTGGGTGAATACCAGTGTAAATAATACGGCGAATGCCTAAATGAATTTATTAATGTACGATAAACGGGATAGAATTCCCACTTTATACCTCACTGAAGAGAATAATGACCTGACCCAGAAGGTATTAGAAGGTACCAAGGATCTACCCAATAATGGGAGACATTACAACCCTAAACGGGAAAGTCAAGGACATAGCCGCAAGGCGAAGTCACAACTGAACATAACCATGAGTACAAGCCAGATGTAATGGCATTACTCAGTAACACCCAGGAGCAATCCGAGAAGGGTGCCGGAGTCAACAGTAGTTGAACGAAACATCGTGTTGAGAACACAAGTGTTTAAGCAAACACTCGGGCAGAACCCGAAGGGATCCCTCGTAACACGGGATACCCTAAAATGCTAGAGGGCATGAATTAATACCTAGTAGAAAAGGGCCTTCCAAGTACGGAAGAGTGGTGAGACAACCATGTCAAAGAGCCCAGAAAAACCTCCTAACCGTCTAATGGCATACGGAGAAGATGAAACCTATATAAACAGCCCGCATGGAGCATGGCGAGGCAATGTGGCTTATAAGCCGGTAAACTAACTGCAACTTGTAGATCTAAACGTTGTAAACCTATGCACAGAAGCATAAGAGGAACAGTGGAGAATGAACCACTACCTTAGAGTGGGGATACCACTTGTTACTATGGGGCCTATGGAGCGGCATTTGCGTGAAACTTCCAGAGAAAGGCTACCACTTAAGTATGTAAAAAAAAACCTGAGCATGTGTATATTGCCAAGGAGTATTTGAAATCAAATAGTCTGTAGAAAGGCTTGATAGCAATGGAAGGAAACCGAGAGAGTAATCGGATTAGTAGTAAACACTGTATGTGTACAGTATGAACTGCAGAGTAAGCAGTGCGCAAGCGCGCAGAGAGATTTAAAGAATAGCGTATATTGTTGAGCCAAGTGAATGGCAAGCCATCGTGTAAATGGCGAGAACACCTGGGCAGAAGCTAAAGTAGTAGCGGATGCCATAGAAATGAGAAGGAACAAGGTACGCAGTAAGCGACCATTGTAAGAGTATAATCGGTTAGTGATATGAAGCTGATAAGAAATGTGGTAAAGGAGGCATGTTCATTCCTATCTCATGAGAGATTTACTGTCAAGGGTTTACGCTTCTGCACTCTGTATGACTGAGTGTTTTGGTATTGCACTTGTGCGGTAATGATTGAGTGGGAGAGCCAGGAATTGGGAAATGTCAACAAAGCCTATTGAGTGAGAATCTAGAGAGATAACCGTGCGGCCATTGGCCAAAGATGCACAAAGAACGTGGGCAGTAACCCACAGGGCCCAGGATCGATGAATGGTAAATGCAGAGTAGTATGAATGAGGAACTCTGGTACAGAACCAAGAAACAAACATAATCCATGAGCCACTATTAAACGAGGAAGCACTACATGCTAAGTAGTAGCTTGACCTCAACCGACAATAAGTCGGGAAAGATATGTGAATAATCACAAAGGTATACAGTGTTATACGAAGTAGATTCCCAGAGAACTGGAGAGACAATCTAAAATTCATCGAATTCGCATACGGTAAGAGATACCAAGCGACGATTGAAATACATTGAGAATACCAAAGAGCGAATTAAACTCTAGTTATCAGGTCACGCAGCAGAAGCTTGTGGACCGTGATTCAGGGTTAAGTATATCTATATCATAAACCCCTTGAAGCCTTAGAGGCTAGAACCGAACCCGGTTATGAGTTAATTAACCGTACTGAAGTTTAAACACTTCATAATACTCGAATTAATGAACCAATGTTCAGTGATAACATATGGTTGGTTACGCGGGCGTAACCCCTTTTAAGGGGGGTAGGGCGAGAAACCGCTTAGAGTATGTTTTACGTATTGGTGCGTAAACTACTATGTGCATAGCACAAAAGGAAATTGTTTTGATGATTGGAACTTATGTTACATAAACATAGGTACCCATTCATTGTGTAATAATGATTATTGTGCATGAGTGATGCAAGTAACGAGTATGTAATATTTATGAAAAGAGGAGTAGAGAGACTCCTAGGGAATGAGAATCCCTATAGTATATGTCTAGTGAGATTAGACATGAGTTATGATGAGTATGAATCGGCATGAAACCGATGTGTAACCTAAGAGGGAGTGAGTTCCCTAGGTGATTTTATTTGAGAATGATTGATGGAGTGAGTTCCATCCTTTGGAGTTGTATGTTGCATGTTTTAAGTTGAGTAATAATTTGACTAATGAGGCCACAATTATGGAATGCCTAGGCAAGGTAAGTGAAACAAATTGAGAATAATGGATGACTTAAGTTCCATGATAAAGATAAATTGAAACAGATTGTTTTATGAATATGACTAGAAAGAGTAAAAGATAGAAAACGAAAATGTTTGTCTATCTGATTGTTTGAAACTGACGTGGGAGGTGGAACTTGGTCTGCTAGCGATCAAGGGAAACCGAACACAAATTGGGGTGGAAGGATAGTTTAACACTGATGCTGATCACATCAGGGTTAGATGATTCCTGAAGCTCCCTATAAGTGGTCACAAGTAATCACGCTAAGAAAAGATACAGCTACTATAAATTTGATTTGGAGTTGTGTGATGTTTTAAAAAGAATTTTCAAACTGATTTTGAAAAAGAATTTCCTTCAAGTATGAAGATGGAAATGAAACTGGTTTTGAAACCGCTATCACCCGCCGATGGCTGTGGCCTTAAGTCTTGATGACCGGTAGAACGGTGGGCGTGTACTGGTTTTGAAACCATTGCACCGTACGTGCGGCGGTCCTAAGTGACCGGTTGGGGCGGTGTCAGTGTGTGATTTTTCCAAAGGCAGCAGGACGGGGAGAGTACCCTGAGATGTTCCTGTGTTGAGTGAGTCAACCAGAGTGCCTGAGGATATGTATATGTGTAATGTTTTGATCAGAACCGAAGGGACCGTGGGCCAGAGAGAGTAAGTGCCCATTTGTCATGAAACGGCCGTGAACCAGAAAGAGTAAGTGTTCAACGTGACCGGTACCTGAGGGATCAGTAGTATATCACTCAACATGGATTCGAGGACTGTAGTGCCTTCTTGTCTTTGGACCGATTCCATGGAGAGAGAACAAAAAGTATTTTTGATTGCTATACATGCTGTGATATGTGTGTGGTATGTGTAGTATGAAATGAGACTGACTTGTGGAGTCAGTAGGGTTATACATGTATTATAACCTTGGCATAGTACGCCATGAGAGTAACCATCTAGATTCACCAACTTTGAGGACAAAGTTCCTAAGGGGGGTAGATTGTAATACCCCGGATCTAAAAATGGTGATTAAATTACTCTAATAAAATTATTAAGGGCCTAATGGTGCCTAAAGAGTATTGGTAAAGGAAATAAAACCAAAAGAAAAGAGAAAACGCTTGAAAAGCGAAAAACGCTAAAATGCGCGTTAAATGAGTATAAGAGATACATGATCTCGAGAGGGTCCGAGATGGATTCCTAAGGCTTAGTTAGGCCTAATAAGTATACGGGAATGATTCCCGAAGAAAACGGATCCAAATAATGGATTAAAACGCTAATTAAGCATAAAAGCACGTTTTTCGAGAAAACCCGAAAACGTGACTTTAAGTGGTCAAATGGACCCGTAAAAATTATAGTTGATTAAATAACTATAATTAAGTATTAATGGAAGCTTAATAACCATTAAAATTAATTAAACGAGAAAATTCCGGAAAAACGGACCCGGTAAGTGAATAGTGTCATAACCGGGAGATAAAACGCGTTTAATTCGAAAAACGGGGAAAACGCTCCAGCTCACTAATAATGTGGGACCGGTTTTAATATACACACACACACACTTACTTAAACAATTAGCTAGTTTATTAAGTCACTAGATGACAAATAAATAAAGTGAGGAGGGAATAGTTAAAAGGGGGGTTAGTGATTCTCTCACCTCCATTCTCCTTAGCAGCCACGTTTTTCCTCCTCCTCTCTGCATATCTTCTTCTTCCTCTGCCTATTTCCGATTTGAGAAGAAACAAAGCAGCCACCACCTCCTTCCTCCATTATCTCACTCATTTCTTCACCAAATCACACAAAAACACCACCGTTGAATTCCTCTCGTCAAGGGCTACGTTTTCCACCCTTCGAAAGCTTGGAACCTCCATCTTCACCTCCATGGCAGTTTGGCCTCTTGAAGCTTAAAGGTGTGCTTTGGACTCCCCATCATCACCTTAATGTTTTAAGGTAACAATATAATCAAGAGTTCCATCCTTTCCTAGTTTGTTCTTGCAAAATCAAAAAAAAAACCCACGTTGGATTTTTCTCCATTTCAGCCGATTCTCCATGCCTTTGTGGGGTGTTGGAAATTCCATTATTTGATTGCCAAGCTCTCCTTTTGGACACTCTAAGGTAATGTCAAAGTTAAGCCTTAAAAACTAGCTCTTAAATACTAGTTTTGTAAGGAGGGTTTGGATTAATAAGTTTGACATATGTGTGTGGGGATATGATTGTAGTTGGCAATCTATGCCCCTTTGTTTTGATGTGGAAACATGAAGAGAAAGAGGGAACAAGAGAAAGAGGAAGAAGAGGGAGAAAACCGAAAAGGAGCAAGGTAAGAAGCTTACCTTGAGCTAGTTTTATGTGACTTGTGAGTTAAATGATAGGTTGAATTAAGGACCTTGAATTGTGGTGGTCATGATACTATAATGTTGTTTGTTGAGTGGGAATGAGAATGTTTTAATGTGGTTTATGTGTGCAAATAAATCTAGAAACCAAGCTAGTGTACATATGTGAGCAAATGGGAATCAAATGTGTTGTAGTTGTTGGTGCCTCATTAAACAGGGGTGAAGAAGTGATTGTGTGTTTATATGGTGTGGTGTGAATGCATAGAAAGTAGGCAAGTGCTGTCAAAATTCGTTTAGGAGAGTATGGACTTGGGTGCTACATTAAGAGGTGATTGAAATGCCTTGGAAGTTTTGGAAAAGGATGAGAGTTTAAGGTTTAAGAGTTAGTCGTGGAACTTGGTATGTGGTGTGCATTATCTTAGAAGTTTTGGAATGGCCAAATGAAGAGAGAACAATAATGCAAGTGTCAAGAGAGGTTAGGAAATGCACAAGTGTGCATTAGTGCAAAAGGAGAATGCAAAATGTGAATTGAGCAAGAGTTTGAGTAGGTTTGAGCCTATGATTGAGGTTTTAGAGCATGTTTTAAGGTGATTAAACATGTGTAAAACTTGTGGAAAGTTTATGGAAAGATTAAGGGTGGTTTAAGGATTGATTTGGAGTGGAAAAATCAAGTTTGGAGCAGGTTTTAGCAGGGTCCGGGACTAGTCCATGGACAAGGACCCGGACCACACCTATTTTATGTCGAGAGTGAACAACCATGTTGGTCCGGGACTTGGGATAGGGACAAGGTCCCGGACCATGGTAGAAAAACCACCCGAGAGTTACAACCAGCTTTGGTCCGGGACTTAGGGTAAGGACCAAGTCCCGGACCACCCCCAGAAACCTACAGAGAGTGTTTTAAAGGGTTTAAATGATGGGGGATTGAATGTTAATGATGTTATAAGATGTTAAGGCCTTGTTTGGTGAGATGTAAAGGCCCTAGGAAGTGTTAGAAAGTGTTAGAAGTGTTGAGAAGTGAGAGCTTAAAGTAACAAAAGTGAAACCGAGATAACGGGATAACGGGGTACTACGGGAATAACATTTAATTATGTTCCGTATGAGTTTAGTATTAACAATAATGTTTGAAACATTATCAGAGGATCGTGTGACCCGAGCAAGGTGAGATGACACGGTAAAAGTAAAATCCCGGTGAAAGGTATGATTTTCTCATGCCCCGTATGCTAACCGAGTTACTCTGATTTGTGTGTTTGTGTGCCGGCTTAATCAAGATTAAGGCATGAAAATAATCCCTTGTTTGATTATGCATGCATTGTTGTATGTTGTGTGAGCTAACACACTTGTATGCCGGTGTGGTCTAACGTAGTGCATAGACCGACTCTTAGTGAGTATTGATTGACTAGAAACCCGTTGAACGGGTAGTCACATAACCAATGGAAGTATGCAAACACACATAAACTATTGATTTAAGTGTAATGATAACGCAAACATATAAACTCCCTAGAATGTGAGGAGATGTACGGGTTGAGTAAATACCCGATAACGGTTAGGAAACCTTATTGCAACAATCCACGAAATAAATATGAGTGGAGGGATAAACGAACCTCCATCGAGAGGATCGAAGTTAGTCCAATAATGTAAACATATAAGAAAGGTAAAAGAGACCTAAGGGACTATGTGACTCCCTTGAGACACGGTCGACCTCTTATATGAGGATTTTACCCGGTATAAGAAAATATCCTAATGTATAAGCATATGATTGTGAGGGTAACCCTTAAACCTAAGATTACCCGAATTTAAGTAAAGTTCCCAAAGTCATTAGAAACATCGAGAATGATGCTTCTAAACTAATATACATGATATTATTATAACTCCGAAGAGGAGTGTATGGGAACGAGAGTAGTCCGAGAGTAGTCGGACCTAAGTAAAAGAGATAGGAACTAAGAGAGAGTTCCGTGAGCTAGTTGAACCTTCCCACCATGCTAGACCCAGAGTAGGGTCGAAACCGGGGAAGTAAGACTATGCTAGAGAGCCATGAGTTTTGGCTTAAGTATGTATAAGAGTAACAAGCGTGATGTAGGAGACCTGTAGTGTCTCGAGAATCTACAAGAGCTTGAGTATGAATAACCCAAGAGAAAGGGGTGAGTATATGTATGAGTAACCCGAGAGAATGGGTAAGTATAAGAATGAGTAGCCCAAGAGAATGGGTGTGTATACGAATAAGTAACCCGAGAGAGCGGGTGAGGTATTGAATAAGTAAACAAGGCATAGTGAGGAATAACCCTCAATGCCTAAGAGTAACCAGTTACCACTAACAACATTGTTATGTTAGTTAGGAATCGTGTTCCGTGATTGGATGTAGATTCCTTGTGTGATATACATATATATTGTATTGCCATGATGCATGTTGTTTGATTAAAATGAACTCCATGTATATCCGACCCAAAGTAGTCGGCGTACCGCGGTTAGCACGCGGTATATGCGAATTTCATATTCAGCGTAAGCTGACCCCCTAGGGGGAACGTTTTTAGTGTGCAGGTACTTGAAGCTGACCACCGTTCGAGAGAGTAGGACGGGGACTGCTGTGAGCATGGGTAGTTAGATTGTAATTACTTATGCGTTTTGAATGAGGTGTAAGTCCGAGTGTGTGATCGCATCCGTATATTGTAGACTCGGTATAGTAGAGATATGAATTGAGTATTGTATTTGTATGAAGTACTCGGTTGTTCCAGTTCATCAGACCGTTACGGTATGTAAGAAAGGCCTGGTTAGCCACATGGGTGGCTAACGGCGTTGTTTCACCCCTCGTTGTAATTAGAGTTCCGCTGCGTGAGTAGGAGTAATTAGTAACAGTTTAAGAGGTAATGACGAGATTAACGGTTGGGGTGTTACAGTATCACTTATTATATTGTATCATTCTCCCACCATCCACTATAATACAATGTATTATATGATCCATTTATCTTTAGCAAATAATATTTGCATCCAAAATTCATAACTTATAGTTCGTAACTATATTTTTTTTAAATAACCACCACCATTAAATCATATGGTTTTCAACCAAAATATATATATCCACCTTATATACATTATTCTTGTGTATGTATATATTATTACCACGTAGGTAATTCTCAAGAGTTTCATAAACTCTTATATTTTATGTTACATTTTATCATCTTTTATTAGATGATTATTCCCATTAGTTGTATTATATTATACAACCTATATTAAGATTATTATCCTAATATTATGTAACATTTTATGTTGTATATTTACAACTCCTAAGGTTTATTCCATAAACACCTTAGTTTATAAATCCCATTTATTTATAGTTTGTCACATTCTTTGATGTGAATATCCTTACTCATATTAATTCCACCTAAACCATATAATTGTTATAACATTTATAACATTATAGACCTTAGTCTAAAATTCATTTTCCAAACTTTATCAATTCGGTAAAGCCCTTGAATTTATTTAAATTCTATTTTAACCACATAACATTATGTAATGCTATTCCATATGCTAATATCATTTGACATGATATTCTTATTTCCTTTAATTAATAACCTATGGTTTTTATACCAAACTATTTATTATTGCCACATGGGCACCATATCAAAACCATATTCTTTTACATAAACCATAGTTTCCTTTATCTACAAAATCACCCCTTAATTTATACCATGTTATATATTCCATTTAATATAACATTTCTAACTTATAAAAAGGGTATAACCTATGGTTATTTTTTGTAACTTTCGAACAGCCCTTGTGCTATTCTATAATTGCCATTCGGCCCTATTTATAACACATAGTTTCATAATTCATTAAAACTATATATTATACATATATCTTAATAAACACTCTTATATTATTCTAAAAATCATCAAATTTCTCCAAAGGGTTATTATTACCTTTATTAACCCATATATAATCGGTATTTACTATACCACCTCCTATATTTCTCCAAAGTGTCATAATGACATAATAACTATATATTATACATATATAGTTTATTTTAATTCCAAAAACATTCCAATAAATTCCTAAAAATTCCTAATAGCCCATGGGTGTTTAAAATACCATTGTACACCCTTTATTTTCGGTAATAACATATTTACCACATATGTTATAAAAATATTACCATAAGATACTTATCTTATTATACAACCTTAAATAAGTTATTTAACTTATCTATTTTGGTCAAAACCTAGCATATGGTCAAGGTTGACCACCTTAATATTTCCTTGACCACCAATTCCTTGTAATTACGGTTTTAACCCCTAAGTTTCCAAAATTCACCATTTAACCCCAAAACTTTATAAAATCTTATAAACTTTATTTTAACTCCTTTTTACCACTAATTTTCGGCCTTATTTTTATAAAGCCCTTAAATTTAATTTAATTACACCTAATACCCCATTTATTGTCGGTAATGCATTTATACTACTTAAACTTAATTAAAAGCTTGTAAATGCATAAATAAAATGGCCTAAATACATGGCCTTATTACAAACATTGGCTTGCAAAATAAATTACACATAAATGTCCCAAAAACACTTATAAATTTCGGCCTCACCATATAATTTTCATTTATTTACCAAACTTCCACATAATGTCTTAAATTTGACATTTATGCTTGTTTAATTAGTTATAAAATTTATTAAACCATTCCTTAAACATTTTAAGGTCAAACAAGACCTTATTTTAATCATTCACTCACGGCAATTAGTATACACACACTTAAACTTGTGTTAATGTATCAAGTTAAGGTTTTAAGTGATTTATACCTTGATTTAGCTTAGGTAAAGCCTTGTTTGGGTTCGCCACCTTAAGGAGAAATTCTCCACAGCTTGTTTTACATGTTTTCAAACAGAAAACAAGGCCTAGTTAGTCTCCAAGCAAGATCTAACCATAAGAAGTAATTTAAGTCATGAAAATCATGGATTTTTACCTTAGATCTTCAAGCTTGATATAGATCTACTTTGGCCCTATTTTTCCAGAAGAGAAAGAGTATCAAAACACTCTCAAGAACAAGGTATAAAACCATGGGTGAATTAGCTTGGAAGATAGCTAAGTTTTACCTTGTTTAAGATGCCAAAAATGGTGTTTTTGGCTTGGATCTAGCTACTCCTTGTAGATCTTGGTATACCAACTGAATCTACATGAAAAGGAGAAGAAAATAAGGCTAAGGAATAGCTAGACAACAACAAGCTGCCTTGTTATTAGGTTTTACCTTGGAAAAATGCCTTAAAAGAGAGTATTTCCTTTGGATCTCGGCCACCCTTGCTCCAAATGGCTAACCAACTGATTGAACATGTAAATATGAAGATTATGAGTGTATAAACTCATAAAAATCAGAGGAAGAAAATCGGATGACTTGTAGAGAAGCTTAAGGTATGTTTTTACCTTAAAATGAGATTTTGAGAAACTTTGGTCTCTTATCTTGCTTCAACCGAGTTTAGCTCTTGTTCTAACCTTATAACACTGAGAATAAGCCATAGGAGTTGATGAGCCACGAAATCTAAGCATAGGTGGTGAAGAGATGAAGAAAAAGAGCCAAAAACAAGCCTTAAACCATTAATTCGAAGCTTAGAAGTTAGGTTTACCTTCCCAACTGAAGAAGTTCGGTTGAGAGAGCTTGGGAGAGCTTGGAGGAGCTGCTTAATCGAATTGAATGCAGCTAGGAGAGAGAGAGAGTGACTAGAATTGGTATTATTAGGTTGAAAATGTGCTTTAGATTAGTTTATTGTCTAATAATTGAAGGTGACTCATCAAGGGGATAAGGAGGGAGCAAGGAGCTGGCTGATTGAAGAAAGGAGAGGCTCCTCACACGTTTTTCCAGCTGGAGAATTCAAATAATGGAGCTAGTGGAGTGTATAAACTAATAAAAGGCAAAAAGTAAGCCTTAATTAAGGGAACAAGTGGAGTCTTGTTTATTAAGCTAGCAAGTGATGAAATTTGACTCCCCCAGCCTGTGTATGTCGACCTCATGTGGTCCAAGGGGTCAAACTTTGACCTCTTGACCATTCTTAGTCAATGTTGACTCAAGCGGGCCCCCTTTTAGGGTTTTATTAATTTTTTAATATTAAATTTGTAAAAATTTGTAAATTTCTGGAATTAAATTCCTTACATGTTATAATATGATATTTTATCATATTTAAAGGTATTTATAACCTTTTAGCCCAATTAAAACCAATTTAGAAGACAATTACACAAAAACGTGCTTTAAAGAGTTTTAGCGCACATTTTGTGTCTCAAGGAGTTTCTGAGCTTGGTTTTCTTTGACAATGGTTTTGTTGTGTTCCTTACATGATATTTGATCATGGTATCCAATTTTATATCATTTAGAGGTCATTAGACCTTTAAGGTATTCTTAGAGCACATTTTTGCCCTTTTTGACCTTGAAGCCTGAAAGTGCTTGTTCTTTGTGTTGGAGTGTTGTCCAACGATTGTAATGTGTTTAGTAATGTGTTAATAATCTTAGGACAAATTTTTAGGTCCTAAGTAGTTCATTTGGGTATTTATTTACCCTAAACAGTCAAAGGGTGCAACATCTTGTTTTGTGTTGACCACTGTTGTTCTCAGTTGACTTTTAAGGCATGTTTAGGCCTTAATTAATGTAATTAAATATTTAATCCATATTTAATAAGTTTGGGGTATTTCAAGACAGGTGGGTCACAGAACTACTGTAATAATTTGGACTCAAATTTCGTCTTGTAATATGTTATGTAACTTAGTTGTGATTCAAGATGTTCAATAAATGACTGTTAAGCTATTTGAAATGTCGATTTGCATTTTTTTCAAGGAAAAAAGGTCGCCCCAACACATTCCAACGTATTCCGGATAGTTCAGTGAAAAAAAAATTGTACTGCAGTTAGTAAAAATAAATGACAGTTAAAGTTATTTCGGATGTTTTATTTTATTTTTTCAAGAGAAGAAGGTGCCCCAACACATTGCAACGTATTTCGGATAGTTTGGCAAAAAAAAGCACTAGTGGAAAAAATCTTTTATAATACGCCATTTATAATATATAAGGGTGTTAGAAACCTTTTTACAACTCAGTTCAGTAATATAACCGTGTTATATGTTTGATTTCTACCGGCAATATTACTTTTTAATACCATTTTTAACATAGTTCTCGTGAACCGTGTTATTAAATAGGTTTATAACCCGGTGTTTGCTTACCCGTGTTGTATATCTTAAAAAGAAAACACATTACGGGTGCGACCATACCAACACTAATGCACCGAATCCCATCAGAACTCTGAAGTTAAACGTACTTGAGCAAGAGTAGTACCAGGCTTGGTAAACGGTGTTGTAAAATACAATTAATATTCTAGTATTCTACCCCATGTTTATTTCTCTCTTTTGTTTATTCCTCAACATGGCTACGCTGCCTAGGCGATTTCTCCTCTTCTCTCGTCTTGTCTAGTCTCCACCACCGCCAAAACTCTACGGCAAGTCTTCTGCCTCATTGCTCCGACACTCGCTCCTTCACCGTCGTTTTTTTCTCCTTTGCTCTACTGCTCCGACAGCCACTCCTCCCCCTCGTGAATTTCCCTTCCGCTTCAAAGCTTCTCCTTGTCACCTCCACATCTCCTCCTTCGCCGTGGTGTCAATAGTGGCTCGTACTTTGGAGTTTGGTCGACCTCTCTTCTGCGGCCTTGACGGGAATTTCACCGACATAGATACAAGCCATCGTTACCTAGGTGCTAATATGGCGCAAACTAGGCATTGCAGTAGGTTCGGAAGGTATGTTCCCATTGACTTCTCTCCTAATTTGGAAAGCTAATTGCGATTAAGGTGGTGCCTTTTATGGTTCGATTCTACTATGCTTGTTGTTCAATGCCTTTGAGGAAGACATGGATGCAATCTAGAACTTTGTTAATCTGTCAGATGCTTGTTATTAGTTTTTGATCGAAATCAATCTTTTAGTTGCTGCCTGAAATCTGTACATGAGGAAGTGGATATTTGTTTTGTGAGCATTAATACAAAAGTTAATATTGATGCTCTGCTAATTGTTTCTTACTGGTTGGAATTTTTTTGCGGATTCATTATGGGTTATGACCAGTAGCGGACCCAGAAATTTTGTTTAGGGGGGGCAAAAAATTTTTTTGACACTTTCATTCTTTAAAATTTTATAATATGTTGTATTTTTACAAAATTTATAAGAGTATTTGACAAATTTTCAAAATTTTCGGGGGGGCAAGTGCCCCCCGCCCCTCCCCTGCGTCCGCCCCTGGTTATGACAAATGGTCAAGCCAACAGCTTTCATGTCAATCAGAAGGAGCACAACTAATGATTGGCAATATGTTTCTGCCACTGATGCTTAAAGGGTTGGAGAAAATTCAGGTTATGAATCATTTTTGGTTACTCACTAAGTACAGGTTAATAATTAGGGATGTTATATAAATGAACGTCATTTGTTGCTTGTTTGCGGTAGGGTTAGAACCACTTCAGTGTAATATATACTTTAGATTGTAACTTAGAGAAAATTTTCTAGGTTTTCCAGTTGCAGATTTTATTATATTAAGTATGGATTAGAATCACTTTCTTGAACTCTATCAAATCTTAGATTTAACGATGATGTAGGAATATTTATGCTCTATTTCTTGTCTGATTGGTTCAGCCTTATTACATAAATCAACCTTTTGTTATATTTTTGTACTTACTATAAACCATATGTATAAGTCCATAAATATCTCTTCCATGATTCAGGTTTTGTGACTGCTTTAAAATGTATTTGTTTGCTGCTTAAAAGTTTGAAGCATTTATGACTTGCAAGTTTGAGAATGGCTGAAAGATCATGAGAGAGATATTTAATACAATATTTTCTCGTTGTAGGAGAGGGCAAGGGAAATGGTGTACATTCAAACTGAACTGAGCATGTATGTTAATCATGTCCGATGAAATTTGACAGCACGCTTAGACTAGTTGCGGTTACGAACTAGTGGTTATTTAGCTCTTATTCCTAGTGTGTATTGATCCTGAACGAGCTGGTCACTGATGGATTGCATTTTCTTTTGAATTTTTGTATTGCAAAAACAATTGTTTCCCTGTCAAATCTCGTGGCTTTGATCTGATTTGATAAGCTGATGTTAATTGATTAGTTTGTGTGTTTTCAGGGTGATTTCCCATTTTGACTGGCTGGTTCGATTTCTGGTCAGAGAAGTAAACTGTCTATCTTCGTTGGGTGAAACTGGTTGATTAATATTTGACCCACAACATCCTTATACGTTCATTATGTAATGTGTCCCTTGTTTATTTATAAAAAACTGCATGTATGAAATTGTAGATAGGTAAAATGAATTACTATTAGCTCATTCATGTTGATATCAGTGGGTTTGCTATTATAGTGCCAACAACACTACTGTATATACCTAAATCGTCCAAGAAGTTCTCCGTATTTTTTTAAAGGTCATTTAAAAGGGAAGAAAGATGGTTTGTGTTCTTGTTACTATATTAATTTATTAAATATGTGTGAGTATAAATGTGATATCTGGTTGATTAATTTGTACCCATGTATTGTGTATGTTCTCATTATTCTCCGCATGTTCACTGCAAACTGCTGCTGCTTTGATGGTCTAGTAAGAGCAACAACTGTGAGGTCTTGCTATTTTTTATTGGAAAATCTTTGACAAACTGTTGCTGCTTCTTTTTTTATTTGTATAAATCATACGTGAATGTGTAAACGTTGAAATGAAGATCCGAATGTATGTTGGTCTCCATTAAGATTAAATTTGGCAGCAACTATTTCCTTCTATTTTAGTATTATGATTTTGTAGTTTATCGTCTAGTTCATTTATATCTAGCACTGAGTTTAACTCGTTTCCTGAACTTTACAGGAAGAACGAATTCTTTGGCTTCATATTTCGAAAAGAGAGAAGATCTTCTCACTATGTATGCATGACCTATATTTTACACTATCTTGTAAAATACACAGGTTGGATTCTTCCTTGTACAATAGTTTCTTCTGCGCCAACACTTGGACAAGCTATATCATTTGTTCTCCATTGGGCTGTCAAACAATCAGATTACTACAAGTTCAAGTTTTCCCTCTCATGCAGTTTTTCCCTGCATTAGCATCCTTTTACCTTGCTGCTCTTTCTATTATAGAGACCACTTTTGTACAACATCGTCTTGCCTTGATCTTGTAACTAGAAACAAATTGCTTATGCTTAGAAATACATTATTTATGTGAAATACCCGAACTTAAATATAGTGATTAAAAAATATTCTAATCCGTATTTAAGAGCCTAATAATGATTAGGTAATACTGATGAGGAAAAATAAATCCAAAAGAAAGGAAGAAACGCTTAAAAATCGAAAAACGCTAAATAAGCGTTAAATAACCATAGGAGGTGTGAGACCTCGTTTAGCATATTTTATGGATTCCTAAGGCTTAATAAGGCCAAAATAATATATGGAAACAACTTCTGAAGAAAATGGATCCAAATAATGTATTAAAACGCTAATAGAGCTTTAGCGCACATTTTTCGAGAAAACCCGAAAACGTGACTTAGAGTGGTCAAACGAACCCGTAAAAATTATAAATCATTAAATAACAATAATTAAGCATTAATGGACGCTTAGTAACCAATAAAATTAAAGAAACGAGAAAATTCCAAAAACGGGCTCGGTTAGTGAATAGTACTGAAACCGGGTAAATTAACGAGCGTTTTCTGTAAAAGACGAAAAATGCTCCAGCTAGTAGTAATGTGAGGGACCGGTTTTTAATAGATAATAAGCTCCATCACACACACCTAATAAGCTAGAAAGGAATAAAAGAAAGAAAGAAAGAAAAGTAGAAAAGGACCTCACCCTCTCTCTCCTCCCTCACTTTCTCTTTTCCTTTTCTCTTTCCTCTCTTTCTTCTTTTCCTTTTCTCTTTCCTCTCTTTCTTCTTCCTTTACCGTTTTTTTCCTCCCTCTGGTGCAGCCAATTTCTTCCTCCTCCCATGGCTACTCCAACTTCAATCTCATGCTCTACCTTCATTTGAACTCCAAATGCAAAAATAATTGCATATTCTTACTCCTCTCATCATTCTCCACACTTCCCTCTTTTAAAAATTTCAAAATGAGGAAGTTCATATCCATGGGTTTTCCCCATTCAAAGAGGAAATAGCATCAATGGGTAACTTGGAGTCTCCTCTCTCCATTAAGGTAAAAATCTACATGAAAAACTCATGTTCTCTCCATCTTCCTTTGTAGCCGATTTTTACCCCTTTGTAATGCCCCATTTTCTCTCTCTTTTGAGCATCAATTCAACCTTGCAATGGTGGAGGAATCACCTTCTTAAACCAAGGGCTAAAACCCTTCCTAAAAACACCCCAAAGGTAAACCCTAGAATTTGTGTTTTAAACACTTCAATGAATTAGTATAAATCTAAGGGTTAGTATTTTAATTACACTTGTTTTTGTGTGCTTTGGGTGATGGGAATGGAGTTTGGCAACTCCATTCCCCACATGGCCGATTTGTGCAAGAAAGAGAGAAGGAGGATAATTGGAAAAGAAATGAAGGAATTATAAGCTCAATGTAAGGGCTCCTTCTTAATGCTAAAATTTTAATGCATTAGAGTAATGGGAATGGGTAAACTAATTAAAGAACCCAAAATATTGTATTAGTATTGTAGTATTGGAAGTTTGAGTATTTATGAGCTAGTATTTGAATTGTAGGCCTTAGAGCCAAATGCATTGTGTACGAGTATTGGTATTGCTATTTGATGGAGTATTGGTGTATTGAGATTTTTTTTGATATCTGGTAGGACCCTTGAATGGGTGTGGCTAGATTAGGAATGAATTTGGTGAGAATGGATATGTGTGGCTAAGTTAGAATTGTAGGTAAACTATGGCAAAATTTTAGTAGGAAAATGTGCATTTGTGGAAGACTTGGTGAATGGGAGAACCAAGGTGTGTATTGGAGTTAATAGAGATGTTTAGTAACTATGAAATGGTAGTTGTAGTATAGGGATGAAAGGGTATAAAATCTGTAGCAAGAAGTGTAGTAATGCATTGTAAAAGCAAGGAAGAACTAGTGTGCAAGATTTAGTAAAATGAGTGTTGGACTAGGGTATAGAAAGTGTAGTTGCTTGAGAATAAATTGGAATGGTAAATGGAATTAGAACCAAGTGCAAAATGCAAGAGAGGTGTAGGAAATGCACAAGTGTGCAAAGTGTGAAAATGAGAATGGAAAATTTGTAGAAATTGAGCAAGAAGTTGAGTAGGTATCGGACCATGGATTTAAGGAGTTTTAGGGAGTGTTTAAGTGTGTTTAAACATGTACAAAACATGTGGAAAGACTATGGAATGATTGGAGGTGGATTAAGGGTTGATTAGGGGTTGAAAAATCCTCTTAGTACCAGTTTTTAGCAGGGTCCGGGACCTAGGATATGTACCAAGTCCCGAACCGCACTTAAAAACACCCTGAGAGCAAAAACTAGTATTGGTCCGGGACCTAGGTTTAGGACCAAGTCTCGGACCACAATGAAAAATAGGCCGAGAGTTACTTCAGTACATGGTCCGGGACCTTGGGTCCGGACCAAGTCCCAGACCACCCCCAAAAACTTGCAGAATGTGATTTTTAGGGTTTAAATGATGGGGGATTGATGGGTAATGGTTTTAGAAGTTGTTAAGGCCTTGTTTGGTGACCTTTAAAGGCCCTAAGAAGTGTAAACACATATGAGAAGTGATTAAACTAGTTGTAAGTTTAAGGACATTAAGTTAAAAAATAAACGGGATAACGGGGTAAGTACGGGAGTAGTAATTATGTATGCATTGTAATGCTTAGTATTAATGGAACCATTTGGCATGTAGCCGGAGGTTCGAGAATAAGACACGAGGAACGAGAGTGAACCAAAGGAACAAGGGAACACCCGGTAAAGTAAATTCCGGTAAAAGGTATGATTTCTTCATGCTCTGTATCCTAACCTGGTTACCCCGATTTGTGTGCTTATTTGATCACCTAAATAAGATAAATGCATGAATCGGACTTTATTGCACTTACTTGTGCTTGTTTTTATTGTTCTTGATATCTTTTTCTTGAACAAATAGTTTGTATAATTCATGAAATGAATGAATGAGAATGGATGTGTGTATGTACCTTGTAGTGTACTCGTGTAATGTATTGTACCATGAATGGATGTGGATGTAAGTATTGTTGTGTGGCTTGGATGTGTTGACTTCTACTAATTCCTAACTACCTAACTCCTAACGTAAGTATTGTGTAAATTGGAATGAGTAGAAGTCCGATATAGTTTCGGCACGCGTGAGGATGAGGAGACACAAGAGGTTGGATCCGATTCCTGGCTCTTAACCTTTTCCACGGCCCAAACCCCTTAAATGGGTAGCATCCTGGATTAGTGAGCCAAGTAAAGCCCGGTGGTGGGACGGTGTAGTCCCTGCCCGGAGGTCCCGACGACTTAACTTGAGTAAGTAGTAAGTAAGTAAAGTATTGTATGAGTAATGGTCTTGGCTGGTGTAAGTCATTGACCCCGAGTAAAAGAGTAACCTTCACCCGATTAACCCGGGTGGACAAATGGAGCTAACAAGTATTGTGTATGTACTGAGTATGCATATTTCGGGAAATGTAAGTAAGTACCGGTTGGCTTGTATGGTCTACCTTGTATGTATTGAAGTGCATGTATGTATTCCTTGTGTAGCATTGTAGCATTATGAATGAAGCATGTATGTATCTGTGTATTGTAAAATGAATCGCATGTATTCGACCAAGTGGTCGGCGTACCCTCGCTAGTACGCGGGGTATGCGGAAGTCATATGCAGCGTAAGCTGAGCCCCTAGGGGCAATGTTTTTATTGTACAGGTACCGCAAGCAGTTATGGTCGCAGTAAGAGACCGGTGGCCATGTTTAGATAGCTAGAAATGAATTGTAGTTAGTAAAGCATTGTACAAGGCTTGTAGCCTTAGATGTAGAAGTGTACCAAGGGGTACACCCTTATGTGTTGAAAGTATGTAGTTTGTGAGGAATGGGTAGTTGTAGACTCGTAGTGAGTATGTATAAACTTGAAGAATTATTGTATTGGATTTGGATCTTAGTAAACTCGGTGTATTGTATTATATTGTACTGTAACTTATGGAGTGTTGTATTGAATGGGAAGTTGTAGTACTTGATCGGTAATTGGAGAATGTATGTAATTGTGTAGCACTCGGATATTCCGGTCCATCAGACCGATGTTGTAAGTAGTAGTAAGCCTTGTTAGTCACGTGTGTTATGCCCCAGATTTTTTTTATTTCCTTTCTGATTCGCAAAGGGAGTTTGTGCTATTTTGTAATCTTATATTAGATTGTCTATGACATTCTTCTAATGTTAATATGTTAGCTTGAGGAAGGAGGGTTACAATTGTCTTCTTCCTTGTTGTTATTTATTAATTCCATAAGAGAGAGATTTATTAAACTATTTTATTCCCTCTCTCTCTTATTCTAATTCATGTTCAATTATTCCCCTTCCTTCATCTCTCTCATTGACGGTTCTCTCGACGTTCTCTATGCGTTCAAGTTCTCCTCCCTTTGCTCATTCTCTTCTTTGATTCACTCTCAATTATTAATCGCTAGAGATCCGCCAGAGGAATTCTGTTCGTCTGTCAATCGTCTGTCAGGTTTGGTTTGTAAGTTCCGGTTCTATTCTCCATTAAGTTTTCCCCTCTTTCTCTTCTGATTTTAACTCTAGAATTCTGGAATTGTTCGGTCTGAGGGTTCGTTGCTGCAAGTGGAGATTCGAGGAGGGCGTTTCGTAGAGTCCGCAGAGATAGCATTGCTACGGATGTGAGGTAGGTGGTAGATGGATTCGGTTGTGTATGTTCACCCACGGGGGTTTCATTTCGGTTTCTGTATGTGAATTCTTTGACTCTCTGATTGATGATGTTTTGGGTTGATTTTGGTGTGCGTTTGATGCGTTAAAACCCCGTGGAAATGTGTTTTCGATTGGCTATTTTGCTACTAAAAGTTATGTATGTTTTGTGGGGGATTTGTGGCTTGGTTCTGGCTGATTTCCGCAGGTGATTTTGCAGTTTTCGCAGTGTCCGAACATTGAAGTTCGGACATCATACGCCGGCAGATTTTCAGACTCTCGGTTTATGTCCGAACATGCAAGGTCGGACGCATGTTCAGACAGACTTCTGTTTTTGGCATAACTTCTTCGTCTGAGCTCCGTTTTGAGTGCCGTTTGCGGCGTTGGATTCCTCTTTTCGAGTACTATCTGTTTAAATACGTTTTAGCACATGTATATGTGTCATTTGATTTTAAAATCTTTGATAAGCCTTTGAACTCTTATTTGCTCTGAAAGTGAGTTTCAGCTTCTGACGTTGGTTTTGACTTTCATATTTCAGTGGTCTTTGCTTAAGGCTTCTGTTTCAGCTTGTGAATTCTGTTTTGATTGTATTAAACCTTGGGATTGGGTGTTAGCACTCAGTAACACCCTCTATTCTGTTTGATTAAGCTTATGCTTTCTGCTCTGGTTTGATAAAGAATTCTGTTCTATTCTGTATAAGGCTTTGATATGCTCTAAAAGCTTCTATTTTGGGACCTAGTATCTTGTATCTGAACCTTTGGATGGCTGGTTTAGCTATCTCGTAGCGCGCTATGTAGGATATCCTTCTGTTTCACGGGTGATGTTCCCCGTTCTGTTCACAGGTGTTCCACCTGTTCTGTTTACGAGTGAGGTTTCCTCGTTCTGTTCACGAGTTGTTACTCGTTCTGTCTGTATGCTTTGAATGCTAGTGTCCCACTTCTGTTTGGATTCCGTTCTGCTGTTTTGACAGACTGCTGTGTGCTTTCTGTCCTTTGGATACCTCTGTTTGTTTGTACTTACTGCTTCCGCCTGCTATGTCTGATTGCAAACTCAGATAGGCTGCTATGTGCTTCCTGTCTGTTGAGGATTTCTGATTTTGTAAGTGCTCTACTTCGTCTGCTCTATCTGTATTTGATTTGAGACAGTCTGCTGTGTGCTTACTGTCTTCTGCTAAGTTCTGGATTTTGCTAAGCTTCTGATTTTGCTAAGCTTCTGATTGTGTTTAAGCTTTTTGAGTTTGTTAAGCTTCTGATTTTGTCAAGCTTTCAGCTTCAGTTTACCTTATGCTATTAAGTGTATGTTTTGACCACCGCTTAGCTCCTTGTGTTTTAGACTTCTGTCTATTTGAAAGACTTCCGCTTTATCTCTGATTTTGCTCTGGCTAAGCGCTTTTGTATATGTATAAATATGTATGTTTAGTATCTGTTTTGAGCATGCTCAGCTGATGAAGTTTATCACCTGCTGAGCAATAGTTTTGCTCACCCCTATCTCCGTCTGATTTGCAGGTTTTAGTTCGTGCTTGGAGATTCAGTTTCAACTTTTTGTCTTGGCATTTGAGTTTTGTATTCAGCTTGTTTGGCCTTGGTGCCCAGTTGTAATTAGATTATGCTTTGTATTTCAGTCTGGCTTCCGCCTGTGTATTGTAAAGACATGTTGTAATCTTTTATTTGGTAATATATGAGCATTAGTTCTATTTTGGGGTTTCGATTGTGTAGCCTTGCGTGTCTTAGGTAATAAGCGCGCGGCGTGTAACGGTCTCTCAACCAGGGTGGTTTTGGGGTCGTTACAACGTGAGTGGCTAACGGCATTGTTTCACCCACCGTTGTGTAAGTATGTATCCGCTGCGTGAGAATGGACGTATGAAGAGATTGGACGGTAATGACGGTATTAGCGGTAGGGATGCTACAAAAAGTGGTATCAGAGCGAAGTATCGCTCTTATGACTGGAAATACCGAGTTTAGGAAATACCAAGTTAGGAATTAGAAGCTTAGGGCTAAGGGATGAGTTTTAGCATTAGAGAGATGCTAGTTAGGAACTCCCGGTGAGTACCGGATATAACATCAGACCCGCCCTCCACAAACCCACTGTATAACTTGGGGAACGCCAGAGAGAAGGAAAGTCCTCTCATACTCGGGAAAACCCGATCTGGCAGTAGTGAGATAATCCTACATGAGGAAAGAACCTGACATATAATAGGTTCCAAGAACCGGAAGACCCGGAGATGGTTCCCGGCCGAACAACAATACCCGCACTTAATAGCGGTTGAATGAGCACTCCAACCATAAAGAGGCTGCAACTTACAACAACATGGGGCGACATGCTCAACAGTCGCGAAACCTGACTAGTCAACCAGCAGCAGGAAAAGGAGCACTAAGCGTGCAACAAAGCGGAAAAAGAGCAGTAACGAGACCCGAGACACAAGACTACGGGACAGTAATACCTAAATAATACCGCCAACGGTATGCTAGCTGACTAAGGACAAAGTCAGGAGTGGTTAACTCCAAAACTACAACGCCAAAGAGGTTACAATACCTGGCCAACTTAGCTCAGACAGCTACAAGAACATTCACGTGATATAATCCGACAGGACTACGAAAGTGGTGCCTAAATAAGCTCAATCTCAATAACCACGGTAAACATGTGGAACGAGCAACAAGGAAAACACAAAATCAAGCAAATAGGGATCTCCAAGGATTGGAGAAGCGCCCCGATCAACGACAGTCATGTCAAGATCACTGAGCAGTCACTTAAAGGATCTAGTATCCCAAACATAGACCAATAAGATCAAGGGAAGAGCCAACAAGACTATCAAATACAAGTGGAAACCATACCAAGACCGGTATAGGATTACCCAAAAACCACCAGTACCACGCACTTGCCAGGGCAAGTGCAGTAAGAACAGGTATATGTAAAGGAACTCTAACACACCACAGGTACATAGTAATGTACCGTGACAGTAATGAAACGACTACAGGATCACACATCCTAAAAAATAAAAAACTGGAAGAATGGAACCTTGGAAAGGCCTAACGGCCCGACCACTGTATTAAGGACATACTAGTCAGCAAGAAGCTGGACTTGGTCAGGACCTCAAACATGGCTATGCCATGAAGGACTTCTTTAAACACCGAACTCCAATTTTAAAAACCAAAATTTTTCTTTCAAAACCACAAACCTCCTTTTAAAACCTTGGATTTTGAAACCAAACCAACAGAATTACGGTGAGCATCATAGAATGATGCAAGAGGAGTTGACCATATAATACTTCACCTAGGCGTGTGACGAGCACTACGAGAGTACCCAAATACGGGATATGGGATGACCGCACTTCGAAGGAGCTTGTGGGCTTGACAGATAGTCGGGTAAGTGGTAACGTATCAACAAGGTACCCCACGTATGTATACATGTAGTGCACGGAACACCGAAGTAGTCAACTCCGTTCCACGGACCATCAGTAAGTTCAAAGCAGGACAGCTGGACACACCAGCCGATCAAGGAGAAGGAACTCAGTTAAGTAATAAGTACAAGAACTCAGAGAATCCATCTGAAGATAAGGAATGAGGATTAGGAAGCGCAAAGAGCGCAGACTAATAAGTATGGACATTGGATATGTCTCAAGGACTACAAACAAATACATGACAGCTGGAAAGTATACCCAGCCTAAACACAGTAAGGCAAATGCCTAACGCGAACTCAACGATGCTCAACAAAACAGGATGGAGTTCCCAAGAGCGATCATAAGTTTACCACAAAGTATAATCCATCATCGAAGAGGATATCAAACCTAGTCTAAACACTAGGAGAAAGTATAAACAGTCTACCCAAGGACGGGAGACGTTATAACCCTAAGGGGGATAGCTCAAAGACAATACCACAAGGCGGTATAGCGGACACACATATCATAAACATTAGCCGAATGTAACGGCGTAACCTCACAACACCCAGGAGCGGTCCTTGAAAGGTGTCTGAGTTAATGTTGGGGTAAAAACCTAGCGGCAAGAATACCGGTCGATTATAGCAAGTTTCCTAGAAGTGTCCCTCCAGGTTATCGAATCCAGGGGAGGCAGCGTTTTAGTTTGATTAATATTTAAGATCAAAACAAAGTAAAATAACTCAAGTAACAGGGGGTTTTGTTTGTTGAATTACTAAGTACTGAAACAAACTGTAAATAAGAACAAGGATAATAAATGTAAGAGTAACAGTGAGCAAAACAATGATGTTTTTTTTTGAATTAATGAGAAGGGAAAATTCGGTTTACTATTCCTCCAATTTCTTCGGTTCCTTTTTCAGTGTGTTTACCAACATCTAGATTAAAATCCTAGATCAGAATTATTCCACGTTCGGTCTCCCGTTCGGTGGAATCTAATCAACAGCTAATAAATTTTAACTCTCGTTACAAATTTACTATTTGCTAACAGCTTTAAGAATAATCTAGTTTAATGATCAGTTAATATCTTAGAGGAATTACCATCTCTAAATTAACCGGTGTTGTTCCTGTTGTCTATTATCTACCGCAGTTCTCACTTATAAGCAGATAAACAGATAAAATCTAGTAATTGGCCAGATCACAAGATTTATAACGATAAGTAAGGAACAACACTTTAATCTGTTAAAATGGTAAATCACAAAGATAATGGAGCCTCAGAATTTGGATTACATAGCAAACCGAAATTTATGAAAACTACTCAGCCATGGAAACGAAAATACTGCAGCAATATGTAAATAACATTAAAGAAGAAAAGGGAGGAGAAACTCTGTTTTAAGGCTCGTTGATGGAGTCTCTGTGCACAACCAGCAGTTCCTCCGCTCGATCTCCAGCTGCTTGTGTTCCCGGTTTCTGTAGCCGTGTATGGTATTTAATGGAAATAGTGGTGTACGTGAGAGTGGAAATGGATAGTGGATGGAGGAGTGAATGGTGTGGTACGTGAATGGTGGTGGTGGAAATAATGGGATGAAGGTGATTAGTAGTAGTAGTAAAACTACTACGTACTAGATGGGTAGTACGTGAGAAGTGAGATGGGAATGGATGGAGAAGTGTAATGGGTGAGGAATGGAATGGTGTAAGAGAGGGAGGAGATATCCAATGGATGTTGTGTTATTTTTGCTCTCTGCAGAATTGTGTGTGGTGTATGATGAAAATGGTGATGGCTGGAACGTAAGAAAATGAGATGGAGATGGATGGAGAGTGTGAGATGCTTCTCTGCAGGATGTGTGTTTTGAATGAAGGAAATGAGTTCTATTTATAGCACTTGGGGATGAGTACGATGGTGCTCTGGTTGGTGGATGAAGCTGGAAAGGAAGGATTATTAAGCATGGGGCGGTGGTTTACGTGAGTGTTGTTGCTGGTTTCAGGGAAATTAGTGGAGGATGATTGAAAGTAGCAGTAGTGGTGGAACGACAGATAATGAGATTATGGGGCGGCGCAGTATAATAAGAAGAGAATTTATCTCTTCTTTTCAAGTTCGCGGCGCTACAGACCTCTGACTCAGCCGTTTGGTCCAGGACTTAGGTCCTGTATAAAGTCCCGGACCAGTTAAACAGGTCGAGATCCCTTCTTGTGTGGTCCGGGACTTAAGTTATGTATAAAGTCCCGGACCATGCTTGAAATCCAGTCGAGATATCTGCCTCATTGTGGTCCGGGACTTAGGCTGTGTATTAAGTCCCGGACCATGTCTGTATTTGATTCGAGATTTTGAGTCACAATGTGGTCCGGGACTTAGCTCCAGAATCAAGTCCCGGACCATGCTTGATTTTAATTCGAGAGTTTGTTGTCTTTGACTCAAATCTGCTTGTCTGATTTTCCATGTGTTCCAAGTGATGGGAATGTGTTTCTTTGATATTAAACCTGAAAAAGCACACAAAACCCATAACAGAAGACAATTGCAGCAAGAAGCATGGAAATGCTTATAAGACAGGAATTTAACAGTGAATAGCAACGAATTTGGTATCAAAAGATCCTTTAGAAATAGGTAAATTCCTGACTTATCAACATCCCCACACTTAATCTTTGCTTGTCCTCAAGCAATCACTGCAATCAGATCAGGATAAATGTACAAGGAAATCTAATGCAGAACAACAGTCATAAGAAACAACGATTAGTACTGCAAGTTTTCTTAAACAGTGAAGTTAAGAAGTTTGACAAATGCATGAGACTATCATCATAACTATTTAATCCAAACTTTGCTCAGGGCTTTACTTTCCTTTTTGCTTTCCACAATTCATTGGACGACAAGGGGCAAGAAGTAATGTCATGTTCCACATTACCTTTCATTGCCACATACTCATAATCAAGGAAGAATTTGCAATAAACTGTTTAGCATGAAAGAACTTTCCTTCCAATTTTTCTGAGTAAGCATTATTCATTTCATCCCCCCAGACTTTTCTCCCCATCCTTGTAGCAGTGTTGGGCCTTCTATCCCAGATCAGATGATCTTAGGTAGATGAGTGATGAGGCACTCCAAGGGCTTAATTACCGAATGGGAGAGGCCTGTTCCGGTTCAGAGTAGATTAGAGGAGTACCTTGCCTTTGTCCTTTCCTTCCATTCATTCCAAAACTTTCCCAAAGCCCCAAGTTAGTTCAAACAAAATAGTTACAAAAATGGTCTCACCTTTTTATTGAAGGAAATAAAGAATTTTAACCAAAAACTGACAATGCAAGCAGTCTAACCAAAGTTCTTGTGGCCGAAGCTCAGATTAAATTTCAGAGATATTTGCTACTTGTACGTTATTCTCAATCAATGCATCTGATCACAAATGAAAGCCAATTATGTTGAAATTTTTTTGTGGAGGGTCATCAAAGGTTAATGAAGAGAGAATTAGTAGTTTCAGGGAACAAAGAAAATAAGCAATAAACGCGTAGCCCCCCTTTACTACGAACCTCCCCACACTTAGAAATTAGCAATGCCCTCATTGCTACCAGAATATGATAATAGTGCAAAAGAAAGAATATAACTCCCCTGAAAATTGAGTGAAGAGGGCGTCCCCACACTTATGAAAAGGAACGGGAGACTCAAGGAGTGTTGGAAAAATTTCGGCAGAGTCTCCTTTGTATTCTTTCGATATCGCACACACAAAAGATGGCAATCCTGTTGAATATCACAAAGCAGCAGACAGCGTGTGGCAACAAAAGAGATTACGCAAAACCAAATATGCAGGGAGAACCAAAGTATCCCATCAAAAACAATCCAAATAGAAAAAGAAAGGTACTAGAAATAGCAACCTACAAATCTAAAAGACATCAAAATATCACAAAGGTCAACGTCAGCTGATAATCAAAAAGTGCAATAAAAGATAGATGGCCTGATGTAGGAGGGAGCAGGTGAGGTGTTGGAGCTAGGGATTTCAAATGTGAAGAATGAAGACGACCTGTTGTTCTGTGTTCTCGTTTTTTTTTTTCAAAGCTGTATGGGTCCGGGACCTAAGATATGGATGAGGTCCCGGACCACTGTGCAAAAACAGGTCGAGAGTTTCAAGCCTCTAGGTTCGGGACTCAAGTTCTGTATAAAGTCCCGGACCGCATCGATTTTTAGTTCGAGATTTGGACGCGCCTCTGGTCCGGGTCCTAAGTTTTGTAACAGGTTCTGGACCACCCCATGAATTCTGTTCGAGACTTACCTTCCCTTCTGGTCCGGGACTTGGGTCCTGTAACATGTCCCGGACCACTCTGTTTATTTCAACCGAAGAATTGCCTCAGTGTACTCTGTTTCTCCTCCTTCATCAAACCTACATTTTAACAAAATCAACCAAAGAAAAATAGCTAACAAAGGAATTAGAACAAGAAAAAAAAACGTGCATTAAAATGAAAATCAAGAGGATAGAAGAAAGAAGATTGGGTTGCCTCCCAATGAGCTGCCCGTCTTTTCGGTCTTTGGCTAGACCATGTTTTTGTTCTCTCAAGAATTTCCAGAAGATTTAGGTATCTTTGCAACCTGCTGACATGAACTCCGAGAAGCTTCCAAAACATTTTTAGAAGACCTGCCAGCATAAAACAGTAGCTGCTCACTTTCTGCATTCAAAGTGATCGTACCATGAGCAACTTCTATTCGAGCGTCGGCTGTTGCTAGGAAGGGTCTTCCAAGGATAATAGGGACCGTTGGATCTGTGGCCATGTCGAGTACGACAAAGTCGCAGGGGAAGTACAGATGCTCCACCTTGACCATCACATCCTTTGCTATTCCACAAGGGTAAACCATGGAGCGATCTGCTAACTGAAGCGTCATTCGTGTAGGCTGTAAGTCTCCAATTCCAAGCTTCTCAAATAAACTGTATGGCATGAGACTAATCGACGCTCCTAAATCAGCAAGACAGTGGTCGAAGTCAATGTCTCCTATTTTGCATGGAATTGTGAAGCTTCCAGGATCCTTGCATTTCTCTGGTAAGCGCTTCTGTATGATCGCTGAACAAGTCTCTGTGAGCTGAATAGTTCCTGATTCAACTAACTTTGCCTTATTGGATAAAAGCTTCCTTAAATACTTGGCATAGTTAGGTACCTTCGCAACTAAATCAACAAAGGGGATATCCACAGAGAGTTGACGAAGTAAAGTAAGAAACTTATCGAATTCACTATCCTCCTTGGAATGCTTGGTTCTGTTTGGAAATGGAATTGGGGGAGCAACTTCAACCGCCGGTGGTGTAGGTGAAGGAGATTTGGTAACTTCACAATTCCGCTCATTCTCCAGCACCGGTTGCTCTATGCTCACCTCAGGCTCGATAGCTTTATTTTTGCCACTTCTAGTAGTTACCTTCTTCGCGGTTTCCTTATCCTGCAAAGGACATTTGTTAGCCAAAATATCATCCACTAGTGTAGCATAATTTGGCATTAACTTAAGCATATCAGAAAAAGGGATATCTTTAGTTAATTTCTTAAAAATTTTAAGAAATTTTCCAAGCTGTTCATCAAGGTCCCTTTTCTTTAACCTGTCAGGAAAAGGAATAGATTCTTCAATTTTATGATTTGAAACAGAAGAGTAAGAAGGTTGAGTTTCAGGAGACTCCCTCTCCTTAGGTTTTTCAGAAACTTTAATGGAGTCCTTAGCCTCTTGTTGAACGGGTAAAACTGCAGCGACAAGTGGAGTATCTTCTTCCACAGTAAATACAGCTTTGGCATACTCTCTTGGATTCTGCTCTGACTGACTGGGCAAGGAACCCAAAGGACGCTGAGCCAATTGTTGCGATATCTGAGACAACTGAGTCTCGATATTTCTATTGAATGTCCTCTGGTCATTATTGAAGGTTCTCTGCTCCTGATTGAAGGTTTCCAGCTCATTAAACTTCTTCGTGCTAATCGAGATGAAATCATTCATTCTGGCCAGTACTTCTCCATGTTCGAGGATGATCCGGCACCGGAACTCAGTGTCTGCTGGTTCTGGATTGGTTTCTGGTATGTTTGATTATACTGCTGTGGCGGTCTCTGATTGAAGTTGTTGCTACCACCAGCTTGATAACGGTTCTGTTGCTGATATCCTTGATTGTTTGGGTTGTTGTAGAAGGTCCCTTGCCTGTTTCCCAGATAGTTTACCTCTTCATTTTGCTGAGAAGTACACTGGCACATGTTGGAACTTCTACCACAATACTCACACTGTGGGAAGGAATCGGTCACAACAGCGGCGCTTGACTGAGGGTTCATCATTGCACACATCTTCTCAAACTGCTTTGACATCGCTTCCATTTTGGCAGCCAGAAAAGTATTTGAATCTACTTCATAGACTCCAGCGGTTTTCTTCGGTGCAGCTTCTCCTGTTCTCGCACCTCCCCACTGATTGGATGCATTGGCAATGGTATCCAATAGTTCCTTGATTCTAGCTATTGGTAGCTCCATGAGGCTTCCTCCTGCACAAGTGTCTACCAACAAACGACTTGAATGATCCAAATCTTTATAAAAGGACTGTAAAATTACCTCCTCTCCCAAGCCATGGTGTGGTACTCTGCGCACAATCCCTTTGAAACGCTCCCATGCCTCGGATAATGTCTCTCCTGTGAACTGCTTAAAGTTGGTAATCTCTCCTCTCATGATCAGCATCCGAGAAGGAGGGAAATATTTTGCCAAGAATGCATTTGCTAACTCCGTCCAGGTGGTAATACTGTTTGGTGTCAATGAGTTTAGCCATTCTGCAGCTCTGTCCCTCAGGGAGAATGGGAAGAGAGTCAATCTAGCAACCTCTTGTGAAGCTGATGTAGAACAAGCTCCTACCAACCTCAGGAAAGTGGTGAGATGGACATTGGGATCTTCAGTGATTGTTCCGCTGAATTGAGGTGCATTCATGACCATAGTAACATAGTGCGTTTTGAACTGCCACTGCACTCCTGCTGGTAACGCAGGAATTACTATTGGTGAGGTAAGCCCTTCAACGCTTGGGCGGGTGTAATCCCTCATGTGCCTCTCTGGATTCTCCATATTGGTTCCTGAGGGGTTGTTTAGAATTTCTTCTTCAACAATTCCTTCTGTTGGTGAATCTTTTAGGAACACCTCCTGCTCAATTGGAGGATCCAGCACTAACCTCTTCCGAATCCTTCTTGTTACTCTTTCTATCTCTGGTTCGATTTCGAATTCAGGGTCTCCTCAGAACGAGTTTTGACCATAAACCAAGATCAGATGATAGTAATGCAGTTCTAAAGAACAAAATAAAATGAAAATACAAAGGAAAATAAAATTAAATAAGATAAAATTAAAATAAAAATCAAACTAAGCAACCGTGCCTCCCCGGCAACGGCGCCATTAACTTGTTGGGTAAAAACCTAACGGCAAGAATACCGGTCGATTATAGCAAGTTTTCCTAGAAGTGTCCCTCCAGGTTATCGAATCCAGGGGAGGCAGCGTTTTAGTTTAATTAATATTTAAGATCAAAACAAAGTAAAATAACTCAAGTAACAGGGGGTTTTGTTTGTTGAATTACTAAGTACTGAAGCAAACTGTAAATAAGAACAAGGTAATAAATGCAAGAGTAACAGTGAGCAAAACAATGATGTTTTTGAATTAATGAGAAGGGAAAATTCCGGTTTACTAATCCTCCAATTTCTTCGGTTCCTTTCTCAGTGTGTTTACCGACATCTAGATTAAAATCCTAGATCAGAATTATTCCACGTTCGGTCTCCCGCTCGGTGGAATCTAATTAACAGCTAATAAATTTTAACTCTCGTTACAAATTTACTAATTGCTAACAGCTTTAAGAATAATCCAGTTTAATGATCAGTTAATATCTTAGAGGAATTACCATCTCTAAATTAACCGGTGTTGTTCCTGTTGTCTGTTATCTACCGCAGTTCTCACTTGTAAGCAGATAAACAGAAAATCCAGTAATTGGCCAAGATCACAAGATTATAACGATAAGTAAGGAACAACACTTTAATCTGTTAAAATGGTAAATCACAAAGATAATGGAGCCTCAGAATTTGGATTACATAGCAAACCGAAATTTATGAAAACTACTCAGCCATGGAAACGAAAATACTGCAGCAATATGTAAATAACATTAAAGAAGAAAAGGGAGGAGAAACTCTGTTTTAAGGCTCGTTGATGGAGTCTCTGTGCACAACCAGCAGTTCCTCCGCTCGATCTCCAGCTGCTTGTGTATTCCCGGTTTCTGTAGCCGTGTATGGTATTTAATGGAAATAGTGGTGTACGTGAGAGTGGAAATGGATAGTGGATGGAGGAGTAAATGGTGTGGTACGTGAATGGTGGTGGTGGAAATAATGGGATGAAGGTGATTAGTAGTAGTAGTAAAACTACTACGTACTAGATGGGTAGTACGTGAGAAGTGAGATGGGAATGGATGGAGAAGTGTAATGGTGAGGAGGAATGGTGTAAGAGAGGGAGGAGATATCCAATGGATGTTGTGTTATTTTTGCTCTCTGCAGAATTTGTGTGGTGTATGATGAAAATGGTGATGGCTGGAACGTAAGAAAATGAGATGGAGATGGATGGAGAGTGTGAGATGCTTCTCTGCAGGATGTGTGTTTTGAATGAAGGAAATGAGTTCTATTTATAGCACTTGGGGATGAGTACGATGGTGCTCTGGTTGGTGGATGAAGCTGGAAAGGAAGGATTATTAAGCATGGGGCGGTGGTTTACGTGAGTGTTTGTTGCTGGTTTCAGGGAAATTAGTGGAGGATGATTGAAAGTAGCAGTAAGTAGTGGTGGAACGACAGATAATGAGATTATGGGGCGGCGCAGTATAATAAGAAGAGAATTTATCTCTTTTCAAGTTCGCGGCGCTACAGACCTCTGACTCAGCCGTTTGGTCCGGGACTTAGGTCCTGTATAAGTCCCGGACCATAGTGTCAAAACAGGTCGAGACTTGCGTTCTTGTGTGGTCCGGGACTTAAGTTATGTATAAAGTCCCGGACCATGCTTGAAATCCAGTCGAGATATCTGCCCTCATTGTGGTCCGGGACTTAGGCTGTGTATTAAGTCCCGGACCATGTCTGTATTGATTCGAGATTTGAGTCACAATGTGGTCCGGGACTTAGCTCCAGAATCAAGTCCCGGACCATGCTTGATTTTAATTCGAGAGTTTGTTGTCTTGACTCAAATCTGCTTGTCTGATTTTTCATGTGTTCCAAGTGATGGGAATGTTTCTTTGATATTAGAAACCTGAAAAAGCACAAAAACCCATAACAGAAGACAATTGCAGCAAGAAGCATGGAAATGCTTATAAGACAGGAATTTAACAGTGAATAGCAACGAATTTGGTATCAAAAGATCCTTTAGAAATAGGTAAATTCCTGACTTATCAGTTAACAATAGCCGAACAAAGCGTTATGATAAGAGCACGGAAGCTTGAACGAACATTCGGTTAGGACACCGAAGCGATTTCACTTAATAGGAAATACCCTAAATTGCACAAAGGCACCGATTAGCATCAGATTGCCTAAAGGGTCTCCTATGAACGGAAGCGTGATGCCACGGCTTACCATGGGGCCCAGAAATACCTCCAACCTATGGGGTATACAAGGAGTGGAAACATGTATAAGCAGGTTGCAAAGAGCATAGCTTGCAGCAATAAGGCTCAGAAGCCATAAACCAACTACGTTACGTAAACTTAAACGGTTGCAAAACCCACACCATATAATAACAAGACTTGCAAGAGATATTGCTTCATACGACAAATAGAGCGATAACTGAACCATCCAATTGGAGCTCAACATAATGAGTGGCTTGGAGTAATGGCTACCTCAGTGTCATCAGTCTAGTATACAGTTGACAAGTTTTAATTTCCCTTCATGCCTTCTGTAGAAATGGTAACATAGAGGCATAGGAATCGTGATAACGCCAACATTGGCCTAGTCCACACTTGGACACTACGGAAACCCGAGGAAAAGTACCTCTCATTAAACAATGACCATCAATGCGGTAATGATGTGAACCCTTAGAAAAGGCTTCCATCTACCAAAACAACAAAGTATGTGCATATAGATATTGCCAAGAGGCGATTGAACAAGGAATCAAGATTTCCAAATCATTACGACTTAAAGGAGTAAGTATACTCCTTATGCATCCAAGCATGTGGTTAACCATTGTATGAATACTAACACAGAAACCTTGTCATGAGACTTATGAGTGGAAATAAACCTCTCAACAAGAACTTTCATTTACCAATGATAGAATGCTCTCCAATTGGAGAACGGGACCAGAAAACCCTTGAAGTTTCTTGGGATGTCCCGGTGATGTACATACAAAAATAAAACTGCACAGCTAGAGCCTATCACCAGTGCTCAGAACTGGGAAGATAGTAATTGTCAAAAACAACCAATGTGAATGCACATTGGGCACCACGAATGACCAACGCTCAAGAGAGCTTGTAACCCGGTAAATTATTTCATCCCTTGTCAACCAAGATACTTGGTAAATTGCATCATAAATGATGAAGTAATGTGAGGTAAGATAACCTACACATGGAACCTAAATCGAAATAAAACATCCCCACATTAGGAAGATAATAACACTACGGTATGCTACGACAACCGTCATACACACGAACAGAGGAAACCCTCGGTGTACTCACACCATAAGGACATGGTGCCAACGACAATGGCAATGAATAAAGGTAAACTACCACAGTAACAGAAACCGTAAGAGCGATGTTGTATGATGAGTAAGAATACGGTGCGCAACAAGCGACCGCTATGAGGAAGTAGTTAGCCAATGACACGAAGTTTCAGTATGAGAAGACAAGTAGACATATTCATTCCTATCACATAAGTGACTTACTGCCGAGCGTTTACGCCTCTGCACTCTGTATGACTGAGTGTTTTGGTATAGCACTTGCGTAGTAATGATCGAGTGGGATAGCTAGGAATATGGGAAAGAGGACGATTATAGTAAAAACAGAAGGAAACTTAAGAAAGTCACTAGGACCGACGCATAGAAATGCAAGGTTATACAAGTAAAGAACACTTGTACTGAACCAGAAGAACTGGTATAATTCAGAAGCTACTAACAACAGAGGAAGCACTACAACTAAGTAGTGACTTAACCTCGCCTGACAAGAAGTCGGAAGAACTTAGTGAATAATCGTGGGAGTACAAATAGTATGTATAGTAGATTGCCAGAGAGCTGGTTATAAATCTAAACCCATCGAGTTCAAACACGGTAAAAGAATACCACACTTGTTAGTAAACCTTATTTCCACAATAGAGGGATAAAGGTGATAAGTAGCACATCTAGCGCAACCAAAGAGCGAAGTAAGCACTAAGGTTATCAGGGTCGTGCAGCAGAAGCTAGTGGGCTCTAATTAAGAGGTTAATGTACCTAGTAAGTAGGAGAGAGTGGCTATCAATGCCTTGAAGCCTAATAGGCTAGAACCTAATTAATTATGAGTTAAATAAACTCATATAGGAATTCTTGGTGCAAGGACCAAACTATTAGTATGGTTAAGACCCTTTGACCGGAGTAAATTATATAATAGACCGTAATGAAGCTAAAATGCTTTAGAGTGCCCGAATTAAATAACCAATGTTCAATTATAACATATGGTAGATTACATGGGCGTAATCCCTTTTAAGGGGGGTAGAGCGAAAACCGCTTAATGTAAATTTCATCAATAAAACACATAAACTATAATGTGCATAGCACAAATGAGAACCGATTTGATGATTGGTACTTATGTTAAATAAACTTATGTATTCATTCACATTGTAATCGTGGTAATTAAGCACGAGGGATGCAAATACCATAGCATGAGTCGGTATAAAACCGATGTAGAACCTAGTAGATGTTTTGAAACAATTGAGAATGAGTAGTGGACGGAGCTCCACAAGTATTGTATTCCTTAAAGAAATAGTACAAATTTATTAAGAGTAGTAGATGAATGTAGCCCATGAGTAGTGTATTCGTAGGTAAGTAATTGGAAGCAAATTGAGGACGATTGGATTCCGTAGGTATTGTATTCCTTAGTTAGATTAATTGAGATGATGGAGAGTAATGGATGAAAGTAGCGAAGGTCGATGAAATGAGCACTTAGTTATTGAATCTCGAAGTAAAGTATTTGGGAAGTAGAGTGAGGATGATTGATGGACTAAATTCCATCCTTTGGAGTTGTATGAATTCGTAATTATGACTAGGAATAGTAAAAAGATAGAAAATGAAAATAATTGAATTATTTGATTGCTTGAAACTGAGGTGGGAAGTCGAACTTGATCCTGATTAGATCAAGGGAAACCGAACACAAATTGGGGTGGAAAGATAGTTCAACACTGTTGCTGATCACATCAGGGTCGAATGATTCTTGATGCTCCCCTCATGTGGTCACAAGAATCACGCATAGAGTAGATGTAATGAATATAAATTGGAATTTGGAGTTGTATGTTTTAGAAAATTTCTAATTAGTAGTTGTGAAAGAATTTCCCTTAGAACTGGAGGATGAGGATTTGTTAGAAGCTTATACCGGAGAAGATAGTAGTATAGCATATTGTATTATTCCAAGAGCAGCGGGACATAGAGGAGTCCTGTGTCTAGATGACCTGAGTGTCTGCGGGATTGTAGTGTGTATTGCATTGCTTTGGGGATTAGACTTGCACTGTATGTATGTATAAATGGGAAGCGGATGGATGGTGATAGAATGGGGGAGTAGTAATTATTGTACATTGGTATGGTATGGAAAGGAGAAACCATGAGTAACTTATTTGGGAATTGTAAGGAGGAAGAATGTATGGCTTTTGGTATTAGACAAGTATAAATGAGTAAGTATAGTAATCCTATAACCTTGAACAACTTTGAGGACAAAGTTTCCTAAGGGGGGTAGATTGAAATACCCCGAACTTAAATATAGTGATTAAAAATATTCTAATCCGTATTTAAGAGCCAAATAATGCTTAGGTAATATTGGTGAGGAAAAATAAATCCAAAAGAAAGGAAGAAACGCTTAAAAAGCGAAAAACGCTAAATAAGCGTTAAATAACCATAGGAGGTGTGAGACCTCGGTTAGCATATTATATGGATTCCTAAGGCTTAATAAGGCCAAAATAATATATGGGAACAACTCCCGAAGAAAATGGATCCAAATAATGTATTAAAACACTAATAGAGCTTTAGCGCACGTTTTTTGAGAAAACCCGAAAACGTGACTTAGAGTGGTCAAACGAACCCGTAAAAATTATAAATCATTAAATAACAATAATTAAGCATTAATGGACGCTTAGTAACCAATAAAATTAAAGAAACAAGAAAATTCTGGAAACGGGCCCGATTAGTGAATAGTACCGAAACTGGGTAAATTAACTAGCGTTTTTTGGAAAAGACGAAAAATGCTCCAGCTAGTAGTAATGTGAGGGTCCAGTTTTTAATAGATAATAAGCTCCCTCACACACACCTAATAAGCTAGAAAGGAATAAAAGAAAGAAAGAAAGAAAAGTAGAAAATGACCTCACCCTCTCTCTCCTCCCTCACTTTCTCTTTTCCTTTTCTCTTTCCTCTCTTTCTTCTTCCTTTACCGTTTTTTTTCTCCTCCCTCTGGTGCAGCCAATTTATTCCTCCTCCCATGGCTACTCCAACTTCAATCTCATGCTCTACCTTCATTTGAACTCCAAATGCAAAAATAATTGCATATTCTTACTCCTCTCATCATTCTCCATACTTCCCTCTTTTAAAAATTTCAAAATGAGGAAGTTCATCTCCATGGGTTTTCCCCATTCAAAGAGGAAATAGCATCAATGGGTAGCTTGGAGTCTCCTCTCTCCATTAAGGTAAAAATCTACATGAAAAACTCATGTTCTCTCCATCTTCCTTTGTAGTCGATTTTTACCCCTTTGTAATGCTCCATTTTTCTCTCTCTTTTGAGCATAAATTCAACCTTGCAATGGTGGAGGAATCACCTTCTTGAACCAAGGGCTAAAACCCCTCCTAAAACACTCCAAAGGTAAACCCTAGAATTTGTGTTTTAAACACTTCAATGAATTAGTATAAATCTAAGGGTTAGTATTTTAATTACACTTGTTTTTATGTGCTTTGGGTGATGGGAATGGAGTTTGGCAACTCCATTCCCCACATGGCCGATTTGTGCAAGAAAGAGAGAAGGAGGAGAATTGGAAAAGAAATGAAGGAATTATAAGCTCAAGGTAAGGGCTCCTTCTTAATGCTAAAATTTTAATGCATTAGAGTAATGGGAATGGGTAAACTAATTAAAGAACCCAAAATATTGTATTAGTATTGTAGTATTGGAAGTTTGAGTATTTATGAGCTAGTATTTGAATTGTAGGCCTTAGAGCCAAATGCATTGTGTACGAGTATTGGTATTGCTATTTGATGGAGTATTGGTGTATTGAGATTTTTTTTGATTTCTGGTAGGACCCTTGAATGGGTGTGGCTAGATTAGGAATGAATTTGGTGAGAATGGATATGTGTGGCTAAGTTAGAATTGTAGGTAAACTATGGCAAAATTTTAGTAGGAAAATGTGCATTTGTGGAAGACTTGGTGAATGGGAGAACCAAGGTGTGTATTGGAGTTAGTAGAGATGTTTAGTAACTATGGAATGGTAGTTGTAGTATAGGGATGAAAGGGTATAAAATCTGTAGCAAGAAGTGTAGTAATGCATTGTAAAAGCAAGGAAGAACTAGTGTGCAAGATTTAGTAAAATGAGTGTTGGACTTGGGTATAAATAGTGTAGTTGCTTGAGAATGAATTGGAATGATAAATGGAATTAGAACCAAGTGCAAAATGCAAGAAAGGTGTAGGAAATGCACAAGTGTGCAAAGTGTGAAAATGAGAATGGAAAATTTGTAGAAATTGAGCAAGAAGTTGAGTAGGTATTGGACCATGGATTTAAGGAGTCTTAGGGAGTGTTTAAGTGTGTTTAAACATGTACAAAACATGTGGAAAGACTATGGAATGATTGGAGGTGGATTAAGGGTTGATTAGGGGTAGAAAAATCCTCTTAGTAGCTGAAATACCCGGGGATTTAAAACAGTGATTAATTAGGCTAATGAAATATTTAAAAGCTTAAGTAGTCCTAAATAAATACGTAGGAACGATTCCCGAAGGAAACGGATTCGTAAAATGAATTAAAAACGCAAACGAGCTTTAAAACGCGTTTTTCGAGAAACCAGGAAAAACGTGATTTTAAACGGGTTTAACAAACTCGTAATAATTATAGTTAGTTAAATATCCATAATTAGACCATAGTGAGGGTCTAGAGCCGTTAAAATTAATTAAACAAGAAAATTCCGAAAAACGGACCCGTTATATGAATAGTATAAAAACCAGGAAGTTGTGGGGTGTAAATATAATAAGTAAAATAATTAAGCCACCCTTGTAATATATGTGACCGGTTACTTAATTGTAAAGGGGGCACGATTTTATTCTTCATAAGCAGCCCCTCTCTGATTCCTAATACACTAAGAGACAAAGTAATAAAGCAAATAGGTATAATAGTAAAGTGATACTCTCTCACCTCTATTTTCCTTACCAGTCACGATTTACCCTCTCTGTAACGAGTCCACGTCCTATTCATTCATAAGCTTTATGAGTTTGATGGTATTAAGTAAATGGAAAGATTGATAAAGAACACTGCTTAATTATAAAACCATTCAAGGTACACATGGTGTTTTATTACAACATTACTAGGATATTACATGGGATTACATGACTAATATTTCCTAAAGGTGAGGTTCAGGCGCCCTGGTTTCATGTGTGTGACATTAATCACAGTCGATGGTGCCGTATTCAACTTGATCCTCTTGATACCGTGATACAACATTCTCGACTCGCCACCCATGACCAAGACATCTCCTGACCTAAGGATAATCTTCTCCGCGCGGTCTGCACGCTTCTGCTTGCCATACAGGAATTCGGCGTCGTCCCCAATGGACCAAGACACTACGGGCACTCCTATCTCAAGAGATTCCGCTGTCTCGTCCTTATCTTGGTGTAGGCCAAGTCGTCCTCCTTCTTGGTAGAAGTTGACAATACAAATATCTGCTTTAAGTGCTGGTACGGGATCAGCTTCAAGCTGTTGTGCAAACTCTACGACTTGTGTAACAACCGTTTGAAATAACACCCCGAGAGCAAAAACTGGTATTGGTCTGGGATCTAGGTCCAGGACCAAGTCCCGGACCACAATGAAAAATAGGCCGAGAGTTACTTCAGTGCATGGTCCGGGACCTTGGGTCCGGACCAAGTCCCGGACCACCCCCAAAAACTTGTAGAATGTGATTTTTAGGGTTTAAATGATGGGGGAATGATGGGTAATGGTTTTAGAAGTTGTTAAGGCCTTGTTTGGTGACCTTTAAAGGCCCTAAGAAGTGTAAACAAGTATGAGAAGTGATTAAACAAGTTGTAAGTTTAAGGGCATTAAGTTAAATTGAAATAACGGGATAACGGGGTAAGTACGGGAGTAGTAATTATGTATGCATTGTAATGCTTAGTATTAATGGAACCATTTGGCATGTAGCCGGAGGTTCGAGAATAAGACTCGAGGAACGAGAGTGAACCAAAGGAACAAGGGAACACCCGGTAAAGTAAATTCCGGTAAAAGGTATGATTTCTTCATGCTCTGTATCCTAACCTGGTTACCCCGATTTGTGTGCTTATTTGATCACCTAAATAAGATAAATGCATGAATCAGACTTTATTGCACTTACTTGTGCTTGTTTTCTATTGTTCTTGATATCTTTGTCTTGAACAAATAGTTTGTATAATTCATGAAATGAATGAATGAGAATGGATGTGTGTATGTACCTTGTAGTGTACTCGTGTAATGTATTGTACCGTGAATGGATGTGGATGTAAGTAATGTATTGTTGTGTGGCTTGGATGTGTTGACTTATACTAATTCCTAACTACCTAACTCCTAACGTAAGTATTGTGTAAATTGGAATGAGTAGAAGTCTGATATAGTTTCGGCCACGCGTGAGGATAAGGAGACACAAGAGGTTGGATCCGATTCCTGGCTCTTAAACTTTTCCACGGCCCAAACCCCTTAAATGGGTAGCATCCTGGATTAGTGAGCCAAGTAAAGCCCGGTGGTGGGACGGTGTATTCCCTGCCCGGAGGTCCCGACGACTTAACTTGAGTAAGTAGTAAGTAAGTAAAGTATTGTATGAGTAATGGTCTTGGCTGGTGTAAGTCATTGACCCCGAGTAAAAGAGTAACCTCCACCTGTGTAACACCCCATCCAACAACAACACACTTAACAACAAACTGCAGCGGAAAATATACTTCATCACATTACTTAACTCGTTGGTGTTACACGCCGTTAACCACCCACGTGGCTAACAAGGCTATTACATATACATTGTATCGGTCTGATGGACTAGATTCCCGAGCGACTACACATTACTATCCCTTCCATTAACAACAAAACATACACATACCTTCCAACTATACCGAGTATTTACAAACTAATGCCGATAACAATTTCGGTCTTACTACACCTACTGTACATATACAACTTTAATGACTGCCCATGTACAAACGACTACCCCGTCCTACTCTCGAACGGCTTCCAGCTCCTTGTACCTGAAATAGGAAAAAGAAGAGAAAGGGTGGCCCCCCAGGGGCTCAACACCTTTGCTGGTATGGTAATCCCGCAGCCCGCATGCTACCGGGCCACGCACAACTATTTGTCGTCTTAGCATGCGGTTGATTATATTTAAATCATGCATGTAAACTATAAACACATAACACATTACATACCCACAACAACGGTGAAATACCCCAAACCTTAGTATGTTTTTTAAACATTAAAATATGGTATATTAAGACTAAAAAGAGTCTTAGAAACATTAGAGAACAATTTAAACCATAGAAAACACAAATAAATACCTTAAGGTCAATAAAGGCTAAAATGTGCTCTAAGCTTGGGATAAGCTTGGTTAAGACCTAATGAGCTTACTAAGACCTCATTTATATATTAATGAACATATTAAACCAATTACCAAAGAAAACCAAGCTTGAAAACAAGTTAAAACACAAAATGTGCATTAAGGAGTCTTAAAGCACGTTTTTGAAAAATTGTCTTGTAAATGAGTTTTGAATGGCTAAATGTCCATCATTACTCTTTAATTAATATGTGTACTACTTAGTATCACATTAGGAAGTCTAAGTCAATGGGAAATCAAAAATTTCACAACAATGTGCCTTGTTTTGTGAATAGTAACCAAATTAACCAAGTTTATAACATATGTCAATATAAGTGTGACAATTGGTCAACAAAGACTAAAATACCCCTTAGTATATTATGGGGGCCGGTTTTCTTGGTGATTCACCACACTTAAACAAAAAAATAAGCTAAGTAAAGAGCTAAAGTAAAAACACTATTTGCTTTACTACTTAAATATCTTCAAAAGCAAACTTATCTTCATTTCTTCTTTCCCTCTTCATTTCCCACGCCTCCAACCTCTCTTCTACCTTGCTTCTTTCTCTCATTCACGGTTTTGCAATAGTACCACCACCATATATCATCTTCAACCTCTTGTAATTCCTAGCTCACTTTGCCAAATCAAAAACTAACACCACCATTCTTCTAGTCTCATCAAGCTCTTCATTCCTATCTTCTCAAAATTCCAAGAGCTCCATTTCGGTGCCAAGAGGAATCTCCATGGGAGGAGCTTGAGCTCATCTTTTCACATATTATTGTTCTCCTTTGCTTCTAGGTAAGGAAACTCAAATAAAAAACTCCATTTCCTTCTTGTTTTGATGTTGACCGAGAATCACCATTGATGGTGTCCTTATATTGCTTTGTTCTAGCTTCATTTGAACCTTCCAAGGGCTTGGTGGAGTCCTCTCTTGCTACATATCCAAACTCTCTTTCATATCCAAGGTAAAACAATCATCTAAATGTTCTAAGGCAATCTATGTATCTAGGGTTCACAATGAGATGAAGCATAAAGCTTGTATACTCATTTCATTATTTGTATATTGTTTAGAAGTTGACAAGAAATCAAACACCCTTACCGATTTTTAAACAAGGAAACAAGAAAGAAGTTTGTGAGGAAAGAGGTAAATATGCTAACCTAATGTAGCTTACAATGTCTTAGGAGAAATGAGCTTATATTGCTGATTGAAACTACTTAAGGAGCCAATGGTAAATGACTTAGAAAAATGCTCTCAAGGGCCTAGTAAAAGGCATATGTATTGTTAGGTGTATTTGTAGGTCAAAGGCAAATATATTATGGAAATTTAGTGTTTATGATTTATGCATCTTAAGGGCCTAAGAGCCATGCTATTTAAGGGCCTAAGTGCCAAGCAATTTAAATTATGCACTATATTGTGATGTAGTGTTAAATGAGTGAAGTTTTGTGTACAAGAATGTTCTTGATGGATTTTAGTGTTCTTATTGTTTAATGGTGAAAACAATGTGTTTTGGCTTAGTAATGTTCTAGGAGAGTTCATGTCAAAATTTAGGTAATGTACAAGAAGTTCTAAGTGTTTAAACAAGATTTGGTGAACTAGGAAGTGTTAGAAATGTTTAGGTGTTTTACTAGAGGAGAAGTAATGTCTTAGGTGTTCTAAGGTGTAAAAAGGACTTAAGTATTATTTTAGAGGATTTAGAATGCAAATGAGTGTTTTGGGATTGTGTTTAGGACTTGTGCAATCTTAGTGGTTTAGGAAGAAAAGATGTTTGGGAGAGATGTTGTAGTGGTGAGAAAACATTTGGGAATAGTGGAAGTTATAGGTATGAAACACCACATAGAAACTTAGTGAAAAACATTACAAGTGTAAACCTTTTTATGAGAATTTGTGTAATGCTTGAGGAGGATTTGATGAATGATTTAAGGAGTTTAATGGAGGGTCTTAAGGTGTGTTTGCGGTGCTCAATAAGGTTAGAAAATACTAGGAATATGAGGGTGAAGTTGGAGGTAAATGGGCAATTAATAACAAGGTCTGAAGCAGACCGACCTGGGGACCGAACCTGCAAGGTCGGTCGAGCCCAGTTTACCATGCGAGAAATGGTCTCTGGAATGGACCGACCTTGGGGACCGGACTTGCAAGGTCGGTCGGGCATGGATTTTTAGTATGGATTAAGTCTCTGGAATAGACCGACCTTGGGACCGGACTTACAAGGTCGGTCATGCCTAAATTTTTGTACGTAAGTGAGTCTTGGGAATCGACCGATCTTGCGGCCGGACTTGCCAAGATCGGTCGGGCCTGAATTTTCAAAGGAAAGAAACTCTCGGGAATAGACCGAACTTGTGGACCGAACCTGCAAGGTCGGTCGGAGTAGAAATTTTGACGGTAAATGTGTTCTGGAATGGACCGACCTTGTGTAAGGTCGGTCGGTAAGGTCGGTCGGACCAAAACTTAAAAAAAAAACAAAAAAAACAAACAAAGAGTGGCTTAAGTAGTTAACCCTAGGGGGTATGATGTAGGTAATTAAGGATAAGTTTGGACATTAAAACATGACATATAACCATGTAAAATGTTTAGTAAAATTCGAAGTTAAGTAAGTAAATTGACCGACGTTATTAATCATGTATAGGAGTGACCTACGGTGGAAACCAGTCGAAGCAAGGACCAAGGTTTGGTTTTCTTGCAGTCTGTTGCCTACCGGTTTACAGACTTAAGTCTGTAATGAGTTTACCGTTGTTAAGTATTATTGTATCGTTAAGTGTGACTCTCTCTTCCCTTGTGTGTGTCTAACAAGACTTAACCAATTGTTTGTGATTTGTGTATTGAGTTCAATGTTGAACTTCTAACAAGTGCTAACGGGGGAAGTGAGGAGTCCGGTCTATTCCGGCCACGCGTGTGAGTATGGGGGTCGATGTCATAACCGGTTCGATTATCTTTGTATGTTATGGTTGTTTTCCAATTTGGTTTCCAACCTTCCCTTTAGCTTAACCAAGGCTATTTTACTGACTCACGTCGGGCCACAGGGGCATACTATGTTTTGTTCGGTGTGCTTGGATCACTATATCCGAGGCACCTTGTGTTAAGTTATCCGTTCAATCTAACAGGACGGTAACGAGTTATGTAACGAGCTTAGCATGAGCATGGCAACATTCTCTAGGCTCTCTATGGGGACTAATTGTGTTGGTTCTCTTCCTAAAAGGAATTGTTCTTGTGTGATGTGTGTGATGTTGTGTACAATACCCATGTTATGATATATGTATAAGTTGTGTGTTTTAAAATGAATGTCATGTCACCATGACAAATAGTTGCGCGTATCCCGGTAGCCGATGGGCTGCGTGTTAACGATACCAGCCAAGGGTTGCTGACCCCCTCGGGGGCTCCATATTTCTTATACTGCAGGACGGTAACGAGTTATGTAACTACCTTGTGTGATGTTATTGTGCAATATTCTTGTTGTGATATATATGTTGTATGTTCAAAATGAATGCCATGTCATCATGACAATTAGTTGCGCGTATCCCGGTAGCCGATGGGCTGCGCGTTAACCATACCAGCCAAGGGTTGCTGACCCCTCGGGGGCTCCATATTTTTACTGCAGGATGAGGATCGAGGAAGCGGAATGGCTATAGATCCTAGGTTGCAGGAATGCTTTTGGTTAGTTTTGGATGTTGAGCCCAGGGTGCGCCTGTGCTCCCGTGGCGATATATTTTGGTACCATTTGTATTACAGTGACGGTCGTTGAAAGTTCACAGTGACAGATTGTGGTGTACAGTTTACAGTTATGGATGTAGTTACAAACTCGGTATTATGTTAATGTATTAAAGGTTATTAGTTCTATGCTCGGGAGTCTTATCATCAGACCGATACGCTTGTATTTATTCTGCCTTGTTAACCACGTGGGTGGTTAACAGCGTTGTAGCACCGAACCGTTTAGTTATTGTTTAGTTGTTATTTCCGCTGCGATTTCGATTATGGTTAAGTGCGTAGTAGGGGTGTTATAAACGGGGTTCAACAGATCAATCAACACAACAAAACTCGTTAGCTCACTCATTTTGTCCCTTAACCCTTGAGGGTTTCTCCTCTAATGGAGCTATTTCCTTAATAGACGACACTTACCCACTATTCGGGTTATACTCCAAATTGTCTTATAATAAACTGTGGCTTATATCCATGGTCCACGTGCTCCACATAACAACACATTTCACGCTTCAACGTACATATAACATAACATAGCAACAGGAATTGCAGTACAACAATAACACATAACATAACGGGAACGGTTCTCTTTAGGAACTGACCCAAACTTAGTTAATTCACTTTTAAGCCTAGAGAATGATATTACCCTCATGTTAAGCTCGTTATACAACACTCATTACCGTCCTAATAGTGGACGAGTAACTTAAGTTAAGATGAATCGGATATAGTGACCCGAACACACCACACAAACACATATTCCCCCTAGGCCGATCATAAGTCAGGATAGGTAAGCTTTGGAGTAAGCTAGTGGGAGATTGAAGACCAAGAAGGAAATCAACCTTAACAGAGAGGAAGGTAAAGCAAGGATGGATACCCACTCCCAAACAACGCGCGACCGGAACGACCGGATTCCTCACCCCCGTTAGTACATATTTACTTGTAGATAAATAGTTAGAGCCCCACTATGGAATCTATCACATCCACACACCAAAAGGTATTTCAACAGGGTCAAACACACAAGGGTGGTACACATACTTATACGCACAACAATATACAACTAACTCACGCATTGCCGTGGTTGGAACGTTCCCATGGTACGGGTCGTTAAATCCGAGTGCCGATCTCTTATGTGACCCTAGAGTCGGTTAGTTAAGTTTAGCACATATTTGAGGTTAAACGGTACCGGAACTAAACTCGCCACATTAACGAATTACTGTAAACTCATTACATGTTTTTATCTTATAACATGGCAAACATACAGAAAAACACATTGGCATACAAGCCGGTGTAATCCGGTAGGACACAGGTTGCAAGAAAACCATACCTGTCACCGGGGTTTCACTCTAACGTGCCATCACATGTTCCTCGTAACATCTTTGAACAACTGGTAACATTACATTTACTTTCGTTAAAATCGGGGTAACTTGATTGTTTAAAGTATAAAGTTCATGACTTACTCCCGTTAACTAGTTATATAACTCCACATTTTAACTTGTTTTACTCTTATATTTTAATACAACTTTTCACCCACTAAATTGTCATTATAACTCACTTAACACGTCCTTAACAATCTCATAGCATCATTACTTATCAATCCCCATCATTAGATATCATTTTCTAACCTTAATCAAAGTTTTTGGTCAAAACAGCACCTTGTCCGGACTTCCCAAGTTCGGACACTGTTCGAGACTCAAAAGGGTGTAAACTGACGACTGTCCGAACATGCGTCCGAGCTTCCCAAGTTCGGACACTGTTCGAGGCCAAAACAGAGAATAGAGGTAGGTGTGTCCGAACTTCCAAATCCGGACGGTAGTTCGGACACTGGTCGAAGCTCAGAAAACTTACGCGCAACAGGGCATGTCCGAACGTCCATGTTCGAACGGAAGTTCGGACGTGCCAAGAACCTTATTTTCTACTCCCTTAAACACTTACTCATTTCTTGCCAAAATGCCCAACACTTATAATGTTTCCCCCTTAGGTTTATAACATGTTCCCACACATTATTTAGCCCAGCAAAAACACTTTATGTTCTTCCAAGAATTTTCTCCACAATTCACACATCTTCCTTACAACACCTTACTTCCTCATTGGTACCAAAACTTGTATAAATCCTTAACACAATCTCACCATGGCTTGAAACATCCTTAACTCTCATTTGCATTCTAAATCCTCCAAGATAACACCCAAAACATTTTAACACCTAAGAAGACCTTATTTCACCTTCTTTCACCAACTTAAACCTTAATCATTCCTAGTTCAACCTAGGTCACCAAACAACATTGTGAACACCTAAAACTCCTTGTTCATTAACCAAATTTTGACATAGTTTCTCTTGTATCTCCTTACACCAAAACACATAATTTTTTTCACCTTAATGTAACCAAGAACCCTTATCCATTTAATACACACAAACATATTGTTTTTCATCCTTTAACCATCCAAGACACTCATCTTCACAAAGAATGTTCTTTACACACATCTAAATCCTTAAATTACACTACATCACAATATAGTGCATAAACTTAAATTACTTAACACTTAGGTCCTTAAATAACATGGCTCTTAGGCCCTTAAATTGCATTAAACTTAAACACTGAATTTCCCACATATATATTGCCTTTGACCTACAAATACACACAACACCTCATATGCCCTTTTAATAGTTCTCTTGAGAACAATTCACTAGCTCATTTTTCCTAATGCATTTAAACCACATTAGGTTAACACATTTACCTCTTTTCTTCAAGATTTTTACTTGAACACCTTTGTTCTTCTTTGTTTAGAAACCGGCAAGAGGACTTGGCTACTTGTCAATGTTCTAATCAATACACAAGTAAAACCAATGAGCATTCAAGCTTCATGTTTAAACTCACTTAAAAACCCTAGGTTATATATATTGTCTTAACACATTAGGATAGTTGTTTTAACTTGGAAACAAAAGAGAGCTTGAATAAGCATCAAGAGAGAACTCCACCAAGCCCTTGGAAGATTGAAATGGAGCTAAGGAAGAATAAGAGAAGACACCATTAATGGTGAATTTTCGGACATATACAAAAGCAATGGGAAATGTTGTTTTTCTTTGGTTTTCCTTACCTTGAAGCAAAGGAGAATGACAAGGCATGAAAATATGAGCTCAAGCTCCTTCAATGGTGAATCTCCATGGCACCAAAATGAGGCTTTTGAAGATTTGAAAAGGTAGAAGTGTAGAGCTTGCTCCAACTAGAAGAATGGTGGTCTTGAAATTGAATTTGGACCATGGAGTCATGAGTTACAAGCAAAAGGAGTTGGAGATGGTGAGGTTTGCTGTAGCAAAACCGATGGAGTTGGGAGAATGAAGGTAGGTGACGGTGGGTGGGTGTGAGGGAAAGGAAGGAATGAAATGAGAGCTTGCTTTTACAAGATATTACTTATAAAGTAAATAGTGAACTTTAGTTGTCATCTTTATTTACTTATCAAACTAGCAAGAGTGGTGACTCACCACAATAAAAACCGGCTCCCATCATCTACTTAGGGGTAGTTTGGTCTTTGTTGACCAATTAACTTACTTATATTGACTTATGTCATAAACTAGCATATTTTGGTTACTATTCACAAACTAAGGCACATATTTGTGAAATTTTTGATTTCCCATTGATTTAGACTTCCTAATGTGATACTAAGTAGTACACATGTTAATTAAAGAGTAATGATGGACATTTAGCCACTCAAAACTCATTTATAAGACAATTTTTCAAAAATGTGCTTTAAGACTCCTTAAAGCACATTTTGTGTTTTAACTTGTTTTCAAGATTGGTTTTCTTTGGTAATTGGTTTAATATGTTCATTAACATATAAATAAGGTCTTGGTATGACCTTTAGGTCTTATACAAATTTATCCCAAGCTTAGAGCACATTTTTGCCCATATTGACTTTAAGGTATTTATTTGTGTTTTGTTTGGTTTAATCGTCTACCAAGGTTTCCTAAGGACTTAATTAGCCTTATTAAATCATAATTGAGTATTATTAAGTCTTGGTAGGCTCTTTGGGTCCTAACCACGTTCACTCCAAGCTTAGAGCATGTTTTTGCTCAAACTGTATTTATGGTACTTTATTATTTTACTAAGGTTTTAAAAAATCGTTCACTACGTTCTAAGGCTGGTCCACTTTTAGCCTTAATATACCATAGTTTAATGTCTAAGCAACATATCAAGGTTTGGGGTATTTCAATCTACCCTCCTTAAAAGAACTTCGTCCTCGAAGTTCACACTTCCCACACATCATTTGGATTAGAACACGGGGATTACTTGCAAATAAAACTTCCATAACCAAACATACTTTACATCACACCCTCGGACTTAACGGTCCGGGTAACATATACACATCCATACATAACATAACATACTTACATGATAACCTCGGACTCAACGGTCCGGGTATCTTAACAACATTGTACTTACATAACAACCCTTAGACTCTCAGGTCTGGGTAACATAACAACATTTAGACACATAAGTCTAGGTAACATAACAACATTTAGATACATAGGTCTAGGTAACACAACAACATTTAGACACATAGGTCTAGGTAACATAACAACTTTCGGAACTCAGCCACATTAGGACTCAAGGTCAAAATAATATTTATTACACATACCACACAACATGTCTTAGCATGTATATCAACCAAAATTACCTTTTATATACACTGTGATCCCGTAGAACCCGGTCGCGATGGACACCTTTTGGTCCCCGTCCCTTTGGGAGGTCAAAACAGTCACTTAATTTTTAACATATATACTTCTCATGTCACCGGTCCGAAGACAAAGGCTCATGCGTCCTCGGCTCGTGAGCAAGTACTACAAAAATATTCTTTACTAGGTTAAGTATAAGAGAATCCTTTATTTCAAATGTTAACCGACTGTTTTGAAAACACCAATTGAAAATCCTTTTGAAAACACATACAACTCCAAGTCCTACTTATGCTCTTTGCTTCTTTTCTTAGCGTGGTTATTTGTGACCACTTATAGGGAGCTTCAAGAATCATCCAACCCCGATGTGATCAGCATCAGTGTTGAACTATCCTTCCACCCCAATTTGTGTTCGGCTTCCCTTGATCTCATGAAAATCAAGTTTCACCTCCCACTTCAATTTCAAGCATCAGGTAAATCACTCATTTCCAATTTTCTATTTTTTAAGTCATTCTAGTCATAATCATACATCTCTAAGGGATAGAACTCCGTCTATCAGTTATCTCCATTCACTTAAATCCAGTTACATAGGGAATCTTATTCTCACTAGGTTCTATGTCGGTTTCATACCCTCTCATGAATCACTATATTAAATATATACATATATTTTATCAAAATACAACACACGGTTTACTGTCGGGGTTTTTGTTGCCCGGGAGTTTCTTTACTCCCTTACACTTGTACTAACACACAACAGTTAACAAATAAACACACTTATCACAATGGTATTCGCATCTTCTGTGCGCAATTACCACAATCAAACCATGAGTGAATGCGTATGTTTACGTAACACACACCAATCATCAAAACAAATTATTTGTGCTTTGCACACCATAGGTCACGTACACTTGTACGGTAATACACATTAAGCGGTTTTGCGCTCTACCCCCCTTAAAAGGGATTACGTCCACGTAATCAACTACTGAATATTGGTTTAAAAAAGTTCTACCATCGTGAAGTGTTTCAACTTCCACGCGGTACGTTATACAATGTGTTCTGCTTAGAGGACCTTAACCATATTGGCGGTTTAGTCACTAAACCAAGAATTCTCATTAGAGTTTATTTAACTCATAACCGGTTTCGGTTCTGGCCTGTGAGGTTTCTAGGCATTAATAATTAGCCATTCACTCATGTTCACCATGCACATTCAACACTTGAATCACTGGCTCACTAGTTTCTGCTGCGCAACTCTGACAACTGTAGGGCTTAGTTTGCCCCATTCGTTATTCTTACTGTATTGTACATCCCTAATTATCACCTTTATCTTGGTAATAACGGTTTCTCAACCGATGCGTGGTATTTCTGACCGTGAGCGAATTCGGTGAGTTTCAAAACTTTCTATCCACTTCTATAATAATTTACTGTGTATACTGCTATGTATTTCACAATGATTGACTTGTTTCCTTCCGACTTACTGTCGGTTGAGATTGAGCTACCACCTAATGTGTAGTGCTCTCTCGGTTATTTCCCACACTTGAGGTATATTCCATACCAATATTTGGTATTCCGTGTTACTGCAGTCACTGATAAGTGCAAAATATATAGACTATTTAAGGTTTAATCACCTTATAATTTGCAGCATTTTTAGTAATGTTTCTCACTTATCTTTGGTTTTTCCTATAATTATGTTGTTATATTAACTGATGTATTATATGTGTTAAATTGTAGGAAAAATGCCAAATAAAGACATATATTATAAAGGATTAAACAGAGCCACACGAGAAGCACGCAGTGGCTTATTTATGTGCCGTGACCGCCCCTGTACCGCTTCATAACATGCGGACAAGGTAGAGGGGGCAACCGCCCCATAACATGCGGACAAGGTAGAGGGGGCAACCGCCCCATAACATGCGGACAAGGTAGAGGGCAACCGCCCCATTTTAGGCGGACGAGACAGAGAGGAAACCGCCCCATATTGGGCGGTTGAGATACAGAGGAGACCGCCAAGGGACCGCCCTTAAATGTGTGGACAATAAAGCGGACGCGTGTAAATGTCCAGATCTGGAACGGGTTATCTTCGCCGACTCGCTCTGCAACTTGATTCCGCCATTATCCTTTAGCAGTCGGCGCCTACCTGAAATCACTCACGCGTTTGTCCCTGTCCCCTGCAATCAATGAGCTGCAATCAATGAGGAGTTGCAATCAATGGGCAATGAACGTGCTTCCACCCAGACTCTTTCGCTTCCTCTATAAATACCACGCTCCATTTACCTTCTCCAGTGTCCTTCCGGAGGTTCCTTCCGGGTTCCTTCTGGAGTTCCAATTCACCCCATCAATCCATCTTCGAACCACTTCACCTTCACTCACTCGTTCATTCCATTTCTAATCTTCCGCTTCTCCATTTGTTTTCTTTCCATTTCACTAGTCTCATCTCTAGTCTCACGTATTTAAATAGATGATCAAACTATTTAATATGTTAGGCTAGAGTACGTATACTCTGGGAATAATTATTATGTATCTGTATTAATTATGCAATATGTTTTACTGGTTTTAATTTTAATGAAGTTTGTTACGCTTAAAGGTTTTCTCGCATCTTTTTAATTAATGTCATGAGTTTATTAAATTGCTTTACTAAGTCTTTTGATCAGACCAGGTGATAAATAGATAGGTTAATTAAGCCGTAAATCTGGAGAAAGCTTATTATGATTTAATAAGTTAGTATTTTCAGATGCAAGAATAAAATCCTCATACTCCTCTGCCGTCCACCAGTGGGTGCTTGAGTTTTCATCGGACCTTGCACAACTGGAACGAGTTCTTATGAGGCTATGATTTAGTCCTTAAGAATAAAAACAGGATCTTGTCAAACTATTATAATTAAACCAGTAACCCTAGCATGAAAGAGCAGAGATATTAATCTGAACCGGAGTCCCGTTTAGTTTATCTGTTAACTTAGTTTATTTAATCTTTCCTTTTTATTTATAAAAACAAGTCAATTAATCCCCCCCTTTCTGTGACATGCTTAGGTACTATAATATGTACATTAGTCCCGCGGTTCGATATCCGGTCGCTTACATTTTACTATAATACCACGACCGGGATTTTGTTTGCAGCCCGACGTTTAGTTTGAGTTTTAATATCTTTTATTTTATGTTAATTACACCCGATATAACCACTCATTTTACAACGTCTGCAAAATGGCGCCGTTGCCGGGGACTAGATTTATTCTAGTTCCTAAGCCCCGGATTATTCACCTGTTTAATTATAAATATTATGTTCTCTTATTTCTGTTAATATTATGTCTATAATATTTTGTTTATTGTTAATATCAATTATCTACTATATTTTGTTAATATTAATTATCTAATAATCTGTTAATATTAATTGGACACCTGACTTTGGACATCTGACTACGGACATCTAACTTCTGACATCTAATTACTAACTCTTATATTATTGTCATTTAAATTCCATTGTCCTTCAAATTTCCAGTATACTAACTACTAACTTATAATTTCTGTCATTTATTTCCATTGTCCCTAACATTTAATTTCCATTGTCCTTAACATTTAATTTCCATTGTCCTTAACATTTTATTTTCATTGTCCCTAACATTTAATTTTTTGTAAATTAACTACTAACTTATAATTTATGTTATCTAATTACTAACTTATAATTTATGTCATTTTTATTACTAACCTATAATATTTATGATGTTATAATTTTGTTGTTGTTTAAATAAGGAATAAATCAAAAAAAAAAAAAGACGAACAGGGGGCTGTCCGCCTCCTGTCCGCCTAAACAGTCGCGGACTCCACACCAGCTACCGCCCCGTGTCCGCCTCCGAAACCGCGGACGCCAAAGAGGACAGCCTGCTCCGCCTCCATGTCGTGTCCGCCCCATGCAAAGCGGACGTCCAAGCGGACGTCCCTTTACCCTGAAAAAAAAAAGAGCTTTAAGCTCCGCGTTTTACAAACACAACTTGTTCTTCCCCAAATCTGTTCCAGCTCAAACCGACGCCAAGGAGAACACCAAGCCGCGCGACTCCCCCCATTCTTCAGATTTCCATTTCTTCCTCGTTTCTTCACCGAATCACGCAAGGTTAGTACCGAAATCTTCGTTTTTCAATTCTCTACGTTTCTATAGCTTCAAATCTGTAAATGATGAACTACATTAGGAGAAATTAGGAACTGAAGTTTGGAATCCCTAGTTCCACTAATTCGAAATTTTCGAACTTAAATTACTAATTTTGCCTCGAATTTGTCCTCTATTAATCATAATATACATATACAAGGTTAAATCTACACTATTTACACTTAGATTGGGTGTTTTTGATGAATTCCAATTTAGGTAGAAGAGCATTTCGAATTGCTTGTTAAAAAAATAGAATTTTTCAATTCTATTTTGCCTTGTTGTTAATAAAAGAATAGATTATGATTATAGGTTGTTATTTATGGATTTGTTTGATGACGGTATTAAAATACCTTGAATCTGACTGAATTAATTGTGGAGAAACGAAGAATTTTAGGGGAGACTCTGTCAAATTTTCGACAGAATTTTTGTTGTTTATTTTATTTTATTTTTATTTTTGTTTGTGTTTTATTTTATCTGTTCTACTTGTTTTCTATTTTTGCTAAATTTGCTAAAATGTTTATGTCAAATATTAATGCTTTGTTATTAATGTTAATTTTTATGTTGTTTTTAATATTAATATTTATGTTGCTATTAATATTGATTTTTATGTTGCTGTTGTTTATTTATTTTTCATGTTTTTATTGTTTGTTAATTTTTGTTGATTTCTATGTTGCTTTTATTTGTTAATTTTCATGTTATTATTATTATTACTCTGTTTAATTATTTAATATTAATTGTTATGATGTTAATTTTTGTTTACTTTAAATTTCCAAAAATATTAGTATGCCTCCTCGTATGCGTGGTGGTCTATCTGGTTTTGGATCTGCTAGGGGTAACTGCCCCGGGGCATCATCTTCTTCTGCTCCTCTTCGTCACCCGGATCTTCGGGATGACGGGTTTATTTCAGCAGAAGCCCGGGCCTGGTTCGATCTAGGCAAGAACTTTATTATGGAGAGGAGATTTGCTCCTGAAGTGCTAGAGGCTGCAGGGGTGGACACCCTGTTTGCCAGACATGGACTTTCTCTGGTCCTGAAGTTAGGTGCGGGAATCTTTTGTGAGGAGCTAGTGAGAGAGTTTTATGCGAATGCCCGGGCGGGCAATCTGAGCATTACCTCTTACGTACGCCATCAGCCTGTGGAGATCACACCCTCGACATTCTCATCTATCCTTCAGATCCCGATTGGTCCTGACGATATCCGAGGATTCACAGAGGATCACATGCATATGTCGAAGTCGAGGTGGCTTCAGGATGTAGGTCGGAGGATCCGACATCGAGGGGAGGAGGACAAGGATGTCCTCCCTTTCGTGACCTTCCCTACACTGCAGCAGAGGCTTCTCTTGGACATCATTGGCCATCAGATTCGCCCATCTGCGGTGCATGATGCTTCTGATGAGGACTGCGCTTTACTAGACTATTTCCTCTCTCCTTTTCCACCTGCTCAGCGCCTCTCCTTCAGCCACATCATGTTCGGCCAGCTCCATAAGGTGGTCTCCTATCTGAGGACGAAGAAGAAGAAGATCACTCCCATCTTTCCATTCTTCATCTGGTACCACCTTTTCTCTGTCCTCCCCACAGAGAGCACACGAGCTGCAGAGCTCAGGACAGGAGAGCGCCCAGTCACACTGCAGACTGTGCGGCGCTGGGGCTTTACGCGCTTAGACGACGGTACTTGGGTGAAGGGTAGCGCTGCCCGGTCTTCCACTGCATCATCCACAGCAGCAGGACCCTCTACGGGAGCTACACCTTCTGCTGATCCCGACCACCCGTCCGCTGAGACTGCACAGGGAGAGGAGCCCTACGTGCCGACTACTGACGTGATGCAGACTCCAGCTCCTGTTCCTTACTCGACAGATCTACAGACTCAGCTCCAGGCCTTCCATCAGATGCAGCAGCAGATGCATCAGCGCTTTGAGAGCTTTGAGCAGAGGATGCTGGCTGAGCAGTCACGGGTGCATCAACGCTTAGACCGGAGTGACGAGCTACATGCGCAGGCAGCGCAGCAGCATGAGCGGACCGCTCAGCTCCTACAGCGTCTCCTCGCTCAGACAGGCCAGGGACCAGCACAGCCTCCACCACCACCACCGCAGTGATTTTTGTTATCTTTATTTTTATTTTATAATTCTCTGTTGTTTACTAACATTTTGTAGACTAATACTGTTTTAACCTCAACTTTTGTTACATACAGGAAGGTAACAGTTAAGTTTACTTTATGTTTTTTTTATGCAGTTCTTTATTATTTATGCATTATTATTTATGTTATTCATATTTTTATTTTCTTTTTGTGCCACTTGAGTTCTGCTGGCTCTTTTCAGAATAAATTCTATTTTCGAACATATAGCTGAACTCGCCTATGGGAGCAACCTCAGTTGCTCTAGGAATTTCGATATCTTGGGTTGAACACTTGCGTGAACTTAAGTGTGAGGAATGTCTCACCCCTACCAAAGCTTTAAGTGTGAGGAAGGTTACCTTCCTCAATCTACGATACAAGGGGAGTTTCAATTCTTCCTTTATTATATTGCTGTTCAACCTATATGAGTTTAATCCTTTATGAGTCTGTCGTATTTTGAAAGGTCCTTTTCTTGAATTTAATTCTGAACAATGAGGACATTGCTCCTCTTAAGTGTGAGGAAGGAGAGACCTTTCCCTGAAAATATGACAGTAGTTCGATAATGCCACACTCGCTTTTGCTACTCTAAACTGCCTAAATTAAAAAATTGATAAAAATGAGATAAAATAATTGTAGAAGTGTCTGAAATTATGTCAAGTGACAACTGAAAGATGGTTTTATTTTAAAGAAGTTTGTATAAAATTATTTTCCATCAAAATACTATATTTTTACTCAAAATATGATAGATCTGCTAGTTGTAAAAACCAATTTAGTTTAGCTTGGGATTATGGAAATATGTGGAAAGTCAAGGAAAGAAAAGGATAAAGACAAGGTACTCCACTGTTTATGAATTTTTCTAACCAAAAACAGGCCTCGTCTATCCGGTTATTAAGTTCTTTGGGGTGCTTTAACACCTATCTACCTAAGGTCTCGTGACCTGGGATAGAAGACCCAACACCGCTACAAGGATAGAGAGAAAAGTTTGGGGTACAGAAAAATAATGCAATTCAAAAAAAAAATTAATAATATGTGCTTTGTATATACAATTTGCACATTAAAAAAAATGTAAATAATAAATTGCAATTTATATTTATAAACATGAGTACGTGGTGTTGAAAGGTATTGCGGAATAAGGCATTACTTCACACCCCTTGTCATCCCGGGTTAGAGAATTGAAATTGGTTGAAAATCCCAGGTTAATCTAACTTGTTTTCTGCAGTCTAGTTTTTCTATGCTTTTATTAAATTGTTCTTCTTCACTGTTTATAAAAACCTACTTCTAAGAGCAGAATTATTCTTTCAATTGTCACTTTGTCTAAATTCCCTTCTACACTTATTTAATCTTGTTTTATTATTATGGCTTAGAGATAATTAATTCCTTATTTGCTCGAGGACTAGCAAAAGTCAAGTGTGAGGAAGTTTGATAAGTGCAAAATATATAGACTATTTAAGGTTTAATCACCTTATAATTTGCAGCATTTTTAGTAATGTTTCTCACTTATCTTTGGTTTTTCCTATAATTATGTTGTTATATTAACTGATGTATTATATGTGTTAAATTGTAGGAAAAATGCCAAATAAAGACATATATTATAAAGGATTAAACAGAGCCACACGAGAAGCACGCAGTGGCTTATTTATGTGCCGTGACCGCCCGTGTACCGCTTCATAACATGCGGACAAGGTAGAGGGGGCAACTGCCCCATAACATGCGGACAAGGTAGAGGGGGCAACCGCCCCATAACATGTGGACAAGGTAGAGGGCAACCGCCCCATTTTAGGCGGACGAGACAGAGAGGAAACCGCCCCATATTGGGCGGTTGAGATACAGAGGAGACCGCCAAGGGACCGCCCTTAAATGTGTGGACAAACATGCGGTCATGTGTAAATATCAGATCTGGAACGGGTTATCTTCGCCGACTCGCTCTGCAACTTGATTCCGCCATTATCCTTTAGCAGTCGGCGCCTACCTGAAATCACTCACGCGTTTGTCCCTGTCCCCTGCAATCAATGAGCTGCAATCAATGAGGAGTTGCAATCAATGGGCAATGAACGTGCTTCCACCCAGACTCTTTCGCTTCCTCTATAAATACCACGCTCCATTTACCTTCTCCAGTGTCCTTCCGGAGGTTCCTTCCGTGGTTCCTTCTGGAGTTCCAATTCACCCCATCAATCCATCTTCGAACCACTTCACCTTCACTCACTCGTTCATTCCATTTCTAATCTTCCGCTTCTCCATTTGTTTTCTTTCCATTTCACTAGTCTCATCTCTAGTCTCACGTATTTAAATAGATGATCAAACTATTTAATATGTTAGGCTAGAGTACGTATACTCTGGGAATAATTATTATGTATCTGTATTAATTATGCAATATGTTTTACTGGTTTTAATTTTAATGAAGTTTGTTACGCTTAAAGGTTTTCTCGCATCTTTTTAATTAATGTCATGAGTTTATTAAATTGCTTTACTAAGTCTATTTTGATCAGACCAGGTGATAAATAGATAGGTTAATTAAGCCGTAAATCTGGAGAAAGCTTATTATGATTTAATAAGTTAGTATTTTCAGATGCAAGAATAAAATCCTCATACTCCTCTGCCGTCCACCAGTGGGTGCTTGAGTTTTCATCGGACCTTGCACAACTGGAACGAGTTCTTATGAGGCTATGATTTAGTCCTTAAGAATAAAAACAGGATCTTGTCAAACTATTATAATTAAACCAGTAACCCTAGCATGAAAGAGCAGATAATATTAATCTGAACCGGAGTCCCGTTTAGTTTATCTGTTAACTTAGTTTATTTAATCTTTCCTTTTTATTTATAAAAACAAGTCAATTATTCCCCCCCCTTTCTGTGACATGCTTAGGTACTATAATATGTACATTAGTCCCGCGGTTCGATATCCGGTCGCTTACATTTTACTATACTACCACGACCGGGATTTTGTTTGCAGCCCGACGTTTAGTTTGAGTTTTAATTTCTTTTATTTTATGTTAATTACACCCGATATAACCACTCATTTTACAACGTCTGCAGTCACTTAATGCTAACCATGCCTCCACATTTGGTTCTGTACTAGTACTCCTACTTTCATTGGTACGACCTTGCATTTCCTATGCATCGGTCACTATGGCATTATAAGCCGCTTTCTGTTTCCACCACAATTAACATTTTCCGAATCCTAGCTCTCCCACTCGATCATTACTGCGTAAGTGCAATACCAAAACACTTAGTCATACAGAGTGCAGAGGCGTAAACTCTTGACAGTAAATCTCTTATTAGCAATGGGAATCCACACTGAGTTCCTTATCACATAGTATCAACCACTGGCTTATTGCCCAGTCTGTTTATCATCACTTACCTTGCATCACCACTGAGTTATCTCATAACTGGTCTTATCTGCCATATTATTATTTAACAACCCTTATACAACGGTCACTTTCTGCGCACCGTGCTCTTTCTCATTGTATAACATCAACTTATATGGTATTCACTGTCATATTAGCTTCCACACATATACTTACATCATTCGTATTATGGTTCGTCATTCATTTGGATGACTACAGAATGCTCCTTGAGCGTTGATCACTCGAGTCACAAGCCGACGTTATTCAGCTTGGTGCTTCACTTTATACACACATGCTACCAAACTATCTGTTTTCTCGCAATGACAACATGGTCAATCCTTAACATGTTTCTTGAACTTGGTTCACATAACTACCGCTCCTGCGGTCCCACAATGTTAAGAGGTATCCCCACTTTCTTAGCAGTGGTTCGTTATCCGCTTTACTTATATAACATAAACTTTTACAATCGATTAAATTTATATTACATATCTTGTTTGTGGCTTATAAGCCTTATTGCCTTGAGCTGCGCTCATTGTAGGCTGTCCACACACATGTACTTCTCTGTACAACATTACATGGTTTGGATATCATATTGGGCTCCATGACAAGGTCGTTGCATTCCGTTTCCTTTCATGGGATGCCCCTTAGGATTGTCAGTCCGTCTCCTGACAACTTATGTCTAAACTGGGTGTTAGTTTCAACCCTTGTGTTTCTGTCACGTTATTTCGTGCAACAATTGTTGATCCAAGAACCCCTCAAGGACTACTCCTGGGTGTTGCTATGTTATGCCATTACATCTGGCTTGCACTTATTGGTACATTTAGTTAGCTACGCCGTTTTGCGTTCTTAGCTGGGTTTTCTATCCTCGTCTGTGAAGATCAACATTTCCTGGTAGTGTAGGTACTCATTCTGGGAGTTTCATCCCGTTCATTGCACATTAATGTGTCCACATTAGGCATCTGCTCGCCATGCACAGGCTGGGTCACCATTCCAGCTACCATGTTTATCCCTAGGATCCTTAAGACATATCCTATGTCTTAACATAACAGTTAGTGCACTTCGCACCTCCTGACTCTTAAACATTTCCTTGAAATGAATTCACTAATTCCTTTAGTCTCGTTAACTTAACTGAGTTCCTTTACTTTAACCATTCATGGTAATCAGTTGCTCTTGCTTGACTTTTACTGCTGATCGTAATATGGAGTCGACTACTTCCTGTGTTCCGGACTCTACTTGTATACATATGTGGGGTACCATACTGATACATTGCTACCTACCCAACTAACCCATAAGTAGGTATGTCAGGCCCACAAGCTCCTATCGGAGTGCGGTCGTCCCACATTACAGTTGGTACACTCGTAGTATCCGTCACACGCCTAGGTGAAGTATTCTGTTGTCAACTCCCTTATATTGTCCCGTGACAATATGCATTCCGTGCTTCCCGAATTTAATCAAGGGAAAGTCTCTCCACTGTTGTATCTTTATCAACTACCCTTGGGTTTTCTGGTTTGGTTTAAAAGAAGGTTAGAAAGAAGTATTGGTTTGAAAGAAATTTTTGGTTTTGAAAGAAAAGAGTTTGAAAGAAAAAATCTTCGTGGTTTCACCACGTCTTCTTGCTTTAACCAAGTCTAATTTCTTGCTGACTGGTGTACTTCCAATTACAGAGGTTAGGCTATCAAGCTCTTCCACGGTTATGATGATCTCCTTTAACTTCATGGTACTTTCCTAAGTACTTCGTATTTGCTAAAAATTTTCCCGAACAGCCCTGTTATAGCAGCACTTGCCATGGCAAGTGCGCCATGCTAACTGGCTATCGATTAAACATACACACCCGTTACGGTATCATTTTTTTTACCCGCACTGTCATCAGTGGCCTTGTTGGCCCTCACTTGATCTTACAGTCTTGATAATAATTCCTCTGGGTACTTCTCACTGTCTTCACATAATAACCACTAACTAGGGTGTTTCCCATTCTTGGAGACCCCTTTTCTTAGTATTGTTTCCTCTTCCTAGCCCGTTCCACACATTTGTCGTGGTTACTGAGACTTGTTTCTGTTTGGGCACTACGTTGTAGTTCCTTTGTCGGTTGGTATACTGTTGGTGTATTATTTAACAACTGTGGTCCCGTAGACACTCGTCTCTGGTTTCATTAATCCACTTCTTGCCTGTTGCACGGTCGGTGCGTTGCAAGCTGGTTGTTCGCTATTAATGCGGTTAACATTGTTCAGATGGAAACCGTCTCCGGGATTCCCAGTTTTCGGGATCTACCGTATGACAGGTTCTCCGTACCTTTAGAGGTACTTAATAACAGCCAGATCGGGTTTCCCGAGTATGAGAGGACTTCCATCTCTCTGGCGTTGTTTCCCCGAGTTATAAACAGGGACTGTAGAGGGCGGGAAGGATATAGTAGGTTTTCAGTATTCACTGGTAGTTCCTAACTAGCGTATCTCTCACGCTATCACTCAACCCTTAACCCAAAGTACTAAAATCCTAACTCGGTACTTCCTAAGCTCGGTAATTCAGTCATCAGAGCGATACTTCGCTCTGATACCACTTTTTGTAACACCCCATCCAACAACAACACACTTAACAACAAACTGCAGCGGAAAATATACTTCATCACATTACTTAACTCGTTGGTGTTACACGCCGTTAACCACCCACGTGGCTAACAAGGCTATTACATATACATTGTATCGGTCTGATGGACTAGATTCCCGAGCGACTACACATTACTATCCCTTTCCATTAACAACAAAACATACACATACCTTCCAACTGTACCGAGTATTTACAAACTAATGCTGATAGCAATTTCGGTCTTTCTACACCTACTGTACATATACAACTTAAATGACTACCCATGTACAAACGACTACCCCGTCCTACTCTCGAACGGCTTCCAGCTCCTTGTACCTGAAATAGGAAAAAGAAGAGAAAGGGTGGCCCCCTAGGGGCTCAGCACCTTTGCTGGTATGGTAATCCCGCAGCCCGCATGCTACCGGGCCACGCACAACTATTTGTCGTCTTAGCATGCGGTTGATTATATTTAAATCATGCATGTAAACTATAAACACATAACACATTACATACCCACAACAACGGGGTTCAACAGATCAATCAACACAACAAAACTCGTTAGCTCACTCATTTTGTCCCTTAACCCTTGAGGGTTTCTCCTCGAATGGAGTTATTTCCTTAATAGATGACACTTACCCACTATTTGGGTTATACTCCAAATTGTCTTATAATAAACTGTGGCTTATATCCATGGTCCACGTGCTCCACATAACAACACATTTCACGCTTCAACGTACATATAACATAACATAGCAACAGGAATTGCAGTACAACAATAACACATAACATAACGGGAACGGTTCTCTTTAGGAACTGACCCAAACTTAGTTAATTCACTTTTAAGCCTAGAGAATGATATTACCCTCATGTTAAGCTCGTTATACAACACTCATTACCGTCCTAATAGTCGGACGAGTAACTTAAGTTAAGATGGATCGGATATAGTGACCCGAACACACCACACAAACACATATTCCCCCTAGCCCGATCATAAGTCAGGATAGGTAAGCTTTGGAGTAAGCTAGTGGGAGATTGAAGACCAAGAAGGAAATCAACCTTAACAGAGAGGAAGGTAAAGCAAGGATGGATACCCACTCCCAAACAACGCGCGACCGGATTCCTCACCCCCGTTAGTACATATTTACTTGTAGATAAATAGTTAGAGCCCCACTATGGAATCTATCACATCCACACACCAAAAGGTATTTCAACCGGGTCAAACACACAAGGGTGGTACACATACTTATACGCACAACAATATACAACTAACTCACGCATAGCCGTGGTTGGAACGTTCCCATGGTACGGGTCGTTAAATCCGAGTACCGATCTCTTATGTGACCCTAGAGTCGGTTAGTTAAGTTTAGCACATATTTGAGGTTAAACTGTACCGGAACTAAACTCGCCACATTAACGAATTACTGTAAACTCATTACATGTTTTTATCTTATAACGTGGCAAACATATAGAAAAACACATTGGCATACAAGCCGGTGTAATCCGGTAGGACACAGGTTGCAAGAAAACCATACCTGTCACCGGGGTTTCACTCTAACGTGTCATCACATGTTCCTCGTAACATCTTTGAACAACTGGTAACATTACATTTACTTTCGTTAACATCGGGGTAACTTGATTGTTTAAAGTATAAAGTTCATGACTTACTCCCATTAACTAGTTATATAACTCCACATTTTAACTTGTTTTACTCTTATATTTTAATACAACTTTTCACCCACTAAATTGTCATTATAACTCACTTAACACGTCCTTAACAATCTCATAGCATCATTACTTATCAATCCCCATCATTAGATATCATTTTCTAACCTTAAACAAAGTTTTTGGTCAAAACAGCACCTTGTCCGAACTTGTGTCCGGACTTCCCAAGTTCGGACACTGTTCGAGACTCAAAAGGGTGTAAACTGACGACTGTCCGAACATGCGTCCGAGCTTCCCAAGTTCGGACACTGTTCGAGGCCAAAACAGAGAATAGAGGTAGGTGTGTCCGAACTTCCAAATTCGGACGGTAGTTCGGACACTGGTCGAAGCTCAGAAAACTTACGCGCAACAGGGCATGTCCGAACGTCCATGTTCGGACGGAAGTTCGGACGTGCCAAGAACCTTATTTTCTACTCCCTTAAACACTTACTCATTTCTTGCCAAAATGCCCAACACTTATAATGTTTCCCCCTTAGGTTTATAACATGTTCCCACACATTATTTAGCCCAGCAAAAACACTTTATGTTCTTCCAAGAATTTTCTCCACAATTCACACATCTTCCTTACAACACCTTACTTCCTCATTGGTACCAAAACTTGTATAAATCCTTAACACAATCTCACCATGGCTTGAAACATCCTTAACTCTCATTTGCATTCTAAATCCTCCAAGATAACACCCAAAACATTTTAACACCTAAGAAGACCTTATTTCACCTTCTTTCACCAACTTAAACCTTAATCATTCCTAGTTCAACCTAGGTCACCAAACAACATTGTGAACACCTAAAACTCCTTGTTCATTAAGAAAATTTTGACATAGTTTCTCTTGTATCTCCTTACACCAAAACACATATTTTTTTTCACCTTAATGTAACCAAGAACCCTTATCCATTTAATACACACAAACATATTGTTTTTCATCCTTTAACCATCCAAGACACTCATCTTCACAAAGAATGTTCTTTACACACATCTAAATCCTTAAATTACACTACATCACAATATAGTGCATAAACTTAAATTACTTGACACTTAGGTCCTTAAATAACATGGCTCTTAGACCCTTAAATTGCATTACTGAATTTCCCACATATATATTGCCTTTGACCTGCAAATACACACAACACCTCATATGCCCTTTTAATAGTTCTCTTGAGAACAATTCACTAGCTCATTTTTCCTAATGCATTTAAACCACATTAGGTTAACACATTTACCTCTTTTCTTCAAGATTTTTACTTGAACACCTTTGTTCTTCTTTGTTTGGAAACCGGCAAAAGGACTTGGCTACTTGTCAATGTTCTAATCAATACACAAGTAAAACCAATGAGCATTCAAGCTTCATGTTTAAACTCACTTAAAAACCCTAGGTTATATATATATATTGTCTTAACACATTAGGATAGTTGTTTTACCTTGGAAACAAAAGAGAGCTTGAATAAGCATCAAGAGAGGACTCCACCAAGCCCTTGGAAGATTGAAATGGAGCTAAGGAAGAACAAGAGAAGACACCATTAATGGTGAATTTTCGGACATATACAAAAACAATGGGAAATGTTGTTTTTCTTTGGTTTTCCTTACCTTGAAGCAAAGGAGAATGACAAGGCATGAAAATATGAGCTCAAGCTCCTTCAATGGTGAATCTCCATGGCACCGAAATGAGGCTTTTGAAGATTTGAAAAGGTAGAAGTGTAGAGCTTGCTCCAACTAGAAGAATGGTGGTCTTGAAATTGAATTTGGACCATGGAGTCATGAGTTACAAGCAAAAGGAGTTGGAGATGGTGAGGTTTTGCTGTAGCAAAACCGATGATGTTGGGAGAATGAAGGTAGGTGACGGTGGGTATGAGTGGGAAAGGAAGGAATGAAATGAGAGCTTGCTTTTACAAGATATTTACTTATAAAGTAAATAGTGAACTTTAGTTGTCATCTTTATTTACTTATCAAACTAGCAAGAGTGGTGACTCACCACAATAAAAACCGGCCCCCATCATCTACTTAGGGGTAGTTTGGTCTTTGTTGACCAATTAACTTACTTATATTGACTTATGTCATAAACTAGCATATTTTGGTTACTATTCACAAACTAAGGCACATATTTGTGAAATTTTTGATTTCCCATTGATTTAGACTTCCTAATGTGATACTAAGTAGTACACATGTTAATTAAAGAGTAATGATGGACATTTAGCCACTCAAAACTCATTTACAAGACAATTTTTCAAAAATGTGCTTTAAGACTCCTTAAAGCACATTTTGTGTTTTAACTTGTTTTCAAGCTTGGTTTTCTTTGGTAATTGGTTTAATATGTTCATTAACATATAAATAAGGTCTTGGTATGACCTTTATGTCTTATACAAATTTATCCCAACATTAGAGCACATTTTTGCCCATATTGACTTTAAGGTATTTATTTGTGTTTTGTTTGGTTTAATCGTCTACCAAGGTTTCCTAAGGACTTAATTACCCTTATTAAATCATAATTGAATATTATTAAGTCTTGGTAGGCTCTTTGGGTCCTAACCAAGTTCACTCCAAGCTTAGAGCATGTTTTTGCTCAAACTGTATTTATGGTACTTTATTGTTTTACTAAGGTTTAAATCGTTCACTAACGTTTCTAAGGCACTTTTTAGCCTTAATATACCATAGTTTAATGTCTAAGCAACATATCAAGGTTTGGGGTATTTCAACCCGATTAACCCGGGTGGACAAATGGAGCTAACAAGTATTGTGTAAGTATTGTGTATGTACTGTGTATGCATATTTCGGGAAAGGTAAGTAAGTACCGGTTAGCTTGTATGGTCTACCTTGTATGTATTGAAGTGCATGTATGTATTCCTTGTGTAGCATTGTAGCATTATGAATGAAGCATGTATGTATCAATGTATTGTAAAATGAATCGCATGTATTCGACCAAGTGGTCGGCGTACCCTCGCTAGTACGCAGGGTATGCAGAAGTCATATGCAGTGTTAGTTGAGCCCCTAGGGGCAATGTTTTTCTTATACAGGTACCGAAGCAGTTATGGTCGCAGTAAGAAACCGGTGGCCATGTTTAGATAGCTAGAAATGAATTGTAGTTAGTAAAGTATTGTACAAGGCTTGTAGCCTTAGATGTAGAAGTGTACCAAGGGGTACACCCTTATGTGTTGAAAGTATGTAGTTTGTGTGGAATGGGTAGCTGTAGACTCGTAGTGAGTATGTATAAACTTGAAGAATTATTGTGTTGGATTTGGATCTTAGTAAACTCGGTGTATTGTATTATATTGTACTGTAACTTATGGAGTGTTGTATTGAATGGGAAGTTGTAGTACTTGATCGGTAATTGGAGAATGTATGTAATTGTGTAGTACTCGGATATTCCGGTCCATCAGACCGATGCTGTAAGTAGTAGTAAGCCTTGTTAGTCACGTGGGTGGCTAACGGCATTGTTTCACCCACCGTTGTGTAAGTATGTATCCGCTGCGTGAGTATGGACGTATGAAGAGATTGGACGGTAATGACGGTATTAGTGGTAGGGGTGATACAAAAAGTGGTATCAGAGCGAAGTATCGCTCTTATGACTGGAAATACCGAGTTAGGAATTTGAAGCTTAAGGCTAAGGGCTAAGTGTTAGCATTAGAGAGATGCTAGTTAGGAACTCGCGGTGAGTACCGGATACCTATAACATCAGACCCGCCCTCCACAAACCCACTGTATAACTTGGGGAAGAACGCCAAAGAGAAGGAAAGTCCTCTCATACTCGAGAAAACCCGATCTGGCAGTAGTGAGATAATCCTACAAGAGGAAAGAACCTGACATATAATAGATTCCAAGAACCGGAAGACCCGGAGATGGTTCCCGGCCGAACAACAATACCCGCACTTAATAGCGGTTGAATGAGCACTCCAACCATAAAGAGGCTGCAACTTACAACAACATTAGGCGACATGCTCAGCAGTCGCGAAACTTGACTAGTCAACCAGCAGCAGGAAAAGGAGCACTAAGTGTGCAACAAAGCGGAAAAAGAGCAGTAACGAGACCCGAGACACAAGACTACGGGACAGTAATACCTAAATAATACCGCCAACGGTATGCTAGCTGACTAAGGACAAAGTCAGGAGTGGTTAACTCCAAAATTACAACGCCAAAGAGGTTACAATACCTGGCCAACTTAGCTCAGACAGCTACAAGAACATTCACGTGATATAATCCAACAGGACTACGAAAGTGGTGCCTAAATAAGCTCAAGCTCAATAACCACGGTAAACATGTGGGAACGAGCAACAAGGAAAAACATAAAATCAAGAAAATAGGGATCTCCAAGGATTGGAGAAGCGCCCCGATCAACGACAGTCATGTCAAGATCACTGAGCAGTCACTTAAAGGATCCAATATCCCAAACATAGACCAATAAGATCAAGGGAAGAGTCAACAAGACTATCAAATACAAGTGGAAACCATACCAAGACTGGTATAGGATTACCCAAAAACCACCAGTACCACGCACTTGCCAGGGCAAGTGCAGTAAGAACAGGAATATGTAAAGGAACTCTAACACACCGCAGGTACATAGTAATGTACCATGATAGTAATGAAACAACTACAGGATCACACATCCTAAAAAAATAAAAAAAACTGGAAGAATGGAACCTTGGAAAGGCCTAACGGCCCGACCACTGTATTAAGGACATACTAGTCAGCAAGAAGCTGGACTTGGTCAGGACCTCAAACATGGCTATGCCATGAAGGACTTCTTTAAACACCGAACTCCAATTTTAAAAACCAAAATTTTTCTTTCAAAACCACAAACCTCCTTTTAAAACCTTGGATTTTGAAACCAAACCAACAGAATTACGGTGAGCATCATAGAATGATGCAAGAGGAGTTGACCATATAGTACTTCACCTAGGCGTGTGACGAGCACTACGAGTGTACCCAAATACGGGATATGGGACGACCGCACTCCGAAGGAGCTTGTGGGCTTGACAGATAGTCGGGTAAGTGGTAACGTATCAACAAGGTACCCCACGTATGTATACATGTAGTGCACGGAACACCGAAATAGTCAACTTCGTTCCACGGACCATCAGTAAGTTCAAATCAGGACAGCTGGACACACCAGCCGATCAAGGAGAAGGAACTCAGTTAAGTAATAAGTACAAGAACTCAGAGAATCCATATGAAGATAAGGAATGAGGATTAGGAAGCGCAAAGAGCGCAAACTAATAAGTATGGACATTGGATATGTCTCAAGGACTACAAACAAATACATGACAGCTGGAAAGTATACCCAGCCTAAACACAGTAAGGCAAATGCCTAACGCGAACTCAACGATGCTCAACAAACGGGATGGAGTTCCCAAGAGTGATCATAAGTTTACCACAAAGTATAATCCATCATCGAAGAGGATATCAAACCTAGTCTAAACACTAGGAGAAAGTATAAACAGTCTACCCAAGGACGGGAGACGTTATAACCCTAAGGGGGATAGCTCAAAGACAATACCACAAGGCGGTATAGCGGACACACATATCATAAACATTAGCCGAATGTAACGGCGTAACCTCACAACACCCAGGAGCGATCCTTGAAAGGTGTCTGAGTTAACAATAGCCGAACAAAGCGTTATGATAAGAGCACGGAAGCTGGAACGAACATTCGGTTAGGACACTGAAGCGATTGCACTTAATAGGAAATACCCTAAATTGCACAAAGGCACTGATTAGCATCAGATTGCCTAAAGGGTCTCCTATGAACGGAAGCGTGATGCCATGGCTTACCATGGGGCCCTGAATTACCTCCAACCTATGGGGTATACAAGGAGTGGAAACATGTATAAGCAGGTTGCAAAGAGCATAGCTTACAGCAATAAGGCTCAGAAGCCATAAACCAACTACGTTACGTAAACTTAAATGGTTGCAAAACCCACACCATATAATAACAAGACTTGCAAGAGATATTGCTTCATACGACAAATAGAGCGATAACTGAACCATCCAATTGGAGCTCATTATAATGAGTGGCTTGGAGTAATGGCTACCTCAGTGTCACTGTCTCTAGAGCATCAGTCTAGTATACAGTTGACAAGTTTTAATTTCCCTTCATGCCTTCTGTAGAAATGGTAACATAGAGGCATAGGAATCGTGATAATGCCAACATTGGCCTAGTCCACACTTGGACACTACGGAAACCCGAGGAAAAGTACCTCTCATTAAACAAAGACCATCAATGCGGTAATGATGTGAACCCTTGGAAAAGGCTTCCATCTACCAAAACAACAAAGCATGTGCATATAGATATAGCCAAGAGGCGATTGAACAAGGAATCGAGATTTCCAAATTATTACGACTTAAAGGAGTAAGTATACTCCTTATGCATCCAAGCATGTCGTTAACCATTGTATGAATACTAACACATAAACCTTGTCATCAGACTTATGAGTTGAAATAAACCTCTCAACAAGAACTTTCATTTACCAATGATAGAATACTCTCCAATTGGAGAACGGGACAAGAAAACCCTTAAAGTTTCTTGGGGATGTCCCGGTGATGTACATACAAAAATAAAGCTGCACAGCTAGAGCCTATCACTAGTGCTCAGCACTGGGAAGACAGTAATTGTCAAAAACAACCAATGTGAATGCACATTGGGCACCACGAATGACCAACACTCAAGAGAGCTTGTAACCCAGTAAATTATTTCATCCCTTGTCAACCAAGACACTTGGTAAATTGCATCATAAATGATGAAGTAATGTGAGGTAAGCTAACCTACACATGGAACCTAAATCGAAATAAAACATCCCCACATTGGGAAGATAATAACACTGCGGTATGCTACGACAACCGTCATACACACGAACAGAGGAAACCCTCGGTGTACTCACACCATAAGGACATGGTGCCAACGACAATGGCAATGAATAAAGGTAAACTACCACAGTAACAAAAACCGTAAGAGCGATGTTGTATGATGAGTAAGAATACGGTGTGCAACAAGCGACCGCTATGAGGAAGTAGTTAGCCAATGACACGGAGTTTAAGTATGAGAAGACAGGCATACATATTCATTCCTATCACATAAGTGACTTACTGCCGAGCGTTTACGCCTCTGCACTCTGTATGACTGAGTGTTTTAGTATAGCACTTGCGTAGTAATGATAGAGTGGGATAGCTAGGAATATGGGAAAGAGGACGATTATAGTAAAAACAGAAGGAAACTTAAGAAAGTCACTAGGACCGACGCATAGAAATGCAAGGTTATACAAGTAAAGAACACTTGTACTGAACCAGAAGAACTGGTATAATTCAGAAGCTACTAACAACAGAGGAAGCACTACAACTAAGTAGTGACTTAACCTCGCCTGACAAGAAGTCGGAAGAACTTAGTGAATAATCGTGGGAGTACAAATAGTATGTATAGTAGATTGCCAGAGAGCTGGTTATAAATCTAAACCCATCGAGTTTAAACATGGTAAAAGAATACCACACTTGTTAGTAAACCTTATATCCACAATAGAGGGATAAAGGTGATGAGTAGCACATCTAGCGTAACCAAAGAGTGAAGTAAGCACTAAGGTTATCAGGGTCGCGCAGCAGAAGCTAGTGGGCCCTAGTTAAGCGGTTAATGTACCTAGTAAGTATGAGAGAATGGCTATCAATGCCTTAAAGCCTAATAGGCTAGAACCGAATTAATTATGAGTTAAATAAACTCATATAGGAATTCTTGGTGCAAGGACCAAACCATTAGTATGGTTAAGACCCTTTGACCGGAGTACATTATATAATAGACCGTAATGAAGCTAAAATGCTTCCGAGTGCCCGAATTAAATAACCAATGTTCAATAATAACATATGGTAGATTACGTGGGCGTAATCCCCTTTAAGAGGGGTAGAGCGAAAACCGCTTAATGTAAATTTCATGAATAAAACACATAAACTATAATGTGCATAGCACAAATGAGAACCAATTTGATGATTGGTACTTATGTTAAATAAACATACGTATTCATTCACATTGTAATCGTGGTAATTAAGCACGAGGGATGCAAATACCATAGCATGAGTTGGTATAAAACCGATGTAGAACCTAGTAGATGTTTTGAAACAATTGAGAATGAGTAGTGGACGGAGCTCCACAAGTATTGTATTCCTTAAAGAAATAGTACGAATCGATTAAGAGTAGTAGATGAATGTAGCCCATGAGTAGTGTATTCGTAGGTAAGTCATTGGAAGCAAATTGAGGACGATTGGATTTCGTAGGTATTGTATTCCTTAGTTAGATTAATTGAGATGATGGAGAGTAATGGATGAAAGTAGCGAAGGTCGATGAAATGAGCACTTAGGTATTGAATCTCGAAGTAAAGTATTTGGGAAGTAGAGTGAGGATGATTGATGGACTAAATTCCATCCTTTGGAGTTGTATGAATTCGTAATTATGACTAGGAAGAGTAAAAAGATAGAAATTGAAAATAATTGAATTATTTGATTGCTTGAAACTGAGGTGAGAAGTCAAACTTGATCCTGATCAGATCAAGGGAAACCGAACAGAAATTGGGGTGGAAAGATAGTTCAACACTGATGCTGATCACATCAGGGTCGAATGATTCTTGAAGCTCCCCTCAAGTGGTCACAAGAATCACGCATATAGTAGATGTAATGAATATAAATTGGAATTTGGAGTTGTATGTTTTAGAAAATTTCTAATTAGTAGTTGTGAAAGAATTTCCCTTAGAACTGGAGGATGAGGATTTGTTAGAAGCTTATACCGGAGAAGATAGTAGTATAGCATATTGTATTATTCCAAGGGCAGCGGGATATAGAGGAGTCCTGTGTCTAGATGACCTGAGTGCCTGCGGGATTGTAGTGTGTATTGCATTGCTTTGGGGATAGCTTGCACTGTATGTATGTATGTATAAATTTTGTAAAGAGGAACCAGATGGTTGATAGTAATGCGGATTGGAGTAATTATTGTACATTGGTATGGTATGGAAAGGAGAAATCGTGAGTAACGGATTTGGGAATTGTAAGGAGGAAGAATGTATGACTTTTGGTATTAGACAAGTATAAATGAGTAAGTATAGTAATCCTATAACCTTGAACAACTTTGAGGACAAAGTTTCATAAGGGGGGTAGATTGAAATACCCCAAACTTAAATATAGTGATTAAAAATATTCTAATCCGTATTTAAGAGCCTAATAATGCTTAGGTAATATTGGTGAGGAAAAATAAATCCAAAAGAAAGGAAGAAACGCTTAAAAAGCGAAAAACGCTAAATAAGCGTTAAATTACCATAGGAGGTGTGAGACCTCGGTTATCATATTATATGGATTCCTAAGGCTTAATAAGGCCAAAATAATATATGGGAACAACTCCCGAAGAAAATGGATCCAAATAATGTATTAAAACGCTAATAGAGCTTTAGCGCACGTTTTTTGAGAAAACCCGAAAACGTGACTTAGAGTGGTCAAACGAACCTGTAAAAATTATAAATCATTAAATAACAATAATTAAGCATTAATGGACGCTTAGTAACCAATAAAATTAAAGAGACAAGAAAATTCCGGAAACGGGCCCGGTTAGTGAATAGTACCAAAACCGGGTAAATTAACGAGTGTTTTCTGTAAAAGGCGAAAACGCTCCAGCTAGTAGTAATGTGAGGGGCTGGTTTTTAATAGATAATAAGCTCCCTTACACACACCTAATAAGCCAGAAAGGAATAAAAGAAAGAAAGAAAGAAAAGTAGAAAAGGACATCACCCTCTCTCTCCTTTTCTTTTTCTCTTTTCTTTACCGTTTTTTCTCCTCCCTCTGGTGCAGCCAATTTCTTCCTCCTCCCATGGCTACTCCAACTTCAATCTCATGCTCTACCTTCATTTGAACTCCAAATGCAAAAATAATTGCATATTCTTACTCCTCTCATCATACTCCACACTTCCCTCTTTTCAAAATTTCAAAATGAGGAAGTTCATCTCAATGGGTTTTCCCCATTCAAAGAGGAAATAGCATCAATGGGTAGGTTGGAGTCTCCTCTCTCCATTAAGGTAAAAATCTACATGAAAAACTCATGTTCTCTCCATCTTCCTTTGTAGCTGATTTTTACCCCTTTGTAATGCCCCATTTTCTCTCTCTTGTAAGCATCAATTCAACCTTGCAATGGTGGAGGAATCACCTTCTTGAACCAAGGGCTAAAACCCCTCCTAAAACACTCCAAAGGTAAACCCTAGAATTTGTGTTTTAAACACTTCAATGAATTAGTATAAATCTAAGGGTTAGTATTTTAATTACACTTGTTTTTGTGTGCTTTTGGTGATGGGAATGAAGTTTGGCAACTCCATTCCCCACATGGCCGATTTGTGCAAGAAAGAGAGAAGGAGGAGAATTGGAAAAGAAATGAAGGAATTATAAGCTCAAGGTAAGGGCTCCTTCTTAATGCCAAAATTTTAATGCATTAGAGTAATGGGAATGGGTAAACTAATTAAAGAACCCAAAATATTGTATTAGTATTGTAGTATTGGAAGTTTGAGTATTTGTGAGCTAGTATTTGAATTGTAGGCCTTAGAGCCAAATGCATTGTGTATGGGTATTAGTATTGTTATGTGATGGAGTATTGGTGTATTGAGATTTTTTTTATTTCTGGTAGGACCCTTGAATGGGTGTGGCTAGATTAGGAATGAATTTGGTGAGAATGGATATGTGTGGCTAAGTTAGAATTATAGGTAAACTATGGCAAAATTTTAGTTGGAAAATGTGCATTTATGGTAGACTTGGTGAATGGGAGAACCAAGGTGTGTATTGGAGTTAGTAGAGATGTTTAGTAACTATGGAATGGTAGTTGTAGTATAGGGATGAAATGGAATAAAATCTGTAGCAAGAAGTGTAGTAATGCATTATAAAAGCAAGGAAGAACTAGTGTGCAAGATTTAGTAAAATGAGTGTTGAACTTGGGTATAGATAGTGTAGTTGCTTGAGAATGAATTGGAATGATAAATGGAATTAGAACCAAGTGCAAAATGCAAGAGAGGTGTAGGAAATGCACAAGTGTGCAAAGTGTGAAAATGAGAATGGAAAATTTGTAGAAATTGAGCAAGAAGTTGAGTAGGTATCGGACCATGGATTTAAGGAGTGTTAGGGAGTGTTTAAGTGTGTTTAAACATGTGGAAAGACTATGGAATGATTGGAGGTGGATTAAGGGTTGATTAGGGGTTGAAAATTCCTCTTAGTAGTAGTTTTTAGCAGGGCCCGGGACCTAGGATATGTACCAAGTCCAGGACCGCACTTAAAAACACCCCGAGAGCAAAAACTGGTATTGATCCGGGACCTAGGTGCAGGACCAAGTCCCGGACCACAATGAAAAATAGGCCGAGAGTTAATTTAGTGCATGGTCCGGGACCTTGGATCCGGACCAAGTCCCAGACCACCCCCAAAAACTTGCAGAATGTGATTTTTAGGGTTTAAATGATGGGGTATTGATGGGTAATGGTTTTAGAAGTTGTTAAGGCCTTGTTTGGTGACCTTTAAAGGCCCTAAGAAGTGTAAACACGTATGAGAAGTGATTAAACAAGTTGTAAGTTTAAGGACATTAAGTTAAACCGAAATAACGGGATAACGGGGTAAGTACGAGAGTAGTAATTATGTATGCATTATAATGCTTAGTATTAATGGAACCATTTGGCATGTAGCCGGAGGTTCGAGAATAAGACTCGAGGAACAAGAGTGAACCAAAGGAACAAGGGAACACCCGGTAACGTAAATTTCTGTAAAAGGTATGATTTCTTCATGCTCTGTATCCTAACCTAGTTACCCCGATTTGTGTGCTTATTTGATCACCTAAATAAGATAAATGCATGAATCGGACTTTATTGCACTTACTTGTGCTTGTTTTATATTGTTCTTGATATCTTTGTCTTGAACAAATAGTTTGTATAATACATGAAATGAATGAATGAGAATGGATGTGTGTATATACCTTGTAGTGTACTCGTGTAATGTATTGTACCGTGAATGGATGTGGATGTAAGTAATGTATTGTTGTGTGGCTTGGATGTGTTGACTTCTACTAATTCCTAACTACCTAACTCTTAACGTAAGTATTGTGTAAATTAGAATGAGTAGAAGTTCGATATAGTTTCGGTCACGCGTGAGGATGAGGAGACACAAGAGGTTGGATCCGATTTCTGGCTCTTAAACTTTTCCACGGCCCAAACCCCTTAAATGGGTAGCATCCTGGATTAGTGAGCCAAGTAAAGCCCGGTGGTGGGACGGTGTAGTCCCTGCCCGGAAGTCCCGACGACTTAACTTGAGTAAGTAGTAAGTAAGTAAAGTATTGTATGAGTAATGGCCTTGGCTGGTGTAAGTCATTGACCCCGAGTAAAAGAGTAACCTCCACCCGATTAACCCGGGTGGACAAATGGAGCTAACAAGTATTGTGTAAGTATTGTGTAAGTACTGTGTATGCGTATTTCGGGAAAGGTAATTAAGTACCGGTTGGCTTGTATGGTCTACCTTGTATGTATTGAAGTGCATGTATGCATTCCTTGTGTAGCATTGTAGCATTATGAATGAAGCATGTATGTATCTATATATTGTAAAATGAATCGCATGTATTCGACCAAGTGGTCGGCGTAACCTCGCTAGTACGCGGGGTATGCGGAAGTCATATGCAGCGTAAGCTGAGCCCTAGGGGCAATGTTTTTATTGTACAGGTACCGAAGCAGTTATGGTCGCAGTAAGAGACCGGTGGCCATGTTTAGATAGCTAGAAATGAATTGTAATTAGTAAAGCATTGTACAAGGTTTGTAGCCTTAGATGTAGAAGTGTACCAAGGGGTACACCCTTATGTGTTGAAAGTATGTAGTTTGTGAGGAATGGGTAGTTGTAGACTCGTAGTGAGTATGTATAAACTTGAAGAATTATTGTATTGGATTTGGCTCTTAGTAAACTCGGTGTATTGTATTATATTGTACTGTAACTTATGGAGTGTTGTATTGAATGGGAAGTTGTAGTACTTGATCGGTAATTGGAGAATGTATGTAATTGTGTAGTACTCGGATATTCCGGTCCATCAGACCGATGCTGTAAGTAGTAGTAAGCCTTGTTAGTCACGTGGGTGGCTAACGACATTGTTTCACCCACCGTTGTGTAAGTATGTATCCGCTGCGTGAGTATGGACGTATGAAGAGATTGGACGATAATGACGGTATTAGCGGTAGGGGTGTTACATTATGCTTAGCTAGATTGTAAAAGGATCTTTGATGTTTAAGAAAGAGTTTTAAATGTTGTTGTGTACTTTGTAAGATTCGCAACTATTTATATGATTAAATGGTGTGGCATCACATTTTTGATGAGTGTATGTAAATTGGTCAAGTAATAAACTATTAACGTGTTACAGGTGAAGCTAAAAAACCATTTTTTTTAAAAAAAGATTTGATGACACGGTTCATTTTGAATTGTGTTATAAAACTAGAATTAGAGCCGTGTTGTATAATTACGCCTTATAACACTATTTAAAATTTAACCATGAATAAAATCGTTTTTATAACACGGTTCAAAAAAAAAAGAAATGTGTTATAAAACTTGTTTTTCCACCACTAAAATTGGTTTTACAATACGGTTTTTTCTTAAACAAACCGTGGTAAAAAGTTCAACCGTGTTATAAAACCTATATTAACACTTTTATTAAATGTTTTTTCTACTAGTGATTAATGTATCGCAGTTAGTAAAAATCACTATTCATCCAGTATAAACTTCTTTATTTAAATCACAATAGGATATCAATTAAAAAAAAGTTGCACCTATACTTCATTACAGGTTTAGATAATGAATGTGATTTAAAATAATTTTGTATTGCAAATAGCAACCCCCATTTTAATTTATAAACAAAATGAATCTAATATAAGAAGTGAAGTTGTATATAACTTTTTTGATAGAGGAACACCAAAAATTTTATACAACTATCTCATCTTATATTAGATTATTTTTGTTTTTAAATGGAAATATATATATTTTTATTTATAATATTTAATCATTATCTAGCCATAATTGTAAATATTTTAATGAAGAGGAAAATGATAATTAGTCACAAAAAAAAACAAAGATAAAAAAAATTAAATTGTTTAAATTTTTGAGTATGCTTAATATTTAAAAATTAATAATTTTATTTTCCTATATATCTTTTAGTTATTTTTTATAATTTTATTACCATTTTAGATATCTCTATAATTATTTATATTTTGTAGTATTGTGAAGTGTGAACTTGTTGAAACATGATTTACAATGTCAAGGTAACATAGTCTTATTCAAAATCATTTCACGAAATAGAGGTATATTGTGAATTATGAAACTTTTTCGTGGCATATGACGAACGAGTTTCAAAATTGGGGTATATTGTGAATTATGAAATTTTTTGTGGAATATTGTGAATTTTTCCTTTCTAACTTTATAGGTCAAAACTAGCTGTTTTGAGTTGCAGGGGTACCTGGTAAAAGTATCTGTTACAGAGGTATTTGATGAAACTATCCGTTTGAAACATAGGAGAATCTAGTGATACAAGCCGCAACAAACATGCAAGGGTATCTCATAAAATATCGGATTAAAAGTAAAACAAGAGGAAACTGTAAAAATTAACGACCGTTTAGGTAGTAAATAGACGAAAGGGTATCTTGTATAAAAAAATAAATCTCAAAGGTATCTCATAGAATAATGAAAAGGCAGGGGCATTTGATAAAATTTAGCCAAACCACAAGGGTATCTCGTGAAAATTCACCTTTTTTTAATAGTTACATAAGGGGTCTATGATAGATGTTTATCCTTTTGACTAGGTGTAACATCCCCAAGTACCAACTGTTGTGATATTGTCCGCTTTGGCACATAGGTCACACAGTTTTGTTCCCCGGGTTTCCTAACCCCAACGTCACAATCCCTCCCCTATAAGTTTCGTTTTTCACTCCAATCGATGGGAAGGTAAACTTCAGTGGGTGTTACACTAGACAACAAATAACATACAACCTAACTATATGTTTTTTTGTATATAGTGTGGATGTCAAGTGAAAACATCTCTTTCTATATATCTCATCTACTATAAAATTTCAAAGGATTTAATCTTCTCCATTAACCTAGGTTTTCTAAGAGTGTGTGTTATAAAGAGTTTTAGTTGTAATGAAATTTACATATCGCATTTATAACAATTGTTGCAAAAATGGATCTTTCACTTACCCATCAATTCGTTACCACAATATAATGAAAAAGTGTCACTAACAATGAGTTTGTAACAATAGTCTAGAGAATCTAACACGTACTAAGAAAATTGTTCGAAGACCTAGAATATCCTCCAGGTTTTGAACTAAAAAACATAATTAAAGACAGAGATCAACGGGCCAAGAAGGATGATCCTAGAGGTAAGAAGAATATAGATGACATTGAAGTAGAAGTGGAGAATGTAGCGCAGGAAACTCTCCGACTAAAGAGCAATAATGTGAAGCTATTGATGAGAATCTAGCTCTGGAAAAATTGTGGGGACAGATTGCAGAAAGAGTAAAAGGAGACAAATGCAAATAAAAGCTTGGATAGTAATAACTTCCAATCCACGATGAATAAGAACGAAGAGGCAAGAAACCCATACTGAGTGTAGCAATTATTCGCACTTGTTAGAAAAATCATAAGAGTCAACGATAGGTCTTGAAGAAAAAAAAAACGAGTGAAACCTATGTTTTCTTTGCCAATCATCTTAATTATATATAAAAAAAACTTTATGACAGTGGCAGATCCATGGGTGGCCCACGGTCGGGCGCACCCTAAATTTTGAAAAATAGTTAAATGTTTTTATAAATTTTTGAAAAAGTTATAAAATAATATAATATTTAAAAGAATGATAGTGACAATTTTTTTATCCCAAATAAAATTTGTGGGTCCGCTATTGAATATGCACAAGTACACCCTATTTTCTACCTAAGCTAATATAAAAGTTTAAAACATGCTAAAAGCCTAAAACCCTCAATATGTGACAATCTTGGTCGATGAGTTGGGTTGATATCAACCATAACCCAACCTATTTAAAATATCATTAACCCAACACAACCCAAAAATAAATGGGTCAAAAAATCATGACCCTTACCTAACCCATTTGAAATCTTTAAACCCAAACCCAACTCACTCAACCCATTTTTTAAGAAAACACAATACCCCAATCACTTAACAATCACAAATTTCACTATACATGAGATTAATTTGTATAAATTTAGTACAACAACAACAACTTCTATAGACCAATTTTCAAAGTACAGCGACTACTTTTCACAATCCCTGGATAGCTTTACATAATATCTTTAATTGATATAATAATGGTGGCCACGGGTCCGGTTCCACCGGTTTCGGTTCCGGTTCCACCGGTTCCGGTTCCAGAAAATGTGTATTCGTATTCGGAACCGGTCTGGGCGGTTCCGGTTACGGTTCCGGTTCCGGTTCTGAAATCTGGATTCGCTTCGGATTCGGTCGAAAAACCGGTTCCGGCCGGTTCCGGTTTTGGTTCTGGATCTGATCGGTTCCGACCGGTTCCGGAAAGATTCGATCGGCTCCAGTTGCTTCGTTTTAGCTCCGATTTGAGATCCGTTTGAGTGCACACGTTGCTCTTTTTCATCCACTTTACTCCTAGATAGGTTATTCTTCAAGTTTATAATCTTAAATGTGTAAGAAACAAAGACTTAGGAATTTTTATTGAATTTACAAAAAATAAGGAACAAAGAGAATTTTATTATATGATTCACTGCCTCATTAAACCTTATTAGGTAAAAATCCATTGGGAAAACCATAATAAGGAAAAAGAGTACAGCTACTAAGAGGTTACATTTTAAAAAAACCCAACGGTAACTTCAACCGGTTCCGGGGCGGTTCCGGTTCCGAATCCGACGACGGTTCCAGGCGGTTCCGGTTCCGGTTCGGGCCCGAATCTCAAAACATGTATTCGTATTCAGAACCGGCTCTGGCGGTTCGGTTCCGGTTCCGATTCCCACCGGTTCCCGGCCGGTTCCGGTTCCAATCGGTTCCGGGTAGAACCGCCGGTTCCGGGTAGAACCGGACCCGATGGCCACCATTAATATAATCACATCCCCCAGATAGCATTTGATAGACCATTTTTTGAAATACAGTAGCTATCTAGAACTTAATAGCCATAATGTACTATACTTATCCTGCTACAATTCATCACAAAAATAATACATTTCCTACTTTTGTCACTCTTCTACATCATCTAAACATTCCAGTTGTGTTGTATCATATAGAAAAAAACCCCAAGCATATATCCTTAATAAAAATAACATCCTGGAGTTATGTTCACATAAGCAATTGCGGAGTTGATTGAGTCAAACTAATTGAATAAGATGTGAAGCCAAAACTCTCAAAATAATTGTTCAATATGTAGAACTAGTTGGGTCATTTCTTGATCTGAAAATAATATATATATGTACATTATATATACATATATATATTAATAAATATATTTAGGTTTCAGGTTGGATCGTAAATTTGGATCTCTACCGTAACCTAACCTAACCCACGAAATTAGCTTATTATCCTAGCCCAAACCAAAAAAGAAATGAATCAATAATCAAGACCATAACTCATAAAATTATAGATTGGATTCGGATTGGGTTTCGGGTTGTGTCAAAATTGTCAGGTCTACCTCTATATATGTAGATTGTTCATTACCAATGTTTTAAAACCTCTTCTCGCAGATAGCGGAAACATGAATCTTACTTCCTAGATAAAACCATAGTTTGACATCTTGATTAGAAAAAGAAACCATAGTTTGACACCATCTATTAAAAGCAGTTTATAATTTCTTCTTGGCTCAGCAATTGCCTAGAGTTTCAATCACAGGTCTTGCTCTTAGCCTTTTATCGTATATATACGACAACACAAGAGCAGAAATATAAAGGACTTCATATAAACGGAACAGAAATCAAGGATTAACAAGAAAGCCAAACTAGCTGCATGGTAAACACACAATAACAGCTGACAGAACAGGCAGGCGTTTAGTAATAGTAACATGAGTCTATAGGAGTCCAACACGGCATCATTGTCGATTCTCTAAGGTCAAAACTAGTGTGCAACGTAGATTTCTGGCAAGAATGTCCCTCCCTGAGTTCATATTGCAGGAACCGGTAAACAAGAAATCTAGAAGCACTTCCTGTGCACAATCGATGGCCCAGATTCATCATACTCTGCCTTAGCTATCCACATCTGCAGAAAACCACATTAACATAACAAGGTTCTAAGTCGGTAGGATTGACCACAAAAGGATGATGGTATGGTACTTAGAGAAGAAACAAAACTGCTAACGAACCTGTTGGAAAGTGCTAAGAGAAGCCAAAATGGATCCTCCAATCCAGACACTATACTTTCTCTCAGGTGGTGCCACCACTTTAATCTTCATACTGCTGGGAGCCAGAGCAGTGATCTCCTTGCTCATCCGATCACCAATACCACTAAACATGGTTGTCCCACCACTTAGAACAATGTTTCCATACAGATCCTTCCTAATATCCACATCACACTTCATGATAGAGTTGTATGTTGTCTCATGAATGCCAGCAGCTTCCATCCCTATCAGTGATGGTTGGAACAATACTTCAGGGCATCTGAACCGTTCTGATCCAATGGTGATAACCTGTCCATCGGGGAGTTCGTAACTCTTCTCCACAGATGAGCTGGTTTGTGAGGTTTCAAGTTCCTGCTCGAAGTCGAGGGCAATATAAGACAGCTTTTCCTTCACATCTCTAACAATTTCTCTCTCAGCTGAGGTGGTGAATGAGTAACCCTTTCTGTGAGGATCTTCATAAGGTAGTCTGTGAGGTCACGGCCAGCTAGGTCAAGACGAAGGATAGCATGGGGTAAAGCATATCCTTCGTAGATGGGAACTGTGTGACTCACACCATCACCAGAGTCCAGAACAATACCTAAATCATCCATAGCACGCCAAATGTAATATTCCAAGGTATGAGTATGACCAACCTTATAATTTTAAAACCAAAGCAGGCATAATTAATCTAGTTAAGTTCAACGGCTTACCAGTTGTACGACCACTAGCGTATAATGAAAGCACAGCTTGGATAGCAACATACATTGCCGGGGCATTGAAGGTCTCAAACATGATCTGGGTCATCTTTTCACGATTAGCCTTGGGGTTGAGAGGTGCTTCTGTAAGGAGAACTGGGTGCTCTTCTGGGGCAACACGAAGCTCATTGTAAAAAGTGTGATGCCATATTTTCTCCATATCGTCCCAGTTATTCACAATTCCATGCTCAATTGGGTATTTCAACGACAAAATACCACGCTTTGACTGAGCCTCATCACCTACATATGCATCTTTCTGGCCCATACCGACCATCACACCAGTGTGACGGGGACGACCTACAATGCTGGGGAACACGGCCCTTGGAGCATCATCACCAGCAAACCCAGCCTAAGGAATATAAAGTAATTCGTATATGATGTACGCCAGTAGTTCCATTCCATCATAAACTACTCCACTGGCTGTAATTAGCTGATAGTTCAAAATTGGTTAGGTGAGTGATGTACCTTGACCATTCCAGTTCCATTGTCACAGACCAGAGGCTGGATATCTTCTCCTTCCGCCATTTTCTTCTACTTGCTTGCTATAGTAACAAATACGACTATGCGTGGTCAGTTGTAAAGTTGCATGGGAGCATAGAAACCCTTCTCCGAGTAAGAGATGACTAAAGACAGTTAATCACCAGCTTCTAATTCACACAGGAAGCAAGATAAAGTTCACTGAGAAGAGGACTATATTATCTATTGTAAATGGGATCCGGTTCTCTTTTGCTGATAAAAAGATCAAAGCATCAAACTAAACATTTCAGCTCTTTTCAATGAAATCAGTGCCTCTAATGCCTCTAACCATTATTGAATATGGCGGCAGAATTATTCATGCACGTGTTATTGGCACATTTAAAACCGGCATACGATCACCTCAAAGCAGATTGAAATTCACATGCAGTACTAAATCATGGCTTCTCATTCAGCGTCGACAAAATCCTTACACCAAAAAGAAATTAAAAACCAGTTAAATATGTTGTACATATAAGACAACCGAACGAATCCAGTTGATATGAAACACATGTCTCGAAATGACAATGCTCATTAACCATCGATGTCAGATATCGATCAATTCGTCCACTCAAACAGGCGCCGAGACGACCCAAGAGAAAATTACCAAACAAAGGAAGCACAAGATCACCGAAACAGCTATGTAAAAGAGGAATGTCGATCTTCTGGATGGACTCTTTGCCACCGACCAATTAACAGTCAATAAAGGGTTTCGTTTACAGAGACGAACTATACAAGGAGAAATAATTTTAAGATCCGGAACATACACAACGTTTAAATTGGCTTCTTCCACCGAATGAATCAAAGCAGAAGACCAGAAACCTAGCACCAGAACGGACAAACGGGAAGAGGAGAGCGTAGAAGTAGAAAATGGCATAAAAGAAAAATTGAATACGACACCCTAATTATCGGGGCAAACTGATGAAGGAGGTGGAGGGTGGGAGAGAGAATCGGTCTTATTTGGTTAATCTTCCACAATAAAATCTTGAAGTATTCGGTTGAATGAGAAAAGATTGCGGGAGATGCGACAAGCCATGCACGAAATAGACGAACATAAACCGCCAGCTCTCCTGTCAAACTAGTCCATGCACCAAAATACATTGTGTGATGGATTTTCACACGACATTTTCCCTTCCGATGCTCTAACAGGAAGGTTTCGAGGAATATAGATAATAGTAAGGGGATACAATTGTCCCTGGATGGTTCTGGAACAATTATTAACCATCAGATCACAAAAAATGAAAATAGAAGCCCAGATTTATTGACATACTAAAATTGAAATATTGATAAAAATTGGTACCATAAAAAATGGGTTTTTTTATCGATTTAGTTTTTTACAATTCCCGTATTGAAATAATACCAGATATCGCCCACTTCCCACTCCTGAACCTTCTCCCTCCACGATTTGCAACCTAGGTGCTACATCGGCGCTCTTCTCCTGGATGCTGGACGAACAAACTACCACTACTATTCTCACAAAATATTCACCGGTGGTCAGGGCCGGCAGGTTTGCTTCTCAGGTTTGCCGTCTTCTCCTCTATCTCCCTTCATCTCCTTTGAAAACCCTAACCGGTGAAAAGACTAAGAAACTGTAGCCCACGACCGGCGAACGACGAACAACGAACAAACGAAATCATTAGTTGCTGTTGTTTTCGATTTCTTCAGAAAAGGTAATTTTTTTTCTACCGTCACATACCGTACCAAATTTCGGGCAGTGGTGTAGCAGCAATAGCTAATTGATTGCACGTACTGGTAGAGGAATATTTGTTGCTGTATAAGTGGTCTAACTATGAGGGAAGATGGCGCTATCAATTAGAGATTGCCCTGCCAAAACACAATGCTACAAGGCAGCATTCCAGACTCATGCAGGTCACTAGTTCCGGTGTATACCATTCCGAATGACCAATGCCCTGGTCACTTTTTAATCCACAATTAATGACATCTTGTGCCTATTTCTGAGACAGTTTATGTTACTTTTTCACGGTAGTTTCATTTACAGCAATCACATGGAATTACACTTGCGACATTTGTCCTCAGTTTTGTAATTTATCACATGACCATCGATTTTATAACAATAAAAAAATCTTGTTTTGCCCACCTGTGGCGTGGCAGCAATAGCTGATTGACCGCAAGTACTAGAAAGAAGATAATTGTTGTTGTAGAAGTGGTCTAAATATGAGGGAAGATGCCGCCGTCAATTAGAGTCTGGTATTGCTTATTGCATATTGCTGGTACTACTTACTTCACATATCTGGTATTTATTTCTGTATACGGTTAGTACTTCTTTCTGCATACACATTGTATGAATGTGGCTGGTACTATTTACTGTAAATGTGTGGTATTATGCATTGCATAAGGCTGGTACTATAAATACAAATTGCATATGGCTGGTACCAAAACTGTTATGACTGGTATTACTTACTGCATATGACTGGTATTACTTACTACATATGGTTGATACTACTTACTACGCATATGGCTGGTTACTTACTGCATATGACTGGTACTTCTTTCTACATATGGATGGTACTATCTGATGAATGTTGCTAGTACTACTAACTGCATATGGTTGGTACGAGTCATGTGTTACTATGCTTTATTACATGCATGCTTAGCGCTTCTCTTCATTCTCTTCCCGTGTATCCACCTCTACAGAGATAAATCAATGGACCTGCTACATCTCAGCACACCAGATTGAAGATGTCTTTGTTTCGTTCAATCATGGTAATTTTGCAACCATAAGTGGCGAACAATCAACATAGATGCTATATGCCTCTCTTCATTCTCTACTTATGCCTGCGCCTCTACAGAGATCAATCATTGGAACTGCTGCATCTCGCACACTAGAATAAAGACGGGGCTGAAAACAAGATAGTTGCATCTTCACAAAAGATGGGTGTTGTACTTATTTTTATTTATACTGATGTTGTACTACTTTACTACTAAAGTAGCACCTCATTCTCATACACGAAATACCATTAGAATTATATGACAATCTTATACCCATCCACAACAAGTACCCAATTAGACACAAATAAGTACTAATTAATAACTTGATGTATTAGTACTAATTTATTTTAATGTAGCACCTCATTTTATTTATACATGAAATACCATCAGAATCTCATATGATATTTATATACCCATCCATAACAAGTATCTAATTGAACACAAACAATATACCAATAACTGTATGTTTTAGTACCTGTTTATTATTAAAGTATAACCTCGTTTTCATACACGAAATACCACCAGAATCATATGACATTTATATACTTGTCCACAACAAGTATCCAATTGGACACAAACAATGTACCAATATGTAGATGTATTGATACTAGTTAATCATTAAAGTAGCACCTCGTTTTCATATATGAAATACCACCAGAATCATATGACATTTATTTGTACCCATCCGCAACAAGTATCCAGTTGGACACAAACAATGTACCAATAACTGGATGTATTAGTACCAGTTTATTATTAAAGTATCACCTAGTTTTCATATACGAAATGCTACCAGAATCATACACCAGCGTAAGCATAAATTAATACCAGTTGTTCCATTAAATAACACCAAGTTTTCTTACATAACGCAACACAAGCATTTATTTTTACTAAAACTTTTATTTTAAAAAGTATATAATCCCTTGAATCTAGTAACTACTAGATATTAGTTAATTAAATTATTCGAGAAAATAAAAAATATAAATCTAAATAAATATATAGATTAAGTGATTGTACTAATGAATAAATAAAAATATAATATTCCATAAATTTAGTAACTAATAGAAGGTAAATCAATAAAATATAGAAGATGATACAAAAGATCTACGTAGATATCAACAAATATATTATTTGCATAATTATAGAAAATTTTTCTAAAACGGTTCATGGATATATGTGAATATATTCTTAAAATATTTAAAGAAATGTTTTACACTTATTTAAAAACTACATAAAAAGAAAAAAAAGATGTCCAGGACGGTTCAGGGAGATGCTCAACGTCCAGGACGGAATCCACACCCGGTTTCGAGCGACTTCAGACAAATTCAATAAAGGGTCCGAATTTTTTTAAACATAATTAATTAATTTTATAAAACCAAATTTTATTTAATATATTAAATTTAAAAATAATATTAAAATTCTAAGAAAAATATTTATAACTCTAATTTAAAAAAGTCAAGTTAGGTATTAGATTGGATATAAAAAATAAATTACAATATGTATACTACTCCCTCCGTTCAACAATAACTGTCATTTTAGAAACTTGCACATTTATTAAGAAAAGTAGGACAATGACGCATGTGCCCCTACTTTTTACTTTTCTATTTAGATAATAATTACTTTTATATTGAATAGTAGGGGTAAAAGTGGAAAGAAGTGTGTCAAAAAGCTAGAATGACAGATATTTTTGAACAAGAATCACATCCTAAAACGACAGTTATTAATGAACGGAGGGAGTAGTAGATAAAATTTATTTATTAGTAAAATTAAATTATAGTCTATATACTTCAATTTATCCAAAGAGTGAGTTGTTTTAGCTCTTGTATTATAAGTTTTTTTAAATGTGTATTCTACATTATATGTCAATGTCTATAATAATTAATATAGAATAATATTTCTAAATTATTAGCATTTTCTAAAACTTTTACTCAAAATTGTTTTAGGAAAATTGAAATCAATTTGAAGATCTTGTAACAAAAACTAATCACTTCTATTTACAATAGACGGGGTAAATGATTACTAAGACTTACATGCTAATCAATTTTTATTTAACTAAATAGCTAAATAAAGATATTAAAAGTTGTTTCATCCAATGTACACTTAAATTGATTTTTATAATATAAATTTATAATAAGTATTATATATTAATAGAAAATATTAATAATAAATACTATCATTTGCTACCAAGGGTAATATATTATAAAATATTAGGGGACGAACAACAATCTATTAAAATAAATAAACTATATAACCAAAGACTGGAACTCAAATAAACATTTATCTAAGAGAGTTGGGATGTCTAGAGGTGGCAGTTTGGGTTAATCGGTTCGGGTTGATTTCAAATCGCTCAGTATTTGGTTCGGGTTGGAACGGGTGAGGTGAATTCGGTTTGTTTCGGTTGAGTTTGGTTTTTTGAAATTTTGAGTCAATTTGGATTGGTATGGTATGGGTGACTTTCAATTTGGTAGAATTTCGGCTAGGGTGACTTCGGGTTAGGTAACTTTCGGTTTGGGTTATCCTCCAGGTTGTTCGGTTTTTTTGGGTCATTGGTCTAATTCGGGTCAATTATTCGGTTTAACGCGGTTGATATTACATTATCAAGCAACTTAATAATCACGATATGTAAATTGACTTCAGTTAATCTAAACAAGTATGAATGCATATAAAATATTAATTTAAACAAATAATAATAATTTTCATCATATTATACATTAGTAACCAACCTTAACTTAACATAATTATTGATGTCATTTTAGTTTATTTAGTAGTTTCATTATTTTGAGAGGAGTATAAATAAGGTATGTTTGTGGATAGTTATTTAATTTGTATCGAAGTGAAGTAACTTGTTTTGTCAATCTATTAAGGGAAACTTCACGATATACTCATATACCCACGAGGTTTGAGCGAATTTTACGAGATACCCCTGAGGTTTCATTTTCACTACGAACTACCCCTAAGGTTTCATTTTCTTTCCGAGATGCCCCTAATGTTTCATTTTCATTACGAGATGCCCCTGAGGTTTCAATTTTACTACGGGATGCCCCTCGTTCAACTTCTGATATATTAAAATTTTCATAGCCCTATTTTATCCTCGCACCGTAACCTGAGAGGTTTATGGCCAATTTTTTTGTAAATTTAAAAATAAACAAACTACACAAAAAATAATTAAAGATCACATAAATTTTGAATTCAGTTATAAAAAATGAATAAAAATTATAAAAACAAAAAAAATTAAAATCACAAAATTTCAAAAATAAAGAAAAATGACTAAACAATAAAAAATTAATTTATTTGGAAAACCTATATTGTTACATAATTTAAAAACTATTATAGCGGTGACTTAAAATAAAAAATGTAACACCCCAATTCATAAAGCCTTACTTATCTTATAAACCTCAAATCACTTATATTAACTTTGCAGCAGATTTCTTACAACATTTGGTGTTACCACCGTTAGTCACCCACGTGACCAACTAGGCATACTAAAATCTCCAAGATCTAGCTACGATCTGATGGACCCGAACATTAGTACTTACAAGCCTTAACCAATTACATAACAATCTTACAATCTCCTTACATCCTATACAACTTACTAACACAAATTACCATACGAGAGTACATGCACAACTCGTAGGTCACACTTAAACCCGTAATACGTCTACCCGATCCTACTCTCAGGACGGTCATCTTCTGTCGTGCATCTGCAAAATATAAACAGTAGCCCCCGAGGGGGTCAGCACCTTTGCTGGTACGATTCTCTTATAGCCCCCAAGCTAACGGGACTACGACGACTAATTGTCGATAACATGAAGTTGATTAGATGCACAATATAAATAAGAAGTGCAATAAACAATAAGCCACATATGAACAATCAGAGTTCAAGCACAATGAACGACTTAAAAGCGTTCCCTTAGTTAGTGAGTTAATCATTTAATTCCTTAAATTATGATACCCCTTAATCTCAGTCCATTCTTAACTTACATCAATCTTAATCCTTATCTCAGTCTCAATGTACCAACCGTTCTTTAATTAGAATTGGTTGTACTTTATCTCAAATCTTATCTCAGATCTTATCTTAAATCTTATCTCAATTAAGACAACCGTTCTTTGATTAGAAAGGTTGTTCCTTAATTCATTGTTTATCTTGTTGGGTCAAGTAACCCTAACCAATGAGTTATCAGCTCCATTTGCTTACATAAACAATATTTGTTAGAATTAGTTGGGATTTAGGTAGATCCCACCACACCTCCTCAGTAATGCCTCCCACCTCGAACAGAAATCGAGGTGACCGAGTCTTTATGTCGACTCTAGGCGACGAGTCCGAAGATAAGTCATATTTGGAAGTTGGGATCTGATAAGGATCCCGACCTCCCCTAATACACATGTGCCGGTACTATACCGGATTCCTCACTCCCTCCAAGTTCCAGTTAGTGGAAGTCTCAAGGTCAATGTTTGTTAGTTAACCTCTTTCGGTTACTAATAAACCAATATTAGGGGGTGTTTCCCTATTCTCACACAATTCTTTACTAAACATTGTTAGTAAGTTCTCAAGGTAAAGTTGTGTTAGTGCATCACAATCACACAACAAATATAATATTCCGGTTGCATGCTTTATCTTGTTTAGTGGGCACATATAAACAAATAGCATAAGCCGAGGGACACCTCGTTAGCAAGCAGGCTACAAGAAAACCATACCGTACATCGTCGGTTGTTCGGTTGCTTACTCTCCTCCGGAGTCCAATTCTTCAAGTCCTAAAACATTCATCAAATTAGGTCGTTAATTACTTCCATGTTACTTAACTTACTTAGCCATTAATGTCCCCCATCTAATATCACTTAAGTTCTTATAAACTTAACCTTAAACACTTAAATCCTTAACTTAACTTAATCCCTTAAGTCCTTGTATCATTGTCTTTCTAATAAGAATTACCCTCTTAATGGCATACCCCTAATACCACTTAACATCCTTAAAATTTAATATTTTTTTATAAGGGCCGACCGACCTTGCAGGGTAGGTCCCAAAGTCGGTCGGAAATAGAAACATTCCCGTCGGCAAAATTTTAGCCCGACCGACCTTGCCAAGGTCGGTCCTAAGGTAGGTCGAAGTCAAAAAGCTTCCTGGATGGTATTCTGGGCCCGACCTACCTTGCCAAGGTCGATCCTAAGGTAGGTCGAAACCATAAACTTGTTTTTAAGTGCTTATTTCACTCCAAATTCACCCCAATCTTTTCCTAATCGTTACACATGTTTCCCCACATGTTTAAACATCCTTTTGGCACCTTAATCCCCTCTTAAATCATCCAACAAACTCCTTAAACATTTACTCAAATTCTTACTAAATTCTTAACACTTAACACTTGATTCCTTACACTTCCAACTTATAATTTTGCCTAAGACCTTAACTAACCAAAATGTTTCTTCACAACCATCTTAACTACTCCTAAAGCATCATTATGCATCCCACGTTTCCTTTACTCAAACTCCCCAAGGTTATCTTGCATCTCCATGCACAATTTTCTCTCCTTTCCATTTGTTACTCTTCACTCCTAAACTTGAACATACCTATACCTATTTCTTTCCCTCCTCTTAACGCCTTAGCATTGTTCTTCATTTACCTTGACCATGCTACACCCTCCTTAGACATTTCCATCTCCTTTACTCAATTTACTCACCATTCTCATGATCATACACTCTTATACATTCCTAGTCATCCCCTTGACAACTTACTACATACTCTTACAGTTTTTCACTTCCATCACCCAAGTCCACTCATTACCACCCAAACTATAACCTTAGTAATCCAACACTAGCATCTTCCCCACTAACACAAGCTCCCCCAAAATTCTCATTGTTATATCTCTAGTTCGTACCTAAATCATCTTAAAACATTATACATCATTTCCTCCAGATTTTTGCACAAGTCATAACATTCTTCATACCATGATTTTGGTGTGTTTAATACACCCACCTAACCTCTAATTCCTCCTGGACAACTCTAGCTCATTCTAATCCTCAAGAATACCTTTGTTAACTCATTTACACTCAAATTTCCTTTAATGAATCCTAGTAAATCCTGGGTCATTTTAATTCACAACAACCACTTAAACACTTTATTTTCTACTCAAATTTCGCCATAGCTTCTCTAGTATATTATCATGCCCATATGCATGGTTTTTCTCATTCAATCATCTCACACACATCTAACCTTTTCTTATCATTTTTCTCACCCAAATCCACCTATTCATAACAAACTCAATATAGTGAAATAATCTCAAATTGCATAGCACTAAGGCTCTTAAATAACATGGCTCTTAGGCCCTTAAATGACATGACTCTTAGGCCCTTAAATGACATGAATTTAAACACTGAATTTCCCACATATAATAGATTTCAACCTGCAATTACACCCATCAATCTCATAGTAGTTATAATACTCTTAAAATCCATCTTAAGCTTATCTTACTAACTTATTTCCCATTGGCTCCTTAGTCACAAGTTCACAAGCTTGTTTAAATTCTTTTTCCTAGGTTATATAACCCATTACATAGTGTAAGCTTTAAGCTACATTAGTACTTATCTAAACCTCATCCCTTAAAACCTTAAACCACCATTAGGTAAAACATTTACCTTGTTTTTCCAAGCTTTTCACACTTTACTCCTTGGATTTTCTTGCTTGACTTTCGGCAATGAACTTTAATTCCCTTGCCAATGTTCTAATTCACATTCAAATAATCTAATGAGCACTAACCAATATGCCTAAACTCATAGAACTCATTCTTAGGTTAAAATGAGTGTTTTAAAGCTTAAAAGTGGATGCCTCAAGATAGACTTGGGTATGAATCAAGAAGGACCTTCACTAGTCCTTGGAGAATGAAAATAAGCTAGTTCATGGGATAAAACAAGATCCCATGAGAAGATAATTTTCGGTAATGGAGGAAAAATGATGGAAACATGATTTTTCTTACATTTTCCTTACCTTGAATGAATGGAGAAGCTAATGAACCCTTCAAGCTAATTTTCCCTCCTCTAATGGTGATTTTATCATGGCTCCAAAATGAAGCTTTTCCAATTTTGAAAATATAGAAAGCAAGGCCTTGGTCTAACTAAGAGTTATCTAAGCTTATTTTTGGATTTGGAGCTAAAATGAAGATTTTGTGAGCAAACGAAGGTGGAGCAAGAATGGGGATGTACTCACGGTTTTCTTGAGAGGAAGAAGAAGAAGAATTCAGTTGAAGAAGAAGAAATGAAGAAGAGAGGAGAGAGGTAAGTTAAAAGTAAGATATTTTGTCTTTAAAAGCAAATAGTATTATGGGAAAATTACATCGCCCACCCATGACATTTGGCGAAATTACACAGCCCACCCACGAGGTTTCAAAAATTACTTTGCCCACCCATATGGTTTCCACAATTTTACATCCTACAACTTTTCTAATATTTGATCAACTTAAAAGATGGTTAAATGATATCCAAATTTGATAAAACTTTACATGGACGATGCTAAGGTGTTATATTTTTGTTCAATGCCAAATCCAAAGTTTTTTAAGCTCATATATGACCTGTGGGACCCAATAAAACATGAGACACATTCATCGGGTCCCACGGATCATATATGAGCTTAAAAAACGTTGGATTTCATGTTTTACCAAAATATAACACTTTAATATCGTCCATGTAAAGTTTCATCAAATTTGGATATCATTTAACCATCTTTTAAGTTGATCAAATATTAGAAAAGTTGCTGGATGTAAAATTGTGGAAACCACATGGGTGGGCAAAGTAATTTTGAAACCTCGTGGGTGGGCTATGTAATTTCGTCAAACGTCATGGGTGGGCGATGTAATTTTCCCTAGTATTATTTACTAACTTCCCCTCTTATTTTTCCTTACTTGCTAGCACATGTGGTGAGTCACCACTTACAAAACCGTTCCCCCCTTATTATTAAGAAATTTATGGTCTTTGTTGACCAATTAATTAAGTAGAGTTGACTAAAGGCTAATTTGGGCACTATTTGGTTACTATTCACAATTAGTGCACATATTTATGAAATTTTTGATTTACCATTGATTTAGACTTCCTAATATGATACTAATTAGTAAAAATGTTGATTAAGGTGTAATCATGGGCATTTAGCCACTCAAAACCCATTTCTAAGACAATTTCTGAAAAATGTGCTTTAAGAGTCCTTAAAGCACAATTTGTGTTTAAGCTTGTTTTTGAGCTTGTTTTTCTTTGGTAATTGATTTAACATGTCCATTAGCATGTTAATAAGGTCTTAGAATGATATTTGGGTGCTAATCAAAGTTACTCCAAGCTTAGAGCACATTTTTGCTTAAATTGCCCTTATGGCGTTTTCTTGTGTTTTCCTTGGTTTAAATTGTTTACCCTAAGGCATGTTTTAGCCTTATTACATCATAACTTGATGTTTACTTAGCATACTTAGGTTTGGGGTATTTCAATCTACCCCCCTTAAATGAACTTTGTCCCCAAAGTTCCCATGCATCTTATTTTATTAGATTACACGGTTTATCTCATTCCATAGATCTTATAGATCATGCTTATATGTACTTAAACTTATTGACTCATTAGGTCTGTCATATTCTTATACTCAAACATCACACAACATGCTTAAGCATGTATAGCACTCAAAATTCCCCTTATTCCTTTTGAAGATTGAAACAATCACATAATTTTCATCGTATTCTCCCATGTCACCGGTCCGAAGACAAAGGCACATTCATCCTCACATTCATGGGCTAGAATACAAAACCACTCTGTTCCCCCCATGTCACCGGTCCGAAGACAAAGGCTCATGCGTCCTCGACTTCATGGGCGAGACTCAGTAAAAAGGAAATCCTTTTTAAGAGGTCAAGTGAGGAATAATTCCTCTAATTGAAAATACAATCAACTCCAATTTTGTTTTATCCTAATGCCTCTATCCTTAGCGTGATTTTAATTGTGACCACTTGTAGGGAGTTTCAAGAATCATCCGACCCTGATGTGATCAGCAACAGTGTTGAACTATCCTTCCACCCCAATTTGTGTTTGGTTTCCCTTGATCCCTAGAAAATCAAGTTCCACCTCCCACGTCATTTTCAAACATCAAATAATTCACTCATTTCCAATTTTCAATCTTTTTAGTGATTCTAGTCATAATCAGTACATCTCCAAGGTGTGGGCTCAGCCCATCAAACATTCCCAATTCATCTCTTAGTAATTAACTCAGGACTCTCATTCACTAAGTTCTATATCAGTCTCATACCAATTCTCACCATCTTATACCTCATAGCATTACTATTTCCTACCTCATACTCATATCGAATAGTATCTCATCGTGTTACCTTATTCTTATCTCATATAAAGTTTCATACTGATTCATATCTCATATATTCCTTAAGTCCCCTTAAACCTCTTCACTAATTCTCTTAACTTGTACTCACACCGGAGTTAACAAGGTAGGTACTTAATATGTATGGTATTCGCATCTTCTGTGCACAATAACCATAACTAATCTCAAAATGTTTATGTAAAACAAATTCTCATGTTCTTTTGCTATGCACACCGTAGTTTATGTACTCAGTACATAAACATACGCTAAGTGATTTTTCGCTCTACCCCCCTTAAAATAGATTACACCCACGTAATCAACATTATATCATCCTTGAACATAGGTTCAAGATGTCTAATTCTCACCAAGCATTCTAGCTTCCATGTCATCTATCTCACTTACAATTTGATCAGAGGGTCATAACCATGTTAATGGCTTAGTCTCTGTATCGAGGATTCTTATCGGTATATATACCAGTTCCTCTAACGTGCTCGGGTTTAGCCTCAAAGGTTCTAAGGCATTCGGTCGACAAGCCGTATGTTTAACCAACTGGAAGATGTGTGGTACATCGTTCCTTTCCCGTTCATTAGGTATATGAAACGTTTAAGGTATCGGTCTGCTAGCTTCTGCTACGTGACTCTGATAACCTTAGGCTTAGTTTGCCTTTCTTATCCGCTTAATGCATTGTATATCCTTATGCCTCCTTACAGTTTTGAAATATTGGTTTCTCAATGGACGCGTGTTATCTTTATATATACACGGCCTTAACGAGTTATAGCTCGTCTATCCAGTCTCTCTGGAGATCTAACGTTCATACTCTTAGCGTTCTCTCAAATGTCTAAATCGTTCTTTCCAACTGACCTTTGGTCTGAGGATGATTCTTAATCTGAAACTACCGTTTAGTGCATATTGCGCTTTACAGTTTAATCCTTAACTTCTTAATACATGTCCAACGTCTGTACTTAATAATCCGTGCTCTTCGCACTTCATAGTTCTTAATTATTTTTCTATATGAAATGGGTTTCTGATTCCTTTGTGTCGTTGGTTCAACTGAGTTCCTTCTCTTCAACTGTTTATGGTAGTAGCTGCTCTTGTCTGATCTTGCGTCGTCGACTGTGGTACAGAGTCGATTACTTCCCGTGTTCCTTACACCACTCATTTACATGCATGAGGTACCTTACTGATACATTACTACTTACCCGACTAACTTATAAATGAGTCTGTCAGGCCTGCAAGCCCCTGTGGGGTGTAGTCGTCCCACATCTCATTTTAGTAAACTCGTAGTGTCCGTCACACGTTTAGCTATTGCTAATTATGAAGCATTCCATTGTCGATCTCCTCTTCATCGTTCCATGATAACACTTATTGTTCTTCTTGAACTTAATCAAGGGAAATCCATTTACTGTGTTCTTGGGTATGGTATGCTCTAGCTCCTTTCTGTATTCCGTACTGACTCGATCTCTCAGTAACTGAGGTCTCTTCCCTAGAGCCTCTTATCTTGTTTCTCATATTTTGATCTACTAGGAATGCACTTCCAGTTCCTTAAGGAATGGGTAGTGTGCTTCCTGTGAAATCTTACCTCGCATGGCCTAGACTACTGGCGTTAATGCACAGTTCGTCTTCCATCTTATTTCTTACTTATATTGGGCTTAGCTCATAAATCTAATTGCCTTTGTGTCAATATTTGACGGTTTATATATGATGGTCGCTTTACTGCACACCATGACTTAATCCCCTTATACCAGTACTGTTCTATGGCTTCTGCTACCATGGTTTCGCCTTTATTTTGTTGCCCATTGATGGTACAACTCCTCAATCATTTATTCTAACTTCTTATTTAATATTCAATCCCTTCCTGGTGTAAACACACTGGGAGTTCTCTAATTTTGGTGTATGGCGGTTGCCGTACCGTGTTGTAAAATTGTTATCTCTTAATGTGAAGATGTTTAGCTTCTAATTCGGGTTCCCAAGTTGGTTAGTCCCCCTCCCGTTCTTCCATCCTTTTAGATGTTACTTACCGAGTGATTTACTGGTTACTGAAAAAGTCATCCATTGAGTTACAAGCTCTTCTGAGCGTTGGTCACTTGATGTGCCATGTTGTGCACTCACAACGTTTATCTCTGACGATTACGATTCTTATTCCCGGGTGTTGGATATGAGGTCTGTCTATGCAGCCTTCCTTATTACTCAAGTGTATCTGGTACGTTCTAAGGTAATCACAAAGTTTACGGTTTCCATTCTCTAATAAAAAGTATTCTATCTCTAATAAGTGGAAGCCCTTTGAGGGGTTTATTCCCACTCATGGCCCCACAACAAGGAGAGGTATCCCCACCCTAAAAGGAATGGTTCGTTTTCCGCCCCTGACAATGTACTATCTCATTATTCTCATTGGTACCCTTTCTTGACAATGCTTCCACAATCTAAGTTATAGGTTTTGTAACCATTCATATTTACGAATTATAGTTCGTTCATGGCTTCAATAAGTTCTCTTATGCCTTCCTGCGCCTCGGGCTCCGATGTGGTTAACATCCTTGGCTCGTAGGCTCTTAGTGCTTAATGTCATTGAGTGAGAGCCGGTGCTCGGTTCACTACTGTACTCTTACTCATCCATAGGCTATCTCCATATGTTTCGGGTTCCCTAAATTTCTCTCAACCATTAGATTATATCCTAGATGTAGTACCGGGTTTCATGGTCAGTTGTTCAGGTGATCTGGCGTTAGCCAGTGTCTATGACAATACTGTCGTTTTCATAGACTTGCGCCTTTTAAAAGGTTATGGATTGGTTCGTATTAGGCATCTGCCTTACGGTGTCTAAGTTGGATATTTATCCAGGTTATCATGTGCTTCCATTTCAACACTTCGTTCAACTCTTGTTGACTACGCCACCCGTCGATGATTAATCATACTTGGGTGTTAATGAGTTAGGCAAACAATACTAACCGTCATTTTCGAGTTTTGTTCTGCCCGGCTATGCCACACCATGGTGTAGTCCTCTGAGCTTCCCTCTATCGGGATTGTATGTCTTTAATCCTTAGTTGGTTATAGCTTAAGTTCATTTCCTTTATCCCTGTTTCCGAGGTTTACCAACATCCTCAACGAAAAATGGTTGTTACCGGTATTCCTATGGTCATCCCGGGAATTCTATCCCGTTCTTGTTGAAAATTGTTATGTCATCTGTCTTCATTGTATCTAGTAATACATTTCTTGTAGGTTATTACCTACATAGTGTTTTACTCAGATTACTGAGCGATCTCTTAGGTTCCCCTCTTCAAGGTTCGGGATTGTTGTTCTTACCGTACTGTCGGTTGTTGTTTTCGTAGGTTGTACCTCTGCAAAAATTTATATCGTTTAGTATTCTGTCCAAGTTCAGCTCCCTGCTGATTGGTGTGTTGACTCATCTCATCATGGTCAGGCCGTCAGGCCCCTCCAAGGTCTCATTCTCTTGTTCTTATGGATTTATAATCCGGTATTAATATGTATTACGACTGTAGCATTCTATTATCTCACCATGATGGCTTTCCGTGTAGTTTAACCGTGGTAGCACTTGCTATGGCAAGTGCGCCATGCAAGATGGGCTACCGGTACTGTGGTTGTCGGTGGTGGTACTTCCACCTAATTTGAAATACCCCAAACTTAGATATGGTGTTTAAGTGATAAACTATGATATAAGGAGGCTAAATAATGCCTTAGAAACATTAAGAAACATTTTTAATCAAAGAAAACATAAGGAAACACCAAAAGAGCAGTTTAAGCAAAAACGTGCTCTAAGCTTGGAGAGACTTGGGTGAGCACCCAAATATTGTTCTAAGACCTTAGTAATATCCTAATGGTCATTTTAAGTCAATTACCAAAGAAAACCAAGCTCAAAAACAAGTTAAAACACAAATTGTGCTTTAAGGACTCTTAAAGCACATTTTTGAAAAAATTGTCTTAGAAAGGGGTTTTGAGTGGCTAAATGTCCATAATTACTCTTTAATTAACATGTGTACTAATTAGTATCACATTAGGAAGTCTAAATCAATGGGAAATCAAAAATTTCACACTTATGTGTCTTGTATAGTGAATAGTAACCAAATAGTGCTAGTTTAAGACATTAGTCAAAGTAAGTCAATTAAATGGTCAACAAAGACCACAATCTACCTTATTTGACCAAGGGGGCCGGTTTTTAAGTGTGACTCACCACACTTATCTAGCTAAGTAAAGAAGAAAGCAAAAGTAAGTAATTAACTATTCACCTTTTAACATAATATCTTACCTTTAGTAGTCCTCTCTCCTCACTTCTTCATTCTCCTCTCTCACCACCGATTTCCCTTGCTTTCTCTCTTCTCCATTGACGTGAAGAACAGCCCCCACGTAAGTTCCATCTTCCTTTGATTGCTACTTACTCATTTTAGCTCCAAAACCTAAACAAATTACATATTCTTCTTAGTTAGCTCAAGCTCTTCCTCCCTATCTTTTCAAAACTTCAAGAGCTCCATTTTGGTGCCAAGCCAAACCTCCATATAAGGAGGAAATTCAAGGTTGGAGAGTTCATTGGCTTCTCCATTCTCTTAAGGTAAAGAATATGTAAGAAAAATCAAGTTCCCACCATTTCTTCCCTTGTCCGAAAATTTGTACTCATGGGACTCCATGTTTATGCCTTGTTCTAGCTTGTTTTCTACTCTCCAAAGGATAAAGGAGGTCCTTCTTGCTTCATATCCAAGCTTGTCTTGAGAAACCAAGGTAAAACAATCAATTTAATGCCTTAAAACACATTTTAACCTAGGTTTTTATTCCTTAAGGTTAGTGTGTTGTTTAGTACTCATTGGAGTCATTGAATATTGGTTAGAACATTGGCAAGGAGAACTTGGTTGGTGACCAAGGTTGTTCAAGGAAAAAGTCTAAGGAGGAAAGTTTGTGAGCTTGTAAAAGAACAAGGTAAATTACTTACCTTAAGGTGTTTTGTTGATTAAGGGAATGGGATTTAGATATGTGATGAGTTAGTGTAGAGTTTACATTGGGGGAAAGGGGTTATAAAACCTAGGAGAAAGAATAATGATTATACTTGTGAACTTGTGACTAAGGAGCAAATGAGAAAAGGAGATAGTTTGAGAATGTCAAGGTGAATTATAAGAGCATTTAAATTGCAATGGGAGCCTTGTTGTGTGTATTTGCAGGTCAAAGGCTATATATATTGAGGAAATTCAGTGTTTAAGATTTACGCATTTAAGGGCCTAAGAGCCAAGTCATTTAAGGGCCTAAGTGCCAAGCAATTTAAGTTCATGCACTATATTGTGATGTAGTGTAGTTTTGGTGTATGATGTGTGTTAAGGAGGTTTAATGAGAGTTTGAATGTTGATAGCTATTTGATGGTGAAAAAGTAAATGTTTTGGTGTAATAATATACTAGAGAACCCATGGAAAAATTTAGAGAAGAACCTAAGTGTTTAGGATGTGTTAAGGAGATTTCATGACTAAGGAAGCTTTAGGAAACTTTAGGAGTTGTTTTGACAAAAAGAGTGAGTTTAAGGTGTTCTTGAGAATTAGAATGACTTAGGCATCATCATGGTGGATTTAGGAACCAAATGAATGTCTTGGGGTATACTTGAGTATTTAGGACTTAGGCAAATGTTGGTAAACAAGTAGGAAGGAAAATATGTGTTGGTAGAAGGAGGCATAAACTTGTGTAGAAACTTTAAGTAGTTGCATAAAGGAGTTTTAGATGGTGAAAGATGCTTGGGGGATGATGTTATAGTGGTGAGGAAGCATTTGGCATAGTGGTTATATTAGGTATGAACCACCACCTAGAAACCTAGTGAAAAACATTATAAGTGTTGGCATGATTACAAGGAAAATGCTTAATGACTAAGGTGGATGTTGGTGAGTGATTTAATGTGTTTAGTGGAAGGCTTAAGGTGTATTTGAGGTGCCCAAATGAGGTTAGAACAGACTAGGATGTAAGAGGAGAAGTTTGGAGTCAAATGGGAATTTAGAAACAAGGTTCTGGAGCCGACCGACCTTAGGGACCGGACCTGCAAGGTCGGTCGAGCTCAGTTTACACTACAGGAAAGAGTTTCTGGAATGGACCGACCTTGGGGACCGGACTTGCAAGGTCGGTCGGGCTTGTATTTTTTGTACGAATTGAGTCTCTGGAATGGACCGACCTTGGGACCGGACTTGCAAGGTCGGTCATGCCTAGAATTTTGTACGGGAATTGGTCTCTGGAATCGACCGAACTTGGGACTGACCTTGGCAAGGTCGGTCGGGCTTAAATTTCCCACGGGGAAAACTCTCGGGAATGGACCGACCTTGGGGATCGGACTTGCAAGGTCGGTCGGGGTAAATTTTCAAATGGTAATATGTCCTGGAATGGACCGACCTTGGGTAAGGTCGGTCGGTAAGATCGGTCGAGCCAAAAACAAAAAAAAGAAGAAATTTTAAATTCTAAGATGTTAATTGGTAATAAGGCATGCCATTGGTAGGGTAATAATGATTAGGAACCTAAGAACCTAAGGAATTAAGTTAAGTTAAGTATAAACCTTAATGTTTAAAGCTAAGTTTATAAGGTTAGGTGGTAAGGACGTAAGAGGGTATTGGATGGGAATTCTTAGGGACTAAATGAGTTGAGTAAGGTGCAAGTAACTAATGGCCTAAAAATGAATGAATGTTTTAGGTCTTTGAATTGGACCCCGGAGAAGGTTAAACAAACGACAGTCGACGGTGAACGGTACAGTCTTCTTGTGACCTCTTGCTAAGAGGTGTCCCTCGGCTTGTGTGCTATTTGTTTATTTGCTATGACTAAGACAAGATAAAGCATGCAACCGGTTATACTTATTCTCGTTGTGAATGTGTTTTTTACACTAACGAGACTTGAGATTGTTACCAACTAAGTTAGTACTTACTGAGTTAAGTAGGATAAGAGTTAAGTATTGGTATCTGTTGGTTAATACCCGTTAAGGTTTAACTAACACATGGCGTGTAAGACTTTTACTAACTGGAACTTGAGTGAGGAAACCCGGGACTGACTCCGGTCATGCATGCTAAGGAAAGGGGGACGGTATCTGAATCAGATCCGCCCTCCGCTTAAGGACTTGTCTTCGGACTTGTTGCCTAGGGTCGGTTGCCGGCTCAGCTACACTGGACTCCCGTCCAAGGTAGGTGGCATTAAGATGGTGCGGTAGGATCACCTAAATCCTAAGTTTAAGTTAAGCTACAACCATTTCCATTCTAGGACTGGTTTGTATACTGAGATTGAGATAAGGTTAAGACTGAGGTGAGTTAAGGGGAACTGAGGTTAAGGAAATCAGGACTAAGGAGGTGGTTACTAACCCGCTTGATAAGAGAACGCTTGTGTTGTTCATTGTGTGAACTATGTATGTTCATCTGTGGATTGTTGTTTATAGCACTTCATATCATGATTGTGTTTCTAATCAATTTCCATGCTATCGACAATTAGTCGTCATAGCCCCGTTAGCCTGGGGGCCACGAGAGGGTCGTACCAGCATTCGTGCTGACCCCCTTTAGGGGCTGTTTTTACACTTGCAGGTAAGAGGCCCATGAAGTCACACCACGAGAGTAGGAGCGGTTAGACTTAGGATGGGTTGTTTATTTTGAGTACGGGTTGCGTTTGTGCTCCCGTCTGTCTATATTGAAACTGATGTAAGTTTGTGACTATGACTTAGATACTTAAACTCGGTTGGTTGGTGGTATTTTGGTTGGTGGTGTTTTGGTCGGTTGTTTATTTTGGATAAGTGTTGTAAATTGATAAGGCCGGTATATTCTAACGATCAGACCGTGGCAAGGTCCCGGTGTTTGTTATTTCCGCTGCGACGAATTCGATTAAGTGTTAAGTTTTGCGACAACCACGATTGGCTTTGGACGAGGTGTTACAAAAAGTGGTATCAGAGCGTAGTTACGCTCTGATCAAGGAATACCGGACATAAGTGACCACCGAGTTAGGATATAAGTTAAGAAAAAAGTGACAGGTTAAGGGTGTGAGGTGTTAGTGTGAGTAGAGTCAGATGACCACTAATAAGTGTGGATCGTCTTTACCGTCTACGGACGTTATAAATTCGTTAACCGAAACATTTGTGGATACGAATCTAATGTGAGTTGTGATTGTTCAGATGTCAGGAAGGAGAGGCCGAGGCCGTGGTCGAGGCGACGAGACTGAGATACCGGAAGGGCAGACGATCGCAGAGATCGTAGCTGCCGCCTTAGGGAACATGGGCTATCAGCCTGGTGTGGGTGCACCACCTCCACCGCCACAACCCCGGGAGCCGAATTGGGTGAAGAGCCTTGCAGACCTTCGACCCGCACATTTTAAGGGGGAGACCGATCCCGCCAAGCTTGAGGCGTATATCTCTGAGCTGGAGACCGCCTTCGAGACCCTTGATGTCCCTGCTGGGATCAAGGTGCGTCTAGCTGCGTTCTACCTGAAGGGGGCAGCAGGCGATTGGTGGAAGCTGGTGAGGGCCGAGCATGTGGCCAATCCAGAGTTCGGCTGGGAGCAGTACCGCATTGCTACGAGCAAAGTACTACCCCGCCCATGTCCAGACGAAGAAGCGCTTGCAGTTAGATGCGCTTAAGCAGGACCGACAAGAGACGGTGGAGAGTATTACTCAGAGTTCACGCCTGCTCCGTATTCTGCCAGGTCTTGGATATTCAGACCAGATATTGGTGGACCGCTTCTATGGCGGGCTTAGCCAATCGACTCGCTACGGCAGGGGCCGAGATTATACTACCTTGCAGGTAATGAGAATGGTTGAGATATGAGTAAGTAAATGAGTAAGACTTAGATTATGAAAAAAATAAGAGTGACTAATACTGTGGAAAGTAGGGCATGTCATGCCGTGCTAAGGTTGAGATAACCGTCAGCTGAGGGACGAGGAGAATGTTAAGGGAAGAGTGCGGTAAGATACGGAGAAACCAAGGGCAAGGTGGGTACAAGAAAACAGAAGTAAAACCTCAAGCACAGAAAGTCAGAACCAAAAGGGAAGGAGGAAAAGGAGAAGGCTCCAAAAGAGCCACTGAAGTTGACATATGCGTATGCAGCTAAGCCCCTGCGCTTTAGGGCGCCAAAGGGTAAGACAAATTAGTGTTGAGTGAGTTAAGAGACAATTAGTAACTGGTTGAGGTATGAGTACTAATATTATGAATGATCAGGATCTGAGACTGATAAGGGAGCCGGTGGTGGCTACCAGCGACGCTACATCTGTCAGTGGTGTCACAAGGACCACCCCGGGCTCGATTGTAAGGGGAACAAGGTGGAGTGCAATTACTGTGGGGTATACGGACACCGAGCATACGAGTGCTTCTGGAACTCCGCTAGCAGAGCCTTTAGGCCCGAGATGAAGGGCAAGGGTAAGACCGATCAGGGAGCTCGATCCGACGGTCAGAGAAGGGTGCAGCAAGCTGCAGACAAGAACCCACGTGTGAGCCTCGATTTTAAACCCTGTTCTATGTTGATGAAGTTGATTGGGATCTAGTCGGGTTTTAGGTCCACTTATAACCTAAGGTTAATAACTATGTCATATAACAATAATTATTAAATCCTATGCTAGCTCACTGGAACCTATTGTGAGTCACCACCTAATTTTTACCTAAAGTAAATTAGGAAAGGTAGAGTTCGGGTTCGGGGGCTTGATATTCGACTTAATTAGGGTTCAATTACTTTCATTACCCCTAGAAGTCGTTTTTCCTCTACTTAGTTTAATTACGGCTTATTACGAGTCGTTTTAACCTAAGTGCGCGAGCTTCTGTTTTTTGTTTTTTTAGCATTTTTTGACTGAAAATAAAAGTGAAAGTTGAAATTACCTAAACTAGGGTTTCGGAGGCAGAATTAGGTCAAATTTTGTTTCCGTCCGTAGCCACGGACCTAATGTCCGTAACCACGGACCCTAGTTAATCTATGCGAAAATAAAAGTCGAATTAAACAGAAAACAAAAATTTGAAAAGTCCGGGGCCACGGACAGGATGTCCGTAGGCCCGGACATAGTTTAACAAAACCTAAATTTTTAAAATTTTAAAATCCCGCCGCCGTCCGTGGGTGTCCGTGGCCACGGACAACCCGTCCGTGGTCCCGGACCATAGGTCCGAGATCCCGGACCACCCACGGACAGGGGTTTTATGGTGGTTCCCGAAGGTGTTTTCGGCTCAAAATTTATGCACGTGTAGCCTGAAAGGTATACAATTCGTTAGTAATTGAAAGATTGCAGTTTGAAGTCGAATTATGTACGAAACTTGACGAACAAGTAACAAGGCAGAAACAAAAGTAATTAGCAATACAGAAGCGTAAAAAGGCTAGTTTGAACCCAAAATTTGACAGAGAGTTAATAAGGTCGTGGAGAGTTAGAAAAGTAGAATTGCAACCTGTTTTACCTTCGAATTTAGGAGGATTCTTCACGTCGGGATTCTTCGGAGGCTCCGATGGTGCCGGTTCCGGTTCCGGATTGAGTTCGACCCGAGCCTCTGGTTGTTGATTGTTGAAGGTGTTCTTCACGTTTTGGAGGTGGTTTGGTTGATGTTTGATGATTGTTGATGTGTTGAGAGTTGAAAGATGTGTTTAGATGGTGATTTCGGTGGATTTTTGATGTGATTTTGGTGCTTGGATGTGCAAAAACGTGAAGAGAATGAGACGGCTGCCTTCTTTGAGGGTCTAGGGTTCTTGAGGTCCTTCTTTGATCATGGGATAAGGTTCCTTATATAGGCTTCCTTAAAGATAGAAAAATTCGGTAAAAACCGAGATTTACCGACGTTTTAGCTTAAGAGCTTCCAAAAGGAATTTGATTATGAAATTTTACACATGGGTAAAGGATGATATTTCCGAATTTTCTAAAGTAGAATCGAATTTTTTGGACATTGGAATATTTTTAAATTCAATTTCTCGTCAGATTCAATCAGAAATTGCTAGAAATTTATTGGAAATTCGAAAAATCAAAATTCCAACGCCATTATGCTTCAGATGTCATCCTCTATCATGGGTTAAAATTTCAAAGCATTTTGAATTGATTTGACCCTTTTTTGGAGGAGAGAGAAATCCTATAGGGGGCTTAAGAGCCTTGAAAAATTACGAAAATGCCCCTGGAGATGACTAAGCTGTCCCTAGTACTCTGAAATGTGCCGATCGAATTGGGAACCCTCGCTACTAACCTATTAGTAGAGACTCTCTTTCGGGGGGGTTGAAATTTTGGGTATAACAGATTGCCCCCCGTCAACTAGACTTTGTAATGGAAATGAAAAGGCTAGTTGATGCTTGAGTGATACCCCAAAATTGTGGATCTTAAAAGGCCACACGTGCAATCCGACAAGTTGCATCGAGCTATTCTAAGGCGCTGACTACCTATGAGTAAAGTGGAAGGGTGTCGAGCGGTTCTAAGGCGTCGACCACCTAAAGGTAATAATGAAGTAATGTCAGACTATTCTAAGGCGCCGACTACCTATAAGGATGATATGACGTCAAGCTATTCTAAGGCGTTGACTACCTATAATGAATGAGATGATGTCAAGCTATTCTAAGGCGTTGACTACCTATAATGAATGAGATGATGTCAAGCTATTCTAAGGCGTTGACTACCTAATGAATAAGATGATGTCAAGCTATTCTTAGGCGTTGACTACCTATCAGTGATTGAAAATTGGTGTTGGGTCGAGTTCTTCTATTCGGGTGAGTTCTTGCTCTAGTGAGTTCTGCTGCTCTGGTGAATCTGAATCTTTGGCTGAGAATCTGTATCTCTGAAGAGTCTGTACCTTCGGCTGAGAATCTATATCCCTGAAGAATTGTGCCTTCGGTGAGATCTGTATCCTGAAGAATCGTATCTTCGGCTGAGAATCTGTATCCCTGAAGAATCTGTATCTTCGGCTGAGAATGATCCCTGAAGAATGTATCTTCGGCTGAGAATCTGTATCCTTGAAGAATGTATCTTCGGCTGAGAATCTGTATCCTAAGAATCTGTATCTTCGGCTGAGAATTTATCCCTGAATTATGACGAGGAGTCTCATACGAATAGATGCAATGGTCTTGATGAAAGTTAATTATGAAAGTGCCAAACGTGGCAATGAGGATGTGCATGTCAAAATACGATCAAAGTGTATGTAAGAAATTTGTCCAAAACAAGAAATTGCTGAAAGAGGTGCCAAACGTGGTAGTGTTTGAAGAATGATCTGTTTAATGAAAAGGAAAGCGAAATTATCATTTCCTAACCATAGCCTTCGGACTTGTAATTTATCTCCTAGGAGATGAACATGCCATCGGTGGGGTATGGTGTATGATGTAAAGATAAGGTCTTATGTGCGCCTGTGGTGTTTGATGTGGAGGTAAGGGCTTATGCGGGCCGGTGGTGTGTGATGGTGGTGGTGATGTTTGAGCTCTGGGTTCCAATTAGTGTTGTCATAGCAATTGTTGGAACCAACAATTGCCCCCAGTATTTTTCCCTTAAGACAATCTGAGCTAGAGTTCGTGGCAATCGATCGTTCCGATCGATTGCCCCCAGTATTTTCGTGCGAACGAGTCTCGTCCTCACAGGGTCAGGGCTTATGTTTTTATGTGGTGCTTCCTAACCTACACTCGGCGTGTTTGGTGCTTGTACTCGTTCCTCACCTACAGTCACAACTTCTAGACCATTGAATTCGATATTTGATGGATTTACGCATTTGATCTGTTACTTTCACGTGATTGGACGCACAACTATCAAGTCGGAAGTCTTTAAAACTTATAACGTGGCCACGGGGTGTGATGAAGGACAACGGGACCATGGAGGGATATTTGAGGTATGTGGAGCTTAAGTGGGTGACCAAAGCTGCAACTTGCGTCTTCTCTCAGATTCATCTTCCTTGTCTTGAATTCGTCTAACTGCTTCATGTTGACGTTGTTTTTGAGCTTCTGGACTTGGACTTTTGAAGTTGTCCTTTACACCATTTCTCTTTTCGTCTTTTGGATTTCTTCGAGGCACTTCGGTTTTGCCTCTTTGTTTGATCCTTTCTTGACTTTGCCTTCGGGGTTCTTGTGTTTCCCGGTTTTGAGTTTTGAGAGCTATTTTGATGTGAGCTCTTTTGATCCTGTGTCACTTTGGGACCATTTGCGGATCACTTCGTCATGCTGATAGCGGCTTTGCTTCTCTGGACTGATGAAAACGTTATCTGAGAGTCAGGCTCCTCGCTTCCTTTGGTCACCGGGTTGGTTATTCATCACGGGCTGGCTTGCTCTGTGGAGCTTTGCAACATCGAAAAGGGATATATGAAAGGCTCAGCGGGGGTGCCTAGAGTTTAATGTCAGGGTTTACAAGCTTTTAGCTATGTGGTGTTGTACCTAGGTGCTTCGTCATTCCTGATAGTTGTGTATCCGTTCGTTGTTACTTTTCGCAGGTCTAAGAGTAAATTTACAAATTATCTCCTTCGGTCGGAGTTATGCCGTTTACCTCACCTTTGAATGTGGTCTCACCGGAGTCGTGTAAAAATGACATGCTCGTTCACTCTTGGTTTTTCCGCTCAAGTCACTCTCGTGAATTCTCACTCTGAGACTTGTTCGCATATTTAAACGAAAGGTGAAAGATGACGAACTTAAACTCAGATTGCCCCCAGTATTAATCCAGGGTTTATAACAACAATTTGACAAATGTAGACTTGAACCGCTTCGTGGGTTGCTTGGATGTTTTGGGGTGAGTAGTGGTGTTTGGTTGGACATGTTCATCTTCTTAGAACAAAAGACAAGTCGTTTTGTTCAGTTGCCAAGAAATGACCGTTTCATGAACATTAGTTTTAAGAAATGTTTGCTAATGAGCAAGATGCAAGGTGAACGAACACATTTCTTTTATTATCATTTTTGTGATTACAAACTGAAAAAGTCGAAAAAACTGAAATTTTCAAATCTAAACTTCATTAAAAGAGAAATGTGATAAACTTCCCACACAATTGAAATGAGTAAACAAAACACTGCTAGACTTTTGCCTACTCAACAAACTGGAGTCCTTGCTCGATAAGGTCTTCGATCTTGTGCTTCAATGCTCTGCAGTCGTCAGTACTGTGTCCTGGTAGTTGATGAAACTGGCAGAACTGATGGAGATGTTCCCCGGCTTGGGTGATCCCAGGACTAGGTGTGAGAGGCTGTAGTAAGTCTAGCTCTTGTAGCTTCACGAGTGCTTGACTGAGAGGCCGGCCAATGTCGGTAAACTGTCTCGGTGCAGAGAACCTCTTGGATCGGGGTGAGGCCTTGACGCTCTGTTTTGCAGCACTGGGTTTTTGTATGGTGCTCACTCGGTACGAAACTTGAGCTACTCTGGCCGGTCCTGACTTAAAGGTCTCGATACTCACACCCTGGGCTTTGGGTTGTCCCAGCTTCAGCTCGCCTTTGTGAATCTTTTCTTCCATGACCCTTACCTGTCCCATCAGCATGTCGAAATTAGGGAAGTATGTGCAACTCAGCTCGTTGTTGTATTGTCTCTGCATATTGTCCACAATCATTCGAATTTGTTCTTGCTCATCCATTTTTGTAGGCATAGCAGCGGCTTTCATCCTCCACCGTTTGATGAAGTCGGACATTGATTCACTGTTTCCCTGCCGGGTACTGGCAAGGTCGGACCTGGTGACTTCAAGATTCTTAGCATACTCGAAATGGTGCAGGAAAGCCTCACAAACCTCTTCATAGGTTTTGGTGTTCATCCTCTGAGTCAAGTACCAACGTTGAGGTATTTCATCGAGATAACGGGCGAAAACCTTGGCCTTCTGCATGTCATTCAACCTGAGGATGGACATTTCCCTATCGAACATCGCCAGATGGACCTGTGGGTCTGAGGAACCCTTGTATAGAGCAAGTGTGGGTAGCTTCAACTTTAGAGGGAGATTAACCTCGGGGTACGATTCCATAGAAGAGTAATCGAAACCAGCTGGCTTGCTAGCTTTTTCCATGCGCTCAATCCTTTTCAGGGCCTTCCTTAATTCTGCAGTTAGTTGGCGGTCCGGGACGACTTGCCCTACAAATCTTTGTGCATCCTGGGCCTCAACAGAGTTAACTTCGATGTAGTCACGCTCGTTCCCAGAGTCAGCAATCTTTCCTGAAATGTTTTCCTGATGACCAACCTCAAGGGAATTGATTTTGCTTTTCAGCTCTTCGATGATGGTGACATACTTAGCCTCCATGTCATTAGTGGTGGACCTATGTTTCTGTTCCATGGCATCAAAGGCAGCCATGTACCTTTGCTCTAAGGCTGCAAACTGGGCCTCCATGCTGACTGGATTTCCTCCCTCTACCATACTTGGGATTCGGGCTTATCTGTTGGAAAACAAAAGTGGATTGAGCTAAAATTCTGGACCGTGAAGAAGTTTTAGGTAAAAACTTGTTTGGGCTGCAAGAAAAGCATATGAGCTGGAATGTTTCGAAGATTGTGGGTAGGCACTGAGACCCGACATGGGCCGGAATGATTCATGAGCTGTGAACTAGTGCCTAGGCTGAAATTTTGAAGAGCGTGATTCTTGAGCCGGAATGTTCTGAGAATTGGGCGCTTGGGCCAGAATGTGTTTGGGCTAGAAGTAAAGCGCATGGGCCGAAGTGATTTCTAAACCATGTTCTGGATGTGAATTGGAATTTGGGCCGAGTGATTATGATTGGGCCTGAAGATGATACCCATGTCTAGGATCGTGGGTCAAAACCTGAGTGAAAAAGTCTTCCTGGACTAGAATGGGCCTCGAAAAGGAAAGGCCTGATGGATTTTTATGGATCGCTTTAGGTGGATTTGTTTTTTTTTCATGGGCCTGGAACTAAATTGATAATTCAAATTGGGCCGAAAGAGAGAAATCACCTAAGTCTAAACTTTTGGGCCGAAGCCCAAATGTTTCACATATCAAACCAAACAAGCCTCTGGGCCGCAAACAATAAAGCCGTAAATTCAGGTTGGGCTGAGTTGATGTAGGAAAAGTTCCTATCAATTCCTAGGCTGGGTAGTGGGCCGATCACACAAGCAGACAAGGCCCATACAAATTCCACATGTCCTCACTTGACACTTATCCAATTCGGGTATGGATCGATCCGGAGAGGTGCTTGGGGCGTGGGCCCAGGTCACCACAAAGGAATAGGGCTTGCACGCTATTCTCTTTGGGCTTCCCCACTTTTTTCACATCACCTGAAGGTGTGTGTCTACGGTCGGGTCTTTGACTGACCAAACAATGGGCTAGGTAAGGGCACTGCCAGGAAAACGCTTGGGGCTAAAGCCCAGGTATTAAGGGGATGTGGTTAGACGACATCCTCCTCTTTTCCCCCGCTTATTCACATCACCTAAAAGGTGTGAGTCCCTGACAGGGGACCCTCAAACGGGTCCCGGGGTGGAATAGGTTTGCGTGGACCCTCGCTCTCATATGATGCAAAGGTACAGAAATTTAAATTGCGCACAAAAGTAAACAAACAAAGAATTAAAGCCATAAATAAACATTTTCGAGTTAAGCCCTCTTTCTTAAAATTAAACAAGTTAAAATTAAGAAGTTTGTCCCCAGCAGAGTCGCCAGTCTGTGAGCCTCGATTTTAAACCCTATCCTATGTTGGAAGTTGATTGGGATCTAGTCGGGTTTTAGGTCCACTTATAACCTAAGGTTAATAACTATGTCATATAACAATAATTATTAAATCCTATGCTAGCTCACTGGAACCTATTGTGAGTCGCCACCTAATTTTAACCTAGAGTAAATTAGGAAAGGTAGAGTTCGGGTTCGGGGGCTTGATATTCGACTTAATTAGGGTTCAATTACTTTCATTACCCCTAGAAGTCGTTTTTCCTCTACTTAGTTTAATTACGGCTTATTACGAGTCGTTTTAACCTAAGTGCGCGAGCTTCTGTTTTTTTTGTTTTTTAGCATTTTTTGACTGAAAATAAAAGTGAAAGTTGAAATTACCTAAACTAGGGTTTCGGAGGCAGAATTAGGTCAAATTTTGTTTCCGTCCGTAGCCACGGACCTAATGTCCGTAACCACGGACCCTAGTTAATCTATGTGAAAATAAAAGTCGAATTAAACAGAAAACAAAAATTTGAAAAGTCCGGGGCCACGGACAGGATGTCCGTAGGCCCGGACATAGTTTAACAAAACCTAAATTTTTAAAATTTTAAAATCCCGCCGCCGTCCGTGGGTGTCCGTGGCCACGGACAACCCGTCCGTGGTCCCGGACCATAGGTCCGAGATCCCGGACCACCCACGGACAGGGGTTTTATGGTGGTTCCCGAAGGTGTTTTCGGCTCAAAATTTATGCACGTGTAGCCTGAAAGGTATACAATTCGTTAGTAATTGAAAGATTGCAGTTTGAAGTCGAATTATGTACGAAACTTGACGAACAAGTAACAAGGCAGAAACAAAAGTAATTAGCAATACAGAAGCGTAAAAAGGTTAGTTTGAACCCAAAATTTGACAGAGAGTTAATAAGGTCGTGGAGAGTTAGAAAAGTAGAATTGCAACCTGTTTTACCTTCGAATTTAGGAGGATTCTTCACGTCGGGATTCTTCGGAGGCTCCGATGGTGCCGGTTCCGGATTGAGTTCGACCCGAGCCTCTGGTTGTTGATTGTTGAAGGTGTTCTTCACGTTTTGGAGGTGGTTTGGTTGATGTTTGATGATTGTTGATGTGTTGGGAGTTGAAAAATGTGTTTAGATGGTGATTTCGGGGGATTTTTGATGTGATTTTGGTGCTTGGATGTGCAAAAACGTGAAGAGAATGAGACGGCTGCCTTCTTTGAGGGTCTAGGGTTCTTGAGGTTCTTCTTTGATCATGGGATAAGGTTCCTTATATAGGCTTCCTTAAAGATAGAAAAATCCGGTAAAAACCGAGATTTACCGACGTTTTAGCTTAAGGGCTTCCAAAAGGAATTTGATTATGAAATTTTACACATGGGTAAAGGATGATATTTCCGAATTTTTAAAGTGGAATCGAATTTTTTGGACATTGGAATATTTTTAAATTCAATTTCTCGTCAGATTCAATCAGAAATTGCTAGAAATTTATTTGAAATTCGAAAAATCAAAATTCCAACGCCATTATGCTTCAGATGTCATCCTCTATCATGGGTTAAAATTTCAAAGCATTTTGAATTGATTTGACCCTTTTTTGGAGGAGAGAGAAAGCCTATAGGGGGCTTAGGAGCCTTGAAAAATTACGAAAATGCCCCTGGAGATGACTAAGCTGTCCCTAGTACTCTGAAATGTGCCGATCGAATTGGGAACCCTCGCTACTAACCTATTAGTATAGACTCTCTTTCGGGGGGGGTTGAAATTTTGGGTATAACACCACGGCTGACCCAGAAGTCAGGACCCAAACTACACATGGTGGACCGGGACGATGAGCCTGGACCCTCATCGAGGCCAGGTACCGCTATAACCACTTAGTAATAAAATTGCCTGCTTACCGCATTACATGCATGTTTGGAGAATAATTGAGTTAAGTGAGAATAAGATAAGATTAGAATATAAGTAAGATATAACCTATTACCACCTTAGGAAGTTTCAACATTTGCTATCCAATGCCTTCAACTCCTAACCCGGAAGACGCCGACATCGAAACCCGAGACTTTCCAACCGAACAATGTCAGGTTATCCGCCCAGGTATGATTATATTAAGGGGATACCTGACACCAGCAGCCCAAATAGCCATCATCAGGAGATGCAGCCAACTAGGAGTGGGACCGGGAGGTTTTTATACACCGGAGTACCCAGGGGGAGCAAGGATGAAATTAAAGATGATGAGCCTAGGCAAGGATTGGAATCCGTATGCCATGACCTACCAAACCACGAGGATGCATGATGGAGTCTCACCACCGGGTATACCCGAAGAGTTCCATCCGGTTATTACACAAGTCGTGGAGATCGCTCAGCAGTTGGAAGCTGACCCGATTCCAGACTTACAAGCGGACATCTGTATTGTAAATTTCTATGAGAAAGACGGGCGACTCGGACTACACCAGGATAAGGACGAGACAACGGAGTCTCTCGAACGAGGGATACCCGTAGTGTCTTGGTCCATAGGAGATGACGCTGAATTTTTGTACGGCGAGCAAAAGCGTGCGGACCGTGCTAATAAGTTAATACTTAAGTCAGGGGATGTATTAGTTATGGGAGGAGAGTCAAGGATGTTATACCATGGATTAAGAGAATCAAGCTGAATACAGCACCGTCAGCAGTGATTAATGCGACGCATATGAAACCAGGACGGTTAAACCTAACCTTTAGACAATATTAGCTATGTAACGTTTTTAGTATGAGATGAGGAATGAGATGTAAGATTAAAGCACATGTTGTAAACAAGATGGTTATGAATAAAATAACAGTGTTGTTCATATAAATTGTTATGACTCTTGTTATACCATCAATACTCATGAAGCTTATGAATACAATTAGGTCATGGACTCGGTACGGAAGGTGCGCTAAGCATACTTACAGAGGCACAGGCCGACACCAGCGGTACCATCCTCACTGGCACCTTTCCGATTAATGGGATTGAGGCATCAGTTCTCTTCGACTCAGGGGCCTCGCATACCTTTGTCTCGGCATTTTTCGCGAGAAGGTTGAGGCTAGACGCTGATGAGCTACCCGATTTCACGGTTACGCTCCCGTCTAAGGAGAAGGTTCGCTGCACTCGCTACTACCGAGGAGCCATTGTCAGAATTAAGGGGGAAGACTTTCCAGTCAGTTTTATTGAGTTCAGGGAGTTGGGATTTGATGTTATCTTCGGGATGAACTGGTTGGAGCGGCACAAGGGTCGTATCCTCTGCGCCGAGCATAGATTGCTGCTCAGGAGCCCGTCTGGGGTAACAATATCGTACCGCCAGAGGCCCAGAGAGCCTTCGACTAAGATCATCACCGCTATGGCAATGTATAAGGAATTGAGGAGAAAGGAAGAAGTGTACCTCTGCTATGTACAGGACATAGAGAGAGACCCCGAGTTCGACCCCGACTTAGCGGTAGTGTCGGAGTTCCCCGATCTCTTTCCACGGGAACTGCCCGGCATGCCACCCACTCGGGAGTAGAGTTCACCATCGAGCTGCTACCTGGTACCGGACCGATAGCCAAGGCACCATACCGCATGGCTCCGGCGGAGATGAATGAGTTAAAAGAACAGTTAAAAGATTTGTTAGACAAGGGATTCATCAGACCAAGTGTGTCACCATGGGGAGCGCCAGTTCTCTTCGTGAAGAAGAAGGATGGCAGTCTCCGCCTCTGCATCGACTACAGAGAGTTGAATGCAGTAACAGTGAAGAATAAGTACCCACTACCCCGCATTGACGATCTGTTCGATCAGTTGAAGGGAGCATCTGTGTTTTCCAAGATTGATCTCAGATCGGGGTACCATCAGATAGCCATTAAGGAGGGAGATATTGAGAAGACGGCATTCCGGACACGATACGGCCATTATGAGTTTACAGTGATGCCGTTTGGTTTGTCGAACGCACCAGCGAAATTTATGGATCTGATGAACCGCTTGTTCCGGGAGCAGCTGGACAAGTCGGTTGTGGTATTCATCGATGACATATTGATATATTCGAGATCTAAGGTTGAACATGAGGAACATCTGAGGAGAGTATTGGAGATATTGAGGGAGAACCAGCTATATGCTAAGTTCTCCAAATGTGAGTTTTGGCTTGACCAGGTCTCTTTCCTAGGTCATGTCATTTCAGACATTGGGATCTCAGTGGATCCAGCAAAGATTGATGCCGTACGTACTTGGCCAAGACCGAAGACTGTTACCGACATTCGGAGCTTTCTTGGTTTGGCAGGATACTACCGGAGGTTTGTTAAGGATTTCAGCAAGGTCGCAAAGCCGATGACCAGTCTGATGAAGAAAGATGCGCCGTTCGTATGGACGGCTGACTGTGAGAGATCATTCCAGAGTTTGAAAGACTCACTGACCACTGCACCGATCTGACCATTCCAGACGGTACGGAGGGCTTTGAGGTTTACTGTGATGCATCCGGCAGAGGGCTGGGTTGCGTGCTCATGCAACATGGCAAGGTGGTGGCATATGCCTCACGCCAGTTGAAGAAACATGAGGAGAACTACCCCACACATGATTTAGAGCTGGGAGCTGTAGTCTTCGCTTTGAAGATATGTTGCCATTACTTATACGTGGTTAGTGTGACGATCTACACCGATCACAAGAGCTTGAAATAAATATTCACTCAGAAGGAGATGAATCTCAGACAAAGGAGATGGTTAGAATTTCTGAAAGACTATGACATTGACCTCCAGTACAAAGAAGGGAAGGCCAATGTTGTAGCAGACGCCCTGAGCCGTCGAGCACACTCACTCCATTCGCTAGTCTCTTTCTCCAGCTTGGTTGATGAGGTGCGAGAGGCTCAGAGGACAGATGAGTACATGAGAGAGGTCAGATAGAAGCTGACAGATGGTACCTTTGAGGGTCAGAAATATGACTTCAGACTTCACGATGATGATCTGATCAGACTTAAGGGCCGGTTATGCTTACCACGGGGTAACATGGATTTGAAAGACCGTATACTTAGGGAATCACACTGTTCTTCAGTTTCCATCCATCCGGGAGCCTCTAAGATGTATAAAGACATGAAGAGATACTTCTGGTGGTCGGGTGAAATACCCCGTAATTAAAAACGGTGATTAATTAGGCTAATTATAATTTTAAAGGCTTAATTACACTTAAATAAATATGAGGGAACAAATCCCGAAGAAAACGGACCTTTAAAATGGGTTAAAAGCATAAACAAACCTTAAAGCGCGTTTTTCGAGGAAACCGGGAAAACACGATTTTAAGCGGGTCAAACAGACTCGTAACAATTATGGTCAACTAAATAGTCACTAATAAATATTAGTGGAGCTTTAGAACCAGTAAGATTAATTAAACAAGAAAATTCCGGAAAACGGGTTCCGGTTAGTAAAACTGTCAAAACCGAGAAGTCGTGGGGTGAGAATGCAAATAAACAAAGTTAGTGTGTCCACTTTGCAAATAAAAAGTAAAAATCTGTAGAGGGGTGCATAGGGGACCGATTTCCCTCTCTCACTCTCACCCTCTTAGTGTGTTTCTTATTTGCTAAAAGACAAACCTATTAAGTAAAGCAAAAGCAAAATAAGACTCTCTCTCCTCACCACTCACTCTCTCTCACGTATTGGCCCCCCTCCTTCTCTATTTTCTCCATTCTCTTCTTCCTCCTGTTACAGCCATGAAGAAGTGAAGCCCCCCACTCAACTTTCGTCTTCTCTCCTCTCTTTGAGTGCTCAAATCTCCTCCAAATGCAACAAAAATTGTACCATTGAAACCCCCTCACCAAGGAGAACATATTCCTCCTTTCAAAAACCCAAAAGCTTCAATTTCGTTTTTATGGGTGGAGGCCATTTGAAGATTCAAGTCCACCATTAGAAGCACCTTCACCTCCTTATCATCTTGAGGTAAAAAGAAATTCGAAAATCCATCGTTTCTAGCCCTTGTTTGCATTATGAGAATTTCCAGATTTTGAATGTCTTGTTCCTCGTTGCTCCAGCCGATTTTGGCTCCTTCTTTGGGCTAGGAATCTTGTTCTCTTGCTAGTCAAGAATCTCATACAGTGGTTGAAAGGTAATACCCTTTTCTAAACCCTAAAACATTTAAATTCTAGGGTTAGTGCAAAAAAATGAATGTTAAATGGTGTTGTGTATTGATATGGGTTGTAGCACTTGGTGTGTGTGAACCTCATTGGGACCGAGAACAAAGGAGAAGAAAGGAAGAGAAGGAAAAAAAGGAAGAAAGAAAACTAGAAACACAAGGTAATTACCTTTACCTTGAGCTAGTTTTGTATGTAGTATTGTAACAGTTTTTGGAGTAGTAAAATGAATGGAGTATTGAGTAATGAGTAGTAAGTATGTTGTAGCATAATGAGTAACGGTATTGAAACAGTTTTGAAGTTTTTAAATGAGCTTTAAAAGCTTGGGAAAACATGGGGTATTGAATGTGTATGTGCAGGAATTCTATGTTGTTGTAGTAGTGTTGGAATGTGAGTATAATGTGTTGTATAAACAGGTTGTGAGAATGAGAATACGTGGGCTGAAATAATGTGTGGAGAATGTTAAAAATATAGGGGAGACTATGTCCAATTTTACTTAGGAATGAGAGGACTTAAGTTGTTTAAGAAGAGGAAGTAACCTAGGTGATAACTAGGGGTATTTGGGGAGTGTAATGGGACTGTTGTGTATTTTAAAACAGATGTGGATAAGGTTTAGGTGATGTAAAGGAATAAGATGTAAGTAATGTGTTTTGGATGCTAGGAATAGCATTAGTAGAGGGAGTAATGGAGGAAAGAAGTTAAGATGAAAATCTGTAGCATTTGGGGTAAGAGCAAAATCTGTAGCATTTGGTGTGAGGAAAATTAGTGTAAGTGTTGGAATGGAACGAGGGAAAAATTGTACAAGTGTACCTAGGATTGAGTAATAAGTTTGGTGAATGAATTAAGGTATTTTAGGAGGCCTAAATGGCATAATATCATGTGGGACTACATGTAGGAAGATTGGGGAAGATATGGGTAAGAAAGGGATTGAAAAACAAAGCCTGTAGCAGTGTTCTGCTACCGTCCGACCCAGAGCCTAGATCGGACCGTGGGTCGGATGAGGCTTAAGTAACGAGATTAAAACATTCTGGAACGGTCCAACCCAGGAGCCGTGAGTCGGACGTGGGTCGGACGGGCAAGAAAATTCTGTTGTCGAAGTTTCTGACTTCGTCCGACCCAGAAGTTGAGTCGGACATGGGTCGGACGGAGCTTGGACGACAGAACCGAAACTTTCTGGAATGGTCCGACCCAGAGGTGTATGGGTCGGACGGAACAGTCTGGGTCGGACGGGAAGAATTTCAGAAGACGAAAATCTACTGGAACGGTCCGACCCAAGGCTTGGGTCGGACGGTGGGTCGGACGACCCATAACTTACAAAAAAAATGTTTTATTATGTGATTATAGTAATCATATGTATATATATGCCTATACACAAATATGCATATGTATGTAGTAACACACCATTAATGAAGTAGTAAAGGTAAGGAAGTAAGTAAATGTGTAAGGAAACAAGTTTAAGAAGTAGTAAAGGAAAGAATGGTTTTAAACCCAAATAAGGAAGTAATAAGTAGTAAGTATACATTGGAAGTAACAATGAAGGAGTAAGTGAGATCAATAATAGGTCATTGATCATACTACTTCATGTATGTATAGGCATCAAATAGTTGATCGTCAAAGGACCCGGTAGTACAAAAACGACGGTGTACGGTATGATTTCTTCATTCCCTGTATCCTAACTTTGTTACCCCGACTTGTGTGCTTATGTGATCACCAATAAGATAAATGCACGAATCGGACTTATATTGCACTTAACTGTGTTTGAACTATTTTGTCCTTGTTGTATTCTCTTGAACATTTAGTTTGTATAATTCATGAAATGAATGAATGTAGATGATGTGTATGTGTATACGATGAGTATTTGTGTATTGTACTGATGTATGGAAAGGTAGTAATGACTTCTACTAATTCCTAACATTCTAACTCCTAACTTGAGTAATGAGTAAAATGGAATGAGTAGAAGTCCGATATAGTTTCGGCCACGCGTGAGGATAAGGAAACATAAGAGGTTGGATCCGAATCCTGGCTGTAATCTTTTCCATGGACCAAATCCCTTGAATGGGTAGCATCCTGGATTAGTGGGCCTCCCTAAAGCCCGGTGGTGGGATGTAGTAATCCCTGCCCGGAGGTCATACCGACTTAACTGGAGTAAAGTATGTAAGAAGTAAGTATTGTATGTGTATCGGTCTTGACTATTGTAAGTCATTGGCCTTGAGTAAGAAGTATTGAACACCCGATTAACCCGAGTGTGTAATGAAGCTAACATGACTTCTATATGTATTGGAGAATTGTATCTCCGTAATGCGGTGAGTAATCGGTATGTAAGAACGGTTGACTTGTAATGACTTCCTTGCTTGTATTGAATGTATGTATGCCTTGTGTATGGAATGTATTGAATTGTATTGTATAAGCATGTATGTATGTATGTATGAATGAAACGAACCGCATGTACTCGACCAAATAGTTGGCGTACCCTCGCTAGTACGCGGGGTATGCGGTTATCATATTCAGCGTAAGCTGACCCCCTAGGGGGAATGTTTTTATTCTACAGGTACCCGCGAGGCGTGATGGTCGAGTAAGGACCTTGCTGGATTCTTTTTGGGTAGTTAGTAGGATTGAAATGGTGTACCGAGTTGTACACGGCTAAGGCCTTTTTGAGTAGCCGGTGTACCATGTGGTACACCTTTTTGGGTAATGAACTGTGATTGGATAGAAATGAGTAAATGTACAAACTCTTAATTTTTGGGAAGTAGCCTTGGAATGTAATTCGTATATTTGGATACTCGGTAATCAGTTGTAAGTAAGTATTCGGTATTGTAAGTAAGTAGTATATATTTGGTTATTCTAATCGTCAGACCGTTACTGTAAGTAGTAGTAGCCTTGTTAGTCTTGGATGACTAACGGCGTTGTATCACCCGCCGGGAGTAAGTAAGTAAGTAAGCATTCCGCTGCGAGTAAAGTAATTACGAGAATGATTAGAGGTTAATGGAAGGATTAGCCGCTGGGGTGTTACAAAAAGTGGTATCAGAGCGAAGTCTCGCTCTGATGATTGGAATCCTAAGTGTAGTGATTACCGAGTTAGGATTTTAACCGTTTTAAAACGGATACTTAGAAACCTAACTAGGAACTACCGTTGTTTACAACGGATACCCTTAACGTCTGCAAAGACGATACCATTGTTGAATCAAGACCATGAGGTCATAGTTTCACCGTATCTAATGTAATCCACACTTGTTCAGATGTCAGGACGAGGTCCAGGCCGACCTAGAGGAGGGGGCAACGAAGGACCAGGCGCGCAGACGATAGCTGAGATCGTCACCGCCACGGTAGCACAGATGCTACCGCAAGTAATCACCGCTGTTCAAGCAACCCAACAAAACCAACAGCAGCAGCAGCAGCAACAGCCCGACCCGCCTCAACCCCGAGAAACGAATTGGGTAAAGGCCGTCGCCGACCTTCGACCTCCATGCTTTAGAGGCGAGAGCGACCCCGCCAAGCTCGAGGCCTACCTCTCCGAGATGGAGACGGCATTCGAGACACTTGAGACTCCCGCTGGAGTTCGAGTGAGGATAGCTGTGTATTACCTCAAAGACGCGGCTATGGACAGGTGGAAGCTCATTAAGGCCGAGCACGTAGCTGATCCCGCATTCGGTTGGGAAGCATTAACCTCTCTCCTCCGATCTAAGTACTATCCCGAGCATGTCATGACCGAGAAGGAGGTTGATGAATATTACCGCACCTTCACCTCTCTTCTCAGACTTCTACCCGACCTTGGGTATACCGGCCAAGTCTTGACCGCTTCTACGGCGGATTGAGCCATCGACTCCGGTATGGCATGGGCTTCACACGGTTTACCTCCCTTCAGGTAAACATCATTGAACCCTTAAAAGCCATGAGTAATGTGAATTCGTCCCGTATGTAAGTGTAACCTAATGCCTGAGTAACTCAGGAGTGTTACCACGCTGCATTTCGAGTTGAGATCACCTGCCAGCTGAGAGATGAGGAGCAAGCGCTGAAGCGCAAGGTGAGCGGCAAGGGTAACACCTCCGATGACCAAAACCAAGCCAGACCTTGGAAGAAGAAGAAGGGGAAGCATTCACACCATAAGAACACCTCAGGAGACGGCGGAGCCCATGCTGAGAAGGGCAAGGCAGCTGAACCGCTACAGATTGCCTACACCGCACCGGTGGCAGCGAAGCCACTGAGGTCTCAGCCCTACAAGGGTAAGAACCCGAAACTGAATTAGTACACTTGTGAAAACGTATGTATATAGGGTATTGTAAGTATACCGAACCTGCTAACTTGGAAGCTATAGGTTCTGGATTTGGCTAAGGTAAGAACCAATCTGATGGCCGCAGCTACATATGCCGTAACTGCAACAAGGATCATCCCGGCACAGATTGCCAAGGAAGGGAGATCCGCTGCTTCACCTGCCAGAAGCCGGGGCACCGTGCTAATGCATGCCCAGAGAACTCTAAGCCCAAGGGCAACTACCAGGGCTACAAGCAGCGTGAAGGCAAGGAGGTTGCGTCTGGCGATGCTCATGCCCAGCATACCTCACAGGGACAGTGTAACACCCCTACAACGCCCCTATCATCTACCGAAATCGCAGCGGAAATAACCAACCAAATAATAACTATTCGCTTCGGTGTTACAACGCCGTTAACCACCCACGGGTTAACTAGGCAGAATAATACAAGTGTATCGGTTGATCAGACTTCCGAGCATAGTAACTAACATCCATATAAACATAACCAACCATACCGAGTATTTAATTTACAACACATCTCCAAACCATAATCATCCAACACTGTATAACAACGGTATCAAAATGTAATGCCTCGGGAGCACAGGCGCATCCCGGGCTCAACAACCTACTTATCCAAAAGTATATCAACAACCTAGGACCTAGAGCCACTCTGCCTCGATCCTCATCCTGCAATAAAAATATGGAGCCCCGAGGGGGTCAGCACCTTTGCTGGTATGGCTAACGCGCAGCCCATCGACTACCGGGATACGCGCAACCAATTGTCATAATAACATGGCATTCATTTTAGAACATCCAACATATATACATATATACCATAGCATAGCAAGGGAAATTGCATAGCATCACAACACCAATACATAACACCAAAAATCGGTTCTCACAAGGAACCTTCCACCATAGTTAGTATACCATGAGAGCCTAGGGATTTTTACCAATCCCATGTTAAGCTCGTTACCATCCTCGTTACCGTCCGGTTATATAGAACGGTTAACTTATACCAAAGGTGTGTCGGATATAGTAATCCCAAGCACACCGAAATAACATACGTATGCCCCTATGGCCCGGGAGTCAGTAACTAGCTTTGGATAAGCTAAGGGAAGGTAGAAACCAAATTGGAATACCACCTATACATACACCAAGAGAGCCGAACCGGATATGATATCGACCCCCATCCATCACACGCGTGGCCGGAAACAACCGGATCCTCACTCCCCCGGTTAGCACTTGTTAGTGATCACACAACATTTTGTCAAGTCACATACAAGCAAACATTTAGGTCTTGTTAGACAACCAAGGGAAAGGAGTCATAACCTTACAACATCATAATGTCTAACAACTGTAAACTCTTTTCATGCCTTAGTCTTATAAGGTCGTAACACGCAGAAAAGCAAACAACACCCAAGCCGGTGTAAACCGGTAGGCAACAGACTGCAAGAAAACCATACCTTGGTCCTTGCCTCGTTTCGTTTCCACCTTGAGAGAATCCTATACACATTAGTAACGTCGGTTAATTAACGCACTAATCCATTATTAACATTATCAACTCACATTACTAGTTTATTTTTATTTTACACTTGTTACATCTTTTCATCCTTTTAATTGCCTTTAAAACCCACCTAACATGTCTCACATAACCTTATAATATCTTTACTAACCAACTACTATTTTTAGGTAACAATTCCCATCTTAAAACAATAATTTTGGTCCATATAGTGGCCTGTCCGAACTTGTGTCCGAGCTTCCAAGTTCGGACACAAGCCGTGATTTTAGACAGAAAACAGACACATGTCCGAACTTGTGTCCGGACTTCGGAAGTTCGGACATGAGTCGAGGAAAATCCTAACCAGAAATCCATACGTCCGAACATGTGTCCGGACTTCCCAAGTTCGGACACAGTTCGAGGATAATACCTAAGAAGTAACAGGTGCGTCCGAACTTCCAAATTCGGACGGTAGTTCGGACACTACCTAAAATCCAGAAAACTGTAAGCGTAACAGGGCATGTCCGAGCTTCCAAGTTCGGACGGAAGTTCGGACGTGCCATTATACTCAATTTCTAAACCTTTAAACACTTAACCAATTTCCTCCAAAGCCTCCAACACTTATAGTGTCTTCTCCTTAAGTTTCTAAGTGGCATTCCTTGCCTATTCCAATCATTATTCCTAGATATTTCTTCCACACAACATCATTACTTTAACATTGTTTCTTACAAACTAAAACCCCTTATGTCATCCTTGAAATTCCTTTTTCTAAGCTTGTACTTTCTTCTTATTTTAACATCATCTCCCAAGCATCATCTCTCCCACTAATTCCTTATACCCTTCTTGAAACTCTTTTCCTAGTGTACACTTCTCCTTATTTTACCAAAGTTTGCCTAAATATTCACCTAAGTCCAAAATGACTTTGGTACATACTAAAACCTCAAGATCATGCCTAAGTCCTTATTACACTCTAGAACACTTCCTAGTTCATCAAAATTCCTTTACAACATCTTGAACTCCTTAGCATTTTCTAAATTTCAACATAGTTTCTCCTAGCATTTGTTACACCTTAGCACATTATTTTCATCATTAATCATCCTAGAACACTAAGAACACCAAGAACACTTCCTTACACAACTTCACCAAATTCACACTACATCACAATATAGTGCATAACTTAAATTGCATGGCACTTAGGCCCTTAAAATGCATGGCTCTTAGGCCCTTAAAGTGCTTAAATCATAAACACTGAATTTCCACAATATATATGCCTTTAACCTGCGATTACATACAACAAGACATATGTTATTTTACTAGTCTCTTTGAGAACATTTACTAGGTCATTTACCATGTGCTCTTTAGGTAGTTTTAATAAGCAATTATAGCTCATTTCTCCTAAGGCATTAAACAACATTAAGTTAGTAGATTTACCTCTTTTTCCCAACACACTTCCTTCTTGTTTCCTCACAAAACCGTATGGTATTTTGATTCTTTGACAAGTTCTAAACAATATACAAACATTATAATGAGTATTCAAGCTATAAGCTTCATCTCATTGTAAACCCTAATTTGACATTGTTTCAAAAACATTAATGTAGTTGTTTTACCTTGATCTTTGAAGAGAGTTTGAATATATAACAAGAGAGGACTCCACCTAGTCCATGAAGAGTTGAAATGAAGCTAGAACAAAGTCACACAAAGAGCTATATCAATGTGTATTTTCGGTTAAGGTAAGAACATGGAGGAAACATGATTTTTCTTTGAGATTCCTTACCTAGAAGCAAAGGAGAGTAATAATATGTCAAATACAAGCTCAAGCTCCTTCAATGGTGGAACACCTTGGCACCGAAATGGAGCCCTTGGAGTTTGAGAAGATAGGAATGAAGAGCTTGATGAGAGGAAGAGATTGGTGGTCTTTGTTTTTGATTTGGACAAGTGAGCTAGATTTAGCAAGTGGTCAAAGTTGGAACTTCCATGGTGGTAGTAGTACTACCGAGAGAGAACAAGGAAGAAGGAAGAGAGAGGTGGGAAACCGTGTGAATGAAGGAAAGAAATGAGAGTGAAGATAGGATTTGCTTTAAGGAGATATTTATGCTTATAGTAAAAAGGTAAGTTAATTAGTTTTCTTTACTTACTTATTATAACTAAGGAGTGGTGAGTCACACACTTAGAAAACCGGCCCCCTTTATTAGTATGAGGGCATTTTAGTCTTGGTTTGTCAATTTAATTACTTAATACAACATATGTTATAAACTAGCTTATAAAAAGTACTATTCACCTAAGCAAGGCACTTAGAAGTGAAATTTTTGATTTCCCACTAATATAGCCACCCAAAATGATACTATATAGTACACAATATATTTAAGAGTAATGATGGACATTTAGCCATTCAAAACTCATTTACAAGACATTTTTCAAAAATGTGCTTTAAGATTCTTTAAAGCACATTTTGTGTTTTAACTTGTTTTCAAGCTGGTTTTCTTTGGTAATTGGTTTAATATGTTCATTAGTATATAAATGAGGTCTTGGTAAGTTCATTAGGTCTTACTCAAGTTTATCCCAAGCTTAGAGCACATTTGGCTCTTATTGACTTTAAAACATTTGTGTTTCCTTTTGTTTAAATTTGTTTACCAAGGTTTCTAAGACTCTTTTTTAGTCTTAATAAATCATTTTAATGTTTAACCAGCATACCAAGGTTTGGGGTATTTCAGACAGGGATCCCGAGGTCCGCAGAAGGGCGCACCGCAGAGGCAGCCGGCCTTACACATCATTGACCGTGATGGGACCGGGACTAAGTCCGGCCCAGGTACTACCGTAACCTTTAATCCTTGAAGAGCATGACTAAGTATTAAAATAATTGTATGAATAGTAGCATGAGTGTGTAAGTACTTGAAGTATGAAATGAGTATGAGTAAGTAACATGGAAATACGTATTGAGTGTGAAATGAATTAGTAAGCCTAGAACTCACACTAGATATATTTACCACCTTAGGGAAATTCCTTATCTGTTACCCAATACCTTCGAACTCTCCTCATGAAGAGACCGACATCGCCACTCACCACTTCGAAATAGTCAGTGTCAGGTCATCGCCAGGTATGATCCTACTAAATGGATACCTGACACCCGAAGCACAAGTTTCCATCATCCGACGATGCAACGAGTTAGGAGTGGGTTCCAGGAGGATTTTATACACCCGAATTCCCGTGGAGCTACAATGAAGCTGAGAATGATGTGCTTGGGAAAGGATTAGAACCCTTATACCAAGACATACCAACGACGCGAACAGGAGACGGAGCCACACCTCCAGCAATACCCCTGAATTACAAATGCTGTCACAAGCTGTTGAAATTGCCACAACAATGTGAAGATGAACCAATCCCTGCACTTGAAGCGGACCTATGTATCGTCAACTTCTATGAGAAAGAAGGACGACTTGGCTTACACCAAGATAAGGACGAGACAGCAGAATCTCTTGAATTAGGAGTGCCGTAGTGTCTTGGTCCATTGGTGATGACGCCGTATTTTGTATAGCGAGCAGAAGCGTGTGGACCTCGCAGAGAATTGGTATTGAGATCAGGAGATGTCCTAATCATGGGTGGAAAATCAAGGTTGTGTATCACGGGATCCAGAAGATCAAGTTGAACACGGCACCACCGGCAATAATCAATGCCACACACATGAAACCAGGACCTGAACCTTACCTTTAGAAAGTATAATCTTGTAGTAGCATGTAATCAGTAGTAACGTGTATTAGAGACACAGTATGTATGATGGTTGGTTATTCAATAAAAGCAGTGTTGGTTATTAAATTCCACTTGCGTTCCACCATCGTACTTATCATCTTATGAATCAATAGGTTGTGGACTCGGTACCGAAGGTAACCTGAGGTATCCGTCACGAAGACAAGCCGACAAAAGCGGCACCATCCTAACGGGAAATTCCAGTAAACGGCATCGAAGCCTCAGTATTATTCGACTCCGGTGCCTCTCACACCTTTGTATCGCCAGCATTCGCTACAAGGTTGGGGCTAGACGCAGATGAGCTACCAAATTTCTTGGTTACTCTCCCGTCGAAGGAGCGGGTAAAATGCACTAAGTATTACCACACCGCCACAATTCAAATCAAAGGCGAAGCGTTTCCCATCTCCTTCATTGAATTCAACGGGTTGGGATTCGACTTAATAATTGGAATGAACTGGTTGGAGCGGCACAAGGGGAGAATCCTATGCGCCGAGCATCGCTTGCTGCTCAAGAGTCCATCTGGGGTCACTGTATCATACCGCCAGAGACCGAGAGAGCCTTCAACTACAGTCATCTCCGCTATGGCAATGTACCGGGAGCTCAGAAAAGGACATGAAGTGTATTTATGCCACGTACAAGACCTGGAGAGAGATCCAGAGTTCAGTGATGATGTAGCAGTAGTCTCAGAATTCCCTGATGTATTTCCGAAAGAGCTACCTGGTATGCCACCACAGAGAACAGTAGAGTTTGAAATCGACCTTGTACCGGGTACTGGTCCCATTGCTAGGGCACCATACCGTATGGCACCAGCAGAAATGACAGAACTCAAAGGGCAACTACATGATCTACTCGACAAAGGGTTTATACGCCCGAGCGTATCACCCTGGGGAGCACCGGTCCTCTTCGTGAAGAAGAAGGACGGTAGTCTCCGCCTCTGCATCGACTACCGCGAATTAAATGCGGTCACAGTAAAGAATAAATATCCATTGCCACGCATCGACGACCTGTTCGATCAGTTGAAGGGAGCTTCGGTCTTTTCTAAGATTGATCTCCGATCCGGATATCACCAAATTGCTATCAAAGAGCAAGATATCGAGAAAACAGCATTCGGAACAAGATATGGCCACTACGAATTCACGGTGATGTCATTCGGTTTGTCTAACGCACCAGCCAAATTCATGGACCTAATGAATCGGTTATTCAGTGATCAGCTGGACACTTCAGTAGTAGTATTCATCGACGACATCCGTGTGTATTCGAAGTCAGCAGAAGAGCATGAAAACCACTTGAGAAGAGCACTTGAGACTCTGCGCGAGAACCAACTGTATGCGAAGTTCTCCAAATGCGAGTTTTGGCTAGATCAGGTATCATTCCTCGGTCATGTCATCTCGAGCGCGGGTATTTCAGTAGATCCATCCAAATCGAAGCAGTGCGATCATGGCCTAGACCTAAGGCTGTTACCGACATCCGGAGCATTCTTGGTTTAGCCGGTTATTACCGGAGGTTTGTAAAGGAATTCTCAAAAGTCGCTAAGCCCATGACGTCATTGATGAAGAAAGATGCACCGTTTGTATGGACAAGCGAGTGCGAGGTATCCTTCCAGAGACTAAAGGACTCATTGACCTCGGCGCCAATTCTCACACTTCCAGAGGGCACAGAGGGATTTGAGGTGTATTGTGATGCATCAGGCAAGGGAATGGGATGCGTACTCATGCAGCATGGCAAGTTAGTAGCCTATGCCTCCCGCCAGCTGAAAAAGCATGAAGAGAATTACCCGACACACGATCTAGAGTTAGGAGCCATTGTCTTCGCCTTGAAGATATGGCGACACTATCTCTATGGGGTAAGCATCACCATCTACTCCGACCACAAAAGTTTACAATATGTATTCACACAGAAGGAATTGAATCTACGACAGAGGAGGTGGATGGAGTTCCTCAGATTACGACATCAACCTCCAGTATAAAGAAGGGAAGGCAAACGTTGTAGCCGACGCCCTGAGTCGTCGAGCACACTCGCTCCATTCGCTACTCGCTTCTTCTAGCTTGGTTGACGAGGTGCGAGACGCTCAGTGGAGCGACCCTTACTTCATAGAGATCAGACAGAAAATCACCGATGGTACCTTCGAGAACCGAAAGTACGACTTCAAATTGCATGAAGATGGTCTGATCCGTTTGAATGGCAGATTATGCGTTCCCCGAAGCAATGCTGAGCTAAGGGATCACATCCTGCGCGAGTCACATTGTTCGACATTGCATGTCCATCCGGGAGCCTCTAAAATGTACAAAGACATGAAGAGGTACTTCTGGTGGTCAGGAATGAAATCAGACGTGACTGAGTATGTTCTGAGGTGTCTCACATGCCAGAAAGTGAAGTTCGAGCACCGAAGACCGGGAGGAATGGTGCAATCCATGCCCATTCCGGAGTGGGAATTCCACGATATCTCCATGGATTTTGTTGTTGGACTCCCACCTGCTAAGGGAGGACTCAACATGATCTGGGTGGTAGTCGATTGTCTCACCAAGGTTGCCCGATTCATACCGATGAAGGACACCTGGAAGGTGGCGAAGCTCGCGGAGCTATTCGACAAGGAGATCATCCGACACCTCGGGGTCCCGAAAACCATTGTATCTGACCGCGACACCAGATTTCTTTCGAGATACTGGAGAGCAACACGGGAAGCGCTTGGTACTGAGTTGAAGCTTGGCACCGCCTTCCATCCACAGACGGACGGTCAGACAGGAAGGACCATCCAAACACTAGAGGATATGCTTAGGGATGGTGCCTTAGACTTCCAGGGGAGCTGGATTGACAAGCTTCATCTTATCGAGTTTCGTATAACAATAGCTATCATGCTTCGATTAAGATGTCGCCATTCCAAGCCTTGTATGGTAGACCTTGCCGTACCCCGTTGTGTTGGGATGAGTCAAGTGAAGCGGTCATCATAGGACCGGAGTATTTGGAACAAGTACAAGCTGAAGTACAACAAATCCGGGCAAATATGAAAGCAGCCCAAGATAGACAGAAATCCTATGCGGATGTGCGACGACGCGACCTTGAGTTCGCCGTAGGCGACCAAGTGTTCTTGCGTGTCTCACCTATGAAGGGTGTCTTTCGATTTAGCCAAAAGGGCAAGCTGAGCCCGAAATTTGTTGGCCCGTATACCATTACTGAGAGGATTGGAGCCGTAGCTTATAGGCTAGCATTGCCTGAAGAATTGGGGCGTGTTCATGATGTCTTTCATGTATCACAACTCAAGAAATATATAGCCGATCCCTCTCATGTATTAGAACCCGAACACTTATCCCTAGAGCCGACGATGAGATATGTCGAGACTCCATTGCGAATCCTTGATAGAAAGACAAGAGACACTCGCCATAAATCTGTACGAATGGTGAAGGTCTTGTGGTCTAACCACGATGTCGAGGAAGCGACTTGGGAATTAGAAGACGCCATGAAGGCGAAGTACCCGAATCTATTTGTAGACTAGATGTCTAGCATCCGTATAGTACGGAGGGTACGGGGCGTACCTGTAACACCCCAACCCGAAATCCAATAACCTGAACGATGATAGCTCCCAAAAATAACTAGAAATGCAGCGGAAAATATAACAACGGGTGGTGCTACAACGCCGCTAGGCACCCATGTGATAACAAGGCTAACTTCCATACAACTTACAAATGATGCGGTCTGAGCGCTGAATACAAACCTCTTAAAACAACAAAAGATAAAAATAAAAGTAAATACTGTAAGATGACACCGGTGGTAATAACCCCTGTCTTAATTCTACCCCACCTACACTAGGTCAGGCAATCTCTTCATTCTTCAGGTACCTGGAATTGTTTAGCCATGAAACGGCTCAGCAAAATAATTTGCCGGTATGAAATCGTGCACCCCACAAGCTACTGGGCCACACCAACTATTTTGTCAAATACATGCAAGTCATTTTTATAAAGCTGTAAATAAACATCATAACATAATCATAACAAGCATCCATACAAGGATAACAATGTCACACAGAACAAGACTGCAGAAGGTCAAGTTAGATGTCCTGTATTTAATCATCAGTAGTCAGATCCTCACAATGGGACTAACATGTATATAAGAGTACTTCACAGCAGTGGAGGTATTGTGACCTAGTTAACCTCCTTCGTGGAGTAAGATAGTCGGGTATGATAAACCCTTAGACGAGATGGGACTCTCGTACATTAGGTGGGTAATTAGTCCCTCAGAAGCTAACGTAGTTAACTCCTGTACTATAGAAAGGTGGGAATCGAACCCTCGAGAGGAATAGAGTCTTCCTCTCCACTTGAACTGTTGGGAATTGAACCCTCGAGAGGAATGAAGTCTTCCTCCCCACTTGAACTTGTTGGGAATCGAACCCTCGAGAGGAATAAAGTCTTCCTCCCCACTTGTACTGTTCCGTCGCGACGTAAAATGTGTAGGAGACGACCTGTGACAGGTACAACTCCGGTATCATGCATGGCCAGCTCCAACTGGGCTCCTCGTTCTCGTAGTATAGAATTGTTAAGTGTCACTCAAGGACAATGATCAAGAACACAATGTGTATTGTCGGTTGTCACGTTTAGGACAACGACGTTTGTTATAAAGTGAAGTTAGTGAGAAACTTGAGTACAAGTTCTCGGTATATTAAAGCGCAGGTATTTAATCCACTGGTAATGTAGTGTTGTATGCGTGGAACATACACGTTACAGTTAGCAACATCACACATAGAATAACACTACAGTGCACAAGAGTAATGCAACATATTACATACAATCATCTTGGTCGTTAATTCAAACAACAGATAGCACACAAGCCGGTGTAATCCGGTAGAGAGCAAACTGCAAGAATTCCATACCGTTCACCGTAGACTGTACTTATTTAGTTCCCGGTCAACGTCTGGTCAAACAATGTCCTAGAATAGGATTAATCTGAGAGTGTTAATTTATGTAACTCTCGTATAATAATTTTATTGATTCATGAAACGATTTCATATTCGTTATTTCATGTGAGGTTTATTTTCTTTATACTTAGGTAGTTTCTTTAACCTCCTTTCCTTATTATTATTTAAGGTATTTATAATTTCCAAAACATGTAGTCCTAATTTATAAGACTTATATGTGTGGTAATTTCTTTTAATTACCTCATGATTGGATGTATAACTTATTTGTTATTTCCTTTGACTTATCTTTAAATCCTTTAATGTATATAACTATATATTCATGTACCATTTATGTTACATGTTTTACCATTGTCCAAATGACATAGTAATTTATAATTTTATCAATGACATTTATTGGTCACATGTTTAGTTAATCCTCCTCTTAGCTTTATTTTAAAATATACTATAACTCCAAATATTATTTGGTGTTTCCACATTAAATTCCTTTTATTCATTTCCTTTTGATTTACTTAAAATCTAAAATATATATTTCATACACATGTATTATTTATGATACTCTTTATATAATTGTCTAAATGACATAACCACTTAATAAATCTTCAATCTATATTTACATGTCACGCATGGACATATTATTCCCATATCTTTTTATTCACAAACTAACCCCAACAAATATTATTTCTTTACAAATGAATTACTTGTACTTGTATATCATATTTTAATTTCATAAATCCTTAAATCATAATTTCCTTTTCTATATTTCCTAAATATCCATATAGGACCTACAAATATTTTTATTCCCATAATACAACATACCTTTCGGTTATCTTATTATAACCACATTTATTTCTTAAACTTTACATTATACTCCAAATACATATATACATAGTTTTATTTTCTTAATTAATTAATTCACTAAACAACCACTATAAATTTAGTAATTATTTTTTTGAACACCATAACTTTAATAAATCACCAATTAGCCACATTCATTTTCGGCTTTGCCATGTAATTTCTTATAATTACATTTTAACTCTAATCTCATTATATTATAGTTTTAATTCCTTATTTAATTATATTACAAGACCACCATTAATATTTTGGTATATGACTTTTGGACATTATAACTTTTCGAAAATTACAATTTGCCCCCTCAAACTTTCGGCCATAATATAATATTTTCTATAATTGCAATTTAGCCACAAAATCTTATAACCTTTACATAATGTCTTATAAACTATAGTTTTAATTTTAGTTCTTCTTAATTGCTGAATATATACATATAAATTCTTAAATTACAAAACTAGCCCAAAGTAATTCGGCTTTGGTCATGTACTTTCCATTAATTACATTTTCACCCCAAAACTTTATAATAGTTTTTTAATAACTGATAAACTATAGTTTAACTATTAAATTCCTCAAAATTTCGAAAGTGAACTTCATGATTCTCTTAATTATGAATTCGCCCCATATTAAATTCCAAATTTCATAATAACTTTTATAAATTACATAATAGCCAAAAACTTTATGAATTGTTATTTTAACACTTGTTTAAATTATCTAAAATTCATAAACTTAATTCCTAACCTTATATTATATCATTTTTATCCCAAGGACACCCTTAACTCTTGGTTTTCATGGTATATGCACCCATCTTTGTAAAAATTACATTTTAGCCACATAACTTAATTAATTAGCCATTTAAGCACTAATAAAATATTTTTAACTCTCCAAACCTTATAATATAAGTTTATATACATAAGTAGCTCATTAAAACCTATTTTTCACTTAGACCATTCGGCCATATTTAAATAGTGACCATATAGTATATAAAAGTGGATTTATATGTCAAAATAATTATACATAAATTCATAGGAGTTATATAACTCATGTAAAAATTATTGTAATGTCTTATATTGATTCTTAGCTCAAAATAGAGCATTTTTACCCTTGGTAATTCGGTTTGAATTTGTACCTAACATAGATAAATTTTGTGACACAAAAATGTGTCTTAAGGTAAATATTTTCCATATATGTTATAGATTATATTTTTGGCACATAATACCATATGGTTTCGGTTTTAGATACTCTAGGGTATGTACATAATTTTTGTATAATTTTTAGAAGCTTAACCAAGCTTAAAACATAAAGATTAGCTTAGTAAACTTACTTCTTAACAAAGGTGGTTAAGTGCTTGAACTCTTCTTGAATCTCCAAGCTTTCTCCTAGGAAATTTTGATGCTCCACTTCGGTTATATGCAAGTGGTGAAGGTGTTTAGGAGTTAGATCTTTAACAAAGATCTTAAGTAGATTTGTAAGTAGTTTTCCAAGAATTTACCTTAAGCTTTTTCTCCCTATAAATTCGGCTCACTTAAGGTGGATGAAGAACAATCTTTCCTTCATGAAAATGAAGAAGAAAAGAGCCTTAGAAGAAGTAGAAATCGGTTACACACAAAAATGTGCTTTAAGGATTTTCAAGCATGAAAACTACCTTAAGATAACTTTGAGATGCTCCTTGGATTAATGTTGGTTTAGACAACATCCTTGGAGTACTAATTGATGCCGAATCCTTGTAGGTATGCTAGGAAGAGTTTTGCTTCAAGGCTTGACAAGAAATGCTAGGAAATTACCTTAAAGATGAAGATAGAAGTTAAAACTCCATTAATGGACTTAAGAGCTTCAAAGGAAGAAGATGAAGGAAGAAGAGAGAGTTAGGAGCCTTACCAATTCGGCCATGTGGTGTGCAAGGGAAAGAATGAAGCTAAACTTACGTAGGAATTAAGAGAAGGCAAATTGGAAAAGAATTTTGATTGTTTATTTTAATGTTAATTTGACTAGTCTTTCCCTTTGTTTATTCCTTAGATTATTGGCTCAATAAATGCCCATGTCTTATGCATGATTTCGGTTATAATGCAAGACAAGGCAAGGTGGGAACAATTATGCAAGCTAAATGACAAGGTAAGTTAGGTAAGGCTTTATTCCTTTGATTTTTCAATTGTTGAATGATGTCTTCTTCCTCCTATGTAGACCCACTAAATGGGGCAGTTTTTAGGCCTCTTCAACCGGCTCTAACATGGCTTAGACAGCATGGAGTTGTCACTTAACATTAAGAAATCAAAAAGGTAAAAGCTAGATCTACGTTTTGGCTTTAATTATCTTTACTTTTGTCAAGCTAACATGGCTTGTTTTCTGGCATGATTTAGACAGCATGGAGCTCACATGAGACTTATATTCTTCTGTCATTAATTATTATAGCACATGGGAAGGTGAGTCGCCATGTTCTATGTCTTTTATAAACTTTAAATGCAAATTTTATACTAGTTTTTGGACAGAAAATCGGCCCCTATAGAGCACCTTTTTTGACACTGAATCCAATTGATTTAGAGGGTAAATTTACCCCCATTTAAGATTCATAATTCGTGGCATGTCAAAAACTACAAGGTAATTGCGTAAAACACGTTTTTGTGACACCCGAAGGTGCGTTTTTGTGCTCTAAGGATATTTTGGGAAATAAGTTGTCTTTTTGAGTTCCAAGTGTTTATAAAAATTTATTATAGTAAGTAATGATATATTAAGGTGTTACATTGAGTCATATGGAGTTACATCAACTCATGACATAATTTTCGGGCTATCGGGACACTCCCGAGGCAAAAAGGAGCGTTAAGGAATTTCCCTGAGGATTTTGTTGAATCTGGAGAAACTAGCTCGTGGTTTCTCTTTATAATGATTATTAATGATGTTAGGAACTCTAGGAATGAATTTTATAGGAGTTCGTGCCGCCTCGGCACCTCTCCGGACTTTTCGTGCTTTAAGGGGCGTGCGTGAGCACTCCCGAGTGTTTTGCGTTTTTGACTAAATATAGCCTAGGGAATATGTTTGTATAAACATATAATGAGTGTATGACCATTTGGTTTGAGTTTTAGAAGGTCATACAAGGTCATGCTTAATCACATGTTTCTAAGGCGTTTTACGAACGTTCTTCTTGTCAAGATGTTTTAGTGCGCATCTTTGACCTTTGATGAGTTATTATATCTTCATAATATATACAATAGGTGTAACATAAGTTGTTACATTTATCTAAGTGTGTATTTCAATTTGTTGTAGCATTTATAGATGCTTAGGCATTCGTAAAGTATTTACGTTGCTCGTTTGTATACACGTTGGTATTGTTCTTTTCTTGTTGACGCTCTTTCTATCGAGCTATTTATGCAAGAAGTTTAATCCTTGTTAATAATCGTACATGAACGTTCGTACAAGTACGTTAATACTTTTAGTAACATTACGCCCGTTAGCGTTTACGGTAAAACGACTGTTTTTTGTGACGTTAGCATGCGTGAGTTTGCATGCGCACGTGTAATAATATTAATTCACGTAACATTTGCATGTATAAATTAGCATGCGTAACTAAAATGATCTGTTTCTAGATCAATTCTCCATTATTTAATAATAAACAAGTGTTAATTAGATTCGGGGTATTTCAATCTACCCCCCTTAAAAGGACTTCGCCCCGAAGTCTCATATCTAAGTTTAAATGGTTGTGGGGAATCAAGTTCCGCTAAGCATCCACAACTCAATTCTATTTTAGGGATCAAGTCCCTAGTTCCACTACTTCTCAGTTCGTAGTATATATTCAAGCATAACATATAGTATAATGCGCATGAAAGGTCATCACCAAAATAACTTTAGTGCGGTGCAACGTAGTGCATGTAATTCATTCATAGCATTGTAGCACAGTACATATTGACAAGTGCACGCAATCACAGAGTAATACCAATATAGTATATCATAGTACACATAATCTCGTAGTACCAAAGGAGCTTCAATACAGTGTAACGTAGTACACATAATCCATTCATGCTAGTGTAACGTAGTACACATCATCAAGTAAGGGTTCATAGAATCACATACAAATCACAGTGCAACAGTACAATGAAAGTGTACCTCCATGCTTGAAATGCTAAAACACAGTAGGCTCTCCCCCCCTTAAAAGGAGGGGTACGCCCCCGTACCCTAGACTAGACTAACTTATCTGTAAATAGTGAGCAATCTTCACTCTTACTGAAAACTTATGATTAATTTAAAAGAAAGCCTCTCGACTGTAAGATTTAGGTGGGTATAGCACATATTTTGGTTAAGATATGTGAAACACGTTATGCATTTCCCTTGAGCTCAGTAGATAATTTTAACTGATGGGACCACCCGCTTCCGTTGCGCGACTCTGATTAGATAATTCAATCATTTTGGAATAGTCTTAAATGCGCTTCATAGGTGGTATATTTATCTTTCTTTATATTCACATGTAGGGTTGATGAGTCGTGTTCATCATTATTTTCGTTTGATTGTTATTGTTGATCTTGTCTGGACTTCTATCCGTTTACGGGGTATTGCCCCTAAGAATTTATGCATTCTCTGACATGGTTTATTTTGCATTATTACGCTTTTATATCTGAATCCCGTATGTATGGGTGAAGGTGATTTACCATCTTGTTTGTTGCCGATATTATTCCATGTCTTGTTTAGACTGTCAGATCGATGTGCCGCGGTGTGCCACCGCTCCTGATTATCTTGTCTCTTAGTAGCTGTTAGCTGCAGCATAGCTTGGTATTCTTCATTGTATATCTTGTTACTGTACGTCGGCTTCCAATAATATTGTAAGGTTTGCCCATCCTGTGATGCTCAAGCACATGTCATGTATCTTCCATTATCCTTTCATCGTTGAGTTCTTCACGAGTTTCACTTGATTGTTTGTGCCTGTATGCTTATTTGTGATAGCTGCTCATGACGGTGATTCCACTAAGATTCTTCTCGTCGATATTACTGAGGCGTTTTGCTCCTTATCTGAAATACCCCAAACTTAAATATAGGGATTAAACTAATCTAATACGTATTTAAGGACCTAATGGTACCTAATTAATATTAGTAAGGAAAAATAAATCCAAAAGAAATAAAGAAACGCTTTAAAAGCGGGAAACACTAAATAAGCGTTAAATAACCATAGGAGGTATGAGACCTCGGTTAGAGTATTATAGGGATTCTAAAGGTTTAATAAGACCTAAATAATATATGGAAACAACTCCTGAAGAAAACGGATCCTTAAAACGGATTAAAATCACTAACGAACCTTAAAGCGTGTTTTTCGAGGTAACCGGGAAAACGTGTCTTCAAGCGGGTCAAATAGACTCGTAACAATTTTGGTCAACTAAATAATCATTAATAAATATTAGTGAAGCTTTAGGACCAATAGAATCAATAAAACGAGGAATTAGTAAAAACTATCAAAAACGAGAAGTTGTGGGGTAGAAACATAAATAACACAAACTTATGTGTCCACTTTTAAAATAAAAAGTAAAATGTATGTGTGTGCTGTGTGTATGTCCAATTTGGACCCCTCACTCACACTCTCTCACACACTCACTCCCTTATTTACAAAACTACAAACTAATAAAGTAAACACTCACTACTTTATTACCCCACACTCTCACACTCTCTCTCCTATCTCTATCTCCCTCTCTCACGTAAATCTCCACCCTCACTCTCTCTTTTCTCTTCTTCTTCCTCCTCCAGCGATTTCCATGGAGAAATGGAAACACCCACACAAAACTCTACTTCTCTCCTCTTGTAACCCCCTTGAATCTCTTCCAAAAATTATAAAAACTACACCATTGGAATCCTCTCATCAAGAGCTACATTCCTATCTTTTCAAAAATCGAAAACAACAACTTTCATCTCCATAGGTATGGAGCATTTGGAGTTTCAAGACCACCATTAGAACCACCTCTTCCTCCTTGTCATTTTAAGGTAAAAATCTTCTTGAAACTCCTTTGTTTTTCTAGCCTCATGGGCAAAACGAAAATGAAGCTAAAACCTTGTTTGGTTTCTTTGCATTCTAGCCGATTTTGGCTTGTTGAGGGAGTTGGAAATCTTGTTCTTGAACCACTCCAAGTTTCACTTAAACCCTTGCAAGGTAAGGAATTTTCTAAACCCTAAAGCCCACATTAAAAGCTTAAATAATGTTAGGGTTAATTTTTAGTATTGAATGGTGTATTTAAGAATGGGTTGTGATGTTAGATTGGTTGAGAGACTAAAACCGGTAGAGAAAAGGAAGGAGGAAGAAGCAAGAAGAACAAAGAAAATCTAGAAGAAAAACAAGGTAATTAAACTCACCCTTGTGTAGTCTTGTATATGTATGTGTAACAGATTTTAGAAGTTTGAAATGAGTAATGGAAATGGTATTGTGTAGTAATGTATTGTGCAGGAGAATCTAAGTGCTTAAAACCGTTGAAAGACATGTAAAATGTATTGAAACTTAGTTGGGTATTGGGTTGTTGAGTGCAGGAATTTTTAGTAGTGTTTTAGTATTGGTAATTGTGTATGGGAGCTTGTATATTGATGTATTGTATAAACAGGTTGTGAGAATGGGAAATTGTGAGCTGAAATGGTGTGTGAGCAAGTAAGAATTATAGGGGAGGCTATGTCAAATTTTATCTAGGAATTTGAGGACTTAGATACATTTGGAACAGATTTTGGAAAGTTAAAATGAGTGGTTTAGTAGCTTGTAACAGATTTGGATATGAGGTGGTAAATTGGATGGAATTAGGTTGTGAGTAATGTATTTTGGATGCTAGGAGTAGCATATTAGGAGGAAGTAATGGAGGTTAGAAGTTGAGTGATAAATCTGTAGCATGATAGTGGAAACCAAAATCTGTAGCAAAGAGGTATCAAATTGCGTTGTGGAACTAGGAAAGAGTAGTGTGCAAGAATCGGTAAAAAGAGTGTTGGACTTGGGTGTAGGTAATGTAATGGCTTGGAAATGTATTTGGGATGCTAGAAGTGACATTGGTAGAGAAAGTATTGAATGGTAGAAGTTGCAACAAAAATCTGTAGCACAAGGGTAACAAAAACTGTTACAAGTGTTGCAAAGAAATGAGGAAATTGTGTAAGTTGATTGATGGATTTAGTAATGAATTTGAGGGATGAACTAAGGCAATTTGAGGGCCTAGGTAGTGGTAAAACATGTGGGATTAAGTGTAGGAACAATGGGGAAGTAATGGGTAAAAGAGAGGACTGAAAACAGAAACGAAAATGCAAATAGGGCCGGACCGAACTTGCGACCGGACTTGCAAGTTCGGTCGAGCCCAGATTTACAAAGACGGGAATGCTTCTGGAATGGACCGAACTTGCGACCGGACTTGCAAGTTCGGTCGGACCAGAAAAATTCTCCCGTCAGTAACCTTCTGGAATGGACCGAACTTGCGACCGGACTTGCAAGTTCGGTCGGCCAGAAAAATTTCCGTCGAGTAAGCTACTGGAATGGACCGACCTTGCGACCGGACTTGCAAGGTCGGTCGGGCTAAAATTTTCACATACGAAACTTACTGGAATGGACCGACCTTGGGACCGGACTTGCAAGGTCGGTCGGCCCTGTAATTCTCCAGCGTAATTCCTTACTGACTTGGACCGGACTTGCGACCGCTGCAATGCGTTGCAAGTTCGGTCGGCCAAAAAATTTCCGTCGAGTAAGCTACTGGAATGGACCGACCTTGCGACCGGACTTGCAAGGTCGGTCGGGCTAAAATTTTCCATACGAAACTTATGGAATGGACCGACCTTGGGACCGGACTTGCAAGGTCGGTCGGCCCTGTAATTCTCCAGCGTAATTCCTTACTGACTTGGACCGACTTGCGACCGGACTTGCAAGTTCGGTCGAGTCATACAAAAAAAAATTAATTTAACTAAATTAAATAATAGTTATATATATATATATATATATATATATATATATATGTATACCCACCTATACATATGTGCATATAGGTAAGTAAACCATTGTTAAGTAATTAGGAGTAAGTAAATAAAATGTAAGTATTGTAATGCAAGACTTAGTAAGTATGGATTAGTAACGTAAGAGTAATCGGGTAAGTTAATGATAGATAGATTAATCATTCAACTGTATGTATATATAATAGGATTTGATTTGTGAACACCGGAGGAATGTTGGGATACAAGTACAACGGTGAAAGGTATGATTTCTTCATGCCCTGTATCCTAATCTGGTTACCCCGATTTATGTGCTTATTTGATCCCCTAAATAAGATAAATGCATGAATCGGACTATATTGCACTTACCTGTGCTTGACTTATGTTGTTCTCGATATTTATTGTCTTGAGCACTAGTTTGTATAATTCATGAAATGTATGAATGATGATGACTTGTATTCGGATCTTGCATGGTACTTAGGTATTGTATTGTATTTTGTATAAATGGGTATTGAGCATAGTAATTGTGTATGTGGCTTGAATGAATGACTTCTGCTAATTCCTAACTACCTAACTCCTAACTTAAGTGAGTAAACCGGAATGAGTAGAAGTCCGATATAGCTTCGGCCACGCGTGAGGATGCGGAGTCACAAGAGGTTGGCTGCAATTCCTGACTCTTAAACTGGTCCGCGGCCCAAATCCCTTAAATGGGTAGCATCCCGGATTGGTGAGTCAAGTAAATCCCGGAGGTGGGACGGTGTAGTCCCCAGGGCCGGAGGTCCCGACGACTTAACTTGAGTAAGAGTAAGAGTAAGTAAGTATGGATCCGTAAGTATGTATGAGTATGTATGCGTATGTATGAAGTAACGAGTAAAAGAGTAATCTCCACCCGATTAACCCGGGTGGACCAATGAAGCTAACAAGAATTGTATATTGGGTATGTAATGTGTATGTGTAATTCGGAAAAAGGTAAGTATGTATTGAATGGTTTATGTTGTACTTCTTGTATGTAATGAAGTGTATGTATGTGTGTATGTCTTGCGTAATGTATTGTAATATTATGTATAAGAGCATGTATGCATGTATGTTTGAATGAAATCAACCGCATGTATTCGACCAAGTGGTCGGCGTACCCTCACTAGTACGCGGGGTATGCGGTTATCATGCGCAGCGAAAGCTGACCCCCTAGGGGGAACGTTTTTAGTGTGCAGGTACCCGAAGCGGAGGTGTTCGAGGTAAGAGACCGGCGGCACAACCTTGTTTCTAGAAAGTAAGTAGTTGTGAGGAATGGGTAGTAAGTAGTCTCCTAGTGAGTAGGTATGAGTTTGGAAGAGGTATTATACTTGTATGAGGATCCTAGTAGACTCGGTATGTGAATTAAATTGTATTGTGCATGGAGTATTGTATAGAATGAAGATTGCAGTACTTATTTGGTAAATGGAGTATGTGTTGTAGTTATGTAGTACTCGGGATTCCGGTCCATCAGACCGATGCTGTATGTAGAAGTAGTAGCCTTGTTAGTCACGTGGGTGACTAACGGCATTGTATCACCCACTGTATGTAAGTACGTATCCGCTGCGTGTATCTGATGTGTAAGGAGATTGGACGGTAAGCACTGTATTAATGGTAGGGGTGTTACAAAAAGTGGTATCAAAGCGAAGTATCGCTCTGATGACTGGAAATACCGAGTTTAGGAATACCGAGTAGGAATTAGAAGCTTAGGGCTAAGGGCTGAGTGATAGCATTAGAGATATGCTAGTTAGGAACTACCGGTGAGTACCGGATACCTACAATACCAGTCCCGCCGCCGCAACCCCACTGTATAACTTGGGAAAGGACGCCAGAGAGAAGAAAAGTCTTCTCATACTCGGGGAAACCCGATCTGGCAGTTGTGAAGCAATCACACGGTAACAAGAACCGACATATGGTAGATTCCAGAATGGAAGTCCCGAGATGGATCCCGGTTGAACAACAATACCGCACTAATGCGGAGAATGAGGACTCCAACCATAAGGAGACTACAACACAACAGCATGGGGCGACGTGCTTAGCAGTCACACCTAGCTAACCAACAGCAGAAAGAGCACTACGTACAACGAATGGAAAAGGGAGCAGCAACGGAACCCGAGACACAAGTCTACGGATAGTGATACTTGAATAATACACCAACGGTATGCTAGCCGACTAAGGACATAGTCGGAAGCGGTTAACTCCAAAGTACATACGCCACTAAGGTTGCAATACCTGGCCAATATAGCTCAGACAACTACAAGAACAACCATGAGATACAATCCAATAGGACTACAAGAGTACCTAAACGAGGAAGGCTCAGTAACCACCACAAATGTGTGGGAACGAGCCACAAGGAACGACACTAAACCAAATAGAACGGGAACCTCCAAGGAGTGGAGGAGTACCCAGATCTACGACAGCCATGTCTAGACCACCAAGAAGCTACCTAAAGGAGCGAGTATACCAATTATAGATCAATAAGATCGAGGGAAGCGTCAACAAGACTAACAAACACAAATGGAAACCATACCGTGATCGGTATAGGATTACTCAAAAACCGCCAGTACCACGCACTTGCTACGGCAAGTGCAGTAAGAACATGAACATGTAAAGGAACACTCACACGTCACAAGTACATAGTAATGTACGGTGACCGTAATGAAACAACCACAGGATCACACATCCTAACAACCAGACGTATGAAACCTTGGGAAGGCTTAACGGCCGACTACTGTACTTACCAGTCAGCGAGAAGCTAGACTTGGTCAAGACCTCAAGCATGGCTATGCCATGAGAGATTTCTTTTAACACCGAACCATATTTTAAAACCCAAAAATTTTCTTTCAAAACCATAAACCTTCTTTTAAAACCTTGGATTTTAAAACCAGACCAACAGCATTATGGTGAGTATCATAGAATGATACAAGAGGAGTTGACAACAGAATACTTCACCTAGGCGTGTGACGAACACTACGAGTGTACCCGTTACGGGATGTGGGACAACCGCACTCCGAAGGAGCTTGCGGGCCCGACATATAGTTGGGTAAGTGGTAACGTATCAATATGGTACCCCACGTATGTATACATGTAGTGTGCGACACACGGGAAGTAGTCAACTCCGTTCTACGGACCATGAGTGAGTTCAATCAGAACAGCTGGACACCTCAGACGATCAAGTATCAAGGAACTCAGAGAATCCATCTGAAGATGAGGAATAAGAACTAGGAAGTGCAAAGAGCACATACTAGTAAGTATAGACATTGGATATGTCTCAAATAATCCAAGCAATTACCTGACAGCTGGATGGAATGCCCAGCCTAAACACATTAAGGCGAATGCCTAACGTGAACCTAACAATACTCAACAAACGGGGCGGAATTCCCAAGAGCAATCACGAGATTACTACGAAGCACAATCCATAATCGGAGAGGATATTCAAACCTAGTCTCAAGCACTAGGAACAAGTATAAACAGTCTACCCAGGGACGGGAGACGTCATGACCCAAAAAGGGATAACTCAAGTACAATACCACAAGACGGTACAGTGGACAACATATCATAAACGTTAGCCGGATGTAACGGCATAGTCTAACAACACCCAGGAGCAATCCTTGAGTGTGACTGGACTAACAACAGTCAAACAAAGCGTCAAGACAAGAATACAGGAGCTGGAACGAGCACTCGGTTAAGACACCGAAGGGATTTCACTTGACAGGAAATACCCTAGTCTACAAAGGCACTGATCAGCACCAGATTGCCTAAGAGTCTCCTATGAACGGAAGCGTGATGCCACGACTTACCATGGAGCCCAATAATACCTCCAACCTATGACGGTATACATGGAGTGGAAACATGTATAAGCAGCTTGCAAAGAGCATAGCTTGCAGCAATATGGTTCTAAAGCCATAAACCTGATGCGTTGTGTAACCCTAAACGGTTGCAAAACCCACACCATTACTAACAAGACTTGCAAGAAATATTGCCTCATACGACAAGAAATCAACAACTGGACCGTAAATTCAAACCCAACATCCTGAGTGGCTTGGAGTAATGGCCAACTCAATGTCACTGTCACTAGAACATCAGTCTAGTATACAGTCGACAAGCTTTTAATTACCTTCATGCCTTTTGTAGCAATGGTAGCACAGAGGCATAAGAATCATGATAATGCCAACATTGGCCTAGTCCACACTTGGACACTACGAGAAACCCAAGGGAAGGAACCCTCGTTAACCAAAGACCACCAATGCGGTGATGATGCGAACCTTAGAAAAGGCTTCCATCTACTATAACAATAAAACTACGCAATAGATATTGCCAAGGGGTGATGGAATAAGGAAATGAGATTTCCAAACCATTATGACCTAACGGAGTAAGCATACTCCTTATGCACCCAAACATGTGGTGGACCATTGTGTAAACACCAACATAGCAAAGCTTGTCATTAGACCTATGAGTGGAGACAAACCCCTCAACAAGAACTTTCATTCATCAATGACAGAGTACTCTTCAATTGGAGAACGGGACCAGAAAACCCTTGAAGTTTCGTGGGATGTCCTGGTAATATACATACAAGCAAAACTACACAGCCAGAGCCTAAACCAATGCTCAGCTTTGGGAGGACAGTAATTGTCAAAAACAATCAATGTGAGTGCACATTGCACACCACGAATGACCAACGCTCAAGAGAGCTTGTAAACCGGTAAATTGCTTTATCCTTGGTCAACCAAGATACTTGGTAAATTGTATCACAAATGATGATAGAATGTGAGGTAAGTTAACCTACACATAAAACCTAAGTGGAATAAGACATCTCCACATTGGGAAGATAATAAGATTGCCGTATGCTACGACAACCGTCATACACACAAACACAGGAAACTCCTAGTGTATTTACACCATAAGGAAATGGTGCCAATGACAATGTCACTAAGTAAGAAGGAACTACCACAGTAACAGAAATAGTAAAAGCAATGTTGTACAATGAGTAAGAATACGGTGCGCAACAAGTGACCGCTATGAGGAAGTAGTTGAGAAATGACACGGAGTATAAGTATGAGAGGACACAGAAATATTCCTTCCTATCACATAAGTGACTTACTGTCAAGCGTTTACGCCTCTGCACTCTGTATGACTGAGTGTTTTGGTATTGCACTTGTGCAGCTAATGATCTAATGGGATGGCTAGGGATATGGAAAATGTAAACCGTAGTAAATCCTTCCTTTCACCAACGAACATGGCGTAAGCCAGCTAAGGAAGCTTAGCAACAAACCGTGCGGCCTAAGGCCAAAGAAGCACGAAGAGTGTAAACACACTAACAATCACAAGATGTGAATTCCAGTGGAATAAAGAGTGAAAAGAGACTTAAGAAAGTCACTAGGACCGACGCATATCAATGCAAGGTCATACAAGTAAAGAACACTGGTACTGAACCAGAGAAGCTGGTATGATTCAGAAACTATGGACACCAGAGGAAGCACTACAACCAAGTAGTGACTTAACCTCGCCCGACAATAAGTCGGAGGAACCTAGTGAATAATCGTAGAAGCACGAATAGCACGTGCAGAAGATTACCAGAGAGCTGGTTATAAATCTTAAACTCATTGAGTCCAAACACGGTGAAAGAATACCGCACTTGTTTAGTAAACCTTATTCCCATAATAGACGGATAAGAAGGCGATGTATAGCACATTAGGGACAACAAGAAGGGTGAATAACCCGAGTATCAGGGTCGCGCAGCAGAAGCTAGTGGGCCCTAGCTAGGAGATAATATACCTAGTAAGTATAGCAAAATGGCTATTAATGCCTTGAAGCCGATTAAGCTAGAACCGAATTACATATGAGTTAAATAAACTCATATAGGAACTCTTGGTGCAAAGACTAAACCATTGGTATGGTTAAGACCCTTTGACCAGAGCATATTCTATAGTATACCGTAGTGAAGCTAAACGCTTCAGTTTGCCCAAACTAATTAAACCAATGTTTAATAATAATATATGGTAGATTACGTGGGCGTAATCCCTTTTAAGGGGGGTAGAGCGAAACCGCTTAATGTAAGTTTTGTGGATAAAACACATAAACCATAATGTGCATAACACAAATGAGAACCAAATTGATGATTGATACTATGTTAAATAAACATAAGTACTCATTCATATTGTAATTATGGTAACTAGGCATTAGACATGCAAATACCATAGGAGGAATATACCCATCTTGTAACACCAATGTAAGAGTATTAGTAAAAGAAAAGTAATGAGTAGTGGACGGAGCTCCACAAGTATTGTAGCCCTTGAAGAAGTAGTACGAAAGGAATGAGGATAGTAGATGAAGGAAGTCTATGAGTAGTGGAATCGTAAGTAAATTATTTGAAGCAATTGAAGTCAACTAAATCTTATAAGTATAGTATTCCTTAGTTAGAATATTGGAGATGATGGTGAGTAATGGATGGAAGTAGTGAAGGTTGATGAAATGAGCATTAGGTATTGAACCATGGAGTAAAGCATTCGGGAAGTAGAGTGAGGATGATCGATGGAGTGATTCCATCCTTTGGAGATGTATGAATTCGTATCACGACTAGAAAGAGTAAAAAGATAGAAAATGAAAACAACTAATTAATTGCTTGTTTGAAACTAATGTGGGAAGTCGAACTTGATCCTGATCAGATCAAGGGAAACCGAACACAAATTGGGGTGGGAAGATAGTTCAACACTGATGCTGATCACATCAGGGTAGAATGATTCTTGAAGCTCCCCTCAAGTGGTCACAAGAATCACACATAGGATAGAAGTAATGAACATAAATTGGAATCTGGAGTTGTATGTTTTAGAAGGATTTCTATGTAGCCGTGGGGAAGGATTTTCTATAGACTGGAGACTAAGTATGTGTTGGAAGCTGGTACGGGAGAAGATAGTAGTATATTACGTTGTATTACTCCAAAGGCAGTGGGACATAGAGGAGTCCTGTGTCTAGATGACCTGAGTGCCTGCGGGATTGTAATGTGTATTGCATTGCTTTGGGAATAGCCTTGCATTGTATGTATGTATAAATTGGTAATGAGGAACCGGGTGGTCGGTAGTAATGCGGATTGGAGTGATTATTGTGCATTAGTATGGTATGGTATGGTATAGTATGTAGGAACCTTGAGTAACGGATTTGGGATTGTAAGAGGAAGAAGGTATGGCTTTGGTATTGGACACGTAAGAATGAGTAAGCAATGTAAACCTATAACCTCGAACAACTTTGAGGACAAAGTTCTTAAGGGGGGTAGATTGAAATACCCCGAACTTAAATATAGGGATTAAACTAATCTAATACGTATTTAAGGACCTAATGGTACCTAATTAATATTAGTAAGGAAAAATAAATCCAAAAGAAATAAAGAAACGCTTTAAAAGCGGGAAACGCTAAATAAGCGTTAAATAACCATAGGAGGTATGAGACCTCGGTTAGAGTATTATAGGGATTCTAAAGGTTTAATAAGACCTAAATAATATATGGGAACAACTCCCGAAGAAAACGGATCCTTAAAACGGATTAAAATCACTAACGAACCTTAAAGCGCGTTTTTCGAGGTGACCGGGAAAACGTGTCTTTAAGCGGGTCAAATAGACTCGTAACAATTTTGGTCAACTAAATAATCATTAATAAATATTAGTGAAGCTTTAGGACCAATAGAATCAATAAAACGAGGAATTAGTAAAAACTGTCAAAAATGAGAAGTTGTGGGGTAGAAACATAAATAACACAAACTTATGTGTCCACTTTTAAAATAAAAAGTAAAATGTATGTGTGTGCTGTGTGTATGTCCGATTTGGACCCCTCACTCACACTCTCACACACTCACTCCCTTATTTACAAAACTACAAACTAATAAAGTAAACACTCACTACTTTATTACCCCACACTCTCACACTCTCTCTCCTATCTCTATCTCCCTCTCTCACGTAAATCTCCACCCTCACTCTCTCTTTTCTCTTCTTCTTCCTCCTCCAGCGATTTCCATGGAGAAATGGAAACACCCACACAAAACTCTACTTCTCTCCTCTTGTAACCCCCTTGAATCTCTTCCAAAAATTATAAAAACTACACCATTGGAATCCTCTCATCAAGAGCTACATTCCTATCTTTTCAAAAATCGAAAACAACAACTTTCATCTCCATGGGTATGGAGCATTTGGAGTTTCAAGACCACCATTAGAACCACCTCTTCCTCCTTGTCATTTTAAGGTAAAAATCTTCTTGAAACTCCTTTGTTTTTCTAGCCTCATGGGCAAAACGAAAATGAAGCTAAAACCTTGTTTGGTTTCTTTGCATCTAGCCGATTTTGGCTTGTTGAGGAGTTGGAAATCTTGTTCTTGAACCACTCCAAGTTTCACTTACACCCTTGCAAGGTAAGAATTTTCTAAACCCTAAAGCCCACATTAAAAGCTTAAATAATGTTAGGGTTAATTTTTAGTATTGAATGTGTATTTAAGAATGGGTTGTGATGTTAGATTGGTTTAGAGACTAAAACCGGTAGAGAGAAGGAAGGAGGAAGAAGCAGAAGAAAAGAAAATCTAGAAGAAAAACAAGGTAATTAAACTCACCTTGTGTAGTCTTGTATATGTATGTGTAACAGATTTTAGAAGTTTGAAATGAGTAATGGAAATGGTATTGTGTAGTAATGTATTGTGCAGGAGAATCTAAGTGCTTAAAACCATTGAAAGACATGTAAAATGTATTGAAACTTAGTTGGGTATTGGGTTGTTGAGTGCAGGAATTTTTAGTAGTGTGTTTAGTATTGGTAATGTGTATGGGAGCTTGTATATGATGTATTGTATAAACAGGTTGTGAGAATGGGAAATTGTGAGCTGAAATGGTGTGTGAGCAAGTAAGAATTATAGGGGAGGCTATGTCAAATTATATCTAGGAATTTGAGGACTTAGATACATTTGGAACAGATTTTGGAAAGTTAAAATGAGTGGTTTAGTAGCTTGTAACAGATTTGGATATGAGGTGGTAAATTGGATGGAATTAGGTTGTGAGTAATGTATTTTGGATGCTAGGAGTAGCATTAGTTGAGGAAGTAATGGAGGTTAGAAGTTGAGTGATAAATCTGTAGCATGATAGTGGAAACCAAAATCTGTAGCAAAGAGGTATCAAATTGCGTTGTGGAACTAGGAAAGAGTAGTGTGCAAGAATCGGTAAAAAGAGTGTTGGACTTGGGTGTAGGTAATGTAATGGCTTGGAAATGTATTTGGGATGCTAGAAGTGACATTGGTAGAGAAAGTATTGAATGGTAGAAGTTGCAACAAAAATCTGTAGCACAAGGGTAACAAAAACTGTTACAAGTGTTGCAAAGAAATGAGGAAATTGTGTAAGTTGATTGATGGATTTAGTAATGAATTTGAGGGATGAACTAAGGCAATTTGGAGGGCCTAGGTAGTGGTAAAACATGTGGGATTAAGTGTAGGAACAATGGGGAAGTAATGGGTAAAAGAGAGGACTGAAAACAGAAACGAAAATGCAAATACTGGGCCGGACCGAACTTACGACCGGACTTGCAAGTTCGGTCGAGCCCAGATTTACAAAGACGGGAATGCTTCTGGAATGGACCGAACTTGCGACCGGACTTGCAAGTTCGGTCGGACCAGAAAAATTCTCCTGTCAGTAACCTTCTGGAATGGACCGAACTTGCAACCGGACTTGCAAGTTCGGTCAGCCAGAAAAATTTCCGTCGAGTAAGCTACTGGAATGGACCGACCTTGCGACCGGACTTGCAAGGTCGGACGGGCTAAAAATTTCACATACGAAACTTACTGGAATGGACCGACCTTGGGACCGGACTTGCAAGGTCGGTCGGCCCTATAATTCTTCAGCGTAATTCCTTACTGACTTGGACTGGACTTGCGACCGGACTTGCAAGTTCGGTCGAGTCATACAAAAAAAAAATTAATTTAACTAAATTAAATAATAGTTATATATATATGTATATGTATACCCACCTATACATATGTGCCTATATAGGTAAGTAAACCTTTGTTAAGTAATTAGGAGTAAGTAAATAAAATGTAAGTATTGTAATGCAAGACTTAGTAAGTATTGATTAGTAAACGTAAGAGTAATCGGGTTAAGTTAATGATAGATAGATTAATCATTCAACTGTATGTATATATAATAGGATTTGATTTGTGAACACCGGAGGAACGTTGGGATACAAGTACAACGGTGAAAGGTATGATTTCTTCATGCCCTATATCCTAATCTGGTTACCCCGATTTGTGTGCTTATTTGATCCCCTAAATAAGATAAATGCATGAGTCGGACTATATGCACTTACCTGTGCTTGACTTATGTTGTTCTCGATATTTATTGTCTTGAGCACTAGTGAAATACCCCGAACTTCAATATAGGGATTAAAATTAATCTAATACATAATTAAGGGTCTAGTGACGCCTAAGTAATATTGGTAAGGAAAAATAAATCCAAAAGAAATAAAGATACGCTTAAAAAGCGGGAAACGCTAAATAAGCGTTAAATAACCATAGGAGGTATGAAACCTCGGTTAGCGTATTGTAAGGATTCTAAAGGCTTAATTAAGTCTAAATAAATATTATGGAACAAATCCCGAAGGAAACGGATCCTTAAAACGGATTAAAATCACTAACGAACCTTAAAGCCCGTTTTTCGAGGTAACCGGGAAAACGTGTCTTTAAGCGGGTCAAATAGACTCGTAACAATTTTGGTCAACTAAATAATCATTAATAAATATTAGTGAAGTTCTAGAACCAATAAAATCAAGAAAACGAGAGTTTAGTAAAAACTGTCAAAAACGGGAAGTTGTGGGGTAAAAACATAAATAACCCGAACTAGTGTGTCCAATATTGCAAATAGAATTTTAAAACCCATAATGGGTGCTGGGTGCAGCCGATTTCTTTCCCCCACACACTCTCTTAATTCTCTTTTCATTTGCAAAAGACAAATACATTAAAGAAGAAAAAAAAAAGTAAAAAGTAACATTACTTTACTACTCTACCTCACATTCTCTCTCCTATCCTCTCATTTTCTTCACTCACGTACAGCCCCCTCACTCACCCTCTCAATTCCTTTCTTCTTCCCATGCGACAGCAATGGAGATTTGAGTATCCCACACAAAAACACCCACTTCTCTCCTTTGTAACTCCCTCAAATCTCTTCCAAAAATTACAAAAATTATACCATTGTAATCCTCTCTTCAAGAGCAACAATTCCCTCCTTTCAAAATCCAGAAAAGAGCATTTTCGTTTTCATGGGTATACCCCATTTGGAGCTTCAAGACCACCATTAGAAGGCCCTTGTTCTCCTTGTTCTTTTGAGGTAAAAATCTCTTCAAAACCCCATTGTTTTTCTAGCCTTATGGGCAAAACGAAAATGAAACTAAAACCTTGTTTGGTTCCCTTGTATTCTAGCCGATGTTGGCTTTGTTGGAAGAGAGGAAACCTTGTTCTTGAGCTATCCCAAACAGCTCTTGTACTCTTGGAAGGTAAAATAATTTCTAAACCCTAAAACCTATATTAGAACTTACATAATGGTTAGGGTTAAATTGTGTACTAGAATGGTGTATTGAAATGTGTATATCAATGGGTTGTAGTGTTAGAATTGGTTCACAAACCGGTGAGAAAGAAGAAGGAAAGAGGAAGGAGAAAGAAAGAAGAAGCTTGTGAAATAACAAGGTAAATATACTTGTTCTTGTGTAGCTTTGTAAATGAGGGTGTAACAGATTTTTAGTAATGAAAATAAGGATTGGAAATGATAATGCACTAGTAGTGTAATGTGTAAGAGGATATGAATGTTTTAAACCCTTAAAAGATAAGTAAAGCTTATGGAAACATGGATGGGAGTCAATGTTTGAGTGCAGGAATTTTTATGAGAATTTTAGTATTGGTATTATATAAAAGAGCTTGTATATTTTTGGTTGTTGAAACAGGTGAAATAAGTGTTGAAATGTGGACTAGAATATGTGGTGAGAGTTAAAAAATATAGGGGAACCTCTGCCCAAATTTTTATGGAAATAGGAGGACTTAGTTGTGTAAGAGAAGAAGACTACCTAGGAAATTACTTGGTGTATTTGGAGAGTTAAGTGAGTAGTTTAGTACTTTGTAACAAATTTAGAAGAGGATTTTAGTAAAGGGAGGAACTAGGATTGAGGCAATGCATTGAGGATGTTAGGAGTAGCATTAGTAGAGGGAGTATTGAATGGTAATGAGGAAGGGAAAGATCTGTAACACTTGTAGGAGAAAGGAAGTGGCAACAGAGGAGAAAAATGTAACAGTGGAGTGTTAATGTAACAGATTTTTGGTAGTGTTGTTTAGGCTAGTTAAGATGCTTAAACAAGGTTAAAACATGCTAGATTATATGTATAAATATAAGGGAAGAGATTGGTAGAAGTTTAGAATTTAAACAAACTCAAAAACAACTTAAATAAAAATACTGCAACTAGTCCGGGTTGCAAACCAGAATGCAAACCCGGACTAGCCTTAAAAATCGACAGAAAGTGTTGCAGTGGGATGATCCGGGTTTAAAACCAAGAGGCTAACCCGGAACATCCCAAAAACATACCCGTAGCTTTCTCAAGATAAATTGTCCGGGTTTGAAATTGGGATGTAAACCCGGAACAATGCAAAAAAAATTCACCCGAGAGCAATATCCTGTTATGGTCCGGGTTTGAAATAGGGGAGTAAACCCGGAACAGGCCTGAATCTCACCCGTAAGTTGCTCCAGGGTTGGTCCGGGTTTGTAAACCCGGACACTAACCCGGAACATGTCAAAAACACTCCAGAATGTGTATTAATGTTTAGGTAAGGATGGGTAATGATGGGTAATGATATTATAAGATGGTTAAGACATAATTAATGATGTTTAAAGGTCATTAAGGCTATAAACAAGCCTAGAAAATAATTGTAAGTAAGTAACTTAAGTAAATGTGTTTAAGTAACAAAGAGTTAGTAAGTATGAACTAGGAAACTTTTGGAAAGTAATAAGTAAGGTTAGTTATGGATAATTAACCACCCAAATGTATGTATGTCATAGGATTCGACTAGTTGAACACCAAAGGGAGTCGGTGATTCCCAAAGCCAACGGTGAAAGGTATGATTTCTTCATGCCCTGTATCCTAATCTGGTTACCCCGATTTGTGTGCTTATTTGACCACCTAATAAGATAAATGCACGAACCGGATTATATTGCACTTACTTGTGCTTGTTTACATTGTTCTTGATATTTGTCTTGAACAATAGTTTGTATAATTCATGAAACATATGGATGATGATGATGTGTATTGTATCTTGTAGTGTACTTGTATATTGCACTATATTTTGTATGGATGTGTATATGAGCTTGTACTGTACTATTGTGGCTTGAATGTTGACTTGTGCTAATTCCTGACTAGCTAACTCCTAACTTAAGTGAGTAAATTGGAATGAGTACAAGTCCGATATAGCTTCGGCCACGCGTGAGGATGAGGTGACACAAGAGGTTGGATCCGATTCCTGGTTCGTAAGCTGGTCCACGGCCCAAATCCCTTAAGTGGGTAGCATCCTGGATTAGTGAACCAAGTAAATCCCGGGTGGGACGGAGTAGTCCCCAGGGCCAGAGGTCCCGACGACTTAACTTGAGTAAGAGTAAGAGTAAGTAAGTAAGTATGAGTATGAGAATGAGTAAGTAGGTGTATGCATGGAGTAAATGAGTAAAAGAGTAATCTCCACCCGATTAACCCGGGTGGACCAATATGGGCTAACAAGTTATTGGATCGTGTATGAATTGCGTATGTATTGTATATTGTATTGGGTATCTCGGAATTCAGAAAGGTAAGTATGTATCGTTGGGCTATGTGGATTACTATGTATGAACTGAAGTGTACGCATTGAAGTGTATGTATGTATTCTTGCGTAGAGTATCGTAGTATCTGTATGAAAGCATGTATGCATGTATGTATGAATAAAATGAACCGCATGTATTCGACCAAGTGGTCGGCGTACCCTCACTAGTACGCGGGGTATGCGGTTATCATGCTCGGCGAAAGCTGACCCCTTCGGGGGACATTTTTTAGTGTGCAGGTACCCGAAGCGAATATGGTCAAGGAAGAGACCGGAGGCACGCCCTTGTAATTAGAAAGTAAGGTAGTAGTGAGGAATGGGTAGTAAGTAGTTCTTAGTGAGTATGTAGGAACTTGGAAGAGGAATTGTACTTGTATAAGGATCCTAGTAAACTCGGTATGTAGATTATATTGTATCGTATTTGGAGTATTGTATTGAATGGAGATTGTAGCAGTATTTGGTAAATGGAGAATGTATTGTAGATTTGTAGTACTCGGGATTCCGGTCCATCAGACCGATGCTGTATGTAGAATCAGTAGCCTTGTTGGTCACGTGGGTGACTAACGGCATTGTATCACCCATTGTATGTAAGTATATATCCGCTGCGAGTATCTGATGAGTAAGGAAATTGGACGTTAATGACTGTATTAATAGTAGGGGTGTTACAACTAGTTTGTATAATTCATGAAATGTATGAATGATGATGACTTGTATTCGGATCTTGCATGGTACTTAGGTATTGTATTGTATTTTGTATAAATGGGTATTGAGCATAGTAATTGTGTATGTGGCTTGAATGAATGACTTCTGCTAATTCCTAACTACCTAACTCCTAACTTAAGTGAGTAAACCGGAATGAGTAGAAGTCCGATATAGCTTCGGCCACGCGTGAGGATGCGGAGTCACAAGAGGTTGGCTGCAATTCCTGACTCTTAAACTGGTCCACGGCCCAAATCCCTTAAATGGGTAGCATCCCGGATTGGTGAGTCAAGTAAATCCCGGAGGTGGGACGGTGTAGTCCCCAGGGCCGGAGGTCCCGACGACTTAACTTGAGTAAGAGTAAGTAAGTATGGATCCTTAAGTATGTATGAGTATGTATGCGTATGTATGAAGTAACGAGTAAAAGAGTAATCTCCACCCGATTAACTCGGGTGGACCAATGAAGCTAACAAGAATTGTATATTGGGTATGTAATGTGTATGTGTAATTCGGAAAAAGGTAAGTATGTATTGAATGGTTTATGTTGTACTTCTTGTATGTAATGAAGTGTATGTATGTGTGTATGTCTTGCGTAATGTATTGTAATATTATGTATAAGAGCATGTATGCATGTATGTTTGAATGAAATCAACCGCATGTATTCGACCAAGTGGTCGGCGTACCCTCACTAGTACGCGGGGTATGCGGTTATCATGCGCAGCGAAAGCTGACCCCCTAGGGGGAACGTTTTTAGTGTGCAGGTACCCGAAGCGGAGGTGTTCGAGGTAAGAGACCGGCAGCACAACCTTGTTTCTAGAAAGTAAGTAGTTGTGAGGAATGGGTAGTAAGTAGTCTCCTAGTGAGTAGGTATGAGTTTGGAAGAGGTATTATACTTGTATGAGGATCCTAGTAGACTCGGTATGTGAATTAAATTGTATTGTGCCTGGAGTATTGTATGGAATGAAGATTGCAGTACTTATTTGGTAAATGGAGTATGTGTTGTAGTTATGTAGTACTCGGGATTCCGGTCCATCAGACCGATGCTGTATGTAGAAGTAGTAGCCTTGTTAGTCACGTGGGTGACTAACGGCATTGTATCACCCACTGTATGTAAGTACGTATCCGCTGCGTGTATCTGATGTGTAAGGAGATTGGACGGTAAGCACTGTATTAATGGTAGGGGTGTTACATTATCAGATTTGATTCCTTTCCTGTGTTCCTCCCGCTAGTTGCTTTCGTATATGGGGTATCTTCTTGATGTATATTATTACTTACCTGATTGGTTTTCTGATGTATTCTCCTTTGATAGTGGTAACGTCCTGATAGTGGGGTCCATCATCTTTGTCGGTGCTACTGATGCACTCGGTGGTTCGGTTGTTGTATCGTACTGGGGCATATTAAAGTTCCTCTCCTTGGTCTTCAGGTCATCATCATGTGTTTCTGGTATTTTAGTTTACTGTCACCATATTTGGTTTCCATTCTCAATATAGAGTATGAGCTACGGTCGAGCCGTGCATCTTGTTTATAGTATAGAAGATTTCCTGTTATTATTGATTCACCAATTGTCGGTAGTACATTCCCGATCTTTTATTGTCTGTTCATTAAGTATACCACAGTCGGGTTCCCGTTAAGGTTTCTAACAAGGTACAGTCTTCTCACAATTCCACATGTTCTTGTGGCTTATAAATCACTCATGTGAGTATTAGTATAATGTTTCTACTCTTTATATTCTACCTTACTTACAGGTAGGTTACCGTTTAATATACCGGTTTGAATTCATAAAGAAAGACTGGAAGTCGATCTTTCCCTTCAGATGGTAATAAGGCCATAACTTAGAAGGTAATTGTAAATACTGTCATTATAGATAAAATGTCTCCTGATCTCATAGTTAATTTATTATCATGACTCATGGTATAATAACATTTAGTGTTCGCTTTACAGACACTTTTCTTCCCGACACACGCGGGGTTGTTTTAGCTATTTAATTCTTTCAGGGTAGCTTGGTTAATTTAACCTTTAACTTACATCCTCAACATCTAATATACTTTGTTTTTGACAGATTTTATATTAAGAACAAATATTTATTTAACACAGAGTTGGTGACCACTTGTAGGGAGTCTCAGAAATTATCCAACCCTGATGGGGTCAGCGTCAGTGTTGAACTATCCCTCAGTCCATTTTGTGATTGGTTTTCCCTTGATCTGACCAGGATCAAGTTCGACCTCCCACGTCAAATATCAAACAACCACATAATTGCAAGTTTCCAAATTTTATCTTTTCAAGACTTTGTGACGTGGTGATTACAACATTCTTTCTTAACTATTATACAACTAATCTAATAACTGTTGTAACCTAGACTTGAAACTAGGGTACTCCTTAATTCCCAGAACTAAGTTCCTTTGATCCAATCATTTAGTGTGGAATCTAGTTTTTCTTCTTGGCATAAAAGATAAATTCTTATTAAACATCTAGACACATACTGTCTATTAATTATATTCAGCAATCATTTGACTCTTGGACCCATCATACAAGCAATAAATTCAGTTATGGACTTGGCTACCTTGAGACATACTCTTTTCTTTAAAAGGCTTTATCTAGTATTTAACTTATCAAGGCTTGATCATTGCCTAGACTTTGGTTATCATCACTTGGAATAAAGAAAGTCATAGTTATTTCTAAATTTGGAATAAGACTCCAAGAAAAGTTTTTATAACTCATTCTACAATTAAGATTCCCTAAAGTATTAATCCTTCCCGCCTTAAAGCTTGGATTTTTCTTGTTACATTTAAACTCCATGGATCAGGTGAATCATATGTTCAACCTAGGTTAAATATCTTTTATTAATAGCACTATTCCAAACTAGGGGTTCCCAGTTTGAATCCTACGGTTTGGTGATAAGACAATCAAAACTTATGGTTCATTTCTATCTCTTAGAAACGTGGTTATCCCCCAAACTCTATGGCTTCAAAAAGATAGGTTGCTTAGGTGTATAAAATAGAGGATTTATAATCATAGAGATTGGTATATATCGGTAGGAAAGTTCGCGTGTAAAACGCTTGTTACAAGTCAAGGGGTATGTTCTCCCCCCCTTAAAAGTTTAACCCCACTCACCCTTGGTGTATATCCAGTTCGAACTCTTAGTATAGCTTATGCTGCCTCCATAGAGAGTTATTTGTTACTATAATCATAATAAAAATTGAGCTGTCATGGAAGACATATGCTCGTATAAATCCATAAGGATAAGACATGTGCCTCAAAATAGGGTAGGTATATTTTATGATACTCATCCCTCTGAAATATATCAATACTTCCCAAAAGTTTTAGGTTTATAACCTCCCAATTATATGTATTTATATATAGCACTTAGTTTTGCTATTTTGGTAGTTCTTCTGACTTCGGAATATACGGATTCAAAAAGTTTGTTCTTTTCTCACTGTTTATTAGGAGTCCAGCATTGTCACTGTAATGATACTAGCTGAGACCCTTTTACATCCCGTGTTTATTTACGTTGGATGATTGATCATATATAGTGTGTCACTGTTATGATTTTCCTTGGTATTATCATTGGTTATTCATATATTTTTTTTGTAAGACTATACTGATAGTTATATCTCAAGGTTTCGCACGGTCTTCTCGCGAAGTTAATAAGGGATTGTAAGATTTTCCCGTCCCGCACTGGGCAGCAAGCTCAGTGCCTGGGTATCCCATAAAATTCAGTGTTTTTCTCTTCCCGTGTAGGTCTTCGTTCTCTTTTGTTTGGTTTACTGGAGCAGCACTTGTTGCAGCAAGTGCGCCATGCAGGTTGGATCATCATGCAGGGTATGTCCATTGAGATATATCCTTATTCCATCATCACTGTATACTAGGCAGTGTTGTCAGCTCCTCTGGTTGTCATCGGTATAGCGTCACTGTTATTCGTCGTCAGCTCCCGTGCAAATGACAGTTGGCGTCGTACGGTCTTCAACAAACCCTTTTCGCCGGTTCAGGTAGTCTTAAGTATTTGTTTTAATGTATTCCTTTTTACGACATCTGCTCGTTATTTAGGCAGGTCATAGTTTGTAGTTACTGTAAGTTTGGACAGTTGTTAACGCCCTTCGGCGGACCAAGTAAAAACTAACTTACTAGTCCTCACTGTACTATCACACACCCTGTATCCCAAGGTTAATTTCGGTTGTATTCAGATCTCAGAGCGCAACTACGCTCTGATACCACTTTTTGTAACACCCCAACCCGAAATCCAATAACCTGAACGATGATAGCTCCCAAAAATAACTAGAAATGCAGCGGAAAATATAACAACGGGTGGTGCTACAACGTCGCTAGTCACCCATGTGACTAACAAGGCTAACTTCCATACAAGTTACAAATGATGCGGTTTGAGCGCTGAATACAAACCTCTTAAAACAACAAAAGATAAAAATAAAAGTACAATACTGTAAGATGACACCGGTGGTAATAACCCCTGTCTTAATTCTACCCCACCTACACTCGGTCAGGCAATCTCTTCATTCTTCAGGTACCTGGAATTGTTTAGCCATGAAATGGCTCAGCAAAATAATTTGCCGGTATGAAATCGTGCAGCCCACAAGCTACTGGGCCACACCAACTATTTTGTCGAATACATGCAAGTCATTTTTATAAAGCTGTAAATAAACATCATAACATAATCATAACAAGCATCCATACAAGGATAACAATGTCACACAGAACAAGACTGCAGAAGGTCAAGTTAGATGTCTTGTATTTAATCATCAGTAGTCAGATCCTCACAATGGGACTAACATGTATATAAGAGTACTTCACAGCAGTGGAGGTATTGTGACCTCGTTAACCTCCTTCGTGGAGTAAGATAGTCGGGTATGATAAACCCTTAGACGAGATGGGACTCTCGTACATTAGGTGGGTAATTAGTCCCTCAGAAGCTAACGTAGTTAACTCCTGTACTATAGAAAGGTGACCCTCGAGAGGAATAGAGTCTTCCTCTCCACTTGAACTGTTGGGAATTGAACCCTCGAGAGGAATGAAGTCTTCCTCCCCACTTGAAATTGTTGGGAATCGAACCCTCGAGAGGAATAAAGTCTTCCTCCCCACTTGTACTGTTCCGTCGCGACGTAAAATGTGTAGGAGACGACCTGTGACAGGTACAACTCCGGTAGCATGCATGGCCAGCTCCAACTGGGCTCCTCGTTCTCGTAGTATAGAATTGTTAAGTGTCACTCAAGGACAATGATCAAGAACACAATGTGTATTGTCGGTTGTCATGTTTAGGACAACGACGTTTGTTATAAAGTGAAGTTAGTGAGAAACTTGAGTACAAGTTCTCGGTATATTAAAGCGCAGGTATTTAATCCACTGGTAATGTAGTGTTGTATGCGTGGAACATACACGTTACAGTTAGCAACATCACGCACATAGAATAACACAACAGTGCACAAGAGTAATGCAACATTTTACATACAATCATCTTGGTCGTTAATTCAAACAACAAATAGCACACAAGCCGGTGTAATCCGGTAGAGAGCAAACTGCAAGAATTCCATACCGTTCACCGTAGACTGTACTTGTTTATTTCCCGGTCAACGTCTGGTCAAACAATGTCCTAGAATAGGATTAATCTGAGAGTGTTAATTTATGTAAATCTCGTATAATAATTTTATTGATTCATGAAACAATTTCATATTCGTTATTTCATGTGAGGTTTATTTTCTTTATACTTAGGTAGTTTCTTTAACCTCCTTTCCTTATTATTTAAGGTATTTATATATTTCCAAAACATGTAGTCCTAATTTATAAGACTTATATTGTGTGGTAATTTCTTTTAATTACCTCATGATTGGATGTATAACTTATTTGTTATTTCCTTTGACTTATCTTTAAATCCTTTAATGTATATAACTATATATTCATGTACCATTTATGTTACATGTTTTACCATTGTCCAAATGACATAGTAATTTATAATTTTATCAATGACATTTATTGGTCACATGTTTAGTTAATCCTCCTCTTAGCTTTATTTTAAAATATACTATAACTCCAAATATTATTTGGTGTTTCCACATTAAATTCCTTTTATTCATTTCCTTTTGATTTACTTAAAATCTAAAATATATATTTCATACACATGTATTATTTATGATACTCTTTATATAATTGTCTAAATGACATAACCACTTAATAAATCTTCAATCTATTTACATGTCACGCATGGACATATTATTCCCATATCTTTTATTATTCACAAACTAACCCCAACAAATATTATTTCTTTACAAATGAATTACTTGTACTTGTATATCATATAGTTTTAATTTCATAAATCCTTAAATCATAATTTCCTTTTCTATATTTCCTAAATATCCATATAGGACCTACAAAATTTTTTTCACATAATACAACATACCTTTCGGTTATCTTATTATAACCACATTTATTTCTTAAACTTTACATTATACTCCAAATACATTATAATACATAGTTTTATTTTCTTAATTAATTAATTCACTAAACAACCACTATAAATTTAGTAATTATTTTTTGAACACCATAACTTTAATAAATCACCAATTAGCCACATTCATTTTCGGCTTTGCCATGTAATTCTTATAATTACATTTTAACTCTAATCTCATTATATTATTAGTTTTAATTCCTTATTTAATTATATTACAAGACCACCATTAATATTTTGGTATATGACTTTTGGACATTATAACTTTTCGAAAATTACAATTTGCCCCCTCAAACTTTCGGCCATAATATAATATTTTCTATAATTGCAATTTAGCCACTGAAATACCCCAAACCTTGGTATGTTGTGTAAATGTTAAAATATGGTATTTAAAGGCTAAAAAGTGCCTTAGAAACATAAACGAACCATTTAACCATGGTAAAACACAATAAAACACTAAGACACGGTTTGAGCAAAAACATGCTCTAAGGTTGGAGTGAACTTGGCTAGGACCCAAAGAGCCTACCAAGACTTGATAATATTTAATTATGACTTTATAAGGCTAATTAAGTCCTTAGGAAACTTTGGTAGACAATGAAACCAAACAAAACACAAGAAAATACCTTAAAGTCAATAAGAGCAAAAATGTGCTCTAAGCTTGGGATAAATTTGTATAAGACCCAATGGTCATACCTATACCTTATAAATATGTTAATGAACATATTAAATCAATTACCAAAGAAAACCAAGCTTGAAAACAAGTTAAAACACAAAAAGTGCTTTAAGGAGTCTTAAAGCACGTTTTTGAAAAATTGTCTAGTAAATGAGTTTTGAATGGCTAAATGTCCATCATTTCTCTTTAATTAACATGTGTACTATATAGTATAACTTTGGGTGGCTATATCAATGGGAAATCAAAATTTCACTTCTATGTGCCTTGTTTTAGTGAATAGTGATTTTTATAAGCTAGTTTGTAACATATGATGTTATAAGTAATTAAATGAGTCAATAAAGACTATATTACCCCTAGGCTTAAAAGGGGCCGGTTTTTGTAGTAATGAGTCACCAAACATGTTAACTTATTAAGTAAATAAAGATGACTCATAAGTTACTATTTGCTTTAAGTCATAAATATCTTCAAAAACAAAACCAAACTCACTTCTCTCATTTCTCCCTTCATTTCACACGGTTCCCTTCTTCTTCTACCTTTCTTCTCTCTGTTCTCACGGTGAAGCTACAGCACCACCACCCACTTCTTCTCTTCACATTGTCAATATCTCATGACCACTAAATCCAAATCAAAAACAAACACCACCATTCTCTTCCTCTCATCAAGCTCTTCATTTCTATCTTCTCAAAATTTCAAGATCACCATTTCGGTGCCATGGAGTTCCACCATTGATGGAGCTTGAGCTTGTCTTTCCACATATTATTGATCTCCTTTGCTCCTAGGTAAGGAATCTCAAAGAAAAATCAAGTTTCCTCCATGTTTTGTGTGTGACCGAAAATATTCATTGATGGAGCTCCTTGTGTTGCTTTGTTCTAGCTCCATTTGAATCTTTCAAGGACTTGGTGGAGTCCTCTCTTCATAGATATTCAAACACCCTTCAAAGATTAAGGTAAAACAATTACATTAATGTTTTGAAATAATGTAAACCTAGGGTTTACAATGAGATGAAGCTTAAAGCTTGAATACTCATTATGTTGTTTGTATAATGTTTAGTAGTTGGCAAGGAACCAAATGCCTTACCGGTTTTGTAAGGAAACAAGAAAGAAATTTGGGAGGAAAAGAGGTAAATATGCTATCTTAATGTGGTTTAATGCCTTAGGAGAAATAAGCTTATAATGCTTGTTAAAACTACCTAAAGAGCAAATGGTGAATGACCTAGTAAAGTGTTCTCAAGGAGACTAGTAAAAGAACATATGTATTGGTGTATGTATTTGCAGGTCAAAGGCATTACTTATGTGGGAAATTCAGTGTTTAAGGTTTATGCAATTTAAGGGCCTAAGAGCCATGTTGTTTAAGGGCCTAAGTGCCAAGCAATTTAAGTTATGCACTATATTGTGATGTAGTGCTAAATGTGTGAAGTCTTGTGTATAAAAATGTGTTTGATGGATTTTAGGTGTTCTTGAATGAAATAAGGTAAAAACCTAAGTGTTTGGATGTGAGTAAATACAAGAGAAGCTATGGCCAAATTTGGGGAAATGTGTGAGAAGTTCTAAGTGTTTTAAGAAAGTTTTGGTGAACTAGGAAGTGTTAAAGGTGAATAAAGGTTTACTTGAGAAGGAAAACATGAGTTAAGGTGATTTAGAGTGATGCAAGGACTTAGGTGTTATCTTGGAAGTTCTAGGAATTCAATGTGTGTTTTGAGGATGTATTTAAGTCTTGGAGGAATTTGTTTAAGGTTTAGGTTATGATAATGTGCAAGGTGGGAATAATGTTTAGGTAAGGTTTTGAGAAAGGAACTTTTAGGAAGTTGTGAAAAGAAGATTTGTTTAGTAAGAGAAGATGCTTGGGAGATGATGTTAAGGTAAGAAGGAAACATTTTGGGATAGTTGTAATCAAAGGTGAGAAACACCATTTAGAAACCTAGAGTCAAATGTTATAAGTGTTGTGTATGTATAAGAAAATTGGGTAACAAGTTGGATAATGTTTTAAGGTGAATCGAAGTGGTATTTTGGCATTAGAATATACCTAAGATCATATGGTAAGTTTATACAATTAATGGAGGTGGAGAACTAAGGCAACAACACTTGAAAAATGCAATTTTGACAATTCTGTAGCTTTGGTCCGGGACCTAGGTCATGGTTCAAGACCCGGACCAAGCTTTTAAAATGGCCGAGAGTTGTAACATGTTGTGGTCCGGGACTTAAGGGAAGTACAAGGTCCCGGACCACCCTATTAAAATCGCCCGAGAGTTTTCTAATGTGTTGGTCCGGACTTAAGGTAAGGACCAAGTCCCGGACCACTCTAAAAATGTTGTTTAAGGTTGGAAAATGATGTCTAATGATGGGGATTGATGGTTAATGATGTTATGAGTTGTTAAGGACATGTTAGGTGAGTTTTAATGGCAATTAGTGGGTGAAAAGTTGTATTAAAATGTGAGAGTAAAACAAGTTAAAAATGTTAAGTTATGTAACTAAGTTAACGGGAGAAGTATAAGCATTAGACATTAAATAATCATGCTACCCCGATGTTAATAAAAATACATGTAATGTTATCAGTTGTTCGAGAATTGCTCGAGGAACATAAGTGGACGTGGTAAAGTGGACTCCGGTGACAGGTATGGTTTTCTTGCAACCTGTGTCCTACCGGATTACACCGGCTTGTATGCCAATGTGTTTTTATGAGTGTTGCCACCTTGTAAGATTAAAACATGTAATGAGTTTATAGTAATTCATTTATGTGGCGCATCTGGTCTCCGATACCGTTTAACCTCAAATATGTGTTAAACCTTAGCTAACCAAATCTAGATACACATGAGTGATCGGTATTCGGAGTTGACGGCCCAAACCTTGGGAACGTGCTAACCACGGCTATGTGTGAGTTAGTTGGACATTGTTGTTATATGCAAGTGTGGGAACCTCCCTTGTGTGCTTAACTCGGTTATGATACCGTATGGTGTGTGGAGTGGTAGGCTCCATAATGGATCTCTAACTACTTATTTATAAGTGTATATGTACTAATGGGGGGTGAGGAGTCCGGTTGTTCCGGCCACGCGTTGATGGACGGGAGTCGATATCATATCCGGTTCGGCTCTCTTGGTGTATGTATAGGTGGTATTCCAATTTGGTTTCTACCTTCCCTTAGCTTATCCAAAGCTAGTTACTGACTCACGTCGGGCCACAGGGGCATACGAATGTTATTTCGGTGTGCTTGGGATTACTATATCCGACACACCTTGGGTATAAGTTAACCGTTCTATATAACCGACGGTAACGAGGTGGTAACGAGCTTAACATGGGATTGGTAATAATCTCTAGGCTCACTATGTATACTAACTATGGTGGAAGGTTCCTTGTGAGAACCGATTTACGGTGTTATGTATTGGTGTTGTGCTATGCAAATTCCCTTGCTATGCTACGATAAGTATACGTTGGATGTTTAAAATGATTGTGACAAGAGGCGTTTAAGGATAACCCGATTAATGGGTACATGTCGTTCGTTAAGGAAGTAGCTCCGTTTTAGAGGAGAGCCACTCTAGGGTTTAAGGAATCATTGAATGGTTGGTTAATGTGGATGTGTTGGTTATAGGTTGAGCCCATTGAGGCGAAATGTTATGTGTTGTATGTTTATGGCTTGTATGCATGATTTAAATATAATCAACTGCATGCTAAGACGACAATTAGTTGTGCGTGGCCCGGTAGCATGTGGGCTGCGGGATTACCATACCAGCAAAGGTGCTGAGCCCCTTGGGGGCCACCCTTTCTCTCCTTTTCTATTTCAGGTACAAGGAGCTGGAAGCCGTTCGAGAGTAGGACGGGGTAGATGTTTATACATGGGTAGCCATTTAAATGGCGTAAGCATTGTAAGCGTAGTAAGACCGAAATTGTTATCGGCATTAGTTTGTAAATACTCGGTACAGTGGAAATGTATGTATATAATAAATGTTGAAAATGGAATGAGGATTGTATTGTGTAGTTGCTCGGGAATCTAGTCCATCAGACCGATACAAATGTATATGTATTAGCCTTGTTAGCCACGTGGGCGGTTAACGGCGTGTAACACCATTGAATTAAGTAATGTGATGAGTTGAGATTTCCGCTGCAGATTGATGTTAAGTGTACGGTGGTGGTTGGGGTGTTACAGCCACAAAATCTTATAACCTTTACATAATGTCTTATAAACTATAGTTTTAATTTTAGTTCTTCTTAATTGCTGAATATATACATATAAATTCTTAAATTACAAAACTAGCCCAAAGTAATTCGGCTTTGGTCATGTACTTTCCATTAATTACATTTTCACCCCAAAACTTTATAATAGTTTTTTAATAACTGATAAACTATAGTTTAACTATTAAATTCCTCAAAATTTCGAAAGTGAACTTCATGATTCTCTTAATTATGAATTCGCCCCATATTAAATTCCAAACTTTCATAATAAATTTTATAAATTACATAATAGCCCAAAACTTTATAAATTGTTATTTTAACACTTGTTTAAATTATCTAAAATTCATAAACTTAATTCCTAACCTTATATTATATCATTTTTATCCCAAGGACACCCTTAACTCTTGGTTTTCATGGTATATGCACCAATCTTTGTAAAAATTACATTTTAGCCACATAACTTAATTAATTAGCCATTTAAGCACTAATAAAATATTTTTAACTCTCCAAACCTTATAATATAAGTTTATATACATAAGTAGCTCATTAAAACCTATTTTTCACTTAGACCATTCGGCCATATTTAAATAGTGACCATATAGTATATAAAAGTGGATTTATATGTCAAAATAAGTATACATAAATTCATAGGAGTTATATAACTCATGTAAAAATTATTGTAATGTCTTATATTGATTCTTAGCTCAAAATAGAGCATTTTTACCCTTGGTAATTCGGTTTGAATTTGTACCTAACATAGATAAATTTTGTGACACAAAAATGTGTCTTAAGGTAAATATTTTCCATATATGTTATAGATTATATTTTTGGCACATAATACCATATGGTTTCGGTTTTAGATACTCTAGGGCATGTACATAATTTTTGTATAATTTTTAGAAGCTTAACCAAGCTTAAAACATAAAGATTAGCTTAGTAAACTTACTTCTTAACAAAGGTGGTTAAGTGCTTGAACTCTTCTTGAATCTCCAAGCTTTCTCCAAGGAAATTTTGATGCTCCACTTCGGTTATATGCAAGTGGTGAAGGTGTTTAGGAGTTAGATCTTTAACAAAGATCTTAAGTAGATTTGTAAGTAGTTTTCCAAGAATTTACCTTAAGCTTTTTCTTCCTATAAATTTGGCTCACTTAAGGTGGATGAAGAACAATCTTTCCTTCATGAAAATGAAGAAGAAAAGAGCCTTAGAAGAAGTAGAAATCGGTTACACACAAAAATGTGCTTTAAGGATTTTCAAGCATGAAAACTACCTTAAGATAACTTTGAGATGCTCCTTGGATTAATGTTGGTTTAGACAACCTCCTTGGAGTACTAATTGATGCCGAATCCTTGTAGGTATGCTAGGAAATTACCTTAAAGATGAAGATAGAAGTTAAAACTCCATTAATGGACTTAAGAGCTTCAAAGGAAGAAGATGAAGGAAGAAGAGAGAGTTAAGAGCCTTACCAATTCGGCCATGTGGTGTGCAAGGGAAAAAATGAAGCTAAACTTACGTAGGAATTAAGAGAAGGCAAATTGGAAAAGAATTTTGATTGTTTATTTTAATGTTAATTTGACTAGTCTTTCCCTTTGTTTATTCCTTAGATTATTGGCTCAATAAATGCCCATGTCTTATGCATGATTTCGGTTATAATGCAAGACAAGGCAAGGTGGGAACAATTATGCAAGCTAAATGACAAGGTAAGTTAGGTAATGCTTTATTCCTTTGATTTTTCAATTGTTGAATGATGTCTTCTTCCTCCTATGTAGACCCACTAAATGGGGCAGTTTTTAGGCCTCTTCAACCGGCTCTAACATGGCTTAGACAGCATGGAGTTGTCACTTGACATTAAGAAATCAAAAAGGTAAAAGCTAGATCTACTTTTTGGCTTTAATTATCTTTACTTTTGTCAAGCTAACATGGCTTGTTTTCTGGCATGATTTCGACAGCATGGAGCTCACATGAGACTTATATTCTTCTGTCATTAAGTATTATAGCACATGGGAAGGTGAGTCACCATGTTCTATGTCTTTTATAAACTTTAAATGCAAATTTTATACTAGTTTTTGGACAGAAAATCGGCCCCTATAGAGCACCTTGTTTGACACTGCCTCCAATTGATTTAGAGGGTCAATTCACCCCCATTTAAGATTCATAATTCGTGGCATGTCAAAAACTACAAGGTAATTGCGTAAAACACGTTTTTGTGACACCCGAAGGTGCGTTTTTGTGCTCTAAGGATATTTTGGGAAATAAGTTGTCTTTTTGAGTTCCAAGTGTTTATAAACATTTATTATAGTAAATAATGATATATTAAGGTGTTACATTAAGTCATATGGAGTTACATCAAGTCATGACATAATTTTCGGGCTATCGGGACACTCCCGAGGGAAAAAGGAGCGTTAAGGAATTTCCCCGAGGATTTTGTTGAATCTTGAGAAACTAGCTCATGGGTTCTCTTTAGAATGATTATTAATGATGTTAGGAACTCTAGGAATGAATTTTATAGGAGTTCGTGCCGCCTCGGCACCTCTCCGGACTTTTCGTGCTTTAAGGGGCGTGCGTGAGCACTCCCGAGCGTTTTGCGTTTTTGACTAAATATAGCCTAGGGAATATGTTTGTATAAACATATAATGAGTGTATGACCATTTGGTTTGAGTTTTAGAAGGTCATACAAGGTCATGCTTAATCGCATGTTTCTAAGGCGTTTTACGAACGTTCTTCTTGTCAAGATGTTTTAGTGCGCATCTTTGACCTTTGATGAGTTATTATATCTTCATAATATATACAATAGGTGTAACATAAGTTCTTACATTTATCTAAGTGTGTATTTCAATTTATTGTAGCATTTATAGATGCTTAGGCATTCGTAAAGTATTTACGTTGCTCGTTTGTATACACGTTGGTATTGTTCTTTTCTTGTTGACGCTCTTTCTATCGAGCTAGTTATGCAAGAAGTTTAATCCTTGTTAATAATCGTACATGAACGTTCGTACAAGTACGTTAATACTTTTAGTAACATTACGCCCGTTAGCGTTTACGGTAAAACGACTATTTTTTGTGGCGTTCGCATGCGTGAGTTTGCATGCGCACGTGTAATAATATTAATTCACGTAACGTTTGCATGTATAAATTAGCATGCGTAACTAAAATGATCTGTTTCTAGATCAATTCTCCATTATTTAATAATAAACAAGTGTTAATTAGATTCGGGGTATTTCAGTACCCCTTTTTAAGGGGGGTAGAGCCTTTTGCTTTTGCATTGCTTCGGGTTAGCATGCGTAGTATGTATGTATTGTAATTGTATTTTGTTGGCACATGTAGTGCTAATTGTATTTATTGGCACAATGTAGTGCTAGTAGTATTCAGTATGTAGTACAATGAGTACGGTATGTGTATGGTATATGTGTAATGAGTAATGCATTTGTGTTGTACGGTATATGACACGAATGACAATGTGAAGTGTATGGTGAATGTATCGTGGAATGTGTGAATGGGATGGTGTATTGTGCATGGTATTTGAATTGAGTATGATGTATGGTATCTGAATTGTGTATGCTTGTAGTGTAAGAATTGTGAACACCTTGTAAGGTGGTAGTAGAATGCATTGTGGCAATTGGCTTGCCAAGTGAGTAAAACAGTAAACCGTAAACCTTGAGCAACTTTGAGGGCAAAGTTCCTTAAGGGGGGTAGATTGAAATACCCTGTAATTAAAAACGGTGATTAATTAGGCTAATTATAATTTTAAAGGCTTAATTACACTTAAATAAATATGAGGGAACAAATCCCGAAGAAAACGGACCTTTAAATGGGTTAAAAGCATAAACGAACCTTAAAGCGCGTTTTTCGAGGAAACCGGGAAAACGCGACTTTAAGCGGGTCAAACAGACTCGTAACAATTATGGTCAACTAAATAGTCACTAATAAATATTAGTGGAGCTTTAGAACCAGTAAGATTAATTAAACAAAAATTCCGGAAAACGGGTTCCGGTTAGTAAAACTGTCAAAACCGAGAAGTCGTGGGGTGAGAATGCAAATAAACAAAGTTAGTGTGTCCACTTTGCAAATAAAAAGTAAAAATCTGTAGAGGGGTGCATAGGGGGACCGATTTCCCTCTCTCACTCTCACTCTCTTTAGTGTGTTCTTATTTGCTAAAAGACAAACCTATTAAGTAAAGCAAAAAGCAAAAATAAGACTCTCTCTCCTCACCACTCACTCTCTCTCACGTATTGGCCCCCCTCCTTCTCTATTTTCTCCATTCTCTTCTTCCTCCTGCGACAGCCATGGAGAAGTGAAGCCCCCCACTCAACTTTCATCTTCTCTCCTCTCTTTGAGTGCTCAAATCTCCTCCAAATGCAACAAAAATTGTACCATTGAAACCCCCTCACCAAGGAGAACATATTCCTCCTTTCAAAAACCCAAAAGCTTCAATTTCGTTTTTATGTGTGGAGGCCATTTGAAGATTCAAGTCCACCATTAGAAGCACCTTCACCTCCTTATCATCTTGAGGTAAAAAGAAATTCGAAAATCCATCGTTTCTCGCCCTTGTTTGCATTATGAGAATTTCCAGATTTTGAATGTCTTGTTCCTTGTTGCTCCAGCCGATTTTGGCTCCTTCTTTAGGCTAGGAATCTTGTTCTCTTGCTAGTCAAGAATCTCATACAGTGGTTGAAAGGTAATACCTTTTTCTAAACCCTAAAACATTTAAATTCTAGGGTTAGTGCAAAAAAATGAATGTTTAATGGTATTGTGTATTGATATGGGTTGTAGCACTTGGTGTGTGTGAACCTCATTGGGACCGAGAACAAAGGAGAAGAAAGGAAGAGAAGGAAAAAAAGGAAGAAAGAAAACTAGAAACACAAGGTAATTACCTTTACCTTGAGCTAGTTTGTAGTATTGTAACAGTTTTTGGAGTAGTAAAATGAATGGAGTATTGAGTAATGAGTAGTAAGTATGTTGTAGCATAATGAGTAACGGTATTGAAACAGTTTTGAAGTTTTTAAATGAGCTTTAAAAGTTTGGGAAAACATAGGGTATTGAATGTGTATGTGCAGGAATTCTATGTTGTTGTAGTAGTGTTGGAATGTGAGTATAATGTGTTGTATAAACAGGTTGTGAGAATGAGAATACGTGGGCTGAAATTATGTGTGGAGAATGTTAAAAATATAGGGGAGACTATGTCCAATTTTACTTAGGAATGAGAGGACTTAAGTTGTTTAAGAAGAGGAAGTAACCTAGGTGATAACTAGGGGTATTGGGGTGTAATGGGACTGTTGTGTAGTTTAAAACAGATGTGGATAAGGTTTAGGTGATGTAAAGGAATAAGATGTAAGTAATGTGTTTTGGATGCTAGGAATAGCATTAGTAGAGGGAGTAATGGAGGAAAGAAGTTAAGATGAAAATTTGTAGCATTTGGGGTAAGAGCAAAATCTGTAGCATTTGGTGCGAGGAAAATTAGTGTAAGTGTTGGAATGGAACGAGGGAAAAATTGTACAAGTGTACCTAGGATTGAGTAATAAGTTTGGTGAATGAATTAGGTATTTTAGGAGGCCTAATGGCATAATATCATGTGGGACTACATGTAGGAAGATTGGGGAAGAGATGGGTAAGAAAGGGATTGAAAAACAAAGCCTGTAGCAGTGTTCTGCTACCGTCCGACCCAGAGCCTGGATCGGACCGTGGGTCGGACGAGGCGTAAGTAACGAGAGTAAAACATTCTGGAACGGTCCAACCCAGGAGCCGTGAGTCGGACGTGGGTCGGACGGGCAAGAAAATTCTGTTGTCGAAGTTTCTGACTTCGTCCGACCCAGAAGTTGAGTCGGACATGGGTCGGACGGAGCTTGGACGACAGAACCGAAACTTTCTGGAATGGTCTGACCCAGAGGTGTATGGGTCGGACGGAACAGTCTGGGTCGGACGGGAAGAATTTCAGAAGACGAAAATCTACTGGAACGGTCCGACCCAGGGCTTGGGTCGGACGGTGGGTCGGACGACCCATAACTTACAAAAAAAAATGTTTTATTATATGATTATAGTAATCATATGTATATATATGCTTATACACAAATATGCATATGTATGTAGTAACACACCATTAATGAAGTAGTAAAGGTAAGGAAGTAAGTAAATGTGTAAGGAAACAAGTTTAAGAAGTAGTAAAGGAAAGAATGGTTTTAAACCCAAATAAGGAAGTAATAAGTAGTAAGTATACATTGGAAGTAACAATGAAGGAGTAAGTAAGATCAATAATAGGTCATTGATCATACTACTTCATGTATGTATAGGCATCAAATAGTTGATCGTCAAAGGACCTGGTAGTACAAAAACGACGGTGTACGGTATGATTTCTTCATGCCCTGTATCCTAACTTGGTTACCCCGACTTGTGTGCTTATGTGATCACCAATAAGATAAATGCACGAATCGACTTATATTGCACTTAACTGTGTTTGAACTATTTTGTCCTTGTTGTATTCTCTTGAACATTTAGTTTGTATAATTCATGAAATGAATGAATGTAGATGAGATGTGTATGTGTATACGATGAGTATTTGTGTATTGTACTGATGTATGGAAAGGTAGTAATGACTTCTACTAATTCCTAACATTCTAACTCCTAACTTGAGTAATGAGTAAAATGGAATGAGTAGAAGTCCGATATAGTTTCGGCCACGCGTGAGGATAAGGAAACACAAGAGGTTGGATCCGAATCCTGGCTGTAATCTTTTTCATGGACCAAATCCCTTGAATGGGTAGCATCCGTGATTAGTGGGCCACCCTAAAGCCCGGTGGTGGGATGTAGTAATCCCTGCCCGGAGGTCATACCGACTTAACTGGAGTAAAGTATGTAAGAAGTAAGTATTGTATGTGTATTGGTCTTGACTATTGTAAGTCATTGGCCTTGAGTAAGAAGTATTGAACACCCGATTAACCCGAATGTGTAATAAAGCTAACATGACTTCTGTATGTATTGGAGAATTGTATCTCCGTAATGCGGTGAGTAATCGGTAAGTAAGAACGGATGACTTGTAATGACTTCCTTGCTTGTATTGAATGTATATATGCCTTGTGTATGGAATGTATTGAATTGTATTGTATAAGCATGTATGTATGTATGTATGAATGAAACGAACCGCATGTACTCGACCAAATATTTGGCGTACCCTCGCTAGTACGCGGGGTATGCGGTTATCATATTCAGTGTAAGCTGACCCCCTAGGGGGAATGTTTTTATTCTACAGGTACCCGCGAGGCGTGATGGTCGAGTAAGCACCTTGCTGGATTCTTTTTGGGTAGTTAGTAAGATTGAAATGGTGTACCGAGTTGTACACGGCTAAGGCCTTTTTGAGTAGCCGGTGTACCATGTGGTACACCTTTTTGGGTAATGAACTGTGATTGGATAGAAATGAGTAAATGTACAAACTCTTAATTTTTGGGAAGTAGCCTTGGAATGTAATTCGTATATTTGGATACTCGGTAATCAGTTGTAAGTAAGTATTCGGTATTGTAAGTAAGTAGTATGTATTTGGTTATTCTAATCGTCAGACCGTTACTGTAAGTAGTAGTAGCCTTGTTAGTCTTGGATGACTAACGGCGTTGTATCACCCGCCGGGAGTAAGTAAGTAAGTAAGTATTCCGCTGCGAGTAAAGTAATTACGAGAATGATTAGAGGTTAATGGAAGGATTAGCGGCTGGGGTGTTACATCGGGGATGAAGACAGAAGTTACCGAGTTCGTCTTAAGGTGTCTCACTTGCCAGAAGGTGAAATTCAAGCACCGACGACCGGGCGGAATGGTACAGTCGATGCCAGTTCCGGAATGGAAGTTCCATGATATCTCCATGGACTTCGTAGTTGGGCTCCCACCTGCTAGGGGAGGTCTCAACATGATATGGGTGGTGGTGGATCGCCTTACCAAAGTAGCCCGATTCATACCAATGAAGGATACTTGGAAGGTGACCAAATTAGCTGAGTTGTTTGAGAAGGAAATTATGAGGCATCACGGGATACCGAAGACCATAGTGTCAGATAGAGATACCAGATTCCTTTCGAGGTACTGGAGAGCTACTAGAGAAGCGTTGGGTACAGAACTGAAGTTGAGTACCACGTTCCATCCTCAGACAGATGGTCAGACCGAGCGTACGACTCAGACACTCGAGGACATGCTGAGAGCATGTGCCTTAGACTTCCAGGGTAGTTGGATTGACAAATTGCATCTGATTGAGTTTTCATACAACAACAGTTATCACGCTTCGATCAAGATGACACCTTTTCAAGCGTTGTACGGTAGACCATGTCGTACACCGCTCTGCTGGGATGAGTCGAGTGAGGCGGTCATTATAGGACCAGAATATTTAGAACAAGTTAAGGCTGAAGTTCAGCAAATCAGGGAGAATATGAAAGCTGCTAAGATAGGCAGAAGTCGTATGCTGATGTTCGACGACGAGACCTGGAGTTCGCAGTGGCGACCAGGTATTTCTGCGAGTTTCACCAATGAAGGGTGTATTCAGATTTGGGCAGAAGGGCAAATTAAGCCCGAAGTTTGTTGGTCCTTATGAGATTACGGAGCGGGTGGGCCCGGTTGCTTACAGGTTGAATTTACCCGCTGAACTGGGAAAAGTGCATGATGTTTTTCACGTTTCACAGCTAAAGAAATACATGCACCACCCCTCCCATGTGTTAGAACCTGAGAGGTTGACATTAGAACCGAAGATGAGATCAGTGGAGGTTCCTCAGAGAATCTTGGATAGTAAGACTAGGGACACTCACCATAAGTCAGTGCGACTGGTGAAGGTTCTCTGGTCTAACCAGGATGTCGAAGAGGCCAAGTGGGAGTTAGAGGATAAGATGAGATCGAAGTACCCTTCGTTGTTTACTGACTAGGTTGTCTGTATAGGGTACGGGGCGTACCCCTTTTTAAGGGGGGTAGAGCTTCCTCGCTTTTGAGTTAGGAAATGAACTTGTTGTCGTTTGTTTGGTTGTTTAAGATGTGATTTTGTGTGTTCCTACACTTTGTGGTAAGTTGAGAAATGTATATTACTTATGTATTGTATTTGTGGAAGACCTTTGAGTCTTGAGGTGTGTGTATGTGAATATAAGATGTGGTGTTAAGATTAAGAGAATTGAGTACCGTGAATGGTTAAGCATATATGTGAACTTTGGGGACAAAGTTCTTTTAAGGGGGGTAGATTGAAATACCCCCAAACTTAGATATGGTGTTTAAGTGATAAACTAAGATATAAGGAGGCTAAATAATGCCTTAGAAACATTAAGAAACATTTTTAATCAAAGAAAACATAAGGAAACACCAAAAGAGCAGTTTAAGCAAAAACGTGCTCTAAGCTTGGAGAGACTTGGGTGAGCACCAAAATATTGTTCTAAGACCTTAGTAATATCCTAATGGTCATTTTAAGCCAATTACCAAAGAAAACCAAGCTCAAAAACAAGTTAAAACACAAATTGTGCTTTAAGGACTCTTAAAGCACATTTTTGAAAAAATTGTCTTAGAAGGGGTTTTGAGTGGCTAAATGTCCATCATTACACTTTAATTAAAATGTGTACTAATTAGTATCACATTAGGAAGTCTAAATCAATGGGAAATCAAAAATTTCACAATTATGTGTCTTGTTTAGTGAATAGTAACCAAATAGTGCTAGTTTAAGACATTAGTCAAAGTAAGTCAATTAAATGGTCAACAAAGACCACAATCTACCTTATTTGACCAAAGGGGCTGGTTTTTAAGTGTGACTCACCACACTTATCTAGCTAAGTAAAGAAGAAAGCAAAAGTAAGTAAATTAACTATTCACCTTTTAACATAATATCTTATTTAGTAGTCCTCTCTCCTCACTTCTTCATTCTCCTCTCTCACCACCGATTTCCCTTGCTTTCTCTCTTCAGCATTGACGTGAAGAACAGCCCCCATGTAAGTTCCATCTTCCTTAGATTGATACTTACTCATTTTAGCTCCAAAACCTAAACAAATTACATATTCTTCTTAGTTAGCTCAAGCTCTTCCTCCCTATCTTTTCAAAACTTCAAGAGCTCCATTTTGGTGCCAAGCCAAACCGCCATATAAGGAGGAAATTCAAGGTTGGAGAGTTCATTGGCTTCTCCATTCTCTTAAGGTAAAGAATATGTAAGAAAAATCAAGTTCCCACCATTTCTTCCCTTGTCCAAAAATTTGTACTCATGGGACTCCATGTTTATGCCTTGTTCTAGCTTGTTTTCTACTCTCCAAAGGATAAAGGAGGTCCTTCTTGCTTCATATCCAAGCTTGTCTTGAGAAACCAAGGTAAAACAATCAATTTAATGCCTTAAAACACATTTTAACCTAGGTTTTTATTCCTTAAGGTTAGTGTGTTGTTTAGTACTCATTGGAGTCATTGAATATTGGTTAGAACATTGGCAAGGAGAACTTGGTTGGTGACCGAGGTTGTTCAAGGAAAAAGTCTAAGGAGGAAAGTTTGTGAGCTTGTAAAAGAACAAGGTAAATTACTTACCTTAAGGTGTTTTGTTGATTAAGGGAATGGGATTTAGATATGTGATGAGTTAGTGTAGAGTTTACATTGGGGGAAAGGGGTTATAAAACCTAGGAGAAAAACAATGATTATACTTGTGAACTTGTGACTAAGGAGCAAATGAGAAAAGGAGATAGTTTGAGAATGTCAAGGTGAATTATAAGAGCATTTAAATTGCAATGGGAGCCTTGTTGTGTGTATTTGCAGGTCAAAGGCTATATATATTGAGGAAATTCAGTGTTTAAGATTTACGCATTTAAGGGCCTAAGATCCAAGTCATTAAGGGCCTAAGTGCCAAGCAATTTAAGTTCATGCACTATATTGTGATGTAGTGTAGTTTTGGTGTATGATGTGTGTTAAGGAGGTTTAATGAGAGTTTGAATGTTGATAGCTATTTGATGGTGAAAAACTAAATGTTTTGGTGTAATAATATACTAGAGAACCCATGGCAAAATTTAGAGAAGAACCTAAGTGTTTAGGATGTGTTAAGGAGATTTCATGACTAAGGAAGCATTAGGAAACTTTAGGAGTTGTTTTGACAAAAAGAGTGAGTTTAAGGTGTTCTTGAGAATTAGAATGACTTAGGCTTTATCATGGTGGATTTAGGAACCAAATGAATGTCTTGGGGTATACTTGAGTATTTAGGACTTAGGCAAATGTTGGTAAACAAGTAGGAAGGAAAATATGTGTTGGTAGAAGGAGGCATAAACTTGTGTAGAAACTTTAAGTAGTTGCATAAACGAGTTTTAGATGGTGAAAGATGCTTGGGGGATGATGTTATAGTGGTGAGGAAGCATTTTGCATAGTGGTTATATTAGGTATGAACCACCACCTAGAAACCTAGTGAAAAACATTACAAGTGTTGGCATGATTACAAGGAAAATGCATAATGACTAAGGTGGATGTTGGTGAGTGATTTAATGTGTTTAGTGGAAGGCTTAAGGTGTATTTGAGGTGCCCAAATGAGGTTAGAACATACTAGGATGTAAGAGGAGAAGTTTGGAGTCAAATGGGAATTTAGAAACAAGGTTCTGGAGCCGACCGACCTTAGGGACCGGACCTACAAGGTCGGTCGAGCTCAGTTTACACTACCGGAAAGAGTTTCTGGAATGGACCGACCTTGGGGACCGGACTTGCAAGGTCGGTCGGGCTTGTATTTTGTGTACGAATTGAGTATCTGGAATGGACCGACCTTGGGACCGGACTTGCAAGGTCGGTCATGCCTAGAATTTTGTACGGGAATTGGTCTCTGGAATCGACCGAACTTGGGACCGACCTTGGCAAGGTCGGTCGGGCTTAAATTTCCCACGGGGAAAACTCTCGGGAATGGACCGACCTTGGGGACCGGACTTGCAAGGTCGGTCGGGGTAAATTTTCAAACGGTAATATGTCCTGGAATGGACCGACCTTGGGTAAGGTCGGTCGGTAAGATCGGTCGAGCCAAAAACAAAAAAAAGAAGAAATTTTAAATTCTAAAGATGTTAATTGGTAATAAGGCATGCCATTGGTAGGGTAATAATGATTAGGAACCTAAGAACCTAAGGAATTAAGTTAAGTTAAGTATAAACCTTAATGTTTAAAGTTAAGTTTATAAGGTTAGGTGGTAAGGACTTAAGAGGGTATTGGATGGGAATTCTTAGGGACTAAATGAGTTGAGTAAGGTGCAAGTAACTAATGGCCTAAAAATGAATGAATGTTTTAGGTCTTTGAATTGGGACCCCGGAGAAGGTTAAACAAACGACAGTCGACGGTGAACGGTACAGTCTTTCTTGTGACCTGCTTGCTAACGAGGTGTCCCTCGGCTTGTGTGCTATCTGTTTATTTGCTATGACTATGACAAGATAAAGCATGCAACCGGTTATACTTATTCTCGTTGTGAATGTGTTTTCTTTACACTAACCCACGAGACTTGAGATTGTTACTAACTAAGTTTAGTACTTACTGAGTTAAGGATAAGAGTTAAGTATTGGTATCTGTTGGTTAATACCCGTTAAGGTTTAACTAACACATGGCGTGTAAGACTTTTACTAACTGGAACTTGAGTGAGGAACCCGGGACTAACTCCGGTCATGCATGCTAAGGAAAGGGGGACGGTATCTGAATCAGATCCGCCCTCCATTTAAGGACTTGTCTTCGGACTTGTTGCCTAGGGTCGGTTGCCGGCTCAGCTACACTGGACTCTCGTCCAAGGTAGGTGGCATTAAGTTGGTGTGGTAGGATCACCTAAATCCTAAGTTTAAGTTAAGCTACAACCATTTCCATTCTAGGACTAGTTTGTATACTGAGATTGAGATAAGGTTAAGACTGAGGTGAGTTAAGGGGAACTGAGGTTAAGGAAATCAGGACTAAGGAGGTGGTTACTAACCCGCTTGATAAGGGAACGCTTGTGTCGTTCATTGTATGAACTATGTATGTTCATCTGTGGATTGTTGTTTATAGCACTTCATATCATGATTCTGTTTCTAATCAATTTCCATGCTATCGACAATTAGTCGTCGTAGCCCCGTTAGCTTGGGGGCCACGAGAGGGTCGTACCAGCATTCGTGCTGACCCCCTTTGGGGGCTGTTTTTACACTTGCAGGTAAGAGGCCCATGAAGTCACACCATGAGAGTAGGAGCGGTTAGACTTAGGATGGGTTGTTTATTTTGAGTACGGGTTGCGCTTGTGCTCCGTCTGTCTATATTGAAATTGATGTAAGTTTGTGACTATGACTTAGATACTTAAACTCGGTTGGTTGGTGGTATTTTGGTTGGTGGTGTTTTGGTCGGTTGTTTATTTTGGATAAGTGTTGTAAATTGATAAGGCCGGTAGTTCTAACGATCAGACCGTGGCAAGGTCCCGGTGTTTGTTATTTCCGCTACGACGAATTCGATTAAGTGTTAAGTTTTGCGACAACCACGATTGGCTTTGGACGGGGTGTTACATAATTTCTATATCTTTGGTAGTCCTCGGGATTCCTTGGATGTTCTCTTATTTTAGATAACTAGCCATCCGGCAGTTTCCTGGTTGGTTTGACAGTACAGTCATTGTCTGGGTGTTCCTCTTTCTGAGGAAACTCCTCGTTACTTACTTATGTCTTAATCCTCGCTCCTGTTCCCACGCATTTTGTCGGGGTTACTAAGTACTGATTCTCCTCTAGGCACTACATCGTAGTCCTGTTCCGGTATATAGTTTGTACGTGTTTTTATCGTCGTCTGCGCTATGTCAGCCAGGTTTGCAATCTTCCTCATTGTATGGGGTTTGGCGTTCTCGTTTCTAACTGGACTTTCCTGTAGTCCTTATTCCCATGCTCGATATTATCCCGCAGTTGTGCCACTTCGGACTATTGTCCGGTATCCTTGTCACTTATCTTTTCCTCCCCATTGCACTCGTAGTGCTTTCTTATTATTTGTATGGCGGGGTATCTCGACTGCATAGCATGTCGACCCATGTTGCCGGTAATTACTGTTCTCTTATTGGTAGAATTTCGTTGGCCGTGCCTGTTTCATCCTTGCGCTCCAATTAAAACCTCCTAGTTTTTGTAAACTGTTGTATAACGATGTGTTTCTCGTATTGCTTAATGTTATCTAACTGCCAGATCGGGTTTCCCCGAGTAAGAGAAGGTCTCTCTAGCGTTTGTTCCCCGTAATTCAAGCAAGAGACGTGGAGGGAGGGTTTAGGTACTATGGATATCCGGTAAACACAGGGAAGTCCTAACTAACACCTCTCGTTCTATCACTCAACCCTTAACCCATAACTCAAGCTCTATCTCGATATCTTCCTAAGTTCGGTAATTCCTGTCATCAGAGCGTAACTACGCTCTGTACCACTTTTTGTAACACCCCAATTCATAAAGCCTTACTTATCTTATAAACCTCCAATCACTTATATTAACTTTGCAACGGATTTCTTACAACATTTGGTGTTACCGCCGTTAGTCACCCACGTGACCAACTAGGCATACTAAAATCTCCAAGATCTAGCTACGGTTTGATGGACCCGAATATACCGAACATTAGTACTTACAAGCCTTAACCAATTACATAACAATCTTACAATATCCTTACATCCTATACAACTTACTAACACAAATGACCATACGAAAGTACATGCACAAGTCGTAGGTCACACTTAAACCCGTAATATGTCTACCTGATCCTACTCTCAGGACGGTCGTCTTCTGTCGTGCATCTACAAAATATAAAAAGTAGCCCCCGAGGGGGTCAGCACCTTTGCTGGTACGATTCTCTTATAGCCCCCAAGCTAACGGGGCTATGACGACTAATTGTCGATAACATGAAGTTGATTAGATGCACAATATAAATAAGAAGTGCAATAAACAACAAGCCACATATGAACAATCAGAGTTCAAGCACAATGAACGACTTAAAAGTGTCCCCTTAGTTAGTGAGTTAATCATTTAACTCCTTAAATTATGATACCCCTTAATCTTAGTCTATTCTTAACTTACCTCAATCTTAATCCTTCTCTCAGTCTCAATGTACCAACCGTTCTTTAATTAGAATTGGTTGTACTTTATCTCAAATCTTATCTCAACCTTATCTCAGATCTTATCTTAAATCTTATCTCAATTAAGACAACCGTTTTTAATTAGAATGGTTGTTCCTTAATTCATTGTTTATCTTGTCGGGTCAAGTAACCCTAACTAATGAGTTATCGGCTCCATTGGCTTACATAAACAATATTTGTTAGAATTAGTTGGGATTTAGGTAGATCCCACCACACCTCCTCAGTAATGCCACCAACCTCGAACAGAAATCGAGGTGACCGAGTCTTTATGTCGACTCTAGGCGACGAGTCCGAAGACAAGTCATATTTGGAAGTCAGGATCTGATAAGGATCCGACCTCCCCTAATACACATGTGCCGGTACTATACCGGATTCCTCACTCCCCTCCAAGTTCCAGTTAGTGGAAGTCTCAAGGTCAACGTTTGTTAGTTAACCTCTTTCATTACTAATAAACCAATATTAGGGGGTGTTTCTTTATTCTTACACAATTCTTTACTAAACATTGGTAGTAAGTTCTCAAGGTAAAGTTGTGTTAGTGCATCACAATCACACAACAAACATAATATTCCGGTTGCATGCTTTATCTTGTTTAGTGGGCACACATAAACAAATAGCACACAAGCCGAGGGACACCTCGTTAGCAAGCAGGCTACAAGAAAACCATACCGTACACCGTCGGTTGTTCGGTTGCTTACTCTCCTCCGGAGTCCAATTCTCAAGTCCTAAAACATTCATCTAATAAGGTCGTTAATTACTTCCATGTTACTTAACTTACTTAGCCATTAATGTCCCCTATATAATATCACTTAAGTTCTTATAAACTTAACCTTAAACACTTAAATCCTTAACTTAACTTAATCCCTTAAGTCCATATATTTTTGTCTTTCTAATCATCATTACCCTCTTAATGGCATACCCCTAATACCACTTAACATCCTTAAAATTTAATTTTTTTTATAAGGACCGACCGACCTTGCAGGGTAGGTCCCAAGGTCGGTCGGAACCAGAAACATTCCCGTCGGCAAAATTTTAGCCCGACCGACCTTGCAAGGTCGGTCCTAAGGTAGGTCGAAGTCAGAAAGCTTCCTGGATGGTATTCTGGGCCCGACCTACCTTGCCAAGGTCGGTCCTAAGGTAGGTCGAAACCAGAAACTTGTTTTTAAGTGCTTATTTCACTCCAAATTCACCTCAATCTTTTCCTAATCATTCCACATGTTTCCCACATGTTTAAACATCCTTTTGACACCTTAATCCCCTCTTAAATCATCCAACAAACTCCTTAAGCATTTACTCAAATTCTTACTAAATTCTTAACACTTGATTCCTTACACTTCCAACTTATAATTTTGCCTAAGACCTTAACTAACCAAAATGTTTCTTCACAACCATCTTAACTACTCCTAAAGCATCATTATGCATCCCACGTTTCCTTTACTCAAACTTCCCAAGGTTATCTTGCATCTCCATGCACAATTTTCTCTCATTTCCATTTGTTACTCTTCACTCCTAAACTTGAACATACCTATACATTTCTTTCCCTCCTCTTAACACCTTTGTATTCTTCTTCATTTACCTTGACCATGCTACACCCTCCTTAGACATTTCCATCTCCTTTACTCAATTTACTCACCATTCTCATGATCATACACTCTTATACATTCCTAGTCATCCCCTTGATAACTTACAACATTCTCATTGTTATATTCTATAGTTCGTACCTAAATCATCTTAAAACATTATACATCATTTCCTCCAGATTTTTGCACAAGTCTTAACATTCCTCATACCATGATTTTGGTGTGTTTAATACACCCACTTAACCTATAATTCCTCCTAGACAACTCTAGGTCATTCTAATCCTCAAGAATACCTTTGTTAACTCATTTCCACTCAAATTTCCTTTAATGACTCCTAGTAAATCCTAGGTCATTTTAATTCACAACAACCACTTAAACACTTTGTTTTCTACTCAAATTTCGCCATAGCTCCTTTAGTATATTATCATACCCATATGCATGGTTTTTCTCATTCAATCATCTCACACAAATCTAACCTTTTCTCATCATTTTTCTCACCCAAATCAACCTATTCATAACAAACTCAATATAGTGCAATATTCTCAAATTGCATAGCACTAAGGCTCTTAAATAACATGGCTCTTAGGCCCTTAAATGACATTACTCTTAGGCCCTTAAATGACATGAATTTAAACACTGAATTTCTTACATATAATAGCTTTCAACCTGCAATTACACCCATCAATCTCATAGTAGTTATAATACTCTTAAAATCCATCTTAAGCTTATCTTATTAACTCATTTCCCATTGGCTCCTTAGTCTTTTTGTAACACCCCTACCGTTAATACTGCCATTACCGTCCAATCTCCTCGTGCTTCCCGATTCACGCAGCGGATACATACTTACATACGGTGGGTGATACAGTGCCGTTAGTCACCCACATGACTAACAAAGCTACTACTACTACATACAGTATCAGTCTGATGGACCGGAATCACGAGTACTACACATATACTATCCTCATTGCAATTATAACCAAGTACTATAACTTCCATCCAATACAATACTCCATAAATTCAATACAAAGTAATACACATACCGAGTTTACTAGGTTCCAAATTCAAATACAATACCTCTTCCAAATTCATACATACTCACTATGAGTCTACATCTACCCGTTCCTCACATCTACATACTAACAATGCACAAGGTGTACCCCCTTGGTACACTACTACTTCAAGGCTACATTTCCATACTATTTTCTACAGTCCACATGTCACCGGTCTCTCATTGCGACCAAGCCTGCTTCGGGTACCTGCACACTAAAAACGTTCCCCCTAGGGGGTCAGCTTTCGCTGCATATGATAACCGCATACCCCGCGTACTAGTGAGGGTACGCCGACCACTTGGTCGAATACATGCGATTCATTTTAATCATACATACATGCATACATGCTTTCGTACATAATGCTACCATACTTTACAAGGCATACATACATACACACAGTACAATACATGCAAGGAAGACAATACAAGTCAACCAAATTCTTACTTACCCTCTTCCGGGATACATATACACAATACATACACAGTACTTACGCAATACTTCATACTTGTTAGCTTCATTTGTCCACCCGGTTTAATCGGGTGGAGATTACTCTTTTACTCGTTACACAATACTTACGCATACATACTCATACTTTACTTACTTACTCAAGTCAAGTCGTCGGGACCTCCGGGTAGGGACTACACTGTCCCACCACCGGGCTTTACTTGGTTCACTAATCCAGGATGCTACCCATTTAAGGGGTTTGGGCCGTGGACCAACTTACGAACCAGGAATCGGATCCAACCTCTTGTGTCTCCTCATCCTCACGCGTGGCCGAAACTATATCGGACTTCTACTCATTCCAATTTACTCAATACTTACGTTAGAAGTTAGGTGGTTAGGAATTAGTAGAAGTCATTCATTCAAGCCACATACGCAAATACCTTGTTCATATACACATCCATACATAATACAATACAATATACAAGTACACTACGAGATACAATACACTTCATAATCATTCATATATTTCATGAATTATACAAACTATTGTTCAAGACAAATATCAAGAACAATGTAAACAAGCACAAGTAAGTGCAATATAGTCTGATTCATGCATTTATCTTATTAGGTGATCAAATAAGCACACAAATCGGGGTAACCAGATTAGGATACAGGGCATGAAGAAATCATACCTTTTTCTGCAATTTACTTTACCGGGTGCCTTCTTATTCCTTAGTCCTTACTTGTTCCTCGAGTCCTATTCTTGAACCTCCGGCTACATACCAAATGGTTCAATCAATACTACGTATTACAATACATACATAATTACTACTCTCGTACTTACCCCGTTATCCCGTTGTTTTGGTTTAACTTAATGTTCTTACACTCACAACTTCCTTAATTACTTCTCATACTTATTTTCCTACTCATATACTTACTTTCTTACCATTAGTGTTACTTTAATGGTGTATTACTAAAGTCCCATATATATATGTACATATCTATATATGTACATACATATGATCACTATGTTATATTATTTTTTTTCTTTTTTTAATAAGTTAGGGCCGACCGACCCACCGACCGACCCAACCCCTTGGGTCGGTCCATTCCAGTAAGTTCTCCGTCCTCTGAAATTGTCCCGACCGACCCAGGACTGTTCCGACCGACCCATACACCTCTGGGTCGGTCCATTCCAGAAAGTTTATGTTCCATCGTCTATGCTCTGACCGACCCACCGACCGACCCAACCTCTGGGTCGGTCCAGCCCAGAACTTGCCTACAGATATTGTTTTTCACTTCTTTCCTTACCCATTTCTTCCCTAATCTTCCTACATGCAATCCCACATGTTTTAGTGCCATTTAGGCTTCCTAAAATACCTTAATTCATCCACAACCTCATTACTAAATTCCTTTCCCCATTCTCATATTGATTTACACAATTTTCCTCACTACCATCCCTACACTCATAGCAGTTTTGGTTCCTCCAATGCTACAGATTTTTACTTCATCTTATACCATTCAATACTTCCTCTACCAATGCCACTCCTAGCATCCCCAATATATTCCCAAGCAATACAATATCTACACCCAAGTCCAACATTCATTTTACTAAAACTTGTACTCTAATTCTTCCTAGTTCCTCCAATACAATCCAATACCTCTTGCTACAGATTTTACACCCTTTCATTCTCATACCGCAACCACCATTCCATGGTTACTAAATACCTCTACTAAACCCAATACACACCTTGGTTCTCCCATTCACCAAGTCATCCCTACATATACATTTCCTACCAAAATTTTGCCATAGTTCACCTATTTTTCTTACTTCTCCACATACACACTTTCTCATCAAATTCATTCGTAATCTAGCCACACCCTTACAAGGGTCCTACCAGCAATCAATACAATGTAAATTCACCAATACTTCCTCAATCCACAATACTAATACTCATACACAATTATTTGGCTCCAAGGCCTACAATCCACATACTAATTCACAAATACTCAAACTTCTACAATTACATTACTAATACGTTATTTTGGGTTCCTTAATGAGTTCACCCATTCCCATTACTCTAATGCATTAAAATTTAGCATCAAGAAGGAGTTCTTACCTTAAGCTCTTAATCCCTTTTTTTCTTTTCCAATTCTCCTCTTCTCTCCTCTTTGCACCAAAATCGGTCATATGGGGAATGGAGTTGCCAAACTACATTCCCATTACCCAAAGCACACAAACAAGTGCAATTAACATACTAACCCTTAAATTAACACTAATTCATTGAAGTGTTTAAAATACAAATTCTAGGGTTTACCTTTGGAGTGTTTTAGGAGGGGTTTCAACCCTTGGTTCAAGAAGGTGATTCCACCACCATTGCAAGGTTGAATTGGAGCTCAAAAGAGAGAGAGAGAAAACAAGGCATTACAAAAGGGTAGAAATCGGTTATGAAGGAAATTGGAGAGAACATGAGTTTTTCATGTAGATTTTTACCTTAATGGAGAGAGGAGACTCCAAGCTACCCATTGATGCTATTTTCTCTTTGAATGGGGAAAACCCATGGAGATGAACTTCCTCATTTTTGGATTTTGAAAAGAGAGAAGTGTAGAGGATGATGAGGGGAGTAAGAATATGTAATTATTTTTACATTTGGAGCTCACATGGAGGTAGAGCATGGAGGTAAAGTGGAGAGGCCATTGTTGTTGTTGAAGCTCTCCAAAATCGCCAGCCACCATGGAGAAGGAGAGAGAAATCGGTGAGGGAAGGAGAAAGAAGAAAGAGAAAAGAGAGAGTGAGGTGAGAGAGTGTGGGGGTTACTTTTTATTTTCTTATTTGTCCTTTAGCATATTAGGAAGTGAAGAGGGTGTGTGAGAGAGGGGGGGCTGCCGACCAACACACACACACACATTCACATTTTTGCTTTTTATTTACAAAAGTGGACACACTAGTTTTATTTTATTACACTCTCACCCCACTACTTCCCGGTTGTTACAGTTTTTACTAACCGGAACCCGTTTTCTGGAATTTTCTCGTTTCTTTAATTGTATTGCTTATTAAGCTTCCGTTAATGCTTATTAACTGTTATTTAATGATTCATAATTTTTACGGGTCCGTTTGACCACTTAAAGTCACGTTCTCAGGTTTTCTCGAAAGCATGCTCTAAAGCTCTATTAGCGGTTTAATGCATTATTTGGATCCGTTTTCTTCGGGAGTTGTTCCCATAAATTATTTAGGTCTTATTAAGCCTTTATAATCCATATAATATGCTAACCGAGGTCTCACACCTCCTATGGTTATTTAACATTTATTTAGCGTTTTTCACTTTTTAAGCGTTTCTTTAATTATTTTGGATTTATTTTTCCTTACCAATATTAATCAGGCACCATTAGGCCCTTAAATATGGATTAGACTAATCTTAATCACTATATTTAAGTTCGGGGTATTTCACACAAGTTCACAAGCTTGTTTAAATTCTTTTTCCTAGGTTATATAACCCATTACATAATGTAAGATTTAAGCTACATTAGTACTTATCTAAACCTCGTCCCTTAAAATCTTAAACCACCATTAGGTAAAACATTTACCTTGTTTTTCCAAGCTTTTCACACTTTTCTCCTTGGATTTTCTTGGTTGACTTTCGACAATGAACTTTAATTCCCTTGCCAATGTTCTAATTCACATTCAAATAATCTAATGAGCACTAAGCAATATGCCTAAACTCATAGAACTCATTCTTAGGTTAAAATGTGTGTTTTAAAGCTTAAAAGTGGATGATTACCTTTGAAGCCTCAAGATAGACTTGGGTATGAATCAAGAAGGACCTCCACTAGTCCTTGGAGAATGAAAATAAGCTAGTTCAAGGGATAAAACAAGATCCCATGAGAAGATAATTTTCGGTAATGGAGGAAAAATGATGGAAACATGATTTTTCTTACATTTTCCTTACCTTGAATGAATGGAGAAGCTAATGAACCCTTCAAGCTAATTTTCTTTCCTCTAATGGCGATTTCCCCTGGATCCAAAATGAAGCTTTTTCAATTTTGAAAAGATAGGAAGCAAGGCCTTGGTCTAACTAAGAGTTATCTAAGCTTATTTTTGGATTTGGAGCTAAAATGAAGACTTTGTGAGAAAATCAAGGTGGAGCAAGAATGGGGCTGTACTCACGGTTTTCTTGAGAGGAAGAAGAAGAAGAATTCAGTGGAAGATGAAGAAATGAAGAAGAGAGGAGAGAGGTAAGTTAAAAGTAAGATATTTTGTCTTTAAAAGCAAATAGTACTATTTACTAACTTTCCCTCTTATTTTTCCTTACTTGCTAGCACATGTGGTGAGTCACCACTTCAAAAACCGTTCCCCCCTTCATTATTAAGATATTTATGGTCTTTGTTGACCAATTAATTAAGTAGAGTTGACTAAAGGCTAATTTGGGCACTATTTGGTTACTATTCATAATTACTGCACATATTTGTGAAATTTTTGATTTCCCATTGATTTAGTCTTCCTAATGTGATACTAATTAGTACACATGTTGATTAAGGTGTAATCATGGGCATTTAGCCACTCAAAACCCATTTCTAAGACAATTTCTCAAAAATGTGCTTTAAGAGTCCTTAAAGCACAATTTGTGTTTAAGCTTGTTTTTAGCTTGGTTTTCTTTGGTAATTGATTTAACATGTCCATTAGCATGTTAATATGGTCTTAGAATGATATTTGGGCGCTAATCAAAGTTACTCCAAGCTTAGAGCACATTTTTGCTTAAATTGCACTTATGGCGTTTTCTTGTGTTTTCCTTGGTTTAAATTGCCTACCAATTGTTTCTAAGGCATGTTTTAGCCTTATTACATCATAACTTGATGTTTACTTAGCATACTTAGGTTTGGGGTATTTCAAAAAAAGTTATAGCAATTACATTAAATATATTAAATTATTAAATAATTTTATAAATTATAAAAGTTTATTAACAAATATATTATTTGATATCAACAATCACAAGAAAAATGATCACATTTTATGGTTTTTATACTTTATTTTCAATTTTAAATAATGAGTTTTTCTATGTACTATATAATTATTACTTTTAATATTCTTCATATTATTGTAATAACTTTTTTATGATTTTAAGTCATTGCTACGTAACACTTTAACAATTTATGTTTATTTTTCAAAATGATTTAATTTTTATATTATTTTGTCATTTCCATTTATTTATTTCTTTTTGTTTTTTCATTTATTTAATGACATTCATTTTTAAAAATTTATATTTAATTTTTTTTGGGGTATTTTATTTATTTTTAAATTTATAAAAAAAATTGACCATAAACCCCTAGGGTTACAGTGTGAGGGTAAAATAGGGATATAAAAAATATAATATATATCAGAATTTGAACGAAGGGGCATCCCGTAATAAAATTGAAACCTCAGGGGTATCTCGTAATGAAAATGAAACCTCAAGGGTATCTCATAAAGAAAATGAAACCTTACGGGTATCTCGTAGTGAAAATGAAACCTCAGGGGTATCTCGTAAAATTCGCTCAAACCTCAGGGGTTTATTGTGAAATTTCTCATCTATTAATGATGACTACTTAGGTACACCTCTTATTTGTGAAGGTAACATACCCTCTTTCCTTAACCCAATTACAACTTGACATATGGAACATTATATTGACATTATTTCTTAGCTTTCAAATAGTGTTTTAATTTATAAACTAGTCCTTGAGTCAACTTAAATTAAACGACTTAATTGAAAATAGAAACACTTTATTAAATATTCAAAAATTAGTGACTTCCCACCTTAATGTCAAATACATTAAGCGTCTATTTGTTTCTTTACCAACCTATTTAATTGAAGATTTTAGTTTAATACAGTTTTTGAAAAAATAAAGACTAAATTTACTAGTGATTATGTATCTTTGAAGAAAGCTTTTATAAACAAAATATATACATTACTCTACATTTTAGAAGAAGATAAATGAATATAAAAGATAAATTAAATACATATTTATATTTCATTAACAAAATAAATAAAACCTTTATTTTAAAAAATAAATCTCTAATGACTCAAAGATTACGTAATAACTAGTTTTTATATTTATTTCCTTTGTTTTGATACTTAACTCGATTTTTAATTGAACTCAATTTTTGAATTGATACCTAACTCTGCTTATAAATAATTTTAGTAATGAGTTTATGAAGGTTTTTTTTCTTTTACAGGTTCTTTTCACATCCTCAAAGCAAAATTTGCCTATCGACTGATTGATATTCATGTCTCTTTTTGGACAAAACCCCATGATACTTCTTTGTAAACAATGTTCGGTATTTTAATGTTATTGTACTAGAGTTTTTGGTATAATGGTAGTATTATGGGGTATTGTTTGGTGTTGTATTATACAAATGCTAAATACTGATTTGTATTCAAATTATATATAAATGTGGTATGAACATTTTGTTTCATCCTCATGATCTCCTATAATTAATGTAATATATTCTTTCGGGTCACATTGGATATATTCATTCGGGTCACACTAGATTTGGTTCGGTTCGGTTGGTTTTGGTCCGGGTCATCGTTGGGTTATGAATGACTTCGGTTTGGTTGATTTTGATTTGGAAGACTTTGGTTCGGATGGTTGTGGATTGTGGTTTATTCTCGGTTTTACAATAATATGGTTCGGTTTGGTCCGGGTCGGTTTGTTTCGGATTTCGGGTCATTTTTCCAGTTTTGGTTTTCGATTCAGATTCAGATTCGGATTGGATTGGTTCGGTTCGGTTTTTCGGGTTCAGGTCACTTTTTCCATGTAACACCCCTTCACTTAATCTCATAATAATATCAAGCTCGCAACTAAATTAAAGACGGATCACAGCGGAAAATAAATCTAACTTCCTAAACCGGGTGTCACATGTCATTACTCACCCATGTGAGTAAAGAAGCAAAACTTATCACAATTAAAACTATAGCTGTTGTGATGAACCGAGATATTCCACTACATATATACACATGACTCGATCCCAAACCCGAACATAAAAGGCGAGTGAGCAACTAATACAATCCCAAACGTTTACAACATTGTTTCACTCTACAATCCGAGACTAAAGTGCGGTAACAAAATAAATGAAAGTCCTCTACCCGAGGTCTCGCACTCCGGCTTCATAGCTCGATCAAGTCCTTGTAACGGTTGTCGTATAGGCTCAGCAAAACGTTAAATATGCTAAAGCATGATCTTAGACCCTTTAGGTCAATTAAGTCAATTAAAAGATTATCACAGGTTGTCCTAACATGACACCCAACTGATGATAAAAGTAAATGTGATGATGTACAATGGGGCCTTGGAGGCCGGATGTAATTATGAATACGAATACCGTTCGCTGAAAGTGACTACGCGTTTTATTGCACTTATTCGATATCTTTCGCTTATGCAATGATTGCTTGTGAAATATAGTGAATGTGTTGATTGGTCAAGTTGATGTTTACTTGTGTTGTTTATAGCTTTGAATATAAATTGTAATCTGGAACAGCATGAAATTAATCCCAAGTCCGAACTGCACTGATATTTCTTCCACCGCATCAATACATTTCTCCTACAAGATTCATTACCTTATCCAATTCCCTAAGATATACTTTAGGTTATGGAGAATACAATTTATACCGTATGCGTAAATTGGCTAACACTTGGGAAGTAAGTGGTGTGTGCTATTGTAAAGTTTGCTGGATGTGTGTAATGTATTGTATAGAAGTATGTTTGTATGCAAAGCATGTATGTATGAAATTAATGAACCGCATGTCTATCTGACCTTAATTAGTCGGCGTGCCCTTGTTAGTACGCGGTATATGCGAAGTTCATGCGCAGCTTTTGCTGAGCCCCTTGGGGCGATGTTTTTAATATGAATGCAGGTCCTCGAGACGGGTGAAGATGATGAAGATTAGTTTGTCTTCTTTTTTATTGTAATTAATGAATCGAATGGTGTACTAAGTAGTACACGGCTGTAGCTTTTTGTTAGCCGGTGTACCATGGGGTACACCCTTTTAGATAATGAAAGTATTGGAATGGGTATAGATGAGTAGTTTGTTAAACTCATTATTTTTGGTAAACCTGGAAGGAATGTAAATTGAATATACATGGGTACTCGGTAATCCATCAATGTAAGTATATGTTCTTTTGTATTGGTAAGTAATGTAGTAGCTCGGTACACTATGATCATCAGACCGTGACTGTATGTAAGGTAAGCCTAGCTAGCCGTATGGGCGGTTAGCGGCGTTGTACCACCCGCCGTAGTAGCAGTAGTCTTCCGCTGCGATCTGATAGGATTAAGGGAATGAATGGACGGTAAGCATAGGATTAACGGTAGGGGTGTTACAAGTTTATATTTAAATACTATAAATGACATAAATAAACACCAAAACATTCAGTACAATTCACAATCATCACTTATACAAACAACAGGTGTTAAACCGAATGCGATAAAACACGTAGTCGCTTTTAGCGAACAATATACATTAATATAATATAATTACAACCGGCCTCCCAGGCCCTCACATATCATTATATTCATTGTTAACAGGTCAGGTGTCAAGTTAGGACAACCCGAATGAATTCACATTGGACCGTAGTCCCATGTACACACTAAGGTGCTCATTTCCTGAGGTTCGGAGACCCCGAGGCATCACTTATTTATTATTAACGTTGTCAAGAGTCATGTTAGTACAACCTGAATTAACTCACATTGGACGGTAGTCCCACGTACACACGAAGGTGCTCATTTGCCAAGAATCATGAGATCCCAGGACTTTCACTTCGCCTTTTTAAAGACATCCTTAAATGGCCGGAGCCTGGTACCAACAATAGTACACTCTGCCTGACGATCTATATAGGTTCGTCGGGATTTAACAAGAGTATACTCGATCCGGGCGTTAACTCTAGTGATCACTATGCGCAACCAGTAGCCAATGACTAACTGGGGTTACCTATCAACACACTCACCAACTCTTCATCATTTGATTAATTGTAATCAATTACCTAAAGTATAGTCTTAGGTCTGGAGATTTCATTCATTACATAGCTTCCCTAAGGGTCTTACGTACACCTAGAAGTAATCTAGGTCGTATTCATGTTCAAGATCCATGCTCTAGAGACTGACATAGTCGTGTGTCGCACCTAAGTATTTTACTTAGGTTAATATAGCAATAATACTAAACGTATTATATTAGGTAACGATAACTGCATTTCATTACTCGTATATGTATGTTTATATAAGCAGATCTCTAGTCGATGTAGTATTAGTCTGAAAGGACATGGGCGCATAATAATAACGATGCGATATAAACAATCAGATCTACATTACAATTCACACATACATGCATATAAGCACCCATATCACTCTTAAACACAACAATAATGTCTGAACCCGAGGAAGCACTTAGGACAATTCAGACCACACCATCCACATACCGTACACCAAGACCTAGGATGCGCAAAAACCTATGCTTGTCCGGTGTTCTTGTCTGATGTACGATTTGGAATAATTACATCACTACAAGTCAATCCTCATGACTAACTAAATCCGGTATTTCCGAATAAAGTTAAAAACCCCAACCGTTCATCCCCGGATTCTAACAATTAATTTGGTTCGGGTTTTTCGTATGTTCGGGTTCAATTAAATTAGTCGGTCGCACTACGTAAGCTCGTAACTTGTTATATTCTCGACTATTGGATTTAATCCATTGTAACTTGCAACATTTATTTACGGTCTAGTATCTTATTAATACTCATACCAAACTATTGTATATCATAGTTATACATATATATACATGTTCATACTTATTTGTATATGTTAACTACACATTCGTATATGTATATAAGTATATAACCTATAGTTGCATGTATACATGTAGTAATACCATATAGTATCATTAGTTTACAACATTCATTATAATACATTGTATTATACAACTCGTTAATCTTGTAACAAGTTACATTTGAACTCAAAACTTCATAACTTATAGTTTATAAATTAGATTCATGTAATAACATTCACCATTTGATATTATATGGTTTCCAACCATACTATATACACATTTTTCTACATATTGGTCACGTCTTTATTTAAATATAAATATACATGAATTATAAACCCTTTTATTAAATGTTACATTTCATCATTTTATGTAAGATGATTATTCTTACTAGTTTGTATTTTATTATACAAACTTATATTAAGATTCTTATCTTAATATCATGTAACATTTATATAATACCATAATGAACTTCTGAAGTTTATTCATTATACACATTAGTTTATAAATCCATTTATTCATTATTATCACATTTAGTTCATGTGAATATTCTTACTTATACTAGTTTCATTTTAATAACATTAATACCACAATAATCCATGTAACACTTATAACAATCTAACATTAGTCTTATATGATCATTTAATCATATTATATGACTTTCCTTTTATGTCATATAGTAAATCTATTATCTATATGAATTATAAGGTTTATTCATAAGTTTGGTATACTTTATAATATATCCATTTCTTCCTTAATGAATATTAATACATTATAATTGTTATAACATTTTATAACATCTTAGACTATAGTCTAAAAATCATTTATAACTTACTGTATTTTCACGACAGCCCACTATTTTTATAATTTTACATTTTTAACCACATAACATTATGTAATGTTACAATTATATATCTATATCATACAATATGATATTTTTACCTCATAATAATTATAATTTATAGTTTTCATATAAGGTTTCCATATTGTCGAGAAGGCACAACGTTATAAATCTAATTACATCAATTTCTCACACTCTTCCTTTATTACAATTTTATCACACATTTTATAACATGTTATATATATATATCATATATTATAGCATTTTAAACTTTATAATAAGTATAACATATGGTTATATATATTTGAAATATCCGAACAGACCCTAGGGTCTGTTCTAATTTATCTTCCAGCCTACCAACTTTCCATATTTACAAATTGACCCCATTTTATAACCTTTAATCCTCATAAAATATTCCAAAAATCACCAAACTTTACCAAAATGTTATATTTTGTTATTTACTATTTCTACCCAGCAACATTCAGAAATCACAAACTTAACCCATAAATTTTGTAAATTTTACATTTTACTTATAGTCTTACTATAAAGTCACAAATTAATTATTTATGCCAACAAATTTGGTCAAAGCTCCCAACATGGTCAATATTGACTCATGTACTCTCGTGTTTGACCAATTTTACCAATAATTATACTTTCACCCCAATTTTTACATAAATTACATTTTTAACCCCAAAATTATAAAATCTTATAATTTTCATATTAAATCATTTTAAAGACTAATTTTCTTTATTCACCAAAACAACCCACTAACTCTCAGCTTTATTTTTATTTGCCTACACTAAACTTTTCTTTTTAAAAATATACTCCTTTATATCATAGACATCTTTTGTAACACATTTTTAATTTTTATAATTATTAAAAATGGTTATAAACCTATGTTATTAATAACTTAAATTCGTATTAATTAAACACCTATTTTTATAAGGTGTTAAAATCATCTAATATGACCTATAGTTATCTCATTCTAATACCTAAGGTCATACTATATTATAAAACCAATTTAAAGGCAATAAAATCATTAAATACTTATAGCTTAAATAAATGCCTTTGGGCATAATACAAGCCTTAAGTTTAAAACTTAAAACAATATACATAGGACTTAATTTAAATACATAACCAAGTACATTATTGGACAATTATAACAATCCAATTCGGCCATAATTAAATTAATGGCCTAACTTACTTATAAACTTCTTTCTAGCTTCTAACTTACATCTTAATTATAGTCCAAGGTTTATAAGTTGCTTAATCCATTTTCCCTAGGTCAATTAATCCCTTTTGCCCATATAGGCCCTCGACAACACAAAGCAAACAATGGGAACAACTTAAAACACATAAAAGTCCTTAAGGTTTGGAAGATTAACCTTAGGCTCCCATTTAGCTTTTAAAGCTTCACAAATCAACTCTTAACCTTCTAAACTTTTGGTCCTATATTACCAATAGGTAATTTAATTAGCCAAGTGCATAAATTAATAGTTAAGCACTTATTAATAACATTAAAGCTTAGGTAATCATTTACCGTTGCTTAATGACAACTTTCCTTAAGGATTTGGACCTTAAACCTCACGGCAATTAGCAAGGGGAACTTCAAACTCCTTTTGGCCACATTCAAAAGATAAAGGAAGCTAATGTGAAGCCAATGATCAAATGAAACATAATTAAAAGACTTAAAGCACCTAAAGTGTGCTAGAATCAAGATTACCTTGAAAATGATCTTGAAAAGGGCTTATAAGCTCACAACAATGGCTTTATGTCCTTGAAGTGTTTTAATCTTGTATAATTCATGAAAGACAATTGAAAGGACAACTTAAAGAGGTTTGGTTTCAGCCAAAACAACAAAGGAAATCAAATGGAGCTTTAAGGACATTAAAATACCTTAAAGTGGAAAATAAAGAGTGTAAGCTTAAAAGCTTGATACCCCACGGTTTTACACTTGATGATGTTGTTCCTTGACAGTAATGAGCTATTTGGATAGCTAGGAAACAAGGCCTTGGCACAAGACAAGGATAGTGGTTATTGTGAATTTGGAGTGAAAATGACTAAGTTACGGTACTTTAGGTTCAAGAACACTTAGAACTCACCAAGAACACTCAAGAACAGGAATAACAAGTTGAAGAACAGGAGAGAGGTGGGAGAATTCAAAGATGGCAAGAGGAAATGAAATACCCCAAACCTTGATATGTTGTTTAGACATTAAACTATGGTATTTAAAGGCTAAAAGGTGCCTTAGAAACAACAGTGAACAATTTAAACCATAGTAAAACGCAATAAAGCACTAAGACACAGTTGAGCAAAAACATGCTCTAAGCTTGGAGTGAACTTGGTTGGGACCCAAAGAGCCTACCAAGACTTAGTGGTATTCAATTATGATTTAATAAGGCTAATTAAGTCCTTAGGAAACCTTGGTAGACAATTAAACCAAACAGAACACAAATAAATACCTTAAGGTCAATATGGGCAAAAATGTGCTCTAAGCTTGGGATAAGTTTGGTTAAGACCTAATAAGCTTACCAAGACCTTATTTATATGTTAATGAACATATTATATCAATTACTAAAGAAAACCAAGCTTGAAGACAAGTTAAAATACAAAATGTGCTTTAAGGAGCCTTAAAACACATTTTTGAAAAATTGTCTTGTAAATGAGTTTTGAATGGCCAAATGTCCATCATTACACTTTAATTAACATGTGTACTACTTAGTATCACATTAGAAAGTCTAAATCAATGGGAAATCAAAAATTTCACAAATATGTGCCTTAGTTTGTGAATAGTAACTAAATTAAGCAAGTTTATAACATAAGTCAATATAAGTTGTCTTGTTGGTCAACAAAGACCATGACTTGGCCTAAAACACTAAGGGGGCCGGTTTCCATGGGTGACTCACCACACCTACACAAATAAATGAGTTAACTAAGTGATAAAGCAAAAGTTACTATTTACTTTAAGCATAAATATCTCCAAAAGCAAGCTTCCTCCTCATTTCCTTCCTTCCTTCTTCATTTCACACGGTCTCCAATCTTCTTCTCCTTGGTAATGCTACAGCACATGCACCATCTTCAAGCTTTGAACCCTTATATCTCCTAGCTCCCTTTGCCAAATCAAATTCTAAGACCATATTTGTCTTAGTTAGGCCAAGCTCTACACTTCTCTCTTTTCAAATCTTCAAGAACTCCATTTCGGTGCCATGGAGATTCACCATTGTTGGAGCTTGAGCTCACCTTTTCATGCCTTGTCATTCTCCTTTGCTTCAAGGTAAGGAAAGTCAAAGAAAATCAATGTTTCCTCTTGTTTTTGTGTGTGACCGAAAATCACCACTTATAGTGCCTTCATCTTGCTTTGTTCTAGCTTCATTCCAACCATTCATAGGCTTGATGGAGTCCTCTCTTGATGCTTATTCAAGCTCTCTTTTGATTCCAAGGTAAAACAACTATCCTAATGTGTAAAGACAATATATATAACCTAAGGTTTACAATGAGTTTAAGCATGAAGCTTGAATACTCATTACCTTGCTTGTACATTGATTAAAAGTTTGACAAGCAATCAAAGCCTTGTCGGTTTTCTATCAAAGAAGGAGCAAGGGATCACAATGAAAAACTTGTGAAGGAAAAGAGGTAAACAAACTATCTAAATGTAGTTTAAATGCCCTAGGAAAAATGAGCTTGATTTGCTTGATAAAATACCTAAGGAGCCAATGGGAAAAGAGCTAGTGAATTGTTCTTAAGGAGATTATTAAAGGGAATATTAGATGTTGAGTGTATTTGCAGGTCAAAGGCAATATATTATGTGGGAAATTCAGTGTTTAAGGTTTATGCAATTTAAGGGCCTAAGAGCCATGTTATTTAAGGGCCTAAGTGCCAAGCAATTTAAGTTTATGCACTATATTGTGATGTAGTGTAATTGGGTGAAGTTTTATGTATGAGAATGTCCTTGATGGATATAAGTGTTCTTAGATGTTAAATGGTGAAAACCTAAGTGTTTGGGTGTGAGAATATACAAGAGAAGCTATGGCAAAATTTAGTTGATAAACAAAGGAGTTATGTATTCTAATGGGATTTTATGACCTAGAAGGTATTAGGAATTTGTTAAGTGTTAAGATGGTGAAACAAGTGAAATATGGTGTTCTTAAGTGTTATGATGCCTTGGGCATAGTCTTAGAGGATTTATAAATCAAATGGGTGTTGTAAACACACCAAAGTTATGTTGTATGAAATGCTAAGTCTTGTGCAAGTTTTGGTGATCAAAGGAAAAATAATGCCTTGTGAAGACTAAGTGTGAACAAGGAAATATAGTTAGTAAGAAAAGATGCTTGGGAGATGATGTTAAGGTGTAGAGGAAACACCTTGGAATAGTGGTCATTATAGGTGAAATACCACTTAGAAATCCTAGGGAGAAAACATTCCAAGTGCTAGGGATTTTGGAAGAAATTTGTGGAATGATAAGGATGGTTTTGGTGTGTGATTTAAGGAGTTTAGTACCTGGCTAAAGGTGTGTTTGAGGTGCCCAAATGAGGTTAGAACATACTAGGATACATGAGGTGAAGTTTGGAGTCAAATGGGAATTTAGAAACAAAGGTCTTGAGCCGACCGACCTTAGGGACCGGACCTGCAAGGTCGGTCGAGCTCAGTTTACACTACCGGAAAGAGTTTCTGGAATGGACCGACCTTGGGGACCGGACTTGCAAGGTCGGTCGGGCTTGTATTTTGGGTACGAATTGAGTCCCTGGAATCGACCGAACTTGGGACCGAACTTGCCAAGATCGGTCGGGCCTGAGTTTCAAAGGGGAAAAACTCTCAGGAATAGACCGACCTTGTGGACCGGACTTGCAAGGTCGGTCGGAGTAGAATTTTTGACGGTAATGTGTTCTGGAATGGACCGACCTTGTGTAAGGTCGGTCGGTAAGGTCGGTCGGACCAAAAACATTGTTTAAGGTTATAGGATGATGGGGATTATTAAGTAATGATGTTATGAGATTGTTAAGGACATGTTAAGTGAGTTATAATGACAATTTAGTGGGGGAAAAGTTGTATTAAAATATAAAAGTAAACAAGTTAAAAATGTGAAGTTATTTAACTAGTTAACGGGGATAAGTTATGAGCATTAAACTTTAAACAATCATGTTACCCCGATGTTAATAAAAGTAAATGTAATGTTACCAGTTGTTCAAAGATGTTACGAGGAACATGTGATGGCACGTTAGAGTGAAACCCCGGTGACAGGTATGGTTTTCTTGCAACCTGTGTCCTACCGGATTACACCGGCTTGTATGCCAATGTGTTTTTCTGTATGTTTGCCACGTTATAAGATAAATCATGAAACGAGTTTACAGTCGTTATTGTTGTTGTGTGTTTACGTGCCGATACCGGTAACCTCGAATGCGCATGAAAGGCTAGTTAACCACTATTAGGTAAACGTAAGAGAAGGGTATCCGGTAATAACGTTTCCGACCTAAGGAACGTTCTAACCACGGCTATGCGTGAGTTAGTCATGTGATGTTTGTGTGTGATGTTTGTGTGAAGGTATGACTCTCTCTTCCCTTGTGTGTGTGTGTCTAACAAGACTTAACCCAATGTTTGTGATTGTTTATTGAGTTCAATGTTGAACTTCTAACAAGTGCTAACGGGGGAAGTGAGGAGTCCGGTCTGTTCCGGCCACGCGTGTGAGTATGGGAGTCGATGTCATAACCGGTTCGATTCTCTTTGTATGTTATGGTTGTTTTCCAATTTGGTTTCCAACCTTCCCTTTAGCTTAACCAAGGCTATTTTACTGACTCACGTCGGGCCACAGGGGCATACTATGTTTATGTTTGTTCGGTGTGCTTGGATCACTATATCCGAGGCACCTTGTGTTAAGTTATCCGTTCATTTAACGAGACGGTGACGAGTTATGTAACGAGCTTATCATGAGACTGGCAACATTCTCTAGGCTACAAGTGAACTGACTATGTTTGGGCCGGTTCATAAAGGGAACCGTTCCCGTTATGTTATGTATTATTGTTGTGCTGCAATTCTTATTGCGATGTGATGTGATATGTTGTTAAGATGTGGAGTATGTGGATTATGGATATGAATTCCAGTTTATTGTAAGAGGCGTTTAAGGATAACCCGATTGGTGGGTAAGTGTCGTCTATTAAGGAAATAGCTCCGTTAAAGGAGAAACACTCTAGGGGTTAAAGATCACAATGAGTGATTTGTTAAGTGTAGTTGTATTGGCTGTTTTAATGAGCCATTGTTGTGCAGTGTAATGTGTTGTGTATTTGTAGTTTGCATGCATGATTCAAATATAATCCACCGCATGCTAAGACGACAAATAGTTGTGCATGGCCCGGTAGCATGCGGGCTGCGGGATTACCATACCAGCAAAGGTGCTAAGCCCCTGGGGGGCCACCCTTTTCTCTTCTTTTCCTATTTTCAGGTACAAGGAGCTAGAAGCCGTTCGAGAGAAGGACGGGGTAGTCGTTTGTATATGGGTAATCATTTAAGTTATATATATATGTACAGTAGGTGTAGTAAGACCGAAGTTGTTATCGGCATTAGTTTGTGAATACTCGGTACAGTTTGAAAGGTATATGTATGTTGGTTGTTGTTAATGAAAAGGTATAGTGATGTACAATCGCTCGGGAATCTAGTCCATCAGACCGATACAATGTATATGTAATAGCCTTGTTAGCCACGTGGGTGGTTAGCGGCGTGTAACACCAACGAGTTAAGTAATGTGATGAAGTATGTTTTCTGCTGCAGTTGGTTGTTAAGTGTGCTAATGTTGGAAGGGGTGTTACAAAAAGTAGTATCAGAGCGAAGTATCACTCTGATGACTGAATTACCGAGCTTAGGAAGTACCGAGTTAGGATTTTAGTACTTTGGGTTAAGGGTTGAGTGATAGCGTGAGAGATACGCTAGTTAGGAATTACCAGTGTGAACTGGAAACCTATAATATCCTTCCCGCCCTCCACAATCCCTGTTTTATAAGTTGGGAAATAACGCCAGAGAGATGGAAGTCCTCTCATACTCGGGAATATCCGATCTGGCTGTTATTAAGTACTTCTGTGAGAACGGAGAACCAGCCATACGGTAGATCCCGAAGAGTGGGAATCCCGGAGACGGTTTCCATCTGAACAGTGTTAACCGCATTAATAGCGAAGAATGAAGAATCTTGTGTATAGAAGAATAGAATTTCCGGCAACCTGGGTCGACATGCCAAGCAGTCGAGAACAACCAGCTTGCAAAGCACCGACCGTGCAACAGACAAGAAGTGTAGTAATGAAACCCGAGACGAGTGTCTACGGGACCACAGTTGTTAAATGATACACCAACGGTATACCAACCGGCAAAGGAACTACAACGTAGTGCCCAAACAGGAGACAAGTCTCAGTAACCACGACAAATGCGTGGGACAGGCTACGAGGAGAATACACTACTAAGTAAAAGGGATCTCCAGTATGGGAAACACCCTAGTTAATGATTATCATGTGAACACAGTGAGAAGTCGCCCAGAGGGTCAATTGTCAAGACTGTAAGATCAAGTGAGGGCCAACAAGGCCACTGATGACAGTGCGAGTAAAAACAATACTGCAACCGGTATATGTGTTGAACCGATAGCCAGTTAGCATGGCGCACTTGCCATGGCAAGTGCTGCTGTAACAGGGCTGTTCGGGAAGTTTAACAAATACGAAGTACTTAGTAAAGTACCACGAAGTTAACTGTGATCATCATAACCGTGGAAGGGCTTAACAGCCTAACCTTTGTAATTGGAAGTACACCAGTCAGCAAGAAGCTAGATTTGGTTAAGGGAAGAAGGCATTGTAAAACCATGAGAATTTTTCTTTCAACTCAGATTTATTTCAAACTCTTTTCTTTCCAAACCAATATTTATTTCTAACCTTCTTTTAAACCAAACCGGTAAACCCAAGGGTAGCAACCCGAGGGAATGGATGGAGTTCATAGTGATACAACAGTGGATAAACCTTCCCTTGATTAAGTTCGGGAAGCAGGGAATGCATATTGTCACAAGACAATATAAGGGAGTTGACAACAGAATACTTCACCTAGGCGTGTGACAGACACTACGAGTGTACCAACTGTAATGTGGGACGACCGCACTCCGATAGGAGCTTGTGGGCCTGACAGACCTACTTATGGGTTAGTTGGGTAAGTAGCAATGTATCAGCATGGTACCCCACATATGTACACGAGTAGAGTCCGGAACAAGGGAGGTAGTCGACTCCGTACTACGGTCAGCAGTGTAAATCAATCAAGAGCAAAGGATTACCGAGAATGGTTGAAGTAAAGGAACTCAGTTAAGTTAACGAGACTAAAGGAATTAGTGAATTCATTTCAAGGAAATGTTTAAGAGTCAGGAGGTGCAAAGTGCACTAACTGTTATGTAAAGACATCACATATGTCTTAAGAATCCCGAGGGGTAAACATGATAGCTGGAATGGTGACTCAGCCTTTACATGACAAGGCAAATGCTTAATGTGGACACATTAATGTGCAATGAACGGTATGAAACTCCCAGAATGAGTACCTACACTACCAGGAAATGTTGATCTTCACAGAAGAGGATAATAAGCCAGTTAAGAATGCAAAACGGCGTGGCTAACGGAATATACCAATAAGTACGAACCAGATGTAAGGGCATAACTTAGCAACACCCAGGAGGAATCCTTGAAGGGTGTTCACATCAACGATAGTTGAACGAAATAACGTGACACAAACACAAGGGTTGAAACTAACACCCAGTTTAGACATAAGTTGTCAAGACGGACTGACAATCCTAAGGGGCATCCCATGAAAGGAAATGGAATGCAACGACCTTGTCATGGAGCCCAATACAACCTCTAACCATGTAATGTTGTACAGAGAAGTACATGTGTGTGGACAGCCTACTATGAGCGCAGCTCAAGGCAATAAGGCTTATAAGCCACAAGCAAGATATGTTATGTAAATTTGAGTTAATTGTAGAAGTTTATGTTGTACAAGTAAATAGAGCGGAGAACGAACCACTGTTTTAAGAGTGGGGATACCTCTCGATACTGTGAAACCGCTAGAGCGGTAGTTGTGTGAACCAAGTTCAAGAAACATGTTAAGGATTGACCGTGTTGTCATTGCGAGAGAACAGATAGTTTGGTAGCATGTGTATATAAGTGAAGCACTGAGCTAAATAACGCCGGCTTGTAGCTCGAGTGAGCAACGCTCAAGGAGCATTCTGTAGTCATCCAAACGGATGATGTAAATATACGTGTGGAAGCTAATATGACAGTGAATACCATATAAGTTGATGTTATACAATGAGTAAGAGCACGGTGCGCAGCAAGCGACCGTTGTATAAGTGTTGTTAAATAATGATATGGCAGATAAGACCAGTTATGAATTAAATTCAGTGGTGATGCAAGGTAAGTGATTATAAACAGACTGGGCAATAAGCCAGTAGTTAGTACTATGAGATAAGAATCTCAGTAAAACACAGTGTAAATTCCTATTGCAATCGCATAAGAGATTTACTGCCAGGAGTTTACGCCTCTGCACTCTGTATGACTGAGTGTTTTGGTATTGCATTTGCGCAGTGATGATCGAGTGGGATAGCTAGGACTTGGGAAATGTTAAATGTGGTGGAAGTAGAAAGAGACTTATAACGCTATAATGACCGATGCATAGGAAATGCAAGGTCGTACCAATGAAATGATACTTGTGCAGAACCAAATGTGGAGGCATGATTAAGAATAAGTGACTACAGTAGCACTGAATATCAAATATCGGTATGGAATATACCTCAAGTGTTGGAAATAACCAAGAGAGCGCTACACATTAGGTAGCAGCTCAACCTCAACCGACGATAAGTCGGAAGGGAAACAAGTCAATCATTGTGAAATACATAGCTGTATACACAGTAAATTATTATGGAAGTGAATAGAAAGTTTATAACTCACTGAATTCGCTCACGGTAAGAGATACCACGCATCGGTTGAGAAACCGTTATTGCCAAGATAAAGGTGATAATTGGGGATGTACAATACAATAAGAATAACGAATGAGGCAAACTAAGCCCTACAGTTATTAGAGTTTCTCAGCAGAAACTAGTGAGCCAGTGATTCAAGTGTTGAATGTGCATGGTGAACATGAGTGAATGGCTAATTATTAATGCCTAGAAGCCTCACAAGCCAGAACCGAAACCAGTTAAGAGTTAAAGCAAACTCCAATGAGAATTCTTGGTTTAGGAACTAAACCGCTAATATGGTTAAGATCCTCTAATCAGAATGCATTATATAATAGACCGCGTGGAAGTTAAAGTACTTCACGACGGCGGAACGTTTTAAACCAATGATTCAGTGATTGATTACATGGGCGTAATCCCTTTTAAGGGGGGTAGAGCGCAAAACCACTTAGTGTGTATTACCGTACAAGTGTACGTGACCTATGGTGTGCATAGCACAAAATAATTTGTTTTGATGATTGGTGTGTGTTACATAAACATACGCATTCATTCATGGTTTAATTGTGGTAATTACGCATAGAAGATGCGAATACCACTGTGATAAGTGTGTTTAATTGTGAACAGTTGTGTGTGATAGTACAAGTGTGGGGAGTAGAGAAACTCCCGGGGAACTAAAACCCCGACATTATATGTTCATATGACACTAAATGTGAAACTGTGTGTTGTATTTTGATAAAATATATGTGTATGTATACAATATAGTGATTCATGAAAAGGGTATGAAACCGACATAGAACCTAGTGAGAATAAGATTCCCTAGGCAACAGGATTAAAGTGAATGGAGATAATTGATAGACGGAGTTCTATCCTTGGAGATGTAATGATTATGACTAGAAAGACTAAAAGATAGAAAAAAGGAAATAAGTGTATTACTTGATGCTTGAAAATGAAGTGGGAGGTGGAACTTGATTTGCATGTGGTCAAGGGAAACCGAACACAAATTGGGGTGGAAGGATAGTCCGACACTGATGCTGATCACATCAGGGTTGGATGATTCTTGAAGCTCCCTATAAGTGGTCGCAAATAACCACGCTAAGAAAAGAAGCAAAGAGCATAAGTTGGACTTGGAGTTGTATGTGTTTTCAAAAGGATTTTGAATTGGTATTTATAAAACGTCGATAGATACTTTACGTAATTAAAGTTCTCTTACTTAATCTCACAAGGAAAAATTTCAAATTTAAGTGATTGTTTTGATCTCCCAAATGAACGGGGACGGAAGGTGTCCATCGCGACCGGGTTCTGCGGGATCACAGTGTATGTAAAAGATATTTTTGGTTGCCATGCATGCTAAGACATGTTGTGTGGTATGTGTAATAAATATTATTTTGACCTTGAGTTCCAAAAGTGTATGTTATCAAGACCTATGAGTCTAAATGTTGTTGTGTTACATAGACCTATGTGTCTAAAGGCTGTTATGTTATGTTATAACCCAAGATTTGGTTATATTTTATTTTGTCACAATTATTTTTAAGTTGGTCCATTTTGAATTTAGGACATGGACGTCCTTCTGATTAAAGATGAGGCCGAAGGAGTCTTTTCCCTTCCTTATTTTATTTCTGGTGAGGTTAATTCCTTAATCACTTTATTTCCTTTTCCTCTTAATTATTTCACCTATCTTCTGATTACGTTCTCACGATCTCAGACACGCTCCTCACCTCGCTCAGTGTGAAACCCTTAACCGTTCCTCCCTTCTCTGTTCTCTCTTCTCTCTCTCTCAAAATCTCGTTCTGTTCAACCCCTTCAAGTGTGGCTGATTGTGGCGTTTCTGCGAGTTCGGGTGTGAATTCTGTTCTGCTGCGAGGCTCGGTTTGGATTAAGGTATTCAACGCTGTTCGTCCTCTTTCGATTCTGAGTTGGGAATGTTTCTTCTTGTCTGAATTCTTCCTCTGCAACCTGATTAGGAATCCAATTGTGTTTCGTTCCTCCGTCGGTTCTTCTGCTGTTGGATTTCTCTGCGTACCGTGGTCAGAATTCAGGTGAGAATGGCATTTCAGTTCAGATTGCAGTTTCAGTTTCAGGGTTTAGGTTTGCGTTTCTGATTTGGGATTTGCATTTGTGTTCAGTCAGAGATTTTGCATTGCGTTGTTGGTCTACGTTGCTGGAGCTGTGTCGGTTGGACTCTGCTGTTCGGATTGGGATATCGTCTGTCAATTACTGAGGTAGGTGGCTGATGGATTCGATTAGTGTGTTCAGCCTTGGGGAGTTTCAATTCTGGAATTGAATGTGTTCTGTCTCTGCTCTGGGTTTGCGAATTCGTCTGTTTAAGTGTTGTTTAATATTGTACAAACCCCCAAGGTTGTTTTCTGAAAACTTATAATGTTTTGACAATGTTTTGATGCCTCTGTCTGTGTGAAAATCGCTTCTGTCTTCTGAGTTTTTCGGCATGTCCGAACTTCGGTCCGACCTTGGAAGTTCGGACATGCCCTTCTACGCTTTAATTCTCTGAAGTTTTCGCTGTGTCCGAACTTCCGTCCGGGCTTTGAAGTTCGGACATAGCCTTCTGTATTCTCTGATTTTGCCTCGACTTGTGTCCGAACATGGATGTCCGGACACAAGTTCGGACTTTGCGCGTGTCTGATTTCCGAAGAACGTCCGAACATCTGTCCGACCTTTGATGTTCGGACACCTCTGCCTCTACTACTGTTTTAATGTTCGACCTGTGTCCGAACTTCGTATTTCGGATACATGTTCGGACATCTGTCTGTTTTCGACTTCTGAGTCTCGACTTGTGTCCGAACATTGATGTCCGGACACAAGTTCGGACATGGTACTGTTTTGACCATAACTTGCTCGTTTGAGCTCTGTTTTGACTTCCATTTGCGGGGTTGGATTCCCCTTCTGATTTCCAAGCCATCTATGTGCTTTCTGGTGCCTTGGTGCACATATGCTTATCTGTATTTAAGCTTCTGTTTTGGGACCTAGTTATCTCTGTGTCTGAGCCTTTGGATGGCTGGTTTCGCTGTCTCGTAGCGCGCTATGTAGGATCCTTCTGTTCACGGGTGATGTTCCCCGTTCGGTTCACGGGTGTTTTCACATGTTCTGTTTACGAGTGAGGTTTCCTCGTTCTGTTCACGAGCTTGTTGCTTGTTCTGTCTGTATGCTGTGATCGCTAGTGTCCCACTCTGTTTTCTGCTTCTGTCTGCTTCTGACTCTGTTTAGTCCTCTATTGTATGGACTTATGTTCTGTTTTCTGACATGCTTATGGGTTCCTTTGACTCCTTCTGATTTGTTAACATTCTATAAATGTTTTGAGCATGCTGGATGATGAAGTTTGTCATCTACTGGGCATAGTTGTGTGCTCATTCCCCTACTTTATCTAACATTGCAGATTGATCAGCGAGGATCACTTTGCTCAGCTCTGGAGTTTAGTTTATTTGTTATTTCGTTCTTGGAGACTTTGTATTTGAATTTGAGCCTTTGGGCCTCTTCAGTTAGCTCTGCTTTTGATATTCGTTTTGGTGGGTTCTGTTATTACTTTGGGATGTTACGACATCATTTTGGTTTATACTTTATTCAAGTATTCGTTTGGGCCTTATTTGATTATCTGTGTATTAGAGCCTTGCGTTATTATGTAATAATATGCGGCGTGTAATACCCCTAACTCCTAGGCCAGTGTTTGGGGGTGTTACATTTAGTGGTATCAGAGCTCTGGGTCCTAATCTGCTGGGATTTTAAGTTAGCCAGTCAGTCGGAAACGTCAGTGTTAGTGTCTGAGTCTAACTGCCTGCTGTTGGCCTTTCAGAATGTCGCCAAGAAGAGCAACGAACCCTCCAGGAAATGTGGCTGATGCTGTTCAGCAGTTCATGACGCAGCTCATGCAGACCATGGCTGCAGGGGGTGGTCCAGCTGGAGGAGGACCAGCTGGCGGAGCAGGCCCAGCTGGGGCGGATGTTGGAGGCCGAAATGTGAAGGCGCTTCAGGAGTTCATGAAGCTGAAGCCGCCGTCGTTCGATGGGGCAGGAGACCCCCAGGAGGCCAGTCATTGGTTGACTGAGGTCGAGGATTTGCTGCGTGTGATGGGCTCTGAGGAGGAGCAGAAGGTGGACTTCGCCACCTTTCTTTTCAAGGCCGAAGCCAAGGAGTGGTGGAGGTCAGTGATGGGCAGATTCCCACAGCCTTGGACGTGGGAGCAGTTCACTGGGGAATTCAATAAGCAGTTCTACCCCGACGTCTATAAGGACCAGCGTATCTTGGAGTATAACCGACTACGCCAGGGTCGGGATATGAGTGTGGAGGAGTACGTCAGGAAGTTCATCAGCCTGTCGAAGTTTGCACCTGAGCCGGATGAGCATAGGAAGGCCAGGAAGTTTGAGAGTGGCCTGAGGCCTGATATCCGTTCTGCTGTGACGCCACTGCGTCACAAGACCTTCAGGGACGTAGCTGATGTTGCCCTGTTGGTAGAGGCTGACTTGAGAGGTCGCCAGTCTGGAGGGAAGGACCAGAAGAGGAAGCAGAGGTCCGACGAGAGCGACATGAGGGATCAGTCTGCTTCTCAGAAGAAGCAGTCTACTGGAGACCGAGCTGGAGACCGCTCTGGGGACCGTTCGCGAGATAGAGGTGGTTCGTCTTCGTCAGCTCCCGCTCCGAAGTGCCAGGTCTGTGGCAAGTTTCACAGAGGTCAGGACTGCTACAGGAAGTCTGGAGCCTGCTTCAAGTGTGGGTCCATGGGGCATAGGATAGCTGACTGCCCTCAGGCCGAGAGGAGCAGGGGTAGCTCTGGAGGTAGAGCTGGTGAGTCTGCTTCAGGGTCCAGAGATCGAGACCGGGCTGAGCAGAAGAAGCCCCAGGGCCAGGCCAGAGTGTACGCGATGGCTGGAGAGAGAGACCGATCGACTGACAGAGTTGTCACAGGTATTCTCCAGCTGTCTTCTCGTTCTGTTTTCTGCTTGTTTGACTCTGGAGCCACCCACTCTTTTATTTCTGCTGAGTTAGTGGGTGAGCTCGGTTTGCCTGTTGTGCCTCTGGGTGTTGAGCTGTGTGTTCATAGTCCATTAGTTAGAGACTCTTCTATGCTTTTGAACTCTGTTTGTAAAGATAGTCCTGTGTTAGTCAGAGATAGGACTCTGTGTGCTAACCTCATCCCTATGGAGATGTCTACTTTTGATGTGATTTTGGGCATGGATTGGCTTGCTGCGCACCATGCACACATTGATTGTGCTGCTTCGAGAGTGACCTTTGAGGAGCCGGGTCAGCCCCGCCTAGTTGTAGCAGGGAATGGACTCCCGTGCTCGCCGCCAGTGATATCAGCCATGCAGGCGTTTCGTTTCCTGAGGAAAGGATGCCAGGGATATCTGTGCTACATCCCTGAGGTTCGCAAGGATGCGAAGTTGGAGGACATTCCAGTAGTCAGAGATTTCCCAGATGTGTTCCAGGATGATGTACCTGGGCTTCCCCCTGTCAGAGAGGTGGAGTTCTCGATCGAGTTCGCACCTGAGACTCAGCCGATTTCTAAGGCCCCATACCGAATGACGCCTGCTGAGCTCAAGGAGTTGAAGGTCCAGTTGCAGGAGCTGTTGGACAAGGGCTTCATTCGCCCTAGTGTGTCGCCTTGGGGAGCGCCGGTGTTATTTGTTAAGAAGAAGGACGGTAGCATGCGTTTGTGCATTGACTACAGGGAGCTCAACAAGGTTACCGTTAAGAATAGTATCCTCTCCCGCGCATTGATGACTTGTTCGACCAGTTAGCAGGAGCTAAGGTGTTTTCGAAGATCGATCTGAGGTCCGGTTATCATCAGTTGAGGATTAAGGCAGACGATGTGCCTAAGTCCGCCTTCAGACTCGTTATGGACACTACGATTCCTAGTGATGCCATTCGGTGTATGAATGCGCCTTCTGTATTTATGGACATGATGAACCGGGTGTTCAAACCCTTTCTGGATCAGTTCGTCGTGGTATTTATAGATGACATCTTGGTGTATTCCAAGAGTGCTGAGGAGCACGAGGAGCATTTGAGGACTGTTCTCCAGACTCTGAGGGAGAAGGAGCTGTACGCGAAGCTGAAGAAGTGTGAGTTCTGGCTGGATCAGGTGGTATTCTTGGGACATGTGGTCTCTAAGGATGGTATCTCCGTGGATCCGGAGAAGGTTAGGGCTATTACTGAGTGGGCCAGGCCTACTAATGTTGGAGAGATTCGTAGCTTCCTTGGATTAGCGGGCTACTATCGTAAGTTTGTGGAGGGCTTCTCCAAGCTAGTGATCCCTTTGACTCGTCTACTGCAGAAGGATGTGAAGTTCGAGTGGAGTGAGGCATGTGAGCTGTGTTTTCAGGAGCTGCAGAGGAGGTTGACATCTGCGCCGATTCTGATTCTGACCTTCCAGAGGGTAATGAGGGTCTGGAGGTTTTCTGTGATGCGTCCCATAAGGGACTTGGGTGTGTGCTGATGCAGCATGGGAAGGTAGTAGCATATGGCTCTCGTCAGTTGAAGCCATATGAGAAGAACTATCCGACCCACGACCTGGAGTTAGCTGCTGTGGTGTTTGCGTTGAAAATTTGGAGGCATTACCTCTATGGAGCTGCGTGCAAGGTGTATACGGACCACAAGAGCCTTAAGTATCTGTTCACTCAGAAGGAGTTGAACTTGAGGCAGAGGAGGTGGCTGGAGTTGCTGCACGATTACGATCTGGAGATCCTCTACCATCCTGGTAGGGCGAATGTGGTTGCTGATGCGCTCAGTAGGAGGGGTCCGTCTGGGACCGTTTGTGCTTTGTCTGGTGTGCAGAGGTCTGCTCTCGAGTTACAGCGTTTGGGAGTCTGGGTCGTCCGTCCAGAGAGGTCTGGGATGTTAGCAGCGCTGCAGGTTCAGCCTACTTTGATCGACCGGATCAAGGCCAGTCAGCAGCTCGATGTCAGTTTGTGTAGAATCAGAGAGAGTTTGTCTGCTGGTCAGGAGTCTGAGTTCAGAGTTTCAGAGGATGACTGCCTGAGGTTCAGAGACCGTGTCTGTGTGCCTGCAGATGACGCCTTGAGGCGGGAGATTATGCAGGAGGCTCATGGAGCTCCATACTCGGTACACCCAGGAGGTGTGAAGATGTACCGGGACCTACGTGAGACATTCTGGTGGAGTAACATGAAGAGGGACATTTCTGATTTTGTATCCAGATGTCGGACCTGTCAGCAGGTCAAAGCTGAGCATCAGAGACCAGCTGGGTTGCTTCAGCCTCTTCCCGTTCCGGAGTGGAAGTGGGAGAGCGTCGGTATGGACTTCGTTATGGGACTGCCTAAGACTCCGAGGGGTTTTGATGCAGTCTGGGTGATCGTGGACCGGCTCACGAAGAGCGCTCACTTCTTGCCTGTCAGGAAGACCTTCAGTTTGCATCGCTTGGCTCAGTTGTACGTGGATGAGATAGTGCGTCTGCACGGAGTTCCAGCTTCGATTGTGTCTGACAGAGATCCGCGTTTCGTGTCCAGATTCTGGCAGAGTTTGCACCAGGCTATGGGGACGAGGTTGTCTTTCAGTTCAGCTTATCATCCTCAGTCAGATGGTCAGACAGAGAGGACGAATCAGGTCCTTGAGGACATGCTCAGAGCATGTGTGTTGGACTTCGGGGGCAGCTGGGATCAGCATGTTGCCTTGATAGAGTTTGCTTACAATAATAGCTTCCAGACCAGTATCGGGATGGCTCCGTTTGAGGCCTTGTATGGCAGGAGATGCAGGTCACCCATCTGTTGGGATGACCTGAAGGAGAGAGCCGTGATTGGTCCGGACTTGGTTCAGGATGCTGTGGGCAAGATTCAGTCTATCAGAGAGCGCTTGCTTGTGGCTCAGAGTCGTCAGAAGAGCTACGCCGATCAGAGGAGGCGACCTCTAGAGTTTGAGGTGGGCGACCATGTGTATCTGAAGGTTTCTCCAGTTCGAGGAGTTGTCCGGTTTGGGAAGAGAGGCAAGCTTAGCCCTCGCTTTGTGGGTCCTTTTGAGATCCTGGAGAGGATCGGACCGGTTGCCTATCGTTTAGCGTTGCCACCGTCGTTGGCTGGAGTCCACAGTGTCTTTCATGTGTCTATGCTGAGGAAGTATATTCCGGACCCGTCGCATGTGATTGATTTCAGTCCGCTTCAGTTGAGGGAGGACTTCACGTTCGAGGCAGTTCCTTCGAGGGTTTTAGCGCGGGATATCCGCAAGCTCAGGAGTAAGACCATGCCCTTGGTGAAGGTGCAGTGGTCGGGTCAGTCAGAGGAGGAGGCGACCTGGGAGGTCGAAAGCGAAGTTCGTTCTAAGTTTCCCGCCCTCTTCGAGCAGTAGGTACGTTTTAATTTCGAGGACGAAATTCTTTTAAGGGGGAGGTGATGTTATAACCCAAGATTTGGTTATATTTTATTTCGTCACAATTATTTTTAAGTTGGTCCATTTTGAATTTAGGACATGGACGTCCTTCTGATTAAAGATGAGGCCGAAGGAGTCTTTTCCCTTCCTTATTTTATTTCTGGTGAGGTTAATTCCTTAATCACTTTATTTCCTTTTCCTCTTAATTATTTCACCTATCTTCTGATTACGTTCTCACGATCTCAGACACGCTCCTCACCTCGCTCAGTGTGAAACCCTTAACCGTTCCTCCCTTCTCTGTTCTCTCTTCTCTCTCTCAAAATCTCGTTCTGTTCAACCCCTTCAAGTGTGGCTGATTGTGGCGTTTCTGCGAGTTCGGGTGTGAATTATGTTCTGCTGCGAGGCTCGGTTTGGATTAAGGTATTCAACGTTGTTCGTCCTCTTTCGATTCTGAGTTGGGAATGTTTCTTTTTGTCTGAATTCTTCCTCTGCAACCTGATTAGGAATCCAATTGTGTTCCGTTCCTCCGTCGGTTCTTCTGCTGTTGGATTTCTCTGCGTACCGTGGTCAGAATTCAGGTGAGAATGGCATTTCAGTTCAGATTGCAGTTTCAGTTTCAGGGTTTAGGTTTGCGTTTCTGATTTGGGATTTGCATTTGTGTTCAGTCAGAGATTTCGCATTGCGTTGTTGGTCTACGTTGCTGGAGCTGTGTCGGTTGGACTCTGCTGTTCGGATTGGGATATCGTCTGTCAATTACTGAGGTAGGTGGCTGATGGATTCGATTAGTGTGTTCGGCCTTGGGGAGTTTTTCCGGTTCTGAATTGATGTTCTTCTGTCTGGATTTGGAATTCTGTTTAACGTCGTTTTAATGCCTACAAACCCCCAAGGTTGTTTTCTGAAAACTTATAATGTTTTGACAATGTTTTGATGCCTCTGTCTGTGTGAAAATCGCTTCTGTCTTCTGAGTTTTCGGCATGTCCGAACTTCGGTCCGACCTTGGAAGTTCGGACATGCCCTTCTGCGCTTTAATTCTCTGAAGTTTTCGCTGTGTCCGAACTTCCGTCCGAGCTTTGAAGTTCGGACATAGCCTTCTGTATTCTCTGATTTTGCCTCGACTTGTGTCCGAACATGGATGTCCGGACACAAGTTCGGACTTTGCGCGTGTCTGATTTCCGAAGAACGTCCGAACATCTGTCCGACCTTTGATGTTCGGACACCTCTGCCTCTACTACTGTTTTAATGTTCGACCTGTGTCCGAACTTCGTAGTTCGGACACATGTTCGGACATCTGTCTGTTTTCGACTTCTGAGTCTCGACTTGTGTCCGATTGATGTGATGTCCGGACACAAGTTCGGACATGGTACTGTTTTGACCATAACTTGCTCGTTTGAGCTCTGTTTTGACTTCCGTTTGCGGGGTTGGATTCCCCTTCTGATTTCCAAGCCATCTATGTGCTTTCTGGTGCCTTGGTGCACATATGCTTATCTGTATTTAAGCTTCTGTTTTGGGACCTAGTTATCTCTGTGTCTGAGCCTTTGGATGGCTGGTTTCGCTGTCTCGTAGCGCGCTATGTAGGATCCTTCTGTTCACGGGTGATGTTCCCCGTTCTGTTCACGGGTGTTTTCACCTGTTCTGTTTACGAGTGAGGTTTCCTCGTTCTGTTCACGAGCTTGTTGCTTGTTCTGTCTGTATGCTGTGATCGCTAGTGTCCCACTCTGTTTTCTGCTTCTGTCTGCTTCTGACTCTGTTTAGTCCTCTATTGTATGGACTTCTGTTCTGTTTTCTGACATGCTTATGGGTTCCTTTGACTCCTTCTGATTTGTTAACATTCTATAAATGTTTTGAGCATGCTGGTTGATGAAGTTTGTCATCTACTGGGCATAGTTGTGTGCTCATTCCCCTACTTTATCTAACATTGCAGATTGATCAGCGAGGATCACTTTGCAGCCCTGGAGTTTAGTTTATTTGTTATTTCGTTCTTGGAGACTTTGTATTTGAATTTGAGCCTTTGGGCCTCTTCAGTTAGCTCTGCTTTTGATATTCGTTTTGGTGGGTTCTGTTATTACTTTGGGATGTTACGACATCATTTTGGTTTATACTTTATTCAAGTATTCGTTTGGGCCTTATTTGATTATCTGTTTAAGTCTGTTTATTAGAGCCTTGCGTTATTATGTAATAATACGCGGCGTGTAATACCCCTAACTCCTAGGCCAGTGTTTGGGGGTGTTACATGTTATCAAGACCTATGGGTCTAAATGTTGTTATGTCACCCAGACCCAAGAGTCTAAGGGTTGTTATGTATGTGCAAATGTTGTTAAGATACCCGGACCATTGAGTCCGAGGTTATCATGTGAGTATGTTATGTTATGTATGGATGTGTATATGTACCCGGACCGTTGAGTCCAAGGTTGTGATGTAAAGTATGTTTGGTTATGAAAGTTTTATTTTGTAAGTAATCCCCGTGTTCTAATTCAATTGATGCGTGGAAGTGTGAACTTCGAGGATGAAGTTCTTTTAAGGGGGGTAGATTGAAATACCCCAAACCTTGATATGTTGTTTAGACATTAAACTATGGTATTTAAAGGCTAAAAAGTGCCTTAGAAACAACAGTGAACAATTTAAACCATAGTAAAACGCAATAAAGCACTAAGACACAACTGAGCAAAAACATGCTCTAAGCTTGGAGTGAACTTGGTTGGGACCCAAAGAGCCTACCAAGACTTAGTGGTATTCAATTACGATTTAATAAGGCTAATTAAGTCCTTAGGAAACCTTGGTAGACAATTAAACCAAACAGAACACAAATAAATACCTTAAGGTCAATATGGGCGAAAATGTGCTCTAAGCTTGGGATAAGTTTGGTTAAGACCTAATAAGCTTACCAAGACCTTATTTATATGTTAATGAACATATTAAATCAATTACTAAAGAAAACCAAGCTTGAAGACAAGTTAAAATACAAAATGTGCTTTAAGGAGCCTTAAAGCACATTTTTGAAAAATTCTTGTAAATGAGTTTTGAATGGCTAAATGTCCATCATTACTCTTTAATTAACATGTGTACTACTTAGTATCACATTAGAAAGTCTAAATCAATGGGAAATCAAAAATTTCACAAATATGTGCCTTAGTTTGTGAATAGTAACTAAATTAAGCAAGTTTATAACATAAGTCAATATAAGTTGTCTTGTTGGTCAACAAATACCATGACTTGGCCTAAAACACTAAGGGGGGCAGTTTCCATGGGTGACTCACCACACCTACACAAATAAATGAGTTAACTAAGTGATAAAGCAAAAGTTACTATTTACTTTTAGCATAAATATCTCCAAAAGCAAGCTTCCTCCTCATTTCCTTCCTTCCTTCTTCATTTCACACGGTCTCCAATCTTCTTCTCCCTTCTCCTTCGGTAATGCTACAGCACATGCACCATCTTCAAGCTTTGAACCCTTATATCTCCTAGCTCCCTTTGCCAAATCAAATTCTAAGACCATATTTGTCTTAGTTAGGCCAAGCTCTACACTTCTCTCTTTTCAAATCTTCAAGAACTCCATTTCGGTGCCATGGAGATTCACCATTGTTGGAGCTTGAGCTCACCTTTTCATGCCTTGTCATTCTCCTTTGCTTCAAGGTAAGGAAAGTCAAAGAAAATCAATGTTTCCTCTTGTTTTTGTGTGTGACCAAAAATCACCACTTATGGTGCCTTCATCTTGCTTTGTTCTAGCTTCATTCCAACCATTCAAGGGCTTGGTGGAGTCCTCTCTTGATGCTTATTCAAGCTCTCTTTTGATTCCAAGGTAAAACAACTATCCTAATGTGTAAAGACAATATATATAACCTAGGGTTTACAATGAGTTTAAGCATGATGCTTGAATACTCATTACCTTGCTTGTACATTGATTAGAAGTTTGACAAGCAATCAAAGCCTTGCCGGTTTTCTATCAAAGAAGGAGCAAGGGATCACAATGAAAAACTTGTGAAGGAAAAGAGGTAAACAAACTATCTAAATGTAGTTTAAATGCCCTAGGAAAAATGAGCTTGATTTGCTTGATAAAATATTTAAGGAGCCAATGGGAAAAGAGCTAGTGAATTGTTCTTAAGGAGATTATTAAAGGGCATATGAGATGTGGAGTGTATTTACAGGTCAAAGGCAATATATTATGTGGGAAATTCAGTGTTTAAGGTTTATGCAATTTAAGGGCCTAGGAGCCATGTTATTTAAGGGCCTAAGTGCCAAGCAATTTAAGTTTATGCACTATATTGTGATGTAGTGTAATTGGGTGAAGTTTTGTGTATGAGAATGTCCTTGATGGATATAAGTGTTCTTAGATGTTAAATGGTGAAAACCTAAGTGTTTGGGTGTGAGAATATACAAGAGAAGCTATGGCAAAATTTAGTTGATAAACAAAGGAGTTATGTATTCTAATGGGATTTTATGACCTAGAAGGTATTAGGAATTTGTTAAGTGTTAAGATGGTGAAACAAGTGAAATATGGTGTTCTTAAGTGTTATGATGCCTTGGGCATAGTCTTGGAGGATTTAGAAATCAAATGGGTGTTGTAAACACACCAAAGTTATGTTGTATGAAATGCTAAGTCTTGTGCAAGTTTTGGTGATCAAAGGATAAATAATGCCTTGTGAAGACTAAGTGTGAACAAGGAAATGTAGTTAGTAAGAAAAGATGCTTGGGAGATGATGTTAAGGTGTAGAGGAAACACCTTGGTATAGTGGTCATTATAGGTGAAATACCACTTAGAAATCCTAGGGAGAAAACATTCCAAGTGCTAGGGATTTTGGAAGAAATTTGTGGAATGATAAGGATGGTTTTGGTGTGTGATTTAAGGAGTTTAGTACCTGGCTAAAGGTGTGTTTGAGGTGCCCAAATGAGGTTAGAACATACTAGGATACATGAGGTGAAGTTTGGAGTCAAATGGGAATTTAGAAACAAAGGTCTGGAGCCGACCGACCTTAGGGACCGGACCTGCAAGGTCGGTCGACCTCAGTTTACACTACCGGAAAGAGTTTCTGGAATGGACCGACCTTGGGGACCGGACTTGCAAGGTCGGTCGGGCTTGTATTTTGGGTACGAATTGAGTCCCTGGAATCGACCGAACTTGGGACCGAACTTGCCAAGATCGGTCGGGCCTGAGTTTCAAAGGGAAAAAACTCTCGGGAATAGACCGACCTTGTGGACCGGACTTGCAAGGTCGGTCGGAGTAGAATTTTTGACGGTAATGTGTTCTGGAATGGACCGACCTTGTGTAAGGTCGGTCGGACCAAAAACATTGTTTAAGGTTATAGGATGATGGGGATTATTAAGTAATGATGTTATAAGTTTGTTAAGGTCATGTTAAGTGAGTTATAATGACAATTTAGTGGGGGAAAAGTTGTATTAAAATATAAAAGTAAAACAAGTTAAAAATGTGAAGTTATTTAACTAGTTAACGGGGATAAGTTATGAGCATTAAACTTTAAACAATCATGCTACCCCGATGTTAATAAAAGTAAATGTAATGTTACCAGTTGTTCAAAGATGTTACGAGGAACATGTGATGGCACGTTAGAGTGAAACCCCGGTGACAGGTATGGTTTTCTTGCAACCTGTGTCCTACCGGATTACACCGGCTTGTATGCCAATGTGTTTTTCTGTATGTTTGCCACGTTATAAGATAAATCATGAAACGAGTTTACAGTCGTTATTGTTGTTGGTGTTTACGTGCCGATACCGGTAACCTCGAATGCGCATGAAAGGCTAGTTAACCACTATTAGGTAAACGTAAGAGAACGGTATCCGGTAATAACGTTTCCGACCTAAGGAACGTTCTAACCACGGCTATGCGTGAGTTAGTCATGTGATGTTTGTGTGTGATGTTTGTGTGAAGGTATGACTCTCTCTTCCCTTGTGTGTGTGTGTCTAACAAGACTTAACCCAATGTTTGTGATTGTTTATTGAGTTCAATGTTGAACTTCTAACAAGTGCTAACGGGGGAAGTGAGGAGTCCGGTCTGTTCCGGCCACGCATGTGAGTATGGGAGTCGATGTCATAACCGGTTCGATTCTCTTTGTATGTTATGGTTGTTTTCCAATTTGGTTTCCAACCTTCCCTTTAGCTTAACCAAGGCTATTTTACTGACTCACGTCGGGCCACAGGGGCATACTATGCTTATGTTTGTTCGGTGTGCTTGGATCACTATATCCGAGGCACCTTGTGTTAAGTTATCCGTTCATTTAACGAGACGGTGATGAGTTATGTAACGAGCTTATCATGAGACTGGCAACATTCTCTAGGCTACAAGTGAACTGACTATGTTTGGGCCGGTTCATAAAGGGAACCGTTCCCGTTATGTTATGTATTATTGTTGTGCTGCAATTCTTATTGCGATGTGATGTGATATGTTGTTAAGATGTGGAGTATGTGGATTATGGATATGAATTCCAGTTTATTGTAAGAGGCGTTTAAGGATAACCCGATTGGTGGGTAAGTGTCGTCTATTAAGGAAATAGCTCCGTTAAAGGAGAAACACTCTAGGGGTTAAAGATCACAATGAGTGATTTGTTAAGTGTAGTTGTATTGGCTGTTTTAATGAGCCATTGTTGTGCAGTGTAATGTGTTGTGTATTTGTAGTTTGCATGCATGATTCAAATATAATCCACCGCATGCTAAGACGACAAATAGTTGTGCGTGGCCCGGTAGCATGCAGGCTGCGGGATTACTATACCAGCAAAGGTGCTGAGCCCCTGGGGGGCCACCCTTTTCTCTTCTTTTCCTATTTTCAGGTACAAGGAGCTAGAAGCCGTTCGAGAGAAGGACGGGGTAGTCGTTTGTACATGGGTAATCATTTAAGTTATATATATGTACAGTAGGTGTAGTAAGACCGAAGTTGTTATCGGCATTAGTTTGTGAATACTCGGTACAGTTTGAAAGGTATATGTATGTTGGTTGTTGTTAATGAAAAGGTATAGTGATGTACAATCGCTCGGGAATCTAGTCCATCAGACCGATACAATGTATATGTAATAGCCTTGTTAGCCACGTGGGTGGTTAGCGGCGTGTAACACCAACGAGTTAAGTAATGTGATGAAGTATGTTTTCCGCTGCAGTTGGTTGTTAAGTGTGCTAATGTTGGAAGGGGTGTTACAAAAAAGGAGAAAGGTAATGATGATAATGTAATAAAGTAAGTTAAAGTAAGTTTCTTTACTTACTCCTTTACGTAAGAAGCCAGCTAATTTGGCTTTGATGAGCTGAGTCATCCTAGATGAGGTGGCATACTGAAGATATTTTAGGAGGGGCAGTTTGGTAATTAAGCTAGGAAATCAAGATTAAGCTTAATTTGGGTACTATTCATAATTAGTGCCCAAATTTCTAATTTTTTTGGAAATTCTTTGCATTAGGCTTCTTAATGTGATACTAATTAGTACACATGTTGATTAGAGTGTATACTAGGTCAACTAGCCACTCAAAACCCATTTCTAAGACAATTCACAAAAATGTGCTTTAAGGAGTTTTAAAGCACAATTTGTGTTTTAACTTGTTTTTGAGCTTGGTTTTCTTTGGTAATGATCTTATTATGTTCATTCATGAGTTAGCTTAGGAATCCAATTTGGATCCTAAGGAGTTCATTAGGGCACATGTTTACCCTAAATGGTCACAAGGTGTAATTCTTGTTTTATAATGACCATTGTTGTTTTCAATCAATTTGTTAAGGCATGTTTAGGCCTTAGTATTTATTATTAGATGTTTAAACCGTGTTTAATTGGTTATGGGTATTTCATATATATTACATATTATGTAATTTATACTCTTATAACATTTATAACTTATGGTTATATATATTTTTTAATTGCCGAACAGACCCATGGTCTGTCCAATTTTATTCCACAGCCACCAAACTTTCTTACATTACTAAATGACCCCACATTTTATCTAAATTTATATTATCACATTTAAACTATATTGTATACATATGGATTTATATAATTCCAAATAATTCACTAAAAATCACCAAAATTCCCAATAGACCCCATGGTCTGTTATAATCACATTTTAACCCAGAAGTTTTGGAAATTACATATTTACCCCATAAATTTTGTAATTTTTACAATTAAATTAGGGAAAATTCACAAGATACCACTAAAAGGTTTGTTAATTCACAAAAGACCACCGTTTTTTTTAAAAAAATTTCCAGATACCACAAAAAATAAATTTAATTCACCAGATACCACAAATTACGAACCCAAAACATTTCAAGACCAAAGTACCCTACTTGTTAATAAACATAGTTCACAGGATACCACATAAATATTATTAATTCACAAAATACCACAAAAGTAAATAAAATAAATATTAAGAACAATAAAAAATAATAAAAATTTAAGTTTATCATTTTATTTGATAAAATTTTATAAAATAAAAAAACCACACAATTAATTAATTTTTTTGAAAAATATATAAAAAATGTATATATCATTTATAAGCTAAAAAACTAAATTAAAAATAAAAAAACTAATTAAGGGAATGATAACTCAAATTTTTTATAATACTTTTACTCAAAATATTTTTAGTAATGTAAAATAGTATTATAAAAAATTAAATATATAAATATATATACACAAAGTTAAACAACCATTATATTACTGCTTTTGTCTATTTTTAATCAAGTTTGTGGCTTCTATAATATATTATATTTTTTTATAAGTCTTTAGAGATTCTTTTGTTATATATATGGTATTTATATTTTTTCAATTTCAACCCATATATAAGAGAAAGTTAATTTTGCTACTTACTTTTTAAAAATATGTTTAATAATTTTTATTTTGAATAAAAATATATAAAATGAAATTATAAAAAATGTTAGACTATTACACTCATAACTATTGTTTCATTTTTTTGTCAAATTATTTAGCTTGTATATAGTATATAATATTTTTTTATAATATCACTTTATATATATGTTTAACCCATATATAAAAAGAAGTTACTTTTGCTACTTCCTTTTTAAAAATATATTTAATAATTTTGTTGTAATTTTGAATTAAACATATATATATATATATAAAGTGATATTATAAAAAATATTATATACTATATACAAGCTAAATTATTTGACCAAAAAATAAAACAATAGTTATGAGTCTAACAGTTTTTTATAATATTATTTTATATTTTAAATTATTAAAAATATTTTTAAAAAATTAAGTAACAAAATTAACTTTCTCTTATATATAGGTTGAAATTGAAAAAAAATATAAATACCATATATATAACAAAAGAATCTCTAAAGAATTAGAAAAAGTATAATATATTAGAGAAGCCACAAACTTGATTAAAAATTGACAAAAGCACTAATATAATGGTTGTTTTAATTATATATATATATATTATTTTTTATAATACTATTTTACATTACTAAAAATGCTTTGAGTAAAAGTTTTATAAAAAATTTGAGTTATCATTCCCTTAATTTTTTTTAATTTTAATTTAGTTTTTTAGCTTTTAAATGATATATACATATTATTATTTTTTCAAAAAATTTAATTAATTGTGTGGTTTTTTATTTTATAAAATTTTATCAAATACAATGAAAAACTTACATTTTTATTATTTTTACTGTTTTTAATATATATTTTATTTACTTTTGTGGTATTTTGTGAATTAATAATATTTATGTGGTATCCTGTGAACTATGTTTATTAATATTTTGGTCTTAAAATGTTTTGGGTTCATAATTTGTGGTATCTGGTGAATGAAATTTATTTTTTGTGGTATCTGGAAAACTTTTTTTTAAAATGGTGGTCTTTTGTGAATTAACAAACTTTTATGGTATCTTATGAATTTTCCCATTAACTTATAAACTTGATTTAAAGTCATAAATAAATTACTTAGGTCACCTAATCTGGTCAAGACCACTAATATGGTCAATGTTGACCTCCCAAACACTACCTTGACCATTAACTTCTAGAAATTACGCATTTCCCCTATTTTTTATAGAAATTACATTTTAGCCCCAAACTTGGTAAAATTTTACAATTTCCATTTGAATTCATTTTTAAGCCTAAGTTTCAGCTATATTATTCCATAACCCTCACAAATATTATTTATTTACGGTTTCCACCCCCAAACTTTATAATATTGATATAAATAACTATAAATGTAATTCAAAGCTTGAATAACTTAAATTAAAATGGCCTAAGTACATGGCCTTATTACAACTTTAACTTATAACATTAAAGTACACATAAATATCCAAATTAACATACTAACTCTCGGCTTTTATTTAAACCACCCCAATATTTTTATGAATTGCATTTTTAACCCCTTTAATTATGCTTATGACATTATAAGTCAATTTAATACAAAGTAAACTAGCCAAAAGTTTTAAATAACACTTTAACACATATTTAAGTCAAATTAACCTAATCAATCATAATACCCCACGACTTTATTTTATTTAACCACAATAATCACTTTAAAACCTTAAAAACATAACATAATATACTTACTTGATTTTTAAGTCTCCAAATCAGCCAAACAACACCTTACACTCTCGGCACTAACTTAATAATAAGCTTAAGTTAGGGTTTAGCTTATGATTTATGTACAAGCTTAATTATCATATCATTAAGGTAGTTACTTACTTACCTTTCCAAGGATGAACTTAAGCTTGTTTTTCACTCCTTTGATCAAGAATAATTCCATGGTGGAATTGACCAATTCGGCACTCATTTAAGCATGGAAAGAATGAATCAAATTAGGCATTGAAAAGCTTTATAATTAACATAAGAAGTTCCAAGGTATGCAAATGGACTTAAGATGTCATGATTTTACCTTGATTTTCCAAGGCTGATATTAGGTCAAATTCGGCCTATTTAAGGTTTATAAGAAGAGTATTAACTAAGCTTCCAAGCTAAGGTAATGGAGTTGAATAAAACAAGGTAGAAAGCTAGTTAATCTTACCTTTGAAAAATGCTTTAAGGAATGATTTTAGCTTGAATTCGGTCACTTCTTGAAGATATTGAAGATGATACTGAACATACATGATTAAGGGAAGATAATGAGTGGAAAGACTCATGGAAATCAACCATTACAAAGATAGAAATGGAGAAGAAGTCTTAAAGCACATTTTTACCTTAAGAAATGATTTTTCCTTTGTTTGCTCCAAAAACTTGGTTTCAACCAAAATGGACGGTGATATTTGAAGATTAAATCACACTAGATGAGTGGAGGAAGTGGTTTGATTGTTAGCTCATTGGAAAAAGGAAGAAAAGAGGAAGAGAATGACATATACCTTGAATTAAGAGCTTACCTTATGCCATGGGAGTTGGATTTTGAAGTTGGCTGGTTCATAAACTTAAAAAAGCTGGAAGGAAGTGTTTAGAATCTGAATAAGACGTTTGAATAGGGCTGGATGGAAGAGAAAAGGCTAAATTGCCTTTTAATGTAGTAAAAGTCATGACATGAATAGTAACATGGTGACTCATTCTTAGCTAGATATTTTGGAGGTTTAATCCTGGTGGTGACATCCTGTGTTTCCACCCACTTTAAGTCAAGATTGGGGTCTTTATGTTGACCATTGACATGTTAGACAATTAAGTCTTAATTTAGCACTATTTGGGTACTATTCACATTTTGGTGCCAAACTTTGGATTTTTTGTAAATCTTTTGATTTAGGGTTAATAATGTGATACTAATTATTACACATGTTAAAAGGTGTATACAAGGCTATTTAGCCATTCAAAATCAATTTTTGAACACATTCTTAAAAATGTGTCTTAAGGAGTTTTAGAGCTCTTTTTTGTGTTTTAACTCTTTCTAGATTTTGGTTTGCTTTGTGTAACACCCCTACTACGCACATCACATTACTTGAAATCGCAGCGGAATATAAACAACTAAACAGTAACTAAACGAATGGTGCTACAACGCCGTCAACCACCCACGTGGTTAACAAGGCTGAATAAATACAAGTGTACCGGTCTGATGATCAGACTCCCGAGCATAGAACTAATAACCATATATACATCAACATAATACCGAGTGTTTACTTACATCCTTTACTGTATACTGTCACTGTAAACCGTTCACAACCAAAATACATAACGCCACGGGAGCACAGGCGCATCCCGGGCCAACATCCAAAAGTAATCAAATGTAAACCTGCATCCTAGAATCTAAAGCCACTCCGCTTCTTTGATCCTCATCCTGCAGTAAAGAAATATGGAGCCCCCGAGGGGGTCAGCAACCCTTGGCTGGTATGGTTAACGCGCAGCCCATCGGCTACCGGGATGCGCGCAAACTAATTGTCATGATGACATGGCATTCATTTTAAAACACGCAACTTATACATATATTTCACATCATGGGTATTGTACACATCATCACCCACATCACACACACACAATTCCTTTTAGGAAGAGAACCAACACAGTTAGTCCCCATTGAGAGCCTAGAGAATGTTGCCACGCTCATGCTAAGCTCGTTACATAACTCGTTACCGTCCTGTAAGATTGAACGGTTAACTTACACAAGGTGCCTCGGATATAGTGATCCAAGCCCACCGAAATAATACATAGTATGCCCTTGTGGCCCGACGTGAGTCAGTAAAATAGCCTTGGTTAAGCTAAAGGGAAGGTTGGAAACCAAATTGGAAAACAACCATAACATACAAAGAGAATCAAACCGGTTATGACATCGACTCCCATACTCACACGCGTGGCCGGAACAGACCGGACTCCTCACTTCCCCGTTAGCACTTGTTAGTAGTTCATCATTGAACTCAATACACAATTCACAACAATAGGTCAAGTCTTGTTAGACACACACAAGGGAAGAGAGAGTCATACTCATCAACATAATAATATTTAACAACTGTAAACTCTTTACATGGGTTAATCTTACAAGGTCATAAACACAAAGAAAAACAAACAACACACAAGCCGGTGTAAACCGGTAGGCAACAGACTGCAAGAAAACCATACCTTGGTCCTTGCCTCGATTTGTTTCCACCTTGAGAGAATCCTAAACACATTAGTAACGTCGGTTAATTAACGCACTAATCCATTGTTAACTTGTTACTTCACATATCTATTTTATTTTATTTTCACACTTGTTATAGCTCTTCACCATTTTAATTACCATCATAACACTTCTAACATGTCCTAATTAACCTCATATCATCATTACTAACTAACCACCATTTTTAGACAACATTTCCCAACTTAAAACAACAATTTTTGGTCCATACAGTGGCCCGTCCGAACTTGTGTCCGAACCTCCAAGTTCGGACTCAAGCCGTGACTTTAGACAGAAAACAGACACACGTCCGAACTTATGTCCGGACTTCGGAAGTTCGGACGTGAGCCGAGAAAAATCTAGACAGAAATTCGTGCGTCCGAACATGTGTCCGGACTTCCCAAGTTCGGACACAGTTCGAGGATAATCCTAAGGATGAGTGGGTACGTCCGAACTAGTGTCCGGACTTCCCAAGTTCGGACACTGTTCGCGAGTGAGAAATCTTCTACCCAACAGAGCCTGTCCGAACTTCCATGTCCGGACGGAAGTTCGGACGAGGCAAAATGCTCAACTTCCAAGTCTTCAAACACTTAGCCAAATTTCACCAAAGCCTCCAACACTTATAGTATTTACTCCCTAGGTTCCTAAGTGATGTTTCATGCCTATTCAAGCTATTATACCAAGACATATCTTCCACACAAGATCATTACTTAAACATCATTTCTTTCAAACTAAAACTCCTTATGTCATCCTTAAGATCCCTTTTTCTAAGCTTACACTTTCTCCGTATTTTACCAAAGTTTACCTAAGCCCTTACCTAAATCCAAAATGACTTTGGTACATACTAAAACTTCAAGATCATGCCTAAGTCCTTATTACACTCTAGAACACTTCCTAGTTCATCAAAATTCCTTTAAAACATCTTGAACTCCTTATACATTTCCTAAATTTCGACATAGATTCTCCTAGCATTTTGTTACACCAAAGCACATTGTTTTCACCATTAAACACCCAAGAACACTAAGAACCACCAAGAACACTCTCATACACAAAACTTCACTCAAATCTCACTACATTAAAATATAATGCATAACTTAAATTGCATGGCACTTAGGCCCTTAAAATGCATGGCTCTTAGGCCCTTAAAGTGCTTAAACCATAAACACTGAATTTCCACAATATATATGCCTTTGACCTGCGAATACATACAACAAGACATATGTTCTTTTACTAGTCTCCTTGAGAACATTTACTAGGTCATTCACCTTTTGCTCTTTAGGTAGTTTTAACAAGCATTTAAGCTCATTTCTCCTAAGGCATTAAAACAACATTAGGTTAGTATATTTACCTCTTTTCCAAACAACTTCTTTCTTGTTTCCTTATAAAACCGGTAAGGTATTTGATTCCTTGTCAAGTTCTAAACGATATACAAGTATTGAAATGAGTATACAAGCTCCAAGCTTAAACTCATTGTAAACCCTAGTTTTACATTATTTCTAAAATATTAATGTAGTTGTTTTACCTTGGTCTTTGAAGAGAGTTTGGATATCTATGAAGAGAGGACTCCACCTAGTCCTTGAAAGGTTGGAATGAAGCTAAAACAAAGCCATATAAAGAGCACCTTCAATGGGTATTTTCGGTCACAACAAAAAATGGAGGAAATGTAGTTTTTATTTGAGATTCCTTACCTAGAAGCAAAGGAGAGTAATAATATGTAGAAATACAAGCTCAAGCTCCTTCAATGGTGGAACTCCATGGCACCGAAATGGGGCTCTTGAAGTTTTGAGAAGATAGAAATGAAGAGCTTGATAAGAGGAAGAGATTGGTGTG